>CM062810.1:34184327-35384327 GCA_031772625.1 Pinus tabuliformis | reverse complement strand
AGATTTCATAAACTAACGCTCTCTATAAATGGAATAGACAAGGTTGTGCTCAAAATTTTGTTTAAAAAATGGCAGAGTTGGGAAGAAGTTCTTTAAGTTAATGGATCAACATTCAGATGCATTTCGAGTGGTTTGATTGAATGATTTCTGTCTCAGTTCCGCACATTTAAAAGTTTTGGAGAATGGGAATTGATAATTCTGGTATTTGATGGTGTTTTATTCAAATTACACAGAAGAAGATAGAAAGCTAGGGCTTTTAGAGGCTAAGCGTACACAATGGCACAATCTTTACAGGTTTTCGTGAGATTTTTAAGACAGGCAAATAGGATAGAAAATTAGGGATTTCACTAAGCCAAGAAAGCTAATGCTACATTCTTTACAAATTTACTTCAGAGTTTTGAGACTGAACATTTTTGATGTTCAAGTGGTTCGTAGATATCTTCATGCGGTTTCTATTTCCATGGAACCAAGAATTTGATACCTCAACATGAAATACTGTGCTCCGAAGGGTTTTCCCTTCCAGCTCATCTTTGTGTAATGGAATAGAATCGTTAATGCTCTTTAGTGTCTGGAGAAGTCAAAACTAATGGATCAGGAAGCAGGGGCTATTGGAACGGTTAGTAATTGAGGGAAACACTATCCTTCACAATATAACAACGTAGAGGAAAACTCATGGTATATTTTTGTAGTTTTGGTCAGATTAGGCCATCCAAGCACGCCGTTAGAGATTTCAGAGAGAAGCTCTTTGTTTTCTTTAGCACCGGCTGAAGGGGTTGGTAAGGGATCCCCCTCCCCAAACACCCTATCAGAATAGTTAAGACTTGAGCTTAGGGTGGCTTTAATTATCTCTGGTAATAGCAAATGATACAGAGGATTGTGCATAACCCACCCCCTTTTTGATTCCAATAAGCAGAGGTGGTCACTATGGTAATCCGATTTCAATTTGTAGTTAGAAAATGGGGTCACAACTTTCCATATTTTTTGTTTTGTTTTGTCTTTTTACATCAAACAATAGTATATTTATTAGAACCATAGTCAACTAAACAAACATGAAATAATTTATTTGACAGGTGGAAGAAGTGATAGGCTTAGAGCAATTGAATTGTAGGCCATGCTTCTTGACAAATTGATGAACAGATGTCTCCTTACTTGAGATTTAGGTTGGCACCATGGCACCATCCTGTCCATCATTATACACTAATCTTGTCATTATCTTCTTCACTGTGAATGACTAGCCTGTTCCCTGCAAATAGATCTGGGCATAGAGGAGCCAATCCAAGAACAGTAATCTCTAGCACAAGACAATATTAATGATCTAAATACCTAATCTTGAAGCTTGAGTTTGATTTTTCTCTACTGGTTCTGAATCTCTGATTGAGAATCTCCCACTCGTCATTATCAAACCTTCTCCTTCATCATTGGCATCAGCTGCACTGCTGAGGTACTTTGGTTGGTTGTCATTAGACTTGAGAGCTTGAAGTTTCAAATGATTATAGTAACAGACAGCCAGAAAATCCAGTCCACACCCACTCAAGTTTATGACTGTAACCTTTTCATTTATTACAGACAAAGATTATGTTATGAGTAGCCAGTCCTTGACAAGACCAGCAACATTCATAGTCAAGGCTGAAGTCTTTCCTATCAGAAGAAACACTGCAAGATTAAGAGCCAAGGCACAAGAAGAAATGTCACGTAATCCAAATCAAAGGAAGAGACCCTGATTATCAGAAATGGGTATTCTACTAAGGCCCAGGGGGTGCTGATAAAAACAAGGCAACAAGGAGCAACAAAGATATGATGGGATTCAACTTAATCCCTTTTGATGTTCGTGGAATTTGTCTGAGAACCAATTGGGTAGTCTCACATGCAACTGCACTTAACTGGAGAATCACCTCCCATGCATTCATCTTGGCCTCCCCATAAGCTGAAATAGTAACTCCAATGGATATGGCCAACATATTGGCCTCGGGCTCACCTTTATAAGCTTCTTTCTTCAGGGAAACCACAATCAAATACACAGCAATGGGAATTAGAGCTTTCAGCATTTGAAATAATGATACTGAGAGGAAAACATAGGCAGAATTTGAAAACCAGAGACCCAAAGAATACACTTATCAATACTATGGGTTCAACGAGCTTGAAGACTCTTACAATAGCAACGACCAGTGTTGAGTAGAAGCCCATGTGAATCATGGTGGGACTGATCACACTAAAGTTGTCAAGCAATGGAAACTCCTATGGATATGGCTAACATATTGGCCATGGCCTCACCTTTATAAGATTCTTTCTTCAGGGGAACTGCAATCAAATGCATATCAAATGGGCACAAGAGCTTTCAACATTTGAAATATCGATACTTTGAGAGACATGCACCAAGGGCTGCATCATTTAGGATTTGTACTCAGTTTAGGTGTCATATTCAAGGGGAAGTTGTTATGCTTTCCACCACTTCATAGATTGTTAGAGTGATGAAACAAAAGAGGCTCCCTCTTGAGGCTAGATTATGTCATTCATATCAGCTGTGTTGTTGATGTCCTAGCTCAGCCAGGTCTTGCCAAAACTCTGTTGAGGTTCAAAATTTATTATAAACTGAAATGTCTTCACAAGAATTGACCTCATAAAATGCCATAATCACAAGATATGTCATACATGGTTGTGATTATGGCTCGCAAGACCCTTAGACTTTGAGCAATGAGGCTCGCAACATCACTTATGATTATGCACTCTACAATTTTGTGACCAGCTGAATGTCAAGCAATTGAACCGCGATTTAAATCCTATTTTGTCAGCAATAAGTACTATACTTTGTCTTTATTTAGTGTAGAGAACCAAGCACTTATTCTGCTCATCTATAAAAGGGACAATGGTTGTTTGCCTATGAGGTATAAGGAAATCCTATCAGATGTTTTGTATTTTCGTATGGAATTGAATCATACTCCTGCACACTGTAACATTCATATATATCAACCTGTAGAGGCTTTAATAACACCTGGTATTCTGGTTAGTGATTTTATTGAACCTCATGTGCATATCCTACATGCATAGGATGGACTATTCATATGTTACAGGGTATTATTCTTATTATTTAGGGTGCACATCTTCAGGTGCTCAAGAACGATTACTAGAACAGTCAGTTAATTCTACAATTTAAAGGATGAAAAAGGAGGTTATAGGAGTCTAGTTTTGGTTCTCATCCACAATGTCACACTAGTCTGCCTGGGCATGGTTCTCATGGTTTAATAGTGACTTGAAGAGTCATAATACCACAGATCACTAAACACGAACATCTAAGGTAGCCCAAGGACAATAGCCATCTTTACACATTAATTAACAGGTCTTACATTAATTATCCTAGGGGGTTTTAATACTTCCAAATGCTTAAAAACCAGTTAACAGAGCATTCACATTACACATTCCAACAATCTTTTCTATAAACCAACCAAATGCAGTCAGGAGAGCCCTCCTTTTAAACTATACAACCTTATTGTTAGTATGATCAACCTTATTTTAATATATAGTGTGACAAACCATATGTGACAGGCAGGTACCTCCTAACTGTTATTCTACCCCGGATTCAGAGGAGCAGCCAGGATTTTATCCATAGTTTCTTTCCTTCCAACTTTAGATGGGATCTCACCTCAACCTTCTGCCTTGGTGGTCAATCAACATCTTTGACGCCTGTTCGGGGTTGTGCCATATTAGGTTACAGATCATACATAATCAAACCGAGTTATGGACCAGCTCCAAACAGATCCAGAGTATGGTGCCTTCCACCCATTAGGGGTAAATCAGCTCCAGACTGATCCAGAGTATGACACCTTCCACCTATTAGACTAGGCCATACATAATCAGAGCGAGTTATGGACCAGCTCCAGAGAGATACTTTGCAGATCCAAAGGATGGCACCTTCCACCCATTAGGGGTAAACCAGCTCCAGACATATCCAGAGTATGGCACCTTCCACCCATTAGGGGTAAACCAGCTCCAGACTGATCCAGAGTATGGCACCTTCCACCCATTAGGGGTAAACCAGCTCCAGACTGATCCAGAGTATGGCACCTTCCACCCATTAGGGGTAAACTAGCTCCAGACTGATCCAGAGTATGGCACCTTCCACCTATTAGACTAGCCCTACATTCAGCAGAGCAGAGATAATATTTTCAAGAGTTTCCTTGCTTGGACATTAGATGATAGGAGAGCCGAGCATCATCATTCCTATGCCTCCCGTAGGATCACACAACTGGATCCTTTCTTAAGCTTTTGGCAATTCCAACAGTGATCCAATAGCCTGGTTCCCACCACCATTGACATCATCCCATCCCTCTCTCCAGAATTTTAGTGCAGACACTCTGTTGTATCCCTACATTTATGCTACTATTAGATAGTTTGATGGTTTTTTTTCCCGTTTTGATGCCTTGAGACGTGAAGATTCAAGAAATTTGATCGTTTTGATGCCTTGAGACATGAAGGAATTTGATCTTGTTGAAGGCTGAAGCTCCGCATTTTTTAATAATTCTTTTGTGCCAATGGGCTGTGTATCACTGTTTGGAAGAGACGTGCACAGTAGCTCTTAGAATAATCATTGAATCACCCACCACTGTTGCCTAGCAGGCCCCTTGAGCTTTAGGAAGCTGGAGGCCTTTGAAGAGGGCTTGAGCCTTCACTTGTTTTTTCATGAAAATACCAACCTGCTGTAATATCGACTCTCTTGATTTCATCTGAAGTCAATGAAGGCTCCCAGCCCCTGCCATTCCAGGTTTCTTTTAAAGGTGCCATCAAGGAAAAGGGTTGTTATACCTTGATCCACCATCCAGGGTTTCACGTCTTAGAGAGACACATCTTGAGAAATAGGTGGATGGTCCATACTGTCTTCCCAAGCTTAATGCACTTGCCATTGCGTGAGATACATGATAGGTGTTTCTAAAGGAAACGGGCCAAGGACTCGCAGAATGGCGAGACAGGGGATCCTTTTATCACCGAATTTGTTTGAAATAGTTATGGCGAAGTCCATCTTTCCACCAGGCCACTTTGTCGGACAAATATTTCAACAACAGTTTGGCTTCCATGGCTTGGTTAGATATCATTGGATCTCTTATTGCCAAACCCCACTACTCTCAAATGGGGCTCGAACCATAATCCAATTGATTAAATTGAATATTTTGTTGTCTGCTGTCTCCTTTCTACAGGAACCACCTTATCTCTCTCCCAAGGATATAGGTAACCTACCGGTGCCAAGAGGGCTGAAATCAGGAAAAGTGACAATACATCTTACCTGAATTATCATATTGATATTTACTGTGACTAGATTGATTCATTATCCTTTTGGCTGTACTTACCCATGGGTTTTATTTTGCTCTTATTACATTCCTGAAAGATTTACGGAAGATCTCAAAGCGCTCTTCTTTTTTTAATCCGTTTGTAATGATTGTTTTCCAAAATATGCTTGCAAAAATATGCTTGATCTCGCAATTGGCTTTTGCCCCCACATTTAGCAGAGTGGAGATGATATTATCAAAATTTCATTAGATAAGAAAGTAGAGCATCCTCATTCGGGTGCCTCACATAGTATATCATACAATTGGATCCTTTCATGAGCTTGACAATTCCAACAATGAGCCAATAGCTTGCCCCCCCCCGCCCCTCCTCATCAGGGTTAGAGGACATTGACATCATCCCATCACTCTCTTTTGCTTAGCACCAAGCTTTCCAGATTACCAGTATAGACTCTGCAATTGTATCTCTATGTTTATGCTACTTTTAGATTTCCAGTGCATTATATATATATATATGCTACTTTTAGATTTCCAGTGCATTATATATATATATATATATAAAATCAGTTAAACTGTGTTTAGGTTGAGATCAGCTCCAATGGTTGATGGAAGGATGATTTGTCTAATTGTAGGATGTTGTCAATAGGTTTGTGCAAGGCTCTGTCTCACTAAGTGCCTTACGGAATAATTTTTACCCTTCACAAGTGGCTCCCACTCTCAACCCCTCTCCATTAAATCGACCCCTCTCCATTAAATTTGAACATGACATTTCATGAGTTAAATCCAACACAAACTACGTGATCCACACTAGATAGGTTTATTCTATTGTTAAATTTGAAAATGACATTTTATGGGCTAAATCAGACACAAACTGCTTGATCCACACTTGATAGGTTTATTCTATTGATATATATATATATATATATATATATTTGTTTTGGTTACACTTAAACTACACAATTGTCATTGTTATATTTTTTTAACTTTATTTTTTCTCACTTTAGGAGTTACTTTTAAAACAACGCATTTTATTTATTCTATTGTTGTATATATATTTTTGTTTTGGTTACACTTTAACTACACAATTGTCATTGTTATATTTTTTAACTTTATTTTTCTCACTTTAGGAGTTACTTTTAAAAAAACGCATTTTATTTATATTGGATATATTTTTTAATTCCATTGATTTGTTTGTATCATCATTGGTTGAAGATCAGCGAAAGTAATGTGGTGTCCGTGGCAGAAGATGAGCTAATGCGCATTCTCATATTGATGCGAAACTTTGTGCCTGGATATACGCAAATTGTTGAGGGTGATTGGAAAGTGGCAGCGATTTCTTACAGGTCATATGATCTAGAAGGGAAAACTATTGGTTCTATTGGTGCAGGGCGTATTGGAAAAGAACTACTTAAGCGTTTGAAGGTATTCATTCTTAGGATCTAGTACTACTTCATGATGTTGCAAACTTCTTTTCAAAAATCAGTGCTCCATAATTCTTACGCATGCATGCTGTTTGTTTCAAAATTTCAATCTAATAATAATAAACATTACATGATGTTGAATTGAATTGCGTTCCTTTGTACAACCCTTCAATTGTAAGCTTCTTTACCACGACTGTCTTTCTATTGGACCCGAATTGGAAAAGGAAACTGGAGCAACGTTGGAGACAAATCTTGACGAAATGCTACCTAAATGTGATGTACTTGTCATTAATATGCCTCTTTCTGACAAAACTAGGTGCGCCTTATCACAATTTCATAAATAATCTCTCCCATTATTCACTCTAACATCCATAGCACCTATATATTTTGTACAACTTGTGAACAAAAACCTAATTATTGTTTCTCTTGCCCTTTCCTTTTGGTTACAGTAGGGGAATGTTTAACAAGGAAGGTGTTCTCTACCAAGCCTAGCTTTTCTCTCAGAATCTTAACATCCCCTTTGCAAAGAGTTTCATTAGAATGACAACAACCCGCATTTAAAGCATTTCTCCACCCATCCTAATTAGAAATACAATTTTGGGTTCTCTACTAATTTTCTCCATACCCATTTAATCTAACAATGGACATAGAGCATGTATATTTATACTTGTGTGCTGGAAATACCATTTTATACTTTAATGTTTATTATTTTTGTTTTATTATTATTACTTGAATTTCTTCTTAACAAGTGGTTGTGTTTCTTTTGGTTTTAGTGAAAGTATGGGCTCCAATGTTGGCTCTCTTATTATGGAGTATAATTCATCTTTGAGAATTTTTCAATTATTAAAGTAGGTTAGTCAATTGCTTAAAATATTAAATTTATTTCAAAAAGTTTTTGTTACTTTATAGGTTAGACACTGGCTTGAAATATTAAACTTATTTCAAAATGTTTTTGTTACTTTATAGATAAGGCGTAGATTTCTTGGCTCTATGATGAAAATAATGAAGGGAAAATACATGTTAATATGTTACTTGTGCTCTTTGAGTGAAAAATACACTGTGAGAGAAAAATGTATATTATGCTAATTGAGGAATGTTTTTCACTTGTCGAACTTATAGTATTGAATTTAACATACTAACACTTTACAACAATGAACTAACAATATTCATGATGAAAATAACAATATGGAAGATTTATCTGCATAATGAAAAAGGCAATATGGAAGATTCCGATCACGTTCCAAGGCATTTCTTAAAATGTGGATGTGACAAAAGGTTGTTGTGGAAGTTGTTGTTTGTATATGGAAAATTTCTTGATCATTGTGTATAATCCTAATGTTGATAGATATGTCTACTAAATGCTTCCAGTTAATGGGGCATTGATTTGAGCATTCAATATATTTTTATTCTTTATCAAAGTATTCTTTTGTTGTATTTGTATTTTTCAATTTATGCCTTACGACGTTTCCTTTGCAACATCTGGTGCAAATGCTAGTATATCTTACCTCATTTTATGGTTAACATTGTATAACAAAAACATGCGTTGTGTTATGTAATTAATACTAACATGTAATATTGATTTTTTTTGTCAGAATGCTATAGGTAATGATTGCCAAGACGGTGATCTAAATTATGTTCAACATATATCAGGAGATGATGAGGATGAGGATGAGGATGATGGTGGTGAAGGAGGAGATGATGATGATAGTTGCGGTGTTGGTGATGATGTGGATCAGAGTAATGAGGATGGTCAAGATGATCATGATGATGATATTGGTGGTGGTAGCTAGGCATGCACATGCATTGTTTTTTATGAAGAAATTATTGTGTAGAATGACATTGTTATGTTTAGATGGGTGTTGTGAATTTACCCTATATCAATGAGACATTTTGATTTTGTAATCATACGATGAGTTTGATTTATGTATGTTGTTAATTTATCGTAGAGTAACGATATTCATGAAATATTTTGATTTGTTAATCATATTTGAATTTTACTTGTTTTGATTAAAAATAATACTGATTTTATTACTATTATGTTGCTATTTTATACATGTTTTGAAAATTGTTAATGACACATTGTTATTTTTTTGGATGGATGTTGTCAATTTCTCTTAAATTTCTTTACAAATGATTTTGAATTGTGATATCTGCTTTAATGATATTTAGAAACTATCATATATTTCACTATGAATCTATAAAGGGGGTCATATATGTAAAGAAAAATATACTCTATATAAGAAGTCAAATGCGGATGTAACCATGGATGCAAAATTGAAAGTAAAATTGGATGTTAAACTAGGAATTAATACAAAATGCAAACAATTGACATACAAAGTGTTTTAAATTAGAAGTGAAAAATTGTGCAATAGTTGACACAAAGAAGGGAACAAAACATGGCATACAAAAGGATATCAAATTGGGAAAAAACAAGGACACATAAATGGGCACCAAATTAGATGCAAAAAAGACAACAACTAGATGTAAAATAAGATGCAAAGTTGAGCATTAAAAAGAAGCAAAAAACGTTACAAATTAATATGCCAAATGATGATGCAAATAATGGTGTAAATTTGGGATGCAAACTTGGGTGCAAAAAAGGAAAAAACAAAGATGTAAGAAAAGACATAAAACAAGATGAAAAATGGGGCTGAAAAAAGGTGAAACCAAGGATGCCATATTGGATGTAAAAAATGATTCCTAATCACATGCAAATTTAGGCTCGAACTCAGACACAAAATTATATGCAAATGTGGACACAAAATGAGGCAAAAAAAGATGCAAATTTGGATGGTGAAAACGATGTAAAACTAGACACCAAAAAAATGCAAAATTGGATGAAAAAGTCGGTGTAAATAATGGTGCAACATTGGACACAAGTAGACCCAAAAAAAGGGTGCAAAAAGGGGCATAAAATAGCTTAAAATTGGATGCAAAACTTGGTGCAAAAACAAATACAAAAGTAGACGTAAAAAATGGCTCTAAATTGAATGTACCATTAGACACAAAATAAGATGCAAAGGTGGACACAACACATGACTCAACATCAGATGCAAATATAAATGCAAATTTGGATGCTCAAAATGATGTAACATTAGATGCAAGAGATGGTGTTAAAAATGATGCAAAATTGGATGAAACAAATGACGCAAAATATGGTGCAAAATGAGATGGGAAAAATGGAGACAAATCAAACGTAAATGTGGATGTAAAAAATGGTCCAAAAAAAGATGCAAAAATGGGCATAAAAATGGATGCAAAATTTGGTGCTAAATCAAATTCAACACATGGTGCAAAGATAGGCACCAAAGCTGGTGCAAAAATAGAAGCAAAAACTAGTGTAAGACTAGATACAAAACCTGGCGTAAGACTAGATGCAAAAATTGACACAAAATGGATGCATAAAAAGACGTTAAATTGGATTCAAAATACAGTGTAAACTTGATGCAAATGATGGTGCAAAAATGGAAGCAAAGAATGACACAAAATAGGAAGCAAAAGAGAATGAACAATAGATGCAAAAAATGACACAAAACTAGAAGCAAAACCTGTCATAAAATAAGATGCAAATCTTGGTTCAAAATTTGACGCAAAAAATGATGCATAGTTTGGTGTAAAAAATGATGCAAAATCTAGCGTGAAAAAGGATGCAAAATCAGGTGCAAAAAAGGACGCTTTAAAAATTGTACAATAGATCCAGATTTAGCGCCAGGTTGCTCATCACAATTACAAAAAAAATGCACTAAAATCTGGCGCTAAATCTGGCGCAAATCGCTGGTTTTGTTGTAGTGTAATTATTGAGTTGAGCACTTCAGTTCATCTATATATTGGAGGAATCTCAATGATAGTCTGGTTGATTCTCCTGATGTGTTGAGTGAGTGTGAGAGGGGAGAAAAGTGTGCAAGATGTGTGAGAGTTGTGCGATGCAGATTTTCTAAAGCATTTTTCTAGTGTGGCAGCAATTAGCTGAAGTATGTTTCAAGCAATATTTGGTGCAACAAGTGAAGAGGTGAATTAGAGCTTGATTGCATGTGTATTTGGAGATTGTTTTCTCCTAGTATATTCTCCAACTTATTATTTGAGTGCAACATCTAGTTGTCAGCAATTTTATTTGTTTCAGAGAGGGTTTTAGCTAATGTGTTGATCAAATTGTTTTATGCAGTGTGTGGAGAGTTTGTGATGCAGTTTTTGGATATGTTTGAGTTTTGATTGTGTGCCTTGATGATATGTTGTTGTAGTGCTCATGTTGAGTAGTTCTCGGTTTGAGTATGAAATATTTTGAAACGAGAACCACATAGAGGAGTGGAGTTGGAGGACCCCGATGAAATCAATATAAGTGAGGAATTTTCTTAATCCAATGGTGGTTAGATAATTCAGAAGAAACTGGGCGAGGCTTGTTTTCCGTCGTGGCTTCCAACAGATCGAATTCTATAAAGTCATTTGCTAGTTTAGGAGTATGCAAGCGAGGATCGTTGATGTAACATCCCTGGTGAAAATTCCATGTAATAAATGTTAAAAAAAATAACCATGGATGACTGGTACACTTATTCCAAGTTGAATGTTGGGAAAGACATCCTAGGGGGTGTTCATTTGGTTGTTTATGGCTAAGGAAATTGGCAAAGGAAATGGCTAAGGCATTAAAAGGAATTTTGACACATTTATTTATGAAAATAATGGAAAATAGGAGAAAAGGGAAGTGAAAGGTCACAAGTTGCATGTGAGGAGGAAAATTAAGAAAAATAATGGAAAATGAAGAAAATAGAGGCCTCATTCATAAAAAGGATTTTGAGGATCAGTTGGTAACCTTTTGTCAATTCAGTGTTGGAGCTCTCTCATTTTTTTCTCTCTCTCATACTCTTGGATACTTAGAGATTTCTTGGAGCGCTCTTGGATGGTGTGGCATACTTGGATTCTTGGAGCAAGAAGGTAAAGGAAGAGTAGGAAAGCGCAAGAAGGCATCGTCATCAACAACTACGTCGGATTTGATTGCAGGTACCTAGTTGCATGTATGATTTCTTCACTAGTTTTGGCATGCATGATATATGCATTTGGTTTCTTGGTTGTGATCTATCATTGGCATGGAGGATTTATTGGATCAACAATGGATTGCCTAAAGTTGCCATTTCCTGGATAACCATGGTGACTTTGGGTTTACTTTCATTTATTGTTTTTGGTTGGTTCTCATGTGTCCTTAGCTTGGGTTGAGTTACTAGTTCTGGAGCCTTGGTTGGACAAACACTATGGAGCCCTGTACCAACTTAGGTTGAGTTACTAGTCCTAGAGCCTTGGTTGGACAAGCACTCTGAAGCGCTTGGTGGGTTGAGTTACTAGTCCTAGAACCTTGGTTGGAAAAATTCTCTGGAGCCTGGTAAAAGTTGTGGGTTGAGTTACTAGTCCTGGAGCCTTGGTTGGAAAAACGGTCTGGAGCCCTGGAAGGCTTGGATAGAGACCGATCTGATGATGGTTTTGTGATGTCCAATTATGAGGTGGAATCATTGTCTGATGGATTGAGGTGGATGGCCCCTGGAAGTCCTATACGAGTTTTGATTGATGTGTTTTATGGGATCCCACATCCATTCTTGGAATATGGCACAAGGGTGAATGACTGAAGAGAGATTTTGTTCAACCATTCTACGGTCGGGTGGAATGTGGTAGTCCCATCTCCAGTTGGTTCATTACATTCATTAATGAGAAATACTTTCCCTTTATTTCCATGTGTAAAGGTACTGATGTATTTATGGATTTGATGGATTCCATGTTCATTGTATTTCTATTCCTATTATGCTGGTTATATGCAAATTTTATGACAAGAGTTATGTATGGCTTTCAACACATTTTTACTTGTATGTGAATGGATAATGTGTCTATGAGCTAATAGATGATAATGCAACAAATGGCATGAGGGAACAATGGTACATAACGATTCTTAGATAATTATGAGATCCCTACACTTAATTATGTTGTTTACACCTATAGGTTACACGTCAATGATATGTTTGACAAAATAGTTGTTGTTATGTAGTATTCTTCTTGAAGGTGTACGAAAAGAAACTACTTTAGGTTGTGGATGAAAAACAACCCTAACAATAAAAATGGTTGTTAAACAATGTAGATCTGCAACAAATGATAGAAACAAAACCTGCCAAAGCCCTGATCTATGCAACAAAAATAGTTAAACAACAAAATGGAATAGTAAAATAAGTGCAAATAACTCCAATAATCCAATGGAAACCAGATATATAAAGAATATATTTTATTAAACAACACCTGTGAAGGGAACAAATAATGTTACCAGTCCCCCTCTATGGGATGGGTTCTTGGCTATCCTCAATGTCTTCAGCTTTTGTAGAGTCTCTCTCCTCTATAATGTGTAAAACCCAGCAAACAAAATGTTTGAGCTCAATGAGAACTCAAATGAAAAATATGGTGTGGCACAAAGATAATAATCAGAGCCACAACAATGATTGCAACAATGAAAATGATCAAAAGTGAAGAATTAATGTAAAACCCTTCTATTTATAACAAAATATTAGGTTATTCTTGAATAATGGGAAATAATAAAATATTATTAACCAAATTTTAGAATTAACCATTTGGAATATTTTATTATATTTGGTTGGAGGGAAAAAGTATTTAAAATTTTATTTAGAAATAATAAATAAATAAATGATTTATTTATCATCTCAAGAAATATGGTTAAGGAATAATAAACAAATAATGATTTATTTAAATATTCCTAGGGTATTTAGTCAAACTTGACAAGGAATAATAACTAATTAGTAATTAATTAATTATTCCTAGAGAAAAATAATATAATTAAAGATTTATCTATTTATTTATCATAACTGGGTCAAATATGACAAGGAATATTAGTTAAACAATGATTTAATTAATTATTCCTAGAAGATAATTAAATAACAATGATTTATTTAATTATTCTTCATGGGTTTAATTATAAATGGCTTAACAAATGTGGTTTATTAAGTAATTTCTTATAGTGAAAACAATTTTACTATGATAAAATTCGCTCTACATGGTGTACTTCGATCCATCTAGTAAATTATGGCTAGATGATCAGGTTTTGGTGATAACAGATTACCCCCCAACATATGAGTGTTAGGATCAAAACGTATGACTGAAGTATGTTGTAAGGACACAAACACTAGACAATGAAGTGGAGTCAAAGAGAGAGACAGAGACCAATGGATTTGAAGCGAAAGAGTTTAGTGATAGTGTTAAAATTAGCAACCAGGGAAAAACTTCATGTGGGTCATCTTATTCATGGCTAATAATATTTTATTAGATTCCTCTTGTCGAGAGGTGTAGGATTGATATAAAGATCATCCAATTCCGATAAGTATTCATGGAGATATGAATTTATTTTGATTATGGAATTATTATCAAGCCGACCTACAACTCATGTAGGCTCAGAAGCCCAACAGTCGCATCTATTCACCCACCAACGTTGTGTATAAATATAAGAGGACTTTTCCTCATTTGGACTCACTCATCTCATCACATCTCTCTCTCTCTACTGTGTAGATATGAGTCTCTTCTCTACTGCGCTGAAATGGGTCTCTCTCTCTCACACATGTGAAGCCGGAAGCTGTTGAATTTGAAGTTGCAACTGCAGAAGTAAAGATTGACTTGCGTGGCCTAGAAGATCTCCTCTTTGGAACTGTACTGTAGGTTCATCTGAACCTCCTCTGAAAGCCGCAACTTTTGGTGGTGGAATGAAGTCAATCCGACGAACGGTTTGCAAGATATCGACTGCCGTAGTTTGAAACCGGAAACTGCTGAAACTGAAGCTGCAACTGCAGAAGCAAAGATTGACTTGCGTGGCCTAGAAGATCTCCTCATCTAAACTACACTATAGGTTCATCTGAACCTCCTCTGGAAGCCAAAACTTTTGGTGGTGGAATGAAGTCAATCCGACGGTCGGTTTGTGAGATATGGTCTGCCCTAGTTTGATAATGAAGCTGCTAATGCTGATGCTGCTGATCTAGGGTTTGCTACTGCTGATATGAATCAGATTTATTGTAATATTTCTCTCTGCTGAATTATTGAAGATAAAAGAAGATTTGATCAAAGGGTTTCCCCACACATTGTGGGGTTTGTCCCTGGCTAGTCGCCACATCTTGTGTCTCTTGTCTTGGCTTGTTTTCTGTCGATCATTTAATGTTCTATCTGCACTTTACTTTATGTACATGTGATTGCTAATCGGTGGAATATAATACGAAAAATAAGTAAACTGTTATAAGCATAAAACATACCATAACTTAACATGGTATCAGAGCTGAGGTGAAGACAAAGCCCAAGCAAGAGCAAGAGCAATCATTGAAGAGAAGATTGGCAAGGCTATCCTAAAAGAACTATGGGGTCCTCAACACTCTTTCTTGCCGAAGAAAAGCTCCGTGAGAAAGCTGACTATCACGGATGGAAGATGTCTATCTATCTAACCCTTGAAGATCAAGGAGTGCTGGACCATGTAAGAGGCAACATTGTTGAGCCTTCATCAAATGCATCTGCTGATGCCTGGAACAAATGGAAAAATGGAGAAGTCAAAACAAAGAAGATCATCCGGGACTCTATCGACAAGCGCTTGGTGGCCTACATCTCTAATATAGAAACCTCCAAGGAAATCTACGATAGACTGGTGAGTTTATTTAAAGTTAATGATGCAAATCAAGTTTTGTTTCTTAGAAATAAGTTGAGGGAAATCAAGAAGGGTAAAGATGAAAGTATGCAAGCATACTTCTTAAGAATCACCGAGATCAAGAACGATCTCCTATCTATTGGGGAAACCATTACTGACAGAGAAATGGCACTCACAACTCTCGGAGGATTACCATCTGAATGGTATGTGTTCAGGACTACTCTTCTGAACAATAATGTAATTCCTAGTTTCGAGGAATTAATGGCTAGATGCATTCAAGAACAAACAAGGGTAGAAGAGCAGGAAATGCCCTTGCCTAAAGGTCCTCCTGTTGCATTTTCTTCTCATGCTAAGAAAAGAAATAATTCCAGGACTAAATCAAAAGGAAATGCTGGACCTAAGGGTGGAAGAAAAGGATGATGTTACATCTGCGATAAAGAAGGTCACTATGCTAGGGAGTGCCCTGATAGAAAGGACTCACACCGGGATGATGATCAAAATCCCTCTGATGGCAAATCAAAGGAATGACAAATTCAACAACAAAGGTAAGAGGAGAGCTGGGGATCGAGGAAGAGGACAACCATTCAAGAAGGCTAGAAAGTCCAGGATGTATTAAATGCACATGACCTCAAAAAGAACCTAGCGTCCATCTCGGTAATGGAAGACAAAGGCTACAAGGTAACCTTCAACAATGGCAAGGTATGTATGGGGAAAAATAATGTTAAAGATGCCTTTACTATTGGGTTTAGTGTTGATTCATTATATCAGGTTGATGAAAGTCTACTAGGTGTCATGTTTTATGACACATCTCTTCAGTTCGAACTTTGGCATTAGAGGTTTTCCCCCCTTCATTATAAAGCTATACTCGGTGTAAGACAAATGGTGACAGGGATGCCCGAATTTTGAGTAGAGAAAGGAGGTGTATGTCCAGGATGTGCCGAAGGAAAGCTCAAATGGGGACCATTCCCCTCAAGCCAAAGCAAGACCTCCGATATATTACAATCGGTTTACTCAGGCATACCTGAGGTTTGCATTAAGAGGGAGACTACTACACCACATACTCCTGAAAAGAATGGTGTGGTGGGAAGAAGAACCACACGATGATGGAAGCTGTCCGGGCCATGCTACATGATCAAAGAATTCCAAAGTTTCTATGGGCTGAAACTACAATCACCACTGTATATGTACAAAATCGATTCCCTCATCAAGCATTGGGTTCCTAAACTCCTGAAGAAAAATTCACCGGTAAAAAACCTGATGTTTCTCATTTTAAAATTTTTGGAAGCCCTGTATACTTTCATGTGCCGAAAGAGAAAAGAAATAAATTGGGAGCATCTGGAAAGAAGGGAATTTTCGTGGGCTATGGTGAAAATACTAAAGGCAATAGAATCTATGTAGCCGGTCAAAGGGAAGTCATAATTAGTCATGATGTCACCTTTGATGAAGACATGGCTCTCAGCAAGGTGATCAATCTTCTGACTTTGAGGAGCTCTCAAGAAGCCGACACCAGGGAACCGAAAGAAAAGGATGATGAATCAATGCCTGATGTAAAAGAACCCATGGATCCGATTGATCCTCATCCACATGAGCCTTCCTCTTCTAGGAAGAGGCCTTCAAGGCTTAGGGGGATACTTGATGATGCTGAAGGACATGCTGCACCTTGAGGAACCTTCCATCAAAGTAAGAAACTTAACAGGTATCAGGGATACCTGACCATCATGAGCACGATAATACAAAATGAACCTTCATCATTCTCAGATGTCATCAAGCATTAACTATGGAAGGATGCTATGACCATAGAATATGAGTCTATTATGGAGAATGATGTCTGGGAAGTAGTTCCCAGACCCTGGACAAGACAATTGTTACTTCAAAATGGCTTTACAAGATAAAGCATGCAGCAAATGGAAGTATGGAAAAGTATAAGGTTCATTTTGTTGCTCGTGGTTTGTCCCAGAAGGGAGGTATAGACTATGATATTTGCACCTATTACCAGATATACGACCATCCGCTTGATCATAGCCCTTGTGGCTTCACAAGGATGGAACCTACATCAGATGGATGTTAAGACCGCGTTCTTGCATGGTTCTATCAAAGAAGAGGTCTATGTGGAGCAACCTGAAGGATTTGAGATTTATGATTGAAAATCTCATGTATGCAGGTTGAAGAAGGCTCTGTATGGGTTGAAGCAAGCACCCCGAGCATGGTATGAGAGGATCGATAGCTACTTGATGAAGCTGGGATTCACTAGGAGTGAAGCTGATCCTAACCTTTACTTTAAGGTTGAAGATGACAAGGCTCTCATACTGGTGTTGTATGTGGATGACCTCTTTCTAACAGGTGCAAACCCTCTCATTCACAAATGTAAGAGGGAGATGGCTTCTGAATTCGAAATGAAGGATCAAGGACTTGAAGTGTGGCAGAAGCCAAGGGAAATTTTCCTATCTCAAGGAAAATATGTGGTAAATATATTGGAAAGATTCGGTATGATGGACTGCAAGCCTGTGACTACCTCGAGGATCTTAACTTTTAGAAGTTATATGGTAGTGATGTCGGACCCAACTTGGGAAATGCCTCTGAGTTTCAAAAACTCACTCGCATTGATGTTCTTGGTGAACCTTCGTCCGAACCTTTTTTTTTGCAGTTAGCATTGTGAACTCATATTTGGTTGAGCCTCACTGGATTGATGCTAGGAATCTTCTGAGATGTCTTCAGGACACAATCTCTCATGGATTGAGATACACTGTCGGAGATGTGAGACTACTTGGATATACTGATGTTGATTGGGCAGGCAGTGTGGTGGACCGTAAGAGCACTTCCGGGTACTGTTTCACCTTGGGATCTGCTTCGATATCCTGGATGAGCAGGAATCAGAAGTCGGTGGCTTTGAGCACCGCCGAAGCAGGATATATTGTTGCTAGCATAACCTCGTGTGAGGCACTCTGGTTGCGAAATCTCTTCAGTGAGCTATTTGGATTTACATTGGATACCACTGTGATTCTTTGTAACAACCAGAGGTGGGATTCGATTATTGAGGAATCCCATATTCGTCAATTTCTCTAGCAGATAGACATAATTTGGGATATGGTAAGTTGATGAGCAAGGAAGTTCCATCACATTAAGATGATCTATAGGTTGATACACCTTTTCAAAGCCCCGAGGAAAGATCTAATCTGTGATTTTCCCAAACGACTTGGAGTCGGCAAGAAACCTGTGTACAAGGGTCCTGCATGTTGCATACATTGAGCTCTGGGAGCTCTGAGGGCATGCGGTTCCTACTGGAGTAACATATGACCATAGGGTGACTCACCCTCCCCTGGTGGTGCACACTGGAACAAGATGATTCGCTCTCTTGTGGGACAAGATGATTCGCTCTCTTGTGGAACAGGATGATTCACTCTCTTGTGTAGCAGGATGATTAGTTCTCCTGTGAGGCCTGGATTGATGTGTTCTCCATGGCAGCCTGGATTGATGTGTTCTCCACGACAATTGTAGCAGGGTTGATGTGTTCTCCTGTGAGGCCTGGATTGATGTGTTCTCCATGGAAATTATAGTAGGATTGATGTGTTCTCCTGTGAGGCCTGGATTGATGTGTTCTCCATGGAAATTGTAGCAGGATTGATGTGTTCTCCTTTGAGGCCTGGATTGATGTGTTCTCCATGGCAATTGTAGCAGGATTGATGTGTTCTCCTGTGAGGACAGGATTGATTAGTTCTCCTGTCGAGGCATCCTACCCATGCAGTCTGGGACTCATGGGAAGTACCTCTCATTTGATCAATGAGCAGGGAAATGAAGTTAGGGACCATAGTAGTACCAATGGACGCATCGTTGTAACTACCGTACTCCCTACGCTAGGATGACCTCCATTGATTTGGGATCAATGATACTGGTCTGGGACCAGTGGTAGGAGTTGTACCATACTATGACGCTGACTTCGGGTCGGTTGAGACTGTTTTGGGATCAGTGGTACATACTCTGAGACTGACTTTGAGTCAGTGGAGGATGATATTGGTCTGGGACCATTGGAGTTGTACTCACTATGACGCTGACTTTGGGTTGGTTGAGACTGGTCTGGGACTAGTGGTACATACTCTGAGACTGACTTTGAGTCAGTATGATACATCCTCGATCATTTCTTCTTCTTCATAATTCAGACAAAAGCAGAGTAGAACAGGAACAATGCAAGAGCAGAGCAGAACAGAACAAAACAGTACAGATCAATGCAGGGCAGAACAAGACAAAGCAGAACACGAAAAATAGAGCAGAGCAGGGCAAGGGTCAGGCTGTACAAGGCAGTGCATTTGATGGATGAATAGTAACGACCGATTGACAGATTGCAGATGAAGTTCTCCATGGTTGAGAGGGAGTGTTAAAATTGGCAACCAGGGCAAAACTTCATGTGGGTCATCTTATTCATGGCTAATAATATTTTTATTAGATTCCTCTCGTCGAGAGGTGTAGGATTGATATAAAGATCATCCAATTCCGATAAGTATTCATGGAGATATGAATTTATTTTAATTATGGAATTATTATCAAGCCGACCTACAACTCATGTAGGCTCAGAAGCCCAACAGTCGCATCTATTCACCCACCAACGTTGTGTATAAATATAAGAGGACTTTTTCTCATTTGGACTCACTCATCTCATCACATCTCTCTCTCTCTACTGCGCAGATATGAGTCTCTTCTCTACTGCGCTGAAATGGGTCTCTCTCTCTCACACATGTGAAGCCGAAAGCTGTTGAATCTGAAGCTGCAACTGCAGAAGTAAATATTGACTTGCGTGGCCTAGAAGATCTCCTCTTTGGAACTGTGCTGTAGGTTCATCTGAACCCCATCTGAAAGCTGCAACTTTTGGTGGTGCAATGAAGTTAATTCGACGAACGGTTTGCAAGATATCGACTGCCCTAGTTTGAAGCCAGAAACTGCTGAAACTGAAGCTGCAACTGCAGAAGCAAAGATTGACTTGCGTGGCCTAGAAGATCTCCTCATCTAAACTGCGTTGTAGGTTCATCTGAACCTCCTCTGGAAGCCAAAACTTTTGGTGGTGGAATGAAGTCAATCCGACGGTCGGTTTGTGAGATATGGTCTGCCCTAGTTTGATAATGAAGCTGCTAATGCTGATGCTGCTGATTTAGGGTTTGATACTGCTGATATGAATCAGATTTATTGTACTATTTCTCTCTGCTGAATTATTGAAGATAAAAGAAGATTTGATCAAAGGGTTTCCCCACACATTGTGGGGTTTGTCCCTGGCTAGTCGCCACATCTTGTGTCTCTTGTCTTGGCTTGTTTTCTGTCGATCGTTTAATGTTCTATCTGCACTTTACTTTATGTACATGTGATTGCTAATCGGTGGAATATAATAAGAAAAAGAAGTAAACTGTTATAAGCATAGAACATACCATAACTTAACAAATAGAGGGGGCGAGACCAACGTAAGTCTCCTTTTATGTTGTGGTACCGGATCTCATTGAGGTGGGGGAGGCATACCTATACCCACCAAGATATCTTAGTACAAAAATAATAATGTGCCTAGGAAAATGAAACTGAGAAATAAAGTACATGCTGAATGGTACATGACACACTGGCATAAATGTGCCATAAAATAATATAATGTGTCCCACATACATAATGTGCCTAGAAAAAACATGAGCCAAGACTGAATATAATAACATATGAGTACATGAGATATAATGGCCCTTCCCTCAAAAAATGGGTGGGAGGGAGTGTAGAACAACCAAAGAAGCCTTGCTAAACAATGGAGGGCTTTGAAAAACTGAATGGATCGTCTGAAGGAGACATGCATGTTATGAATGTTGCAAGCAACAGGAATCGAACTCGTCAAATCCGTGGAACTGTATCTAAAGGCTATAGTATAATAGGAAGGCATGCGGGCATGTGGGGGGATACCTGAAGGGCCACCCCCTCATGAGGTCTGAAACATCTCACACACACAAAAGAATCACTGGTACAATTTGCTGCATCATTGGACCATCAACTATATGAATCACGAACATGAAATAGTCAAGTCAAAGGGAAATGATGATTCCGTTTGCTCGATTCGAGGAACCGAACAAGAGTAGAGGCTGGAACCAAGATACATGCTCTCTAGGCCATTCGTTTGGAATAGATGTGCTGATGTCGACAGAATAGGGCCTGCATAGGTGAGGCAATGAGGATCCTCATGGCTAGTAGGGATCTAGTCAAGGTCTTGAACAAGTATTTACTTTAGTAATTTCATTTCCATGTTACATTATTGATTTTAATAGATTGATCAGTTCTCGGTAGTGTCCTAGGCTTTGGGCCTGAAAAAGTGGCTCAAATCCTGGAGTCCCTGGCACAACAATGACAATTTTGGTCCACAGTCACTGGCAAGCAGGTCTGTGAGAGCGACTTTAGGTTGTTGGTCACTCTCTTTCCCATAGCATGAGAGCAATTATGGAAAAAGAGAACTAAAACAACAATGGGACCTAGGGATAGGCTGTTCGAGTGGCTGACTTGTCCTCTGAGGGTTTTGTTGATGATGTTGGATGTCCATATGGTGTGTTTCCGTCGGTTCCACTTAAGGTGACTTAGGAGGTCAAATCATATCATAGTGGCCTCTCGTCACATGTTTACCCCGGATGGTTGATAGATGTGGGAGGAGGGTGTTACATAGTGGTATCAGAGCATGGTTCACCCCATAGACTAGATGGGCTATGTGTTGGTAATGCATGCATGGTTATCATGGAGAATTTGTTTTTGATTTCATGAAATGTATTTGAAATGAGCATGTGACTGATTGTGTATGGATTATATGTCACTTACATGTTGATTTCATTGTACCTACTTACATCTTTGTATGTTAGGTTACACTTTTGAATATTTTGATTACAGGCATCAGTCTTGTAGGTTGATTACAAGAACTGATCGGTTATGTTCAACTACATGTGATTATGTGTATTTATAGTTGGTTTGGAAATGCTTATGCATACCACTGGTTGCATGTGGCAATGTGTACAATGTATTAATGGTTTTTGTCATGCATGAGGTCATAGCATGCATTGCTGATATGGCGTTGCATTGATGACTCGATCCTAGTTAGAGTAATGTTTATGAGTTGATACATTTACTAGCGTATGTCTATATGTTGTTATGATTATGTTATACATGTATCATGTTGATTTGGTAATCTTGCAGGCAAGTATCCTCAACAATGTAAATTTTGAAATGGGAACTATAAACTCAAAACGGGAACTCTGGCCAAAAAACCCCCAAAAAACCCCCAAAAAACATAAAAAACAGTGCTAAAAACAAAAAGTGTGTAGACTGGAACGATGGTTTGTTTTTTAGGGTCAATTTTGAACATGTTTTAAAAATGGTAGTGAAAACGAAATTTTCGTGCAAAAAACACCTTGAAAATGAAAAAGTGTTGATACTGGAACGATGCTTTTTTTTTTAGGGTCAATTTTCAACATTTTAAAAAAATGCTAGTAAAACCAAATTTTTTTTTGCAAAAAAACAACTGTTTATGAGGGAAAAAACACACTAATATTTTTGGTAGAATAATATTTTTCTTTCCTAAGTATAAATTCAACATGTTTTCAACCATAACATTCTAGATACAAAAAAAATTGGAATTTTTTCAACCGTAAAATTAAAAAACCATGACATTATGACAAATTACATGACTAAATTAATCAAAAATGTCATTATTTGTATATTGCATGAAACATACATTAAATCTCTAATTTAATGTTGCATTGTAGATATTCTAAACAATAAAAATTATCATAATTAAAACATATAATCCAACAACAAAAAAATGACTCATAACTTCTGTTTTAACACCATATGGAAATCAAAATTTTTATTTCAAGATATGATGCAAACATCAGTTATATAAACTGTCTTAGAAAATTATTCAAGATCACTCATATTTTCTTGCACACCTTCAGAATTCACACCTTCATATGAATGACTGGATGCTGACGAAGATGTTCCATATTCTTCTCTTTCATCAACTAGTGCCCCATCTGAGTCCACATGCATGCCCATTATTTCAGGTTTCAAAATTCTTCTAGATCTACGACTGGTTTTAACAGACTCCCATCTCAACACTGTTTCTTCTGGTAACAACCTTTTCAGAATCTCTATCATCGTGAAGCGAAGAGTTCCTCTCTTTGTTAAATTGAATTCATAAACAAGTATGTCAACATCCTCCAATTTTAAGAGGTCTGTGTGGCGACGATTTATATTTGTACCTTTCTTTTTCTCTTTTCGCCATTTTTTTTGTCAACTACCATTTCTGGCTTATACAGACCATTGAATGAGTGTGTATTTGTGGCATACCAATGTACTTCAACACGTGTAACATCCTCATTTTCTGTAAAGACCTTTATAACCTTAGCAACCCAGAATGGATAGCCATTGATATCTCCATATGCTAGCACTGCGATCATGCAACCCTCCTTAATATCCTGTACTGAACCCCTATAAAGGTCTTCCATGGCTTCATGTTGTGCATGAGATCTTCTGGAACTAATATACATCTCTCTTTCTTCTACCTATGAAGAATTAATAATACCTTGAGATTGTTGCTGTTCAACAATGTTTATTTCCTCATGTTCATTTGATACATTTTGTGGCCAAATAAATGGAGTTTTCAAAGGTCTATCTTCATTTTTTGTTGTTGAAATGATATCACTTTGATTATTGAAAAATGACTCCCACCAAACTGAATCAGTAATGTCAAAGTACTGATATGTATATCTAATACATTTTTTAGTTTCTTCTAGGCAATCAGAATAATTTATATCTCTATTATGTCCGCGTTCATTATGAACTTCACCAACTGATTGTAATAACAATATTTTTGATGCAAATATTCGATGATCTTGAATGAAATTCAAAAATTCCAAACCTGATGATGGTGCCCATTCTGCAGTAGTTGAATACTTCTTGCCCCATATTAGTGTTTTCCCATCAATTTTTTTGATACGAAATTGATGTTGGAAGCTAATGTCATTAAGTTTTTCAATGCATTTCTCCTCACCATGCGATCCTAGAATAAACCTTCGCATGTCAACAATTTCTTCCAACACATCAAAGTAGGCTCTAGCATGTATGATTTCTTAATACATTCAATTGATGATGGCAAGCTCCCAACTTCCTTCCTCCTCAGTGTGACTGAAAAACGACTGAACATCTGATGAATATGGTCATGAGTGTGACCAACAAGAAGGAAACCAACCTTTACCTTCTAAAAAATTCTCAATTAAACAAGCATGTTTAGATATGCAAAAACAACCCGATTTTTGTTTTCACGGCAAGTGTTGTCCAATTGTAGATACAAAACTTCAGGAAGATTACCAGACCAATGAGAAAGCACATCATGAATTATGGTTATTGTCATATTTGCATCATTATGAATATTTGGAGCTGTGAAGTACACCCTTGGCAACATTTTCCCATTGAAGACCATACAACCGACCAAGTGATACTGAATAAAATTTTCCTCCTGTAAATTTTTGGGTGTGCGAACAAAATGTGGTAAAAGTGTTTTCTTCTGGTTCATACCATCAATTATCAAACCCAAATATTTATTCGGATTATCATAACACTTCTTTTGATGCTTGTACAACTTTTTCTTTCACTTGTTTGTTGTTCGCGATGCTCTTGAAGTTATTTGACAATTGAATCTACAGAACATAAAAGAAAGCCATTAAGAAATATGTTTTCATAGTTGATGACTATACAATTTTAAAAGTTAAAGTTATGAATGCTTACCTCTTTCTGACCCTTCACATTTGTCCCTTTTTTATTTAAGAGAAGCACATGTATTGTAAATCCCCATCCTTGTCTTCTTAGGAATACAGACATTGTTGAATTCTTTCTTCCATACCTTCACAAAATATTGATATGTAATAAACTGAACATGTCCCTCAGCACCTTCTGCATATTTTTTGTATAAGTTGTAGATTTCTCATCTTGAAAAATTATTTGGAATATGTATTGTCTCTTTATTTGGCATAAACTCTCCATGCTTTGAAAAAAATCTTTCATCCATGACATTGTAGTATTTGATAATGGCCCAAACTTTCGTTTATGACGTACTTCTAAAAAAAATGTGGGATCCTTTTATTGAGAGACGAAAATTCCCCATCGAATGAAACATTTTGAAAGCTTTTCTGCAGATAAATAAAGACCCAATTTGATAATCATAAGCTGGAAATGTAGATTGCATGCACCCAACTAAATATGAATTTTTCATGCTTTTATTCATTGACAAATATCTCTTCCTTTTGTCTAATGCAAATTTGAAATCCATATGTTTCAAGCAATCTTTTTGACAACATTCACTTGAAATGAGGGTGCTGATAGAACTTCTTCTCGTCATATATTCTGCTCTACCCCTTGTATAACTAGAACATCTTGCATTGATATGAAAATGTCTGATCCTACTCCATGATACAATATTTATTGGCAACGTCTCCATCATTGGATCAACATTTGTATAAGCATTTTCATCATCACTATGAGGAATGTTATCCACACTATGATCAGCTATGATTTTCAAACACTAACTTGGAGGATATTCTTCATCTTCCCCTTCTTTAGTGCTACTGTCATAGTCCTTAGAATTGGGAATAAATGGAAAATTTGACTCGATGTTTATTGGATATTCTTCCTCATGTGCATTGTCAGTGTTGCTCTCATAGTCCATAGAATTAGGACTACGTCGAAAATGTGATTGTTTAATTACTGAAATGCTACATCCTGTCTTTTGTCACTGCTACTCTTAATGTCCTTAGGATTAGGACCAAGTGCTTCATCTTGTCCTTCATCACTACTACTCTCATAGTCCATATGATTAGGACTAAGAGGACACCATGACACTCCATTCTTTTGAAATTTTTCATCATGCTCTTCATCACTACTGCTCTCATAGTACATCAGATTAGGATTAAGTAGACACTGTGACAGTCCATTCTTTTGAAATTCGTCATCATGCTCTTCATCACTGCTACTCTCATAGTCCATTGGATTAGGAATAAGAGGACACTGTGACACTCCATTCTTTTGAAATTTTTCATCATGCTCTTCATCACTGCTGCTATCATAGTCCATAGGATTAGGACTAAGTGGACACCGTGACACTTCATTCTTTTGAAATTCTTCATCATGTTCTTCATCACTGCTACTTTCATATTCCATAGGATTAGGACTAAGTGGACATTGTGACACTCTATTCAGTTGAAATTCTTCATCACTGCTACTCTCATAGTCCATTGGATTGGGACTAAGAGGATACTGTGACACTCCATTCTTTTGAATTTTTTCATCATGCTCTTCATCACTGTTGATCTCATAGTCCATAGGATTAGGACTAAGTGGACACTATGGCACTCCATTCTTTTGAAATTCCTCATCATGCTCTTCATCACTATTTCTCTCATAGTCCATAGGATTAGGACTAAGAGGACACCGTGACACTCCATTCTTTTGAAATTTTTCATCATGCTCTTCATCACTGTTGCTCTCATAGTCCTTAGGATTAGGACTAAGTGGACACCGTGACACTCCATTCTTTTGAAATTCGTCATCATGCTCTTCATCACTGTTGCTCTCATAGTCCATAGGATTAGGACTAAGTGGACACCATGACACTCCATTCTTTTGAAATTTTCATGATACTCTTCATCACTGTTGCTCTCATAGTCCTTAGGATTAGGACTAAGTGGACACCGTGACACTCCATTCTTTTGAAATTCGTCATCATTCTCTTCATCACTACTGCTCTCACAGTCCATAGGATTAGGACTAAGTGGACATCGTGACACTCCATTCTTTTGAAATCTGTCATCATGCTCTTCATCACTGCTGCTATCATAGTCCATAGGATTAGGACTAAGTGGACATCGTGACACTCCATTCTTTTGAAATTATTCATCATGCTCCTCATCACTGTTGCTCTCATAATCCTTAGGATTAGGACTAAGTCGAAACCGTGACTCTTTATTTATTTGAAATTATTCATCCCCTCTTTCATCAGTGCTGCTCTCATAGTCATTAGGATTAGGACTAAGTGGAAGAATTGATTTTCTATTCATAGTGGAAGAATTTCCGTTATATTCATCAATATGAATAGAGTTGTTATGCGACAAAGATGTTGATGCTTCACAAAGCGAAACTTCACTTTCAGAAGAATCCATCCCTTTCAAATAAGATGTTGAATGATACAAATTTAGACTCTCTTAAAAATACTATATAGCTTAGCGAATGAAATTTTCCCTCCAAAAAATTTCGCCACAATATTTCCCTCCAAAAATTTCGTTTCAAGTATTTCCCTTCATTATTTTATTCTACAATTTATTGAAAAATTTTAACTAATTTTTTTATGAAATAAATCTTTGCATTTAAAATTGTAAACTAAAACTTTTACCTAATATTTTTTCTCGGAAAAGAAAAATCGTAATTTCCATTCTATCAGAAAATTACATATTGTAAATGCCCATGGCATATGCAGTAAGTTGACCGAGGTCAGCATAGAAAAGTTGTAAAGACTGTTCCAAATTTTACAAAAAAGTGCACCTTTTCAGGTGTGCTGCTAGTAGTTCAAAAATAAATATTTACATTCCCATGTATTTGTGCAATATTAACAAAAAGTGCCGTGCCTAGGGCTCATCTGCCCTTTACAAAATTTGGTCTATATACGGTCTGTGGTAGTACTAATAAACCTATGCCTGTATGTGTTCTCTGATAAACTATTCACCTCGAGGTTGATTCGTTGACTCTTTCAATAACTTGTTCACAACTGCATTGCGTTCCCTATATATATGTGAGCAAAAAACAAAATCAAATTGAGCTTTTGAAAACAATGCATCTTCTACTATTGTTCTGAGTGAGATAACATGGAATGTAGTTGTTCAATTGAACTAGTTTATGACTATCTTAGAGTCACCAAAAATTTGTAAATGGCCACATTTTTTGGATTTTGCAAAATATAGTAGGTGACAGAGTGTCTTGAGCTTCACGAAGTTTTTGGTACCATTTCCCAATCCCAGACTGAGATGGAAATAATGTATTGCAGATATATGAAAGATGATCCGCCCCCCACTCCCAAGGTCTTGGGCAGCTCCATCGAAATATTCCCAAGGTATGTCTTTAGCGATTACTTCAGGGATGATGTGTCTTGTCCTGGTATTTTGTAGTTCCTCTGGGATCTCAAGGAAGCTCGAGCAAATCTTTGGGATAATCAGAGCCCTATTCATTTTCTTGCCTTGAAATATATTGTTGTTCCTACTGATCCAAATGTACCAGGAGACAATGAGTGGCAGGTTCCTCACTTTCAGGCTGGTTATATTATTCCACCAATTATTCCAGGCCGTTTTCACATCCCCCCCTCCCCAGAATTGTGTTATCTTTAGGATCTGAAGGACTTGTTCCCAGAATATCTGTATTTCCCGAAAGGCAAGGAAGAGATGGTTGGTAGATTCCTCCTCCTGTTTGCAGAGGACACACCATGTAGGTCTGGGAAAAGCCCGTTCCGTAAGATTGGTGCCAGTCGGGGCTTTGTCCTCAATTATGTTCCACATTAGTAGATGAGTGCGGGGAGGTCCCTATAGTTTCTAGATATTCCACCACCAGTTATTGCATACTTTAGGTTTGTATATGGGATGAATTACTAAGTACCCTTCTTTGGGGGAGTATTTTCCATTCTGTGCTAGTCCCCATAGCAGTTCATCTGGATCTTCCCTTAGTCTAACATGTGATTCTATTAGGGCTCTTATGTATATATCCCACTCTTGATTCCATCTGTCCGGGATATCTAAGGTGATCCCTAATAGCCAGGCTTGTTGAAATACGTTAATGTTTTGGGGATCACCAATATGAGCAATTGAGAAAATTTCTTTTTGATTTAGTATTTCTATCATAGGTTGTGGGAGGAGGTGTGCTTTCCCACAACTGATCCATGGGTCTAAACCAATACGGGCTTCCTCTCCATTGCCAATCCTCCAGGTAAGACCCTTTCTGATAGTATGGAGAGTATTTAATACAACCCTCCAGATCACCCAGATGTTCTTTCTGTTACAGGTAGGTGATTTGATCCAATCTAATAGTGGGATTGGCCAAATGTATTTGTAGGTGATCACTTCAGTCCATAGACTCCTTTGTTTGAGGAGTAGCCACTCCAATTTTGTAGCAAGGGCCTGTGCAAAAGTAGCTAAATGTTTTAGCCCCCACCCTCCCCATTTTTTGGGGATGGCTATACTTCTCCATTTTACCCAAGCATATGGTTTCCCCTCTTTGTTTCCTTTCCATAAAAATTTGCAGCAAATTCTCTGTATCCTTTCCATAACAATTTGCAGCAAATTCTCTGTATCCTTTGAATTATTCCTTATGGGATCCATGCTAGGGACATCGAGTAAACAGAGGTGGCCTCGAGAACATATTTGATAAGGACCAATCTTCCTGCTCTGGAAAGTAACTTGTGACTCCATATATTTAGTCTTCTGTCAATCCTAGCAATTAACCAAGTCCAGTAAGCTATTTTGTATCCATTTGGTTTTATAGGTACTTCAATCCATCTTTGAGGGCCTGTAATTGAAATGGGAAGCTATTGATAGCTAGATTGGTTTCCTGTATGTTACATTTGGAAAAGTATATGGTGGATTTAGCCTGATTAATTTCCATCCTTGTGGCCAAGCTAAAGAGCCTCAGGGATCCAGAGAGGGTAATGAAGTCCTGAATGTTGCCATCCAAAAAATTAGGATATCCTCCACAAAGAGGAGATGAGTGAGAGCGCATTGATCTGTAATCTTGAGACCTTTGAGATTCCCAATCGCCTTCTCAGTAAGAATATTTTTTCTAAGGCCTTCCATAACCAAGAGAAAGAGTAGGTGGGAGAGGGGGCAACCTTGTCTGAGGCCCCTCTCGGTCCGGAAGGTATGGGATGCCGACCCATTGATCAATATAGCAAAAGAAACCGATGTGATACAACACATGATCCATCTGATGAAATCAGGTGGGAAGCCCAAGTGGGTGAGTAACATCCTGAGATATAGCCAGCTGACCCTATCAAATTTCTTTGAGAGGTCGATTTTAAGCATCATTCCTTTTAGGTTTTTCAACTTGATGGAGTGGATTACCTCTTGTGCCGAGCCAATGGCCTCATGTATTTGCCGATTTTGAAGGAAGGCAAACTGTTCCGGGGAGATATGCTCTGAAAGGATAGGCTTGATTCGATTGGCTATAATCTTGGCAATGATTTTGTAAAGGCAATTACAAAGGGATATTAGGCGAAAATCATTGAAAGACAAGGGAGAGTCTAATTTGGGAATAAGGGAAATGAAGGTAGAGTTAATAGGGTCATGAAGTCTACCACTAGTTTGGCATTCTTCCACAACTGCAAGAAGGTTAGGACCAAGGATATCAAAGAAAGTTAGGTAGAACTCCACAGGCCAACCGTCCGGTCTAGGGCTTCTATCTCTTTTAAACCATTTCAAGGTGCTCTCCAATTCCCCCAAGGAGACAAGCTTTATGAGATCCTCCATATTGTTCGGCTCCACAAATCTGGGAAAAATCCCAGCTGTTCGAATGATATCAGGCAGTGAAACACCCGGAGGTGCTTTGAACAACTGTTTGAAGTGTGAGACACCAAGCTGAGACAACGACGCATGAGTGTTTGCTAGCGAGCCTTGGTTAGAGGGAAGCTGCCAAATCGTGTTGTTGGCCCTCCTTCCATTAGCAAATTTGTGGAAGAATTTAGTGTTGCCATCCCTCGCTTGTATCCAAATGGCCTTGCTTCTAAGTCGCCAAGTTTCCTCCTGAGCCAATAGGATCTTAGATCATTGTGCTTCCAGCTCAACCAGCCGGGCTTTGGTTTCAATAGAGATGTAACCATTGCCTTGCTCATCTGTGAGATTTTCAATCAGGGATTCAAGGTTAGATAAGGCTAGGTCCTCCCTAGCTTTCTTCTGTTTGGCCCAATCAATCTAGAGTCATTTGAGATGGTGCAGGTTATTGCAAAAACCCACAACCTTCCACCCTCCAGAAATAAGGGGATGAGACCTCCAGTAGTCAGTGACCATCTTTAGGTAGTCAGGGTCTTTGAGCCAGGTCGAGTTGAACTTGTAGGGGGCTCGAAGTTTGTCAGAGGATCCTGCCAACTCCAAATAAATAGGCAAGTGGTCAGATATTCCTCCAGAGCCCACCCATTATCTGAAGATGGTAAAAATTGTTAGTAGGTCTTCGTGGATGAGGAAGCGATCTAGTCTTATCCCAAGAGCAGCTTCCCGTATTCTTCTGTTGTGCTAGGTAGGATTCTTCTTATTCATGGGAACATCTATGTGTCCATGCTGTTCCAGCAGTGAGCTCAACTGGTCCGAGAGGGGGTCCAATTGTGAGTGATGTCCCTAGGAATCTTCATAACCAATGGTGAAATTAAGCTCACCCCCAAAAATGGTTAGGGAATTGATCATCGGGTTATCCAGGAGATGATTCGAGAAGTGCATCCTATTTTGATAGAGGGCATAAATATTAATTATATGGATCTATTTGCCCATGGAAATAGAGATAAGGTCCATGCCCAGGAAACCAAGACCACCCCAGGAGGCAATCACCTTGATGGTCCGAGGATTGATTTCGAGGGCGAGTCCCCCAGAACGGCCAGCTACATCCATAGCTTGAAAGTACCAACCGGGCATGATGTACAGAAGGAATTTTACAATCTGTTCAGAGGGCCCCAAGGTCTCTTGTAGGAAAATTATGTCACATGCATCACAACTCAGAAGTCTCTTAAGAGCCAGTTTTTTTTGTGGGTTATGGTCTATGGATCCAAGAGATATGCCCAAGCCCAGAGCATATGGAGTGGCTTGCCTACAAGGGCGGAGATTATAGGCATGAGGACCCAAGGAGGTGAAATAAGATGGCAAGGGGGAATCGTCTAGTCCAGTAATCGGTGGGGGAGTGGTAGCGAAAATAGGCCGAGGGGGGGCAATAGTGCCTGAAATAGGGGCAATATAATTGCATGTGGGGGGAGCAGACGAAACCACAGAGACAGATAAATGAGAGAAATGCAAGAAATAGGAGCAGGGAGCAGAGACAGTACCTGAAGAAGGAGTGACTTCCGCCGCAGATCTAGATTTGGTCTTCGGAGGAGAAAGAGGCCGCTTCTAGGATGCACTGGAGTTCTGAAAATTATTCCCGACTTCTTCCTTTGTACCTTCCGGATCTAGGGGTAGCACGTCCACCATTGGCTCTTTAGATTGCCTATGCATCAATCCCTTAGCTGCAGTAGGCGAATTTATGAGAAGGGGGCAGTCTTTGAATAGGTGGCCAACTTTGTGGCAGCGTCTGCACCAGAAGGGCACACCTTCATAGTCTAGATTTTGTTTGTGGGCGAAATGACGCCAAAGTAAGGTTATCTTCTCCTCCAGCCTAGCTCGAGTGTCCAAATGAACCAGTATACGGGCCATGGTCATGATCCCAGTCGATTCGAAGGTCTGGTCGTGGTCTAGGTAGGTGCCCAATGCGTCTCCAATATGCTTAAAGATGGTGGGAGTCCAGTATTGCAGAGGGAGACCCGAAATCCAGACACAAATAGGGCCTACCCCAAACTATTCACACTCTGGATCAAACAAATGGTCCCAACGCTTCAGTGGCGCCATTTCAATGTGCGAGAACCTTGAGAGGATCCAGTTTGTGTATTCCTCCTGGTGAAAACGAAGAGCAAACCAACCCCTCACCAGTACATGAATAATGGGTAATTATTTGAGGAGGGAGCCCTATATTTCCTTCATCCAGAGGCACAACCTTTTTATAGTGTAATTCCTCCCTCGAACACGCCTTACCAACACCTTCTTAGCAGAGTTGTCCACTTCACCCATAGTGAGATCTTGACCCAGGGCCAACTTGATGTCCTTATCTCCCGCCCTAAGACACATACCCTTTTTCTATTTGTTGGAGCACCTGACCGTCGGGTAGTCTTTTAAAAGACCATGGATGCCTTGGTTAACTGTCTGCGAGGTGGAGGGGGTAGGAATAGGGGAACTGAAACAACCGAAGCAGATGGGGGTGCTAGGGTTAGGGTTAGTCTAAGGAGGGTTTGATGGACCAACAGAGAGGTAAGGGTTGGGAGGGAGAGGATCAGGTACTGAAATAGAGATGGGTGCAAATCCAGGTGGAGCGGAGATGTGGGGGAGCTGTGATGGGGGTGCATCGATGGTAGGTGATGCTTGCAGGCAAGAACCCAATAGGTTAAAGGTATCCGGGAGAGGGGTGGGCAGTCCAGCCTTGGAGCATTGTCAAGATGAACAGGGGGGGAGGGGCATCGAGGAAGATGATTTACCGAGCGCAGGGAAGGAGGATGACAGTGGGCGCCTAGGAGAAGCTGTTTGGTCAATTTAGTGTGCTCTAAATTGCTATCATTAATTGTCAACCCGGGGCTCGTAAGCTCATGAAGTGAGATGTACAGTATGTACTTAAGCAACCTTTCCTAGTTCTTTTTGTCATTTTTAGATGATGTTTGTGGTTGACTTAGCTTCCTAAGATAGAGTGATGGATTTATAAACAAATGAGTGCTCTTGTGTGCATATGGTGGTTTTTAAATGCTTCTAGAACTTTTTAAAGAGAAAGCTTGAAAAGTGACTTGCAATGAAATTGAAAGTTCAAATGAAAGCAAAGCATTAAACAAAGTGACTAATGGCACTAGTCCACTATCTATGCTGCTGATAAGAACAAAAATAGCATCTATGTTAACTTAATGGAAAGTGAAAAACACTACTTTAACTGCAAAACTTAAATGACAAATCATAACACTTCATTCTTTCTTAACACTCTGCCTCTAGCTGAAATTGTTCATATGAAAAACAGTTAAGAAGGAATCAGTAATATGAGTCAAAAATCTAATTAAACCAAGATGCCACTCAATGATATTTTGGTCCAATAAAGGTTAGTCAATTATGATGAGAAGACCATCAAAAGGTTAGTAAGCAACTTGTCAAAAACTTGATAAAGTAAACTAGCAATGAAACTAAGTAAGCAAGATAAAAATCAGCAGCTAAGACAAGACAACTTCAAATACCATCAGTGATAAAAAGAAATAAAAACACACTATCCCGGGCTCCTAACACACCTACATAAACAAACTGATCAGTTCTGAAAAGTGCTGGAAATGTAAAGGCATGAAATCAAACTGTACATTATTATACATGTTCAAAGAAACGAAAAACTGCAGAAATCAAACGATACATTATTGTACATGTGAAAATGAAAACAAAGAAAGGCAGGAAAATAAAGTTAAATGCTACTGTACATAGGTTGTGATAGATGGGGGCCCTCCATCCACTCAACCAGCTAAAGATCAGCTACGCAGAGATGAGCAGAATCATTCTTCTTCTATTAATTCAGCATGTCAAAATACAGTGAAAAAGTGCTGTAACAGCAGTCTTTAAAACAGAGTTTTACAACCAAAATGATTACGACAATTACAATAACAAAAGCTAATCTTTAAGCGTTGGCAAAAGCTTTATTTATAGGCACAGGGACAAGCTGTCCTCTGCGTAAACTAAGCAACTACAGGCTTAACTAATTAACTACGCAGCAACACGTAGGCAGCTCCGTGCACGTTTGGAGGAAACGGTCATCATGGGGAGTAAATCTATGGTTAGATCCTGTCCCTTGCTATCTTCGTGGCATGGAGGAAGTGCCAGCTGTGGTTCCGTGTCTCAGTTGCTCACGCAGAGCCGTGCCACCGTCTGGAACTTAACTGTTTGACTGTGGGTACTCCTGCATTGACCGGGGTCATATGTGACTGATTTGGCCCAACCAATAGCACACGAACCATGTATGCATCCATACCAACGTGCCCATGTGGCCCGTTCCTTGAGAAGACACGTGGAGTATAGAAAACAACAAAAAGGCTGCGAAATCTCTGAACAGCTGCAGAATTGCTGAGTAGCTGCGGAATTGCAGAACAACTGCGGAATTGCTGAACATGTACCAAAATTCTAAACAAACAATCAATCATTATCACAGTCAACAAATCATGTTAAAAAGACATATAATGCAATGAATTGAACAAGTTGATGGAGGAAATGATGTCAGAAGAGAGAAGTGAATAGGGAAAATCTGTTGGGAGGATAGGTAAATGAGTGCAAGGTTGAGGCTCAACATACCCCCACTGCGAGGGTGTTGCATGTCCTCATGCAACCAAAATTTTATCATAATCTTTCAGTTCACATGTTCGGATGCCTCTGCCAAGACATCCAACCTTCTCCTTTTCCTTCCTGTTGCCACATTTGTTCTTGGTTTCCTAACCAAGCACCTGAATTTCAAGTTGACCAAGGCTCTGCTCAATTTCCTGCATTTCCTCTTCAATTTCTTGTTCTTTCTTTGCTAAAGACCCAAATGAAGCATTGTGTTATCGTGGACCATTTTGTCCACGTTGCCCCGTTCCTTCAATTTTTCGTTTTCTTGTTTGATGTGGCGATTTAGTACCTCTAGCTCAAATACTTCTTGCTTCAGTGATTGAACCTGCTGTTCAAGGGGCAAGACAGTACTAGGGCCAGCAACAGATTGCTCTAATATTTCCAGATAATCATATGCTTCTTGCTGAACAGGATCAATGTCAGGTGTTTGTCTTGGCTTAAATTCAAATCCTTGAAAACTGCTTTCTCTTTCTTGCTGGAAAGGACTTTCCTCTCTTGGAGGACTTAGCTCAATATCTAGCTGCATTGGAGTCTTCTCAGGTGTGCCCAAATCAATGAAATGGGACTGTTTCTCTTTAGTCACACTCTTCTTCCCTATAAGTCTACTACTTCTTCTTACTTGCAGGCTAGTACTCTTTGGTTCTTGCTGTTTTTGCTTTTGTTTCTTTTTGAAGATGGCAGTTTCATGAAGCTGAGCAAGCCTATGAGCTAATGTTTGGGTATCTTCTTCACTTGAGGGTTCAGGTGAAGGGTATGACTCTTGTAAAATTGCTTTCCCTTTATCCCCCTTTTGTCTTTTTGTTCTGCTTCCCTTTTTCTTTTCCTTTTGAACAGTTTCTTGGGCAGTTTCTTGGACAATTTCTTGAAGAGTTTCTGCAACAATTTCTTGGGCAGTTTTTTCAACTTCTACAGCAGTGTCCTGGGCAGCAGTCTCTTCTTGGGTAATCATTTCTTTCCCTTTTCTTCTGCTTCTTTTTGGCACCCTAGGAGAGCTACTAGAGGCTTCTGCTGCCTCTTGAAAATGATTTCTAACAAGGAATTTCTCCCATGTATCCTTTCTAATTTTTAACTGCTCCTCAATCAAGATTTTAATGAGTCCATGGTGATATAGGTGGGGCTCAATGTTTCCCACGTGTTTCTGAACAGTGGCACTCATTTTTCTTAGACTAGCTAGCAAGAAATAAGGAAGATTGATGGTATGTTCACCCATAAAATGCATCATTATATTTGTATGATAAACATACATTATACCAAATCTGCCTTCACATGTTAAAAATTTCTGAACTAGCAAAAGTAAAGCAGTCCATTCCTTTTTAATGACACTTACATGTATTCCTTTGGTGAAGATAGTGGTATCCATACCTGGATTTTTCAACATGTTCTTCCATTCTTGGCCTTCAACAGTTCGATTTTTGAACCAACGTTCCCCAGTACGAGGCAAAGCAGTTGCTTGAGCCAAGCTGCTCTCTGTGACAGTGAATTGTAGGTCTCCAATCTCCACAGTATTTGTTTTTCCATCAAACGACCGAGCAAAGGCCTTGGTAACTTCCTTGTGATATCCTTTGAACTTCTGAATAAATTTTAACCACTTGGCCTTCTGCAGGGCATTCTTCGTTTGTGGGTAACCGTCTAAAAACTTAGAACCTTCCGGCTCTGCTCTTAATAACTTGCCCATTTCGGTTACCAGCTATCTTGCTGCTCTGACAGCGTTGTTTGAATACTGGAGAGAGAGCTACACGGGAAAACAGTGCTCAGCAATGGGTATTACGGTCACAACAGAATGCTCAGCAGTTGGTATTACGGCTACAATAGAACGCTCAGCAGTGATGCAATTACGAGACTGGTGGTCAGGGTTTTCAGCGGAGAGGTGAGGAAAATAGAACAGAGTATGTTCACGGTGAAACAACGTGATGAATGAAACTAAAAGTGAAAACGGTGAGGGCGTGGATAACAATGCGAAGATGAGGTTATGCATGCGAGAAGCGGAGTTATGGGTAGAGGATACAACGACCAAATCCCTGAACGTCGGGTGGCCGCGTACACTTGGCTGCGGAATGATCCATTGGAGAGCCGTGGTACAACAGTACACGTCACTCTGGTACGAAGAATTAATGAGAGAGAGAGCAGGCCGTATTAAGTTCAAATCAACAGTGATTAGGGAACCGTTAGGAAGGTGGTGAGGTGGATTACGCAGCATAATGGATGAGGATTATGAGGAGTGGACGAGGATTTTGTCAATCATTACATTACGTGCCTCCTACCATAATCCGAAAACCATACATAAATGATATAACTGTTAGTTATAAATTTAGAACATACCTTCGTGTATTTGCATTTTGATCCCTAACCTTTGATTTATTGCTGTCTTTGTATATGCGATGTGTCCTTGCTCTTTAATGATGTTGGTGCTTTTGACTGCAGATTTTTTTCTTTTTGAAACACAGTTTGTTTTTGTTGCAGGAACAGAGTGTATTAGCTGCGGAATCTTGATATCAACTGCGGAATTGGCTCCTAGCTGTGGAAATTTGCAGCAACACTTTTCTGCCTGCACAAAGAGGATTAAAACAACTTGACTGAATGGAATAGTCTTGAGAGGGACTTTATTGGTGAAAATGAGATGGAATGAATGGACTGAAAGAAAATGAGGTGGAATGAAAATGATGAGATGGACAAAAAAAGAGAAAATATAAAGTGTCAGGTGACCCTGATTTTCACTTCATATTTTCTGCATAAGACTGCCAATCCAAGATTGGTTTTCAGGCTTATACATGAGATTTTTTTTTTTTTTAACTGAAAGAAACAAAGATCAGGCTGATGGAGGAGAAGAATTCTTCTCCACTAGCCTCATTGCAGAATCTTCTTGGAACAACTTAACAAATTCCTGCCTTGAGAGTGGCTTATGGTAGACTTTCAATCTATGGCCATTCACAATGAGAGGAGTCTGAAGCTCATCAATGGTCTTCACTCGAACTGCTCCATTTTTAAAGACTTCATCAATCTCATATGGCCCAAGCCAATGAGTTTGAAATTTTCCTTTGAAGCCCTTAAACTTGGAATCAAACAATAGTGCCCAATCTCCCTTCTGAAACTTTCTTTCTTTGATGTGTCGATCATGCCATTTAGTTCTTTGGTGCTGAACTAGATCGGTCCTTAGAATTTCATCTTGTCTTATTTCATCTAGCTCATTTAGCTGGCCCATTCTGTGTTTTTGAGCTTCTGATAGGCTCATCCCCAATTGAACTGCCATCTTGAAGGTCTTGATTTGGAACTCAATGGGGAGCAGGACTTCCTTCCCATAAACAAGTTCATAGGGAGAATGTCCTGTTGTGTTCCTCCATGTAGTTCTATAGGCCCATAAGGCTTCAGGAAGCCTTTCCGCCCAATCTCTTCTATGAAGATGAACAGTCTTGGTGATAATGTCTTCAAGAACTTTATTTGTAGATTCCACTTGACCATTTGATTGCAGATGGTATGAAGTAGATGTTCTGTGCTTGATCTTGTATTCCTCCATCAGCTTCTCCATCAATTTAGATGTAAATTGGCTTCCCTGATCTGTCACAATTTCTCTTGGGACACCAAAACGAGTAAAAATATCCTCAAAAAGAAATTGAACAACCGAATTTTCAGTGGCAGAAGGAAATGCCTTGGCTTCCACCCACTTAGTAACATAATCAGTGCAAACCAATATATACTTCTTTTGCTTAGATGGTGGATTAATAGGTCCAACGAAATCTAGAGCCCATTTCTCAAAGGGTTCGATGCATACCTGTGGCTGTAGTGGCATTTCATTTGAAGGAGTTGGTCTCCCAACTCTTTGGCAGCTTCCACACCTTCTAACATACTGCTTTGCATCTTTAAAGAGAGAAGGCCAATAATATCCTAAAGAAAGGATTTTATAGGCTGTCCTCTTGTCAGCAAAGTGTCCGCCGCATGGTTCATCATGACATGCCTTAAGGATGTCAGGCATTTCATCTTCCCGAACACATCTTCTGATCATACAATCTGGCCCTGTTTTGAACAATTCATTAGAAATCCAAGAATAATGTGAACTCTCCTGAATGATTTTTCTTTTCTCATTAGGAAATAAGTGTGGAGGTAGCTTCCCTGTAACTAGATAATTAGCAATATTTGCATACCAAGGAGTCTTGGTAGTTACTGCAAACAAGTATTCATCTGGAAACTTATCCTCTACAGGAGAATCTTCGTTAGCGTTTTGGATTCTAGACAAGAAATCAACTACTGTGTTTTGTTTTCCTGGTCTATCTAACACAGTAATGTTGAATTCTTGTAAAAGTAAAAGCCATCTTGTAACTTTGCCATTAGTAATAGGTTTGTTCATGAGATATCTAATTGCGGAGTGATCAGTATGGACAAAAGTTTCATAGCCAGTTATGTAGTGTCTAAACTTGTTGATTGCATGAACAACGGCTAAGAATTCTTTTTCAGTCACAGTGTAATTTAACTCGGTGGGAGTCAAATTTTTACTGGTGTAATAAATGGCATAAGGGACCAAATCTTTTTGTCCCAAAACAACTCCTAGAGCTGTATCTGAAGCATCAGTAGAAATGTGGAAAGGGAGTTTCCAATTTGGCCCTCTCAAAATGGGTGCTTCAGATATTCTAGTCTTTAAAGTTTCAAAGGCAGACTGACATTCAGGATCCCATTTGAACTCACAGTCTTTGGTAAGTAATTTGAAAAGAGGAGATGTTATCTTAGTGAATTTTTCAATAAATCTTCTGTAATATCCAGTAAACCCAAGAAAACTTCTAACATCTTTCTGGCAATTTGGAACAGGTAACTTGGAGATGACTTCTACTTTGGATCTATCAACTTTAATTCCATCTCTTGAAATATGATGTCCTAAAACAATTCCTTCAGTAAACATCATAAAACACTTTTCATGACTTAATGAAAGATTTGTTTCTTTACATCTAATTAGAACTTTTTCCAAATTTTCTAATGCTTCTTCAAATGTGTTACCATAAACTGTGAAATCATCCATGTAGACCTCTACACAATCATGAATTAGATCTGAAAAGATTCCTAGTACAGCCCTTTGAAATGTAGCGGGTGCATTGCATAATCCAAAAGGAAGTACTCGGTAAGCAAAAGTTCCCCAAGGACAAGTAAATGTGGTTTTGTCTTGATCTTCAGGTGCTACCTGAATTTGATTGTAACCACTAAAACCATCCAAAAATGAGAAAAACTTTTTACCTGCTAAAGTATCTAATAATTGATCAATGAAGGGCAAAGGAAAGTGATCCTTCAAGGTTGCATTGTTTAATTCTCTGTAATCAATGCAAACCCTCCATTTACCATTCTTTTTAGGTACTATAACCAAGGGAGAAACCCATTGGCTATCTGAAATAGGGTAAATGAAGTTTACATTGAGTAACTTCTGGAGCTCTTCTTTCACTATCTCCCTAAGATTTGGATTCATCCTTCTTTGAGGTTGTCTGATTGGTCTACTGTTTTCCTCAATGTAGATGCGATGAATGCAAGTCTTAGGGTCAATACCTTTCATGTCGGTATACTCCCATGCAAAAGCAGTAGAATGTCTTTGCAAGACTTTGGTTAGCTCTTCCTGTTGGGATTTTTCCAAGTTTTTGTTAATGTTTAATGTTTTTCCTGGAAAGATCTCAATGGCAGAACTACCAAATTCTTCCATAGAGAAAAGAGACATTTGTCTAGATGATAGACACTCTATGTCAGAATCCAACTGAAATTGTGTAGAGTCATATTCTGAAGATGGTTCAAAATTTTCTAATGTATTCAGAATTTGACTATCTTCACTAATCTCAGAAATGGTAAAGACAGGTTGTATAGTATCTTCATCATCAACCCACTCATTATCTCCTATTTCTGTAATTGCTTGCGCTGGAGGATACAAATTGAACTTCTTTGTTGAATTGCCATCAGAAATATACATATCCCCAGACCTACAACTTATGAAAGCATCAGCTGTGGCCAACCATGGTCTTCCTAAAATAAGAGGATGTCCTCCTAGATTGTTCTTGGGAGTTAAAATCATAAAATCAACTGGATATTCCCAAGAGTCTAGGGAGACTGGAATGTCTTCCAATACACCATTAGGTTTAATGATTGATCTATCTGCAAGCTGCAGTAAAGTAGGTGTAAAGAGAAGGTTATGAAGTTTTAACTGGTCCATGGTCTGTCTACTCATAATGTTGATAGCAGCCCCTAAATCAATCAAAGTATTTGGTATTTCTACCCCATTGATATGTGTTTTGACAATTGGACTACCGGGATCTACATATTCTGCATGGTAATCTTTCCCATCATAATGTCTGCAATTTTTCCTACCAGGTGGATCCTTCTGGTATCTCTTGGTTTCCTTCCTGGTCTTTTAAGGCTCAACTCCTTTATTGTTTTGGCTAGAATGGGAATTTCTTTAATGGCTTGTAACAAGGGAATCTTGATACAGACATTCTTCAATTCATCTAGAAAATTATAGTCAGGCAACCAAATTTGCTTTTCCACTCCTTTGTCGATTTGTAACCTTTCAGGAAAAGGAGGTGTCGCTACAGATGTAGGTTGCTCAACTATGGGAGTTGTGGGGGTTGATTCTTTTTCTTTTTGAGTGTTTGGGTGTTGAAGGAATGCTTCAGAACCCTTATTAGCTCTAAGAGATTCTTCCTCAGAAATGCTTGGTTGTTGAACATTTATAGAAGGTTGATCTAGGATTCTACCTGATCTGAGTTGTACTTCATTGAGAGGAACAATCATATAGGTAGGGAATGGTTGACCTTCCATCATGTAAGCATTTCGAGGGTTCCTATTATTGGGGTTTGGCAATGGCTGAGAAGGAAGTTGATTTGACTTTTGTTGGGATTGGAGCAAGAGTTGAGAATTTTGATTTTGTGGAGGAGGTTGTTGTTGTTGAGGGAATGGTAGTGATAGTTGTTGACTTTGATTTGGAAGTTGTGGAGCTTGCTGATTTTGAAAAGATGGAGGATATTGATAGAATTGAGCAAATCTCCCATAAGGATTTTGCATGCTTTGTATCCATGATTGAAAAGGATTTTGTGGATGAGGCCAAGGTTGTTGCCAAGGATTCCAATTTGGTTGGGGTTGAAAATTCATAGAGTTGTTAAACCCTTGATTTTGTTGCCCCTGCCAAGGTCTCCTTGCAACAAAACAGAGAGATTCAAGTGTGTTTGGATCTTCTTGAAAGACTGCTTTGAGTCAAGGGATTGAAGGACAATCCTTGGTCTCATGGTTTTCTGAGAAAAATACACATGTTTCCACAACTTGTGCTTCCAAGGGACATTCCCTTAAAGCATGTTTCTTTCTACATTTCGGGCAAAAGATGGCCAAGGCCTCGGCTTTTGCTTTCTGTTTATTGTGGATCTTAAGGGTGTCTAATTGTTCACTAAGACTCCCTAAGATATCAGTTTTGAATTCATCAAGCATATTGCCGATTTCAGCCCTACTTACTGATCCGGTTGCAGATTTATTTGCCCTGAGGAGAGAAGGATCTCTAGGCCCTTTTTGAGTTTTTGATTTGCCCCTTGAGAGATGGACACATAATTCTGCTATATCATAAAGTGGAAGCTGAGATATATCTCCCTTCCCCATCATATTCAAAAGATCTATCCATTCATCTCTAATGGCTTTTAGTAAGAGGGCTTTCAAGGTCTCTTCATCCAAGTTACTCATTTTTTCTCTTTTCAAATTATATTGAAATCTTTCAATCAGTTCCTCCAAGTTCTCATCTTCTCCTTGTACCATTTTAAATACCTCATCGTTGTGATTGGTGGGCATACAATAGTCTAGGTACCTATCCAAAAATGTCTGTTTCATATCATTCCAAGATCTAATGGACTGAGTGACTAACCCCATGAACCATTTCAAAGCTTGTCCTTTCAATGTGGAAGGGAACAATTTGAGTTTTTGAGTGTCATCTAAATAGTCATAAGTTCTACATACGACTTGAAACTCAAATAAGAATGTTTCAGGGTCCTCATTCCTTGATCCATGAAAGTTCGGGAGGACAGATGGTGAGATGTTCTTCATGGTGGCTCGGGAATCCTCATCAACTATAGGGAACCCGAATGAGTTATCCCCATTCCTATTTCCTCCAATATTACCTCTACCGCCTCCATTGTTTCCTCCTCCTCCTCCTCTACCTCTACCTCTACCAAATCCAGGTGCTTCTTCCTCTGCCATGGTAGTTTCCCTAGAGACTTCAGAGTCTTCTGGTTCTTCTACTAAGGGTGTATGAGAAGGATTCCCTCCTTCTTCTTCAGGTGTTTCTACTTCTTCAATTATAATTTGCCTCTCTGGAGAAATAAGGAAAGGATCTCTTTCAGACTCGATGGAAGGTATGGGAGAGTCGACTCCTACTTCTTGAATTCCGGGAACCCTAGGGCTAGGAGTGTCAATTGGAGATAAGGGAGGTGTCTCTTGTCTATCCCTTGAAGTAGATGGACTTGTAAAAATCGAACTCTTGGCTCTAGCTAAAAAGCTTCCCCTAGAATCTCTAGCTCTATGCATGTCATTTTTATTTTTCTTCAAGTCAGGTTAATAATTCTTTTTCTGATCTTCCAGGTCACTCTAGGTGCAAGAAGAGAGCATACTTAAGAAACTATTAAACCAATGACTTTCTCTTTTCTGATCCTCCAGATCACTCTAGGTGCAAGAGGAGAGCATACTTTGAGAGGTTATCAATTTCCCTTTCTTGAAATTTTCTTAATTTTTTTTTTTTTGTAGAATTGGCTACCTAATTTCACTTCCCCGGCAACGACGCCAAAATGTTTGGTCAATTTAGTGTGGTCTAAATTGCTATCATTAATTGTCAACCCGGGGCTCGTAAGCTGATGAAGTGAGATGTACAATATGTACTTAAGCAACCTTTCCTAGTTCTTTTTGTCGTTTTTAGATGATGTTTGTGGTTGACTTAGCTTCCTAAGATGGAGTGATGGATTTATAAACAAATGAGTGCTCGTGTGTGCATATGGTGGTTTTTAAATGCTTCTAGAACTTTTTAAAGAGAAAGCTTGAAAAGTGACTTGCAATGAAATTGAAAGTTCAAATGAAAGCAAAGCATTAAACAAAGTGACTAATGGCACTAGTCCACTATCTATGCTGCTGATAAGAACAAAAATAGCATCTATGTTAACTCAATGGAAAGTGAAAAACACTACTTTAACTGCAAAACTTAAATGACAAATCATAACACTTCATTATTTCTTAACACTCTGCCTCTAGCTGAAATTGTTCATATGAAAAATAGTTAAGAAGGAATCAATAATATGAGTCAAAAAGCTAATTAAACCAAGCTGCCACTCAATGATATTTTGGTCCAATAAAGGTTAGTCAATTATGATGAGAAGACCATCAAAAGGTTAGTAAGAAACTTGTCAAAAACTTGATAAAGTAAACTAGCAATGAAACTAAGTAAGCAAGATAAAAATCAACAGCTAAGACAAGACAACTTCAAATACCATCAGTGATAAAAAGAAATAAAAACACATTGTCCCGGGCTCCTAACACACCTGCATAAAAAAACTGATCAGTTCTGAAAAGTGCTGGAAATGTAAAGGCATGAAATCAAACTGTACATTATTATACATGTTCAAAGAAACGAAAAACTATAGAAATCAAACTATACATTATTGTACATGTGAAAATGAAAACAAAGAAAGGTAGGAAAATAAAGTTAAATGCTACTGTACATAGGTTGTGATAGATGGGGGCCCTCCATCCACTCAACCAGCTAAAGATCAGCTACGCAAAGATGAGCAGAAACAATCTTCTTCTATTAATTCAGCATGTCAAAATACAGTGAAAAAGTGCTGTAACAGCAGTCTTTAAAACAGAGTTTTACAACCAAAATGATTACGGCAATTACAATAACAAAAGCTAATATTTAAGCGTTGGCAAGCGCTTTATTTATAGGCACAGGGACAAACTGTCCTCTGCGTAAACTAAGCAACTACAAGCTTAACTAATTAACTACGCAGCAACACGCAGGCAACTTCGTGCACGTTTGGAGGAAACGGTCATCATGGGGAGTAAATCTATGGTTAGATCCTGTCCCTTGCTGTCTTCATGGCGTGGAGGAAGTGCCAGCTGTGGTTCCGTGTCTCAGTTGCTCACGCAGAGTCGTGCCACCATCTGGAACTTAACTGTTTGACCGTGGGTACTCCTGCGTTGACCGGGGGCATATGTGACTGATTTGGCCCAACCAATAGCACACGAACCATGTATGCATCCATACCAACGTGCCCATGTGGCCCATTCCTTGAGAAGACACGTGGAGTATAGCAAACAACAAAAAGGCTGCGGAATCTCTGAACAACTGCGGAATTGCTGAGTAGCTGCGGAATTGCAGAACAGCTGCGGAATTGCTGAACATGTACCAAAATTCTAAACAAACAGTCAATCATTAGCACAGTCAACAAATCATGTTAAAAAGACATATAATGCAATGAATTGAACAAGTTGATGGAGGAAATGATGTCAGAAGAGAGAAGTGAATAGGGAAAAGCTGTTGGGAGGACAGGTAAATGAGTGCAAGGTTGAGGCTCAACAGAAGCCGACACGAAAACAACTTCGGTTGACCTCGTGATGTGGAGGGTCCATTGTTTTGTCTGCCCTTTCCATGTTCTCAGAACCGCCAGTAAACAAAGGGAGCTCTTTTCAGGAGGAATAGACAGCTCACCATTACAGAGCTTGCAGTAACTGCGGGAGGTGGGATGATGGTGTTGGTTTGATTCCTAGATGACAACAATAAACAACCCGTCAGCTATCAGGCGGTAAGGCCATGATTTCCATGGGAGAGGCACCGCTTGCGGTTCAGTTAGGGTTTCGCCATGGGAGCTCCTCCAAAACTTTTACTTGAATTATTTTAATAGTTAAACTATACAATATTTACGAAACAATTGAATGTTTTTTTTTTAATTTTTATAATACCTTCTAAAACAAATTAATCCCACATTCACCGTGCTGTAAAACAATTCCATAATATTTGATTTATCATAGTTTCCTATATTTCCATAAAAAAATTAACATGTTAGATTTGTTTAAAAACAAATTAATCCCACATTAATCGTACGGTAAAACATTTCCGTAATTTCACCTATATAATAAATTTCATTATCACTATTACTCACATCACATCAAGGTTTTCCGAGGTTTGTTAAAATAGTTGGAGTGAATTTGTGGAGTAGCTACATTGCTATCGACAACATATTCAATGGAGGATTCTCGCATTTGAAAGGTTAGTTAATTTTTTTGCTTTGCAAATTTTAAAAATAAATAAGTTTAATGAAGTTTAATTTTTTTTTTTTTTTAAATTAAAAATTTTTGTGGACCAAATTTACCCATTACGTCCGTAGTGGGCGTGGTGGGCTCGGTAATGCTCACGACAGCCAAACGGGCTCACAGTTTAGGGGCAGTGGGGATGGCTACCCAACCCTTCGGCCCACCCTGGGAGCCCTCCAGCCCGCCCGCTAGCCCCTCTCCCCACCCTGGTGGCCCGACGGCCTGCGGGGTGGCGGGGTGATTATGAGAATCACCCTGCCACCCCGCAGGCCATCGGGGTGGGGCGGGGGGCAATTGTTGGGCCACTAGGGTGGGCTAGGGTCCGGACCCAACGACTAGCTCGGTTGGCTGGCCAATTTTCAGGGTGCGGTGGTAGGGCGATGTATTTTTTAAATTTCTTATTTTTTTTTAATTGTTATGGTTTATAAAATTAATTATCATTTATCGTTTTTGTTGTTAATTTAAGTTATTATGTTTTTGTGATTTACTGATTTATATGTGTCTTTTTTTTTCTTTTTTTTTTTCCAGGAAAATGGCATCAAAGAATATTTCTAGACCAAAGACTCTTAAAGGTGGATCTTCAAAAAACATTGGTGAATGAACCCCACTTGAGCTGATGGCTACAAATATTTCAAATGCCTCAAATGATAAGAAGATGATTTCATACTGGAAGAAATCAAAAGAAGTGAAACTTCAATCAAATGTCTGGTATGTGAAAGAAAGAGAAAGCCAAAATGTGCAAATATTTCTATATGTTGATATACCTAATGATAATGGAATTTATGAGGTGATGGGAAAAGTCATAGACATGTGTTCGGTACCGGACAATGAAGTCGTTTACATACTTACAAAACTGCCCAAGACACATGAAAGGATTAAATACTAGTTATCATATTCATTGTATGACACGAGAGAGGTATCTACAAAGTTGTGTAAACAAATCGTAAATGTGGTGACACAAAATATTGTAAGTATTATTATTATTATTTGTGTTTTGCGTTTTTATTGACATATGACATTTTGTTTGGTAGAATTTTGTTGAATGTTGTTCAATTAGGTTGGGAGGCATTCATTTCATAGAGCATGATATTATGAAAGTTGTCAGCAGTTTCTACTCAGTGTCAGAAGAAGATATGGCAAACAAGCAAAATGTAGTAATTCATGATGCTACAAAAATACATCCAAGGGATCAGACAAAAAAGCCTCTAGTGGATAAATCTAGCAAGGGTAGACAAGTTACTTTTGAAGACGAGGAAGTTGAAACTGGTAGTGAAGAATATGTTGTTGTTACTGAGGATGACATTGGAACTGAGAAGAGCCATAAAAGACCAAAAGTAACAATGCCCAAGAATAAATATGTTATAGTTAATGATGAGAATGTTATGAAGAAGAAAAGTAAAGTTGAACATTTTGAAGTAGTCATTATCAACAGTCAAGAACCTAGTGAAACTTCAAAAGAAAGCAAAGAAATCATTACACCAGGAGCTGATTTAGAGGATGGCATTATCAAAACAAAACAAAATGCCATTCGACAGAACTTGACAAAGAGAAACTTAATTGAGGGTGGTCATACATTTCAGCTTAATATCAGACAAATCTATAAGGCAAGTGAAGGACAATGTCAATATCAAATCAGAAAGCCACACCATCTGCATGTTCACAACTTGAAGACATTGATGAGGTACAATCCATATGCTCATGTGGTTAATTATGTGCTTCTTGTTGATCCAATTCAAGTTCCCAACAAAGAAGCATTTGATAAGTCAAAATGTTTTGAATACGATTATTATGTGCTTGGGGGGAAACATTCTGTAGAAACTCAAAGACAATTGATGGAGGAATATCCCAATAACCCAGATTTTGAAACAATGAAATGTATCATTTATGCTGGTTTATCAGATACAGAAGCAAAGTTAGTAGCATGGGATCATAATTCAGATAATGAATATAGGATGTCTATGACTTTCATACAAAGGGTTAGATTTATTCATAGTGAATTTGAAGAAAAATGTGGTGGGGATAGGATAAATGTTACTGCAGATTTTCGAAAGGAATGTTGCATGGAAATAGGCTATCAAATTGAAGAGAAAATCAATTCAAAAGGTGACAAAGGTGGAAAAGTTAGTGATTTATTCAGAGGTGTTGATAACATTTTCCAGTTGGCATTTAGAACTGGAGAGATATGAGAGTTAATTAATGAGATTTTTAGCATGTGGGAGAACATTGGAATTAAAAACTAGAAGGTCAAAAAGTCTAAGCCATTGATATGTTGCAACAGTAAATCAGGTCCTGAAATGAAGCAACTTTCAGAAGATATGACTATCACACCTTGGAGAGAATTGCAAGGAGTGAAGGATGAAAAACTTGTCAAAGCAATATTATCTCGTGTGAGGTCGGGGAATTATCATTGGAGGAAATGTCTGAGGAATTTCAAAAGTAAGTTTGTTGAATTATTTTTATTTATTTCTAGATTATAATTTTCTTTTAAATATAACATATTGTTCTTGGTAGTATTTGTTATACATATCATTATATTAACTTTTTTACTTTATCTATGCAGTCACAAAGTTTACATGAAAATTCAAGAACAAATGGTTAAATTGTTGAATGAAGATAGTTGGGATGATGTTGTACGCAACTATCCAGATTCAAGTTTTACATCAACATTTTTTTTTTTTTTTTTTAATCTTGCATTTAAAAAGGTATGTTGATTTATACATTCATTTTTATTCATCTGTATACTATTTTTAATTTATAACTTACACATATATTTTTTCATTTTATAAAAGATGAAGAAGGATGAAAATGGAGCACTAGATAGTTTCAGAACCTTTATTGAAAAAATAAAGATCGAAAGACTGAAGAAGCAATGTCTTAAGAATGTTGAACTTGATCTAGCTCTTGCTCATTTCATTTGGAATGGGCTTGACACTATTCAATATCAAGTAATACAAGGCGACTGTGAAGACATTGCTAAACTCATACCTAAAAGGGATTATGTTACATGGTAAGAAGTTTAAAGTGTATATTTGATTAATGTTAAAAAATTCGTTTATGTACAAGTTAATTGAGCTTTTACTATTTCATGTTACAACCAAAAGTCAAATCTTCTTAACCGTGAAGATCAACCATTTATAAATGATTGTGAGTTCATCCATATTGATAGTTGGGCAAAAGATGATAGCTATATGTCTATGATTTTTAATCAGGTAGATGGAAAGAGTCATAGCCAAATACTGACTTATGATGTTGTTGTGCAAACACTAACATATGAAGACAAATAAGCAAAAGGAGAGATAGTTAACATTTATCAAAAGCCATAGTTATTGATTAACTATCTTATAGACATATGTTCAAATGAAGGAGATTCGGTTCTGGATTTATTTTCTAGCTCAGGTAAGTTTTACTATATGGAATTGAATTTCAATATGTTATTTCCTAATTTATATGTCATTGTACTAATTTACTTCATTATTTCTTTTGTGCTTGATAATTAGGTACAACACTAGCATGTTGCCTTCAAAAATCAAGAAATTGCATTGCCATTGAAAAAGATCCAATACAATGCAATTTTTTTCAACACAGAATTAATGATCTTCAATTTCTTCCAGATGCAATGCAAGAAATTTGGTTGAAGAAAGGAGACTTTAGTGAATCATGTATGGCAAAAAAGGCAAAGGAACCCCAACCACCATTAATGATTGAAAAGGCATACATTGGGAGATTCGCAGACATCAAAGATCCATTAGAAGAGGAAAATGAGCAAAATGAAGCAGAAAATATTGTGGAAGAAGAAAATGATGAAACTCTAGAAGACGAAGAGTTTGGATTACGTGACATTGTTGATTAAATTTAAGTTATGCTTGGAAATCAAGCTCATTTTTTGTAACTATTAATTAGTTATACTTGTAATGTTTTGATTTTGGCATTTTATGAGAAGAATAAGCACTCAATTAAGGTTGTTATGCGTTCAATATTTGTATTATGTGATTTTCACATTAATTTTTATGTTAATCATTACTTTTTGAAAAAAACAATGATTTTTTTTTGACATGAAATTCATTAAAAAAATATTATTTAACCATTTTTAGTTAAAATTTTCCGATAAAAATTGTGATTTTGACATGTCATCTCTAGCACAAAATTACAAAAAATTATCAAAACGTGTAGTTTTTTAGTTATATTTATGTTAAAAATGGTTATTTTTATGTCAATTGTTAAAAATTATTGTTTTTTAGAGACAATTATTTCATGTGAATTGAAAAATTAATTAACCATGTATAAATATGTAGAATATCAAAAATTCAAAATATCGACCTTCTTCTTTAAATAAGCAAAACAATAAAAACCTCACTACAAAAAAAAAAATTAAAAAAAAAACAAGAAAATATGAAGAAGAAGACCACTTAAAAAATTATTAAATTTATAAAATAATTATTTACATTTCATACATTAGAAAATTTAAAGTAAAAAAACAGGTATTTTAAATAAAGGGCTCGATGCAGAATTGCCACTTTTTAAAATCAACATGAAAAGCACTACCATTCTAAAACGTAATGTACATAAAAAAATTTAAAGTTCCAAAAACTATGCTAAAAAAAACATGTGTGTTTTGCATCACCCCTTTTCAAAATTGGGTCACTTTTTTGCTATCTCTACGAAACAGGTAACAATATAAGTTCCCGTTTCAAAGTTTACATTGTTCCTCCCTGCGATATACTAAGGTACGTTGGTTTATTGTGATTTGGTTTATCTAACATATTATGCCTTGCAGGAAGAAATATCAAATGGCTAGCAAGATGGTTGACTATAGAGACTCTCCCTATGAATCTAAAGAGTAGTATGGTGTTGGGAACCCCTATGACTTGGAAGTTACATTGAGAAGTTTAAAGGAGGAGATAAGGAGTTGTAAGGAAGATAATCGCAGAATCATACAGTCACAGGAAAAGTTAGCAGAGGTGAATGCAATAATATTTCAGAGCTTGTCGGATTTGTAGTGACAATGACCACTACATATTAGTCATGAGCAGGAAGATAAAACTAATGGGGCATACGGTAGTAGATCACATGGTGGTCGTCGATCATATGTAGATGATACCATTAGAGGTGACAGATTGTTGGACACTCTGGAGAAGAGAAGGGATAGACACAGGTATGATTCTAATTCTAATTCAGATAGGCACTATGATCGTCATTGTTATCATCCTTACATGAGGAATGATAGGGGATATTTTCCGGATGAATTTAAGAAGGCAAAGCCACCTACTTTTGATGGAGATATAAAGATATCACAAGATGCAAAGGCATGGTTTCTTGGTATGAAGAAGTTTTTCAAGTTGCATGACTACTCAGAGAACATGAAAGCTACAGTGGCTACTTTCAGTCTTGAAGGTAAAGTAGACATCTGGTGGGAAGATGTGAAGAATGTCATATATATAGATGAGGAAGATTTGACTTGGAGTGAGTTTGAGCAGCTATTCAAGAAGAAGTATCTGTCATAGAGATATTTAGATGACAGGGAAAAATAATTCTATGAACTAAAAGTGGGATCCATGACAGATGATGAGTACACCAATAAGTTATTGGAACTGTTGAGGTATGTGCCTTACCTCAAGGAGGAGAAGGCAAAGATTCAAAGATTCATTAGTGGACTATCGGTTGCATTCAAAGACAAGATTGAATTAAATGAGCCTAGATCATTGGAGGAGGCCATTTGAAAAGCATTGCTATGAAAAATCGAAGTACAAAACCGAGACTAAGCCAGAATGGAGAGGTAATGTAAAGAGCAACGGAAAATGGAATAAAAAGTGAGCAAGGCCACATAGTATAGATAAAAAGGAGAATGTTTCATTGCCTAAGAATTTCAATGCATCAGATAGAGGATAGGGATATCGGCCTCAGAAGCAGAGTAAGGAGCCCGTGCGTTGTTGGACTTGTGGCAAAGATCACCTTAGGAGAGATTTTCTGCAACATCAAAATGGTAGACCCCAGATATATAGTGTACAAGAGGCACAAACTGTTGGAGATGTAGGCCAGAGTATTCCTCGTATTTATGCAGCTGTGGACAATAGGCAGGCAAAACATTAGGCATATATCATTGAGATGGATGGTAAGTTTTGTGATCAAGTTATTTTTATTTTGATTGACCCTAGATCTAATTATAGCTATGTTTGCCCTGACTTGGTGGATAAGTGTGGTTTGAATAAGGAGTTGCATGCAGAGTCTTGGGTAGTTCAGGTGGCTACTAGTACGAAGAAGCAAGTTCATCGTTAGGTAAAAGCTTGTGCATTTGACTTAAATGGTATGCCTACAACATCACATTTGAATGTATTACCGTTGGGTTCATACAATATGTTATTGGGCATGGATTGGTTGTATCTACATAGAACCAAGGTTGACTTCTATGACAAGGCCATTGAATGTGTTGATGACAATGGAGAACCAAGAGTCTTGCAGGGTAAGAAGTGTTGTAGTGTTTTCTTCTCAATGATGTACGAAAATAACCCACTTAAGATCGTGGATGACAAACGATCTCAACAATATAAATGACTGCTAAACATTGTAGATTTGTAGCTATTGATAGAAATAAAACTTGCTAAAATTCTGATCTATGGTACAATCATAATTAAACAATGAAATAAAGAGTAATAACCCCAAAACATCCAATGGAAACCAGATATGTAAAGAATGATTTTATTATAACACCTGTGAAGGGAACAAATATGTGTTACTAGTCCCCCTCTATGGGATGAGTTCTTGGCAATCCTTAAACGCTTTCAGCTTCTATAGAGTCTCTCTCCTCTATAATGCATAAACCAAGAAACAATATGGTGTTCGAAAAAGAAAATAATTAAAGTTACAACAATGAGTGCAACAATGAAAACAATCAAAAGTCAATAATGAATGGAAAACCCTCCTATTTATAGCAAAATATTGAGTTATCCTTGAATAATGAGCAATAATAAAATATTATTGATCCCATTATTTGAATTACAAATTGGAATATTTTATTATATTTGTTTAGGAGGAAAAAAGTATACAAACTTTTATTTAGAAATAATAAATAAATAAATGATTTATTTATTATCTCAAGGAATTAGTTAAGGAATAATAAACAAATAATGATTTATTTAATTATTCCTAAAGGATTTAGTGAAATTTAAAAAAGAATAGTAATTAATTAATGATTAAATAGTTATTCTTAGATAAAAATAAGATAAGTAATGATTTATTTGTTTATTTTTCATGATTGGGTCAAATTTAACAAGGAATAATAATAAAACAATGGTTTAATTAATTATTCCTAGAAGAAAATCAAATAAATAGTGATTTATTTAATTATTCTTTATGGGTTTAACTATAAATTACTTAATAAAGGTGGTTTATTAGGTATTTTCTCACAGTGGAAGCAATTTTACTAGGGTAAAATTGGCTTTACATGGTGTACTTCGATCTATCTAGTAATTTAGGTTAGATGATCAATCTTTTGGTGATAAAAGATTTCCCCCAAATGTACGAGTGTTAGGAGCGAAACGTATGAATGAAGTATGTTGTAAAGACACAATCACTTAGACAACACAGGGGAGTCAAGGAGAGAGAGAGAGAGAGAGAGAGAGAGACCAATGAAGTCGAAGCTGGGAGATGATAGTGACAGAGGGGGCGAGACTAATTCAAGTCTCCTTTTGTGTTGTGGTACCGGACCTCAATGAGGCGGGGGAGGCATACCCATACTCATCGAGATAACTTAGTACAAAAATAATGGTTCACCTAGAAATATGAAACTGAGCAATAAAGTACATGCTGAATGGTACATGACACACTGGCATAACAGAGCCAAAAAATAATACAATGTGTCCCATATACATAATGCACCTGGTAAAAACATGAGCCAAGACTGAATACAATAATATCTGAGTACATGAGATACAATTTCCTTCCCTCAAAAAATGGGTGGGAGGGAGGGTAGAACAACCAGAGAAGCCTTGTTGAACAAGGAAGGGCTCTACAAAACTGAATGGATCATCTCGAGGAGATGTGCATGCTATGAACACTACGATCGGTAGAAACTGAACCCATCAACTCTACGGAACTAAATCTGAGGCTGTAGCATAGTAGGTATGCATGCGGGCATGTGGGGGGCTACTTGAAGGGCCACCCCCTCATGAGGTCTGAAACATCTCACACACACCCGGGAATCACTGGTCCAATCTGCTGCATCGATGGACCATCAAGTGTATGGATCATGAACATGAAATGACCAAGTCAAAGGGAAATAATAGGACACTCTGCTCGATCCAAGGTGTTGAAAAATAATGGAAGTTGGAACCGAGATACACTGCCCTCTAGGCCGTTCTTCTGGAATAAATGAGTTGATGTCGACAGATAGGGCATGCGATAGAAGAGGCAATGAGGATCCTCAACTAAAGCACGAGGGAAAATAGTAATGTGACTGATGGACTGAAACCAGGGATTGGGAAAAGAGGACTAAGGGGAAAACATACGACTTCCCTTCTCAGAGCATAAAGTGCATGGTTGACCTGGCAGCAACTGACTCAACTCTGGAGGGGATGGGGACAGTATGACTGGAGGCCAAAATGGGCGACACAAGATGAACGGTATGCAAATATGGATGGAATACTATGACATGAGATTACGGGACATGAAATAGACTCCAAGGATGCAAGGGTTACTCATCGGGGATGCTCTAAATAAGGGTGACCTGATGATTCTGCCACATAGATGAGGCCCGGTGGGGACCATGAAAACATGAGTAAATGATGGTTACTCACAATGATAGTCGACATATGGTACGACAAGTATTTAGAGGAGGTGGACCTCAAAGTACAAGTGTCTCTTTATGACGAAAGTTTATTTTGAGGGGCGACGAAGTGACGTTCTTGGAAAAATGGTTTCCTGGTGAAGTATCAAATCATCTAAAACTGAAGAAGACCCATTTTAGAGCTCGGTGAGAGCTTTCCAACTATTATGATGGTGCGTCAAATTAAGGCACTTTGTAGTCACAATGGGCAACAAAAGAACTGTGGGTTTTCCTATAAAAGGGCATTTTCCCTCCAATTTGGATTCATTTTCTAAGTGAGATGAGGTGAATTTGGAGAGGAGGAAAAGGCCCTAAATCTTGTGGAGATCGTAGTGGACAAACCGACCGTCAGAATCAAGATCTGTGACTTTCAGGCAAGGGGCTTTACTTTTCTAAATATGGCCTCAATTCTTCTTGGAATGATGGTTCTTGGTGAAGAATTAAGGGAAGAGGAAAACAAGAATGAACTACTAGAGGAGGTCTAGAATCATCCTCACTCACTAAGTCAAACATGGGGACTAGGTGGTAAAGGAGTAGAACATTTGAAGATATGGTATCAAATGTATATGATATGCGGTGTGCATATGGCTCACTAGAGAGGCTAGTAGGGCAAACTATCCAAGGAATGGGAGGATAATCGACCATACCTAGATCCAGTGAGATCTAGGCCGAGACTTATGTGGGAAGATGGTCATGGGAAAAAAATCATGCCCCCAAGTAAGGGATACTGATCTGGGATGCAAAGGTGGGAATGATGCCCCTTAGCAAGAGGAGTTTGTGGAGTGCCATTGTGTTCCGAGTGCTCCAAAAAGGGATTCAAGCATCTCAACCTAACTTGGCACGAGATCCTCCAAAAGGTGATGAGGATATGTAGGGGACTATGTGCCCTCCCACATGCTATGGGCGTACTGGATGTATTTAGAGTTATGGGCTCCAAATACTTATATGATACATAATATGATTGTGCATTCTATATGACGATGATGGTTCGTCATTTGTTTTATTTATGGTTGCCTTTTGTGGTATACATGTGATAAATGCCAATCTAGAATGTTGTTTGCAATGGTATCTACATAGTGATTTTGGGCTCTAGGCACATGACTGAAAGTAATGGTCTCAAATTCACGTACTAATAGCTTCACTCGTAGATATGTTCTAAATAAGACTTGTTTATGCACATGATACACACCATTCAATTGCATGACAAGTAGCAAGGAATCTAAATGAACATGAAGATGAAGGATGTGATGAGCGAGGGCACTGACTAACAAACCTATCAATACATCATATTCGACCTTATTATTGGTGGAAGATCCAATGCACACGCCATTTGAAAGGACTAACGTATGCAAGGGGGTAAAAATGGCCTAGGCTGCCGAGGCTAGATTCTGGGAGAAGCGACTCGCACCATTGACATGGCCAATATACGGAGTGGATGATGGATCCATCTGAAAGGTGAAAAAGACAACGGATAAGATGATGCAATCTACCAAACTATGTGGCAGAAATAAAGACACGCAAATCAAAGGGATGTGCTATGAGAAACATTTCTGGAGGTAGAGCTCATTAGGAGAACTAGGAAGGAGATGGCCTTCGAAATCCTCGTGAAGGAAAGCCCCCTTACTCAAGTTTAAGGGTAATCAGGGGTAGCCATAGCTTCCATGGTGTCCTCATCAGGCTGGGAGATGGGCAGACAGGATGAAGTCTGACTACATGATGCGACGACATTTCCCGGTGCACTAACCTGAGGAATAAGGTTCACATACGCATCGTCTTGGATGGAAAACAACAAACTGGTAGACGGAGGGTCTATTGATGTTGAGGCCTCGAATTCTATTGAAAAAGGTTCGATAGAAATGCACGCAACAACCTCAGGAAGGCTTGCTGACGAGGAACTCAAGGATGTCGGAAGGTAAAGAATGGGGCCTGTGTTGTCCATCATCTTGATATTGGGGGATGGGATCACAATAGAGGGGCCAAAGTTTCCCTGTTCTGGTTAACTGGTGGTACCAGAATCCATAGGTAGGGGAGTAGCAGCTCTACTACAAGTGGCCTCGTATTCACGAATCGCCCCAAGACAATCGCGAAACTCGTTGAGACGAGGGCAACAATGGGAATAATGACCATGAAGATCACAAAGGGCACAAGGGTGGTTTGTGCGAAGCGTTTTTAGTTTTTTAGGTAGGATCAGTATGTCAAAATGGACTTCTGGAATATTCGACTCAGGGAACGCTTCATGAACCAAGGGTTTAAGTTGAGGAAGTTCGGGACAATTGTTGGTGGCATGCCCAACAACTTCACACAAAGCACATGGATTTTGGGCCTTAGGGGTTGGAGGAGATTGGGAATCCTTGTCCTTAAAATATTTCTTTTTGGCTTTGCTCCCCTGGCCAGCTGCTTTCGCAAAAGGATTTAGTTCCTATTGAGGTTGTGATGGTACTGAAGCAGCGACAGGGGTCATGGGGACTGGTTGAACCGGGGTTAAAGCATGATATGTTCATGGCTAACTACGTGTAATGTTTGTAGGGGGATCGATGTACCATACTGGGATCCCGAGAGTCATGTTAGGAAGGACCAACAAAGCCATGAAAGGTACATAAAAAATTCCTGGAGGGGAGAATAAGTATGATATTTGTCCGACATGATAATGCCCCGGTGGAATAGCTCCTGGATGGTTGAGACCTGAAGGAACAATTCTTGGAGGGAACATAGGAGAGGCACGCACAAACAGAGGAGGTCCTGAGGGAGTGGGTCCAAAGGGTTCAACTGTAAGAGCAACAATAGGATGTTGGGGAGCTGGCTGTTGATCAGGTGTACCAAACTGCTTAAGGGTAGCCCGTGATTCTTGTAACATGCAAGCACTCATGGAAGTAGGTTCAGAAATGGGAGGGGGAGGACTAGGGAAGGCACCCAACAATGAGAAGTCTTTATAGAATCTGGGTGATATACTGGTACAAGGAGTGGATGACTGTTTATCAGATACTGACGAGATGATGGACTCAGGGGAGGTCACAAATGCTGGCTCGTAGTAAGTCAACTAATCAATGGTAACGATCTTCCCTTCGTGGGGGAAGCACATCTTACGAAACACCACAGATGCAAATGCTGACATGGAATATGTGTAACTACAACCTAAGAGGATATTGTAATCCAAAGGGGCATCGATGACTTCGATATCGACATGGACAATCTTACCCGCAAGGGTTAATGGATAATTGTGGTACATGCCAAGGGGTTGGGAGGAGTGTCCATCCCAAACACACAAGGTGATGGTGGAGGGGGACAGCTCAGGTGACTTGAGTTGTTTCCAAACAGCAACGGACATGACACAAGTGGATGCGCCTTCATCAATAATGCATTTGGAGATGATGGGTACGGACTCTAACTGGTATCTAGAAAACAAAAAATGAAGGTAATGGGGGGTGCTCTGATGTATCAATCGAGAAGACAATTAAGCGATCATTGGAAGGGTCCACTACACCCAAGGTAGTTAGTAGAGCCTTCTTTTTAGAAGGGCATGACTGGAGGACTTCTAGTGTCGACATGGCGGCAGGTGATTGTGCCAAGTTGTCTACTATAATGTATGTATGTGCAGCTCTGTTAGAAGCCACGTTACGGCGTAATGGTCCCTTTGGGATCTTGGGAATGGCCTCAAATATGGTTGAGGGATCTGTAGAGGACCATTTGGTGTCATAAGAGGCTCAACGGACACTTTGGTTTTGGGCTTGACAACTGACAAAGTGGAGGGCTTGTCATATTGGCGTGACCGAGTTTGAAGGTTGATATTGGAGGGGTTAACCTTATCAGAGTTCATCATCAGGATCTAGTAGTCACCAGGACTAGAAGGTTGGGGGAGGTGGCCTACTTTACTTGGCTAGGGTTGAGTAGCAACAAATCCTTGCTAAGGGAAAGGATTTGTGGGCACGATTGGTTGAGGTGGCACAGGATTCTAAGGCGATTGTTGACCTCAAGAAGCTGCTTGAGCTTCCCATAGTTGGCACATCTGGGGTAAATGGGACACTCATTTGTGTAGTGGCCATGTACACCACAACATGCACAAGGCTTATTTGTACGAATAACCTTGTTTTGCTTGGGTTGGCTACCTTGTTGCTGGTTGTTAGTGTTAGGTTGGTTCCCCTGGGGTTTGCTAGGCTGGTTACCTTGGCTACCTTGGTTACCCTTGTTTCCCTTCCCCTTATTCTTTTTCTTCAAATTTTGGGGATTGGTATCACTTTGTTGTGCAAACACTTGACCCTGAGGGGGTGGTGGCCGCTGGGGCTACGGATGCATGGGAAGCTGCGGCGCTAATGCTTGAGGGGATGGAGCACCAGGCTGTGTATAAGAATGAGTAACAATTTGGTAGATGATTTGGGGCCCTGTAAACATGTTGCTAGTAGGAGGTGCATAAATGTTGGAGGAACTAGTGCCCCCCTACGGGTATCCACAACTATGTTGAGAATATGGTGAAGAGTGTGAAATGGATCTAATGATACCGTCGGCGGCGTGAGATGCCCTCGGTGTATTAGCACTACCAGGACGAGGGAGGTATAGAATAACAGTATAGACATAACCTGATTGAGCATAGATCAGATCATATCTCAAAGCAGTTTGGAGAGCTTCTTCCTCGGTTTGAGGAAAATGAGACGTGGCACCTTTCCTAATGGGGGATAAAAGGCTCTTGAGAAACCAACCGAGATAAACAATGTCTTTGAAAGGCGGGGCACGACATGTACTCCTCCTTCGACACCACTCTTGAACATGGCCAGAAAGGCGAGTAGCGGAGGATTAATGAAATGTGGTCAAAAGCTCAGTACTAGTGTCGTATCAGAGACGTAACTAGAAATAGGACAAGAATGATTTAGCAAGTGTCGCAAAAACAGAATGAGAGGCGTTGGACTGGTCTACATACCATTTTGCAGCGTCTCCAATGAGTGTGTGTTGGAAGAGCTGAAGACAAATGGAGTCATCGGTTATGGATTTGGATGAACACCACATGTAGAAGGATCAAACATGGTTGGTAGGATCCTCTCCAATAATACCCTCAAACTTTGGGATGTCTGAGGGAATATTAGTTGGCATAGAGGGCCAACCAGCATCATGGTGTATGGGGTCATTTATCAACTGGTTAAGCTCCGGTAGACTTAACCCAACCACAAAAGGGAGCATGGGGGCTGCTGGAACAGTTCTTGAGATTGTTCCACTTGACGTGATTACCTGTGTAGAACCAGAGTCACCACCAGGTTGGGTTCCTGCACCAGGTGTTGGTCCAGACACGGTGACAAGATGCGGTGAAGGAGGCTCAGAATCAGATGAGGAATCAAGGGAAGAGTCAATATGGGGACTTGGAGGGCTATGAACTTGAACCCGACGAGGAGGAGTAATATGCCCAAGCAGAAACTTGGGGTGAAGGCCTAAAAGTCTTTGCGACTAACGCCTTGGTGGCGCAATGATGGAAGGGCACATAGAACATGGAGAGGGTGAATGGAGATCAATAATATATCTTCTGTCTCTGATTCGATGAGATAAATTTATTATGTTAAGTCTTGGCTTGCCGGTGTAAACTAAGTGCCCTTCGATTAAGGTGTGCTTGTGTGTGCAAGTGTATTAATTGATTAAGCCTAGATCGTGTTTGTAAAAAATAAAAAAGATTGCTGCAAATAAACTGAAATAAATAATAGAAAATAAACAACAAAACAATTAACTAAACCCCACCCAAACTGGGTTTGCAAACACTGTACTGCTAGGTGGCTAAACCGATGGAAAATACACTGAAATGGTCAAGAGATCTGAATGTCGGTGTGACTGGGATCAAGTGACTCTAAGCTGCTGGAAAGTGGTGCAACAACAACAAAAAACCAGAGGGGAAGATCGCTGCAAAAAGATAGGGAGATGGGTGAAACACCTAGGGCAACCGATGGGACCCTAAGGGAATGACCAAACAAGTTTAAATGTGAAATTATGGATGGTAGTATTGTACTCCTATAGCAATAGGTGTCATATTTCATGATTGACTAGTTGACTCTGTAATATGTTCATCCCTTTCCTTGCTGTAAAGGTTTCCATATTATCAAAAAATCAAAAATTTAAAAAGTGTAAAGAGGGTATACCCTAAAAGAAAAATCAAAGGGTAAAAAGAATAAAATGGTCAAAAGAAAAAATGAGAAGAAATGAACCCCAAACAAAAATAGACCAGGAAAGTATGCAAGTCCAAAATGCTACCACTATTTCATTTTTGCAAATAAAGCATTGTGTGCAGCTTGTTAACTTTTGCCACAATTGATGAATGGCCAAACAACTTAATTTTGGCCAGTTCATGTTTTGAATTTCCTGTTTTAGAGATAGAGAATAAAATTTGGCCAAATTGTTTAAACTTGGCAGATAAGTAGATAGGTAGAGAAGAAAAGGAGCTCAACAGTTTAATTTGAGCCTTTGGAAGAAATAAGTGCAGACTTAGGTAGGCTTACCATGCAAAGAAAAGAAAAGATTGATAAGGGTTTTCCAGTCTAAGCGCACCCAAGAAAGAAGAAAAATGCTAGGCCAAGTAGGCTGGGTAGGTAGATGATGTTGCAGAATGAGGCTTGTGATTGATTTTGTCTCTCAAGGTGTTCATCTTACTGCTATCACAAGTGCCATGGTAGATATTTTGATGCAGCTCAAGTGAGGCAGATTTTGTAACTAACTCCCCTTCAGTTTTCCCCAAAACATTCACTAATTTTCTCCCAAAGGTATTAAGATCTGCTTAAATATCCTTGAATCACTCATTTCATTTTGTTAACATCACCTAAGTAAAACCATTTTTACTTAGGAAATTGGAAAAAACTCCTTGTAAAAACCCCTTTTCCTCTCTTTTAGTCTAAGTTTTCTGACATTATGGCTTAGCGCTTCCCATTTCATAAATTCATATTAACTTTAACTTTATTATATAAATCCCATGTAAATTAGTACCCTTTCCCATATTATGTACATATAATTAAAAAAACCCCAATATTTTTCATATCCCACCCCGGTTAACTATAACCATAGCACTGTATAAAGCAGCGATTAATGGTTCATTTTGAACTGGTTAATAGCCTTCACCGCGTGCTCATGGGATTAACTCAACCTCCAGTTGATTAATAACCATTTCCTCCGCCCAATCAAAACAGCCCCGACGCATTAAAAACATGGTTTATTTGTTGTGGCCCCGCTGTTTATAGTCCCACCATCTCCGTTGAGCGTCCACCGTCAGATCTCCACAGCCACATCCGACGGTCGACGATCATTTTGCGACCGCCATAACAGCCGAGGTTTAAGTCGCAGGGAACCGACGGTATCGCCGCCCATACAAGTCCACACGTCTCTCATCCCGTTTGATCGCCTGCCCCTAGCCCGAAACCGCCCAACCCCAAAAGCAGTGCGAGCAAAACCATTTACCACCCTCCCCCCAATGACGTCAGCTATCCTTGCTGACTTCACCGCCACGTCACCACCATGTCACTGCCACGTCATCTGTCTCGTACCTCCTGCTAATGTCAGGCGTCCTTCAAGTCAAATTTTCCCGCCAAAATTCATTTTTGTCAATTAAAAGGGAAAAGGGCTATTTTTTGATTTTTTTGCTGCAAAAGGCGCTCCAGGTGTAAAAGCTACCAAAACCAAATGTTCTGGGTTCAGACCGCCTCCAGACCACAAAAGCTCCAACAACGAGGTCGTGGCCTCAACCAAATTGCTAGTTACTGTTTTCTTCCTTTTAAATACAGTTCGAACCAGCACCGAGGGACATTTGGGCTCGCGGAAAAGGAAATAAAGGAATGAACAGGGATATTTGTTACCCTAACCAGCTGACCTTCAGAAACATAAAAGGCCAAAGGAAAAGCGGTGAACGGGGATCATCTCAGCATTAAAGAGCACCAAGAGAAGTCAAAGAGTATCAGTCCAAGGATTAAAGTGTACCAGACGAGCATTGAAGACGTCATAACATAATTAAAAAAGGCAGATCAAAATTTAATGCACAGTAAAGACAGACAGTCGACGCAGAGCTACATCAGAAGACAACTGCAAGCCGAACCCTAAAGGCCTGCCTCCAACACAACATTAGTTATCTTTCTCAAGCCACTTCTATGTTACTTGTAAATTAGTTTAGCTTAAAATCTAGATATTATCTCACAACTTTTATGAGATAGCTTGTACATATTTTGTTGTATAAATACCCCCTTCATTAGAGTTTGGAGAGGTTGGGTGTGTGTAGATTTCTTAGAACTTTGCTGTAACTCAAAAACTTTGGAATAAAAAGCTGTTGGAATCAAATTGTTGTCTGGCCTACTGGATGAAGAATTGAAGCAGAGGACTTGTCACATAATTCTTGAATCAACCTCCGGATCAATAAGTCCCCTATATCTTATGGTTTACAGTTTTCATGTTTATTATATCACCTGTGTTTCATAATCTGAATGGTAAAGAAAAAGGTTAATTCAGAATTTGCTTGATTGCACTCTCTTTTCAATCTTTATTATTCTCTGTGTTTTCTTCAGAATTAGCATAAACAGTGAATTCTTAATAGCTCTTGTTTCCTGATTCTCTCATGTTGATTATTTGCTAAGGAATTCTTAACTGCTCCTTATCGGTAATAATCCATTTTCCCTCTTTCAATATGTTGAAGGATTCTTAATTTCCCTTCACCCATTTGAGTCCATTCCATCCGATTTCAATCCTTCATTTGTTCCCTGTTTGACTACCTTGCTCTGTGATGCCATCCTCTGTTAGAAACCAAATCTAGCAAGCCTATCTTCTTTGACTCCATCATGCCCAATGGACTGAACTATTCTATTTTAACTCACTGTTCTATGGACTCTGACCACCCAAACTCAAAACAAAATCCTTGAACTTCATAACTAGCCTAATACCTTCAAAAACAAAGCTAAATCATAAAGAGAGAGCCCTCTCTGGATACAAATTGGCTAGATTCTGTATCTAAAATATTGGTCTGTGGTTACCTCGGCCGTATTCCCTTTCTTACAACTTTCGGGAACAACTTGAGTGATAACAGGTAGAAACCTATCTTATCATATCTAAAACAAAAGGTTACAGATCTGGAAGATGTGGCTGAAAGTGTTGCAGAAACTCAGACTTCTCACTCAGCTAAACTCCTCCTAGAAAGGCAGAAGTGTACTAGAAGCCCTAAGGGAAGCTAAATTCGACTTCGACAAGTAAAACATAATGGATCAAGGCCTAAGCGGGATGAGACATAGGTCAGACACCCAATAGAAAACTCTCAGCACAACCCATAAATAGATTTGAGAAAAACCCTAAAACCCAGAAATCACAGGTTCTAACCCATTTTTTTTATGAAATCACACTTCTTGGGCAGAAAGCTGCGTTGTGGAGCCTAGATCACACCTTTTGGGTTGAAAACTGTGATTTCTTCTCCGAGACTTTTGATCTGCAAATTTCAGAAAAAGTGCCGCCTTTGCCACGACGGGTTCTTGTGACCTGTGGAAACGACTAGAAAGCTTACGGAGGTCAGAAATTTATTAGATCTAGGGTTAAAACATTAGGAAACATTAATAGAAGAGAAAAAAGAGGAAACACTAAGCTAAAAACCAAAGTTCACCCAGGTTTCTGGATCTGAAGTATAAAACCCAACGGAGTCGCCAATTTGTTGTAGTGGTTTCTTCTCAATGATGTACGAAAAGAACCCACTTAAGATCATGGATGAAAAACGATCTTAACAATAGAAATGACTCCTAAACATTGTAGATCTACAACTATTGATAGAAACAAAACGTGCCAAAATTCTGATCTATGCTACAATCATAGTTAAACAATGAAATAAAGAGTAATAACCGCAAAACATCTAATGGAAACCATATATGTAAAGAATGATTTTATTATAACACCTGCAAAGGGAACAAATATGTGTTACCAGTCCCCCTCTATAGGATGGGTTCTTGGTAATCCTCAAACTCTTTCAGCTTTTGTAGAGTCTCTCTCCTCTATAATGCTTAGACCCAACAAAAATATGGTGTGTGACAATGAAAATAATCGAAGTTACAACAATGAGTGCAACAATGAAAATAATCAAAAGTCAATAATGAATGGGAAACCCTCCTATTTATAACAAAATATTGAGTTATTCTCGAATAATGAGCAATAATAAAATATTATTGATTGATTCTTGGAATTACCACTTGGAATATTTTATTATATTATCTCAAGGAATTAGTTAAGGAATAATAAACAAATAATGATTTATTTAATTATTCCTAAAGGATTTAGTGAAATTTAACAAAGAATAGTAATTAATTAATGATTAATTAGTTATTCTTAGAGAAAAGTAAGATAAATAATGATTTATCTGTTTATTTTTCATGATTGGGTCAAATTTAACAAGGAATAATAATAAAACAATGGTTTAATTAATTATTCCTAGAAGAAAATCAAATAAATAGTAATTTATTTAATTATTCTTCATGGGTTTAACTATAAATTACTTAATAAAGGTGGTTTATTAGGTAATTTTTCACAGTGAAAGAAATTTTACTAGGGTAAAATTGGCTTTACATGGTGTACTTCGATCCATCTAGTAATTTAGGCTAGATGATCAATTATTTGGTGATAACAAGAAGAAATCCACATCAGTTAGGATGGTTACAACTATGAAAGCATAGTGTAGCCGTAGGAAAGGGTGCAAGCTATTTGCAGTACATATTTCTAGTGATAAGGGTAAGGAGGTTGAGGATGTATACGCGTTGAACAAATACCCGATTTTATAACAGTTTAGGGATGTATTTCTTGAGGACATCACAGAGTTACCATCACATAGGGAGGTATATTTTTCTATTGAGCTAGTTCCAGGGGTAGATCAAACATCTAAAGCACCTTATAGGATGAGCACACCTGAGTTGGTTGAGTTAAAGTTGCAGCTAAAGGAAAGGTTGGACAAGGGATACATTAGGCCAAGCGTATCACCTTGGGGTGCACCAGTCTTGTTTGTGAGGAAGAAGGATGGTACCATTTGATTATGCATTTATTATAGGCATTTGAACAAAGTGACTATCAATAACAGATACCCTTTTTCGAGGATTGATGACTTGTTTGATCAGTTGAAGGGAGCAACAATATTCTTGAAGATTGACTTGAGATCCACATACCATCAGGTACGCATCAAAGAGGAGGACATTTACAAGACTGCTTTTAGGACCATGTATGGGCATTATGAGTTTGTTGTTGTTCCATTTGGCTTAATTAATGCTCCAACTACATTCATGTGTTTGATGAATAGTATGTTGCATCCATATTTGGATAAGTTTGTTATATGTTCATTGATGATATATTGGTATATTCTAAAAATGAGGAAGAGCATGCCGAGCATTTAACAACAATGTTGAGGTTGTTGAGGGAGCATTAGTTGTATGCTAAGCTCAACAAGTGTAGTTTATTTCAGATTGAGGTGCACTACTTGGGACATGTTGTCTCCAAGGAAGCATTGCAGTAGATCCAAAGAAGGTAAGGGCCATCATGGAGTGTAGCTCCTAGGAATGTGGATTAAGTGAGATATTTCATGGGTTTGGCAGGCTATTATAGGAGGTTCATCAGGAACTTCTCACAAATTTCTTATCCCATTACATCCTTGCAAAGGAAAGGTAAGAAGTTTGAATGGACCAAGGAGTGTGAGGCTAGATTTGAGCAACTTAAGCAGTTGTTGACACATGCACCAATACTATAGATTGCAGATCTGGATAAGGAATTTGTGGTATGCACAGTGCTTGCAAGAAAGGGCTTGGTGGATTCCTTATGCAGGAGACATAGGTGGTATCTTATGAGTCCTGGAAACTAAACAAGCACAAGCATAACTACCTGACGCATGATCTTGAGTTAGCAACGATTGTACATTCACTAAATATGTGGAGGCACTATCTTCTTGGCATACAGTTTGTGCTTATGATTGATCACATCAGATTGAGGTATTTGTTTGATTAGTCAAATCTGAATGCTAGGCAGGCTATATGGTTGGCCATGATCAACGAGTTTGATTTCGAGATCAGGTACATCAAAGGTAAGGAGAACAGAGTGGCATATGCTCTCAGTAGAGGGATACAGGTGAATCACTTAGTAGCTGTGAGTTCTAATGGGACATATTTACAGGACATGATCTTGCGGGTAGGACAACACGATGTCAGATATATGGAGATTGCGCACAGGTTGCAGCAGAGTACATGTACATGCAAATGTATTGGTATAGGTACAAGTGATGGTACAGGTACAAGTGCAGGTACACAGGACTTGGACTGTTGTCTTGCAATTTATGGATTGATCACGTTCCATGACATGATGTATGTACACGATAGCAATGTGCTCAAGACAGTGATCTTGAGTGAGTTTCATGTGAAATCGTATGTAGGTCACCTAGGTAACCAGAAGACACTCACAACAGTGAAGAGATATTACTATTGGCCGAATATGAAGAGTGATGTAGTAGAGTTTGTGGCTAGATACGTTGGTTGGTAGTGAGTGAAGGTAGAGTGTAAACATCCAGGTGGAATGCTACAACTGATCACTATTCCTGAGTTGAAATGGGAATTCATTTCCATGGATTTAATCAAAGGGTTGTCGGAGAGAGTGAAGCAACATGAATACATCATGGTCATTGTGGAAAGGCTAACAAAGGTTTCATACTTTGTTCCGATAGAGTCTACATTCTCAACTAATGATGTGGCATAGGTATTCATCCGAGACGTGGTTAAACTACATGGTGTTCCAAAGAAGATTGTGTCAGACAAGGATGCAAAGTTCACTTCCAAGTTTTGGAAGGAGATATTTGCATGTTTTGGCACCGAGTTTTCCTTTAGCACAACTTACCATCCGCAGACAGATGGACAGACAGAGAGGGTCAACAAGATATTAGAGGACATGTTGAGGATGTATGTAATGCATCAATAGAGGAAGTGGGAAGAGTATCTCCCTTTGGTTGAGTTTGCATACAACAATGGTTATGAGGAGTCATTGAGGATGAGTCCTTTTGAGGCATTTTATGGGTGGAGTTGTAACAATCCCATTAGTTGGAGTGATCCACTTAGCAAGGTATTGATTGGACCAGATATGTTCGCAAACATGGAACAAGAGATGCAGGTGATCAAGAAGAATCTCAAGGCAACGTAGGATAGGAGAAGGAGTTATGCTGATAGGAACAGGTTATTCAAGGAGTTTCAGGTTGGGGAACAGGTGTACTTGTGCATCAAACTTAAGAAGATCTCCTTGCAGATTGGATCATGTGCCCAGCTGGCACCACGATTTTGTGGACCCTTCAGTATCATTAAGAGGATTGGGTCAGTAGCCTATCGACTTGCTCTGCATCTAGCAGTGAAAGTCCACAATGTTTTCCATGTCTCATTGCTTAAGAAGTATGTTAAAGATGTTGATCATGTAATTGATTGCTTTGTATTGCAAGTGGAACCAGATGGAGAATTCTAGCTAGAGCCTCAGTGTATATTGTAGAAAAATGTGCTCATGCTTCAAAACCGATCAATAGAGAAAGTTAAAGTGCAATGGAAGCACTTTGGGCCCGATGAAGCTACATGGGAGATGGCGGATCAGATGCAGGCCATGTATCCTTCCTTGTTTGCCGGTTGAGGCAAAGCAACTTTGATATGGTGGTTTGGTGATTGCTTATGGTGGTTGGTAGTTGCTTTATGGTGGTTTAGTATTTTCTTATGATGGCTTGGTATATGCTTCATGGTGGTTTAGTATTTGTTTTATGTTGGTTTAGTATATGCTTTATGGTGATTGATATATGCTTTATGATGGTTGATATATGCTATATGATGTTTTGATATATATGCTTAGATATGATGTTAGTATATGTTTGATATATGTTTTGATATATGATTTGGCATATGTTTTGGTATATATATTTTGATGATGTTGTTATATGTACACCCGTGTATGGATGTAAATACCGTAACGAGTTGTGTTATAAAGCTCCACTATGTGGTATGGGTGTTATGTTATTATGATATCACATGGTTATGTTATCATGATGTTATGATGTCATATGAGTTGGCACTCAGTAGGATGATCATTATAAATAATGAAATGATATATGTTATAAAGCTCCACTATGCGGTATGTTGTCATGATGTTTTTTCTTGAGCAGATCTTTCATTATAACTATTGCATCGAGCTATGTTATAAAGCTCCATAAGTAGTATGTATTCTTTCAGCAAGTTGTTGAGGTATATGTGTGATTGAACACCGAGGACGGTGTCCCCCGAGGGGGAGGGTTTTGTGATAGCCCTGGTGAAAATTCCATGTAATAAATGTTAAAAACAATAACCACGGATGGTTGGGACACTTATTCCATGCTAAATGTTGGGCAAGACATCCTAGGGGGTGTTCATTTGGTTTTTTATGGCTAAGGAAATTTGCAAAGGCAATGACTAAGGCATTAAAAGGAATTTTGGCACATTTATTTATGAAAATAATGGAAATTAGGAGAAAAGGGAGGTGAAAGATCACAGATTTCATGTGAGGAGAAAAATGAAGGAAAATAATGGAAAATGAAGAAAATAGAGGCCTCATTCATAAAAAGGCTTTTGAGTATCAGTTGGTAACCTTTTTCAATGAAGTGTTGGAGCTCTCTCATTCTCTCTCTCTCTCTCATACTCTTGGATACTTAAATATTTCTTGGAGCACTCTTGGAGGGTGTGGCATACTTGGATTCTTGGAGAAAGAAGACAAAGGAAGAGCAGGAAAGCACAAGAAGGCATTAACATCAACAACTACATCAGATTTTCTTTCAAGTACCGAGTTGCATGTATGATTTCTTCACTAGTGTTGGCATGCATGACATATGCATGTGGTCTTTTGGTTGTGATCTGTCATTGGCATGGAAGTTTTCCTAGATCGAAAATGGATTGCCTAGCCTTGCCATTTCCTGGATAACCAGGGTGATTGTGGGTTTACTTTCATTACTTTTTTTTGGTTGGTTCTCATGTTTCCTTAGCTTGGGTTGAGTTACTAGTACTGGAACCTTGGTTAGAAAAACACTATGGAGCCCTTGGTGGGTTGATTTACTAGTCTTAGAACCTTGGTTGGAAAAACTCTTTGGATCCCTTGGTGGGTTGAGTTATTAATCCTCGAGCCTTGGTTGGACAAACACTCTAGAGCCTGGTAAAAGCTGTGGGTTGAGTTACTAGTCTTGGAGCCTTGGTTGGACAAATGCTTTGGAGCCCTAGAAGAATTGGATAGAGACCGGTCTGATGATGGTTTTGTGATGTCCGACCATGAGGTGGAATCACTATTTGATGGGATGAGGTGGATGTCCTCTGGAAGCCTTAGATAAGTTTTGATTGATGCATTCTATGAGCTCCCACATTCATGCTTGGAATATGGCATGGGGATGAATGGTTGAAGAGAGATTTCGCTCATCCATTCTACAGTTGGGTGGAATGTGGTAGTCCCATCTTTGGTTGGTTCATTGCATTCATTAATGAGAAATCATTTCCCTTGATTTCCTTGTGTAAAGGTATTGATGTATTTATGGATTTGATGGCTGCCATGTTTATTGTATTTTTGTTCCTATTATTATGGTTATATGCACATTTTATGACAACAATTATGTAGGCCTTTCAACATGTTTTTACTTGTATGTGAATGGATAATGTGTCTATGACCTAATAGATGATAATGCAACAAATGGCATGAAGGAACAATGGTTCATAGCGATTCTCATAACTTAATTCTATTGTTTACATCTATAGGTTACATGTCGATGATATGTTTGATGAAATGTATGTCATGTCTAGTACGGGTCCAGTAAAGGTATTGAACAAGTATTTGCTTTAGTAATTTCATTTCCATGTTAATTTACTGATTTGAAGAGATGTATTAGTTTTGGGCAGTGTTCTGGGCTCTGGGCCTGAAAAATTGGCTAAAATCCCGGAGTCACTGGCACAACACTGACAATTTTAGTCCACAATCGCTGGAAGGTAGGCCTGTGAGAGCGAATGTAGGTTGTTGGTTTCTCCCTTGCCCATAGAATGAGAGCGATTATGGCCCAAGAGACCTAAAATAATAGTGGGACCCAAGGACATGATGTCTGAGTGGATGACTTGTCCTCTAAGGGTTTTGTTGATGATGTTGGATGTATGTATGGTGTGTTTCCGTTAGTTCCACTTCCTTTAGGTGACTTAGGAGGTCGAATAATATCATAGTGGCCTCTCGTCGCATTTTTACCTCGGTTAGCCAATTTCTTGGAAAGATGTGGGAGGAGGGTGTTAAAGTTGATCGTGGTGGCCTTCATCAAATGTTAGTCCATAGATCCACATGAGAAAGAGTCTCCATTTGATAGTAGCCAACTAAATCTATATGTAAAGAATTTGCTTCACATATAAAATATTTGAGCAGTGCAACAACAATAGGTGGTTTTTCTCCTTAGAAATGGTTTTCCTCCAAAAATATCAATGTCTATTGTGTTGATTTATTTCATGGTTTCATGTCTATATTTGATGCTCTGATATATGGTTTTGTGTTTCAGTTTATGTATGTTTAAAATAATAATAATTTAGAGAAAAATATACAAGTTCCTTCACTATTGATTCACCCCCCCATTCAATAGTGATATGGTTTCCAATAGATGGTTGAACGATGAAGTCATAAACAAAGACTTGGTTGTGTTGAGAACTGCTAAGGCTAGCTTTGATGTTGCTAAAGAAGTTAAACAAGAAATCTTCCAACGAGATGTGCTTAATATGATGATGATCTAAGAAACATCAAAATGATTAAGGACCCCGAAGGTTTGTGTTAAATATGTATATATAATGAAAGTTTATTACTATTTGGGGTTGTGTTTTTGTAGATATATCCATAAGAATGTTGAACGTTTGAAGCATGCTTGGATTGGTGGGTATATTTGGTTTAGTTGATAAGGAGAGATGAAGCATCTTGGGGTGACAAGTTGCTTGCGAGGACATCTAGCTAGATTGTGATGATGTCTAGATCCTGAAGTAGGGAGGGTGGTGTTGGTTTTGTATCTCAAACTTGGATACACACCTAGATCCTTGGATTGGTGTTAGAGCTAAAGCCTGATGGTATGTAGAGTGTCTAAATCTTGAAACACACCTTAGTCCCACCCAATTAAATACCATGGTTAGGTATCTAATCTATAGCATTGCACATGTCGTGAATCTTCATAGATCATATCATTTTGAGATATTCCATGTACCTATGAATATATGTAATTATGAATACCTCCCTAATTAAGAGGGAGTGTTGAAGAATGTAACTAGTGCCAGTCTTCATAATTGTATTTGAGTAATGATGTACTATATTTGTCAAAAGAAAGAAAAAGAAAATTTATTAAGAAAGAAGAATTATTTCTTAACATGGGTTTCATGCTTTATTATTTTATTTGTAGGTCAAATCCTCCATTGTAGGCTTCTAGGATTTGTGTCTTAAGTCCTAGTCATTGTTATCATGTAATAGACCCTTCCTGGGCTTTGTATATAAAAAAAGATATATATATATATATATATATATATATATATATATATATATATATATATATATATATATATATATATATATATATATATATATATATATATATATGTCAATTAAGTTAATTATGCCTCCTCCACGAAGTCGGTCTCATTTAAGGACAAGTTAGCCTTAAAGAGAGCTGTAAACCACTATATATAGGCAACAACTCGACCTCATTTATGGCAAAAGACAAGCAAGTTCAATTTACGGTAATTGGAGAAGAAAAGGAAGAGCGACATACGTAAGGAGAAGGAGAAAATCCTTGTGAAGAAGCAAAATTTTGTTAAGCAAGAAGAACCCTAATTTCTCTCTTTTCTGCCACATGCGTGAGTTTCTGGGTTGCTGCAGGAGGGCAAAAATTTTAGATTTGTAGTAGGGCCGAAATTCTGGAAGCCGGAGGGTCAAAGTTCTGTGTTGTAGCTGGGTTGAAGTTGTTTGACTAGAATAGACTATTGAAGTTTTGTTAATCATCTTGGAAGGCTAAATTGGTGGAGCGAGGTAAGTCTTTTGGTCTGGTCTAAGGTCTTGGATTGCCTCAATTTGATTTGAATCTACTAGTGGAAGTGTTTGACTGGGTTTTCCCCTTCATAGGGGTTATGCCCTAGATGAGTGCCTATATCTGGTGTCATTGATCTTCATGTTTGATTGGATGATTTCTTGATGAGATGAAGATAAATTAAGAACATAAAGAAAGTCAATAAGAGTACAATAATATCACAAGTAGTTGTCAACATAAAAAAATCTTTCCACCTTTATGATTTTCTAACATCATGTAGGCTCAAAAGAGGCAAGTCGGCCCCACCATGAAAGGGTGTGTCCCTTGGGTTAAATGTATCCATTCAACTTATACATATACACACATGATGTGACATTTAATTTTTCTCACTCACTCATCATCTCTCTTATATAGAAGAGAGAAGAAAAATGATGAAATGGATAAAGTTTGGACTTGGTTTTTTTGCACCTTTTTTTAGATATTTTATTGTAAACCTTGCAGAAGGAGAATTTCTCCTAGAATAATAGTTATTGGTTTTTCTAAAGAAAATTTGTTATATCTATTGTGCATGGTTATATATTTTTTATTTCTATTGTTTTCACTACAATATTATTGATATTTTATGTGTATAATTGCTAAATGATATGTGTGGCACAAGAAAAATTAATTGAATATCATTAGAAGTAATTATCAAATCATAATGTTAGTTTATACTATGTTATTATAGAAAAAATGGCAATGTTTGTATTAACAAAAATAAAACCCACTGGTCAGCTCTATGAAAGAAAGTCTGAACCAGGAGAGTCTGGCTCTGCAGAACGCTATGTACATTACACATTAAATAGAAAACGTGGTTTTAGGGAAGTTAGAACAACATCCTAAGAAATAGAAACTAATTCCTACCCTGAGGTTACGTGAACCAACTCTACCTATTCTAGGATATTCTCCATTATCTTCAACACTCCCCCTTAATGGAGAATGGGTTCACAAATATGCCTAACATCTCCCTAAAAATTTGAAACTTAACTTTTCCAAGAGGCTTAGTGTAAATGTCTACAACATTATCACATGTATTACAATATTCCAAATGGATTTCTTTATATTGCACCTTCTCCCTGACAAAGTGAGATTGAGTATCAATATGTTTTGTGTTTTTGTGAAACACTGGATTATTGGCTAGCTTGATTGAACTCTGATTGTAGCATCTGATTGTTATTGCAACTGTTTGTTCTTCCCCAACATCCTGGAGAAGTCTCCGCAACCAAACCGCCTCACACGTTGCTGCACACATGGCTTGATACTCTGCTTCCGCTGAGGACAAGGAGACTGTGTTCTACTTCTTGCTGCTCCATGTGATCACCCCGGATCCAAGACTGAATGCATAACCTATTATAGATCTGTGATCATCTACATTTCCTGCCCAATCTGAATCTGCAAATCCTGCCAATCTAACATCAGAAGAGTCAGTGTAAATAATTCCATAATCTATAATACCTTGTACATACTTCAAAACATTCTTTGCTGCATTCCAATGGCTTTCAAGTGGCTTAGACATAAATTGGCTTAGCACGATGACTGAATAAGCCAAATCAGGTCTAGTGGTGGTTAGGTAGATTAAACTCCCAACCAGTTGTTTGTAGAGTGTTGCATTTGCCATTTTTGAGCCATCCTCACACTGCAATTTGATGTTCTGCTGCAATGGTACTGGTGCTGGCTTACAATGATCCATTCTAAACTTTTCTAATAGGCCTTTGACATACTTTGCTTGAGACATAAATGTTTGACCTGAATCTCTCCAGATCTCAAGACCTAAACAGTATCTGAGTTCACCAAGGTGCTTCATCTCAAACATCTGTGACATCTGTTGCTTGATTTCATCAATTAGATATGTAGCATCACATGTAATTATCAAATCATCTACATATAATGAAATCAACAATACGCACCCTTATTCATCTTTCATGGTGTAAAGAATAGGGTCATTCTTACTTCTATTATAGCCAACTTGTAGAAAAATGAATCAATTTTCTCATACCACGACCTGGGAGCTTGATTTAGTCCATAAAGTGCTTTCTTCAATCTACAGACTAAATTCTCTTTTCCTTTTGGACAAACCCTTCTAGTTTCTCTAGATAAACCTCTTCTTTTAGGTATCCATTCAAAAATGCAGACTTTACATCCAGTTGGTGCATCATCCAATGTTTCTTAGTAGCTAAAGCAATTAACATTCTGATAGTGTTTCATTTAGCTACAGGGGCAAAGGCTTCTTCATAGTCTATCCCTTCTTTTTGTGAGTACCCCTTTTTTACCAATCTAGCTTTTAATTTTTCTATGCTTCCATCTACATTAATCTTTGGTTTATATAACCATTTGCAACCTATGGTTTGTTTTCCTCTAGGAAGTTCAACCAATTCCCAAGTGTTATTTCTGATTATTGAATCATATTCGTGTTCCATGGCTGTTTTCCATTCACTACTTTCATTTGCTTCTTTATAACTAGACGGTTCAACCACTTTCATCATACTAGTTATAAAAGCATTTTCCCTATATCTTGCAGGCATTTGAGCTTTCCTACTTGATCTTCTGAGTGGTGGGGTGGTGGTTTCAAACCTTATTTGATCATCATTTACTTTTTCTTCCTGTTTCTATTGCTGTTGTTGTTGTTGTTGTTGTTTCTGTTCATCCTCTGCCTTTGTTTGCTGCTGACCTTGATTGTTCTCTACTTCTTCTTCCTCAAAGTATGTAATGTCCCATCCATCATAGTGCTCATTAGGTTCTTCATTATCCCGCTCATAGAATTTAACATCTCTACTAACAAAGATATTGTGAGTAGAGGGATTAAATAATTAGTATGTTTATATGATGAACAATACCCTATAAAAGTACATCTGATGGCTTTTGAGTCTAATTTTATTCTATCTTCCTTTGGTATGTGGGCAAATGCTTTACATCCAAATATTCTTAAGTGTTTTACTGTAGGCTTATATCCATATAATGCTTCAAAAGGAAATTTAGACTCAAGACTTTTTGTAGGACCCCTATTTTTCAAATAAACTGCAGTATTCATTGCTTCAGCCCAAAACCCATTCAAAAGATTCTTATCTTTCAGCATACTTCTAGCACATTCCACCAGAGTTATGTTCTTTCTTTCTGTTAATCCATTCTACTATGGAGTATGAGGTACTGTAAACTGTTGCAATATTCCATGATCTTTACAATATCTGATAAGCTCATCTTTCCTGTATTCTCCCCCTTGATCAAAACGTAGAATTTTTATCTGTTTCCCTATTTGTCTTTCAATCATATTTTTAAACTGCTTAAAGTATTCGAATGTATGAATCTTCTTACTTAAGAAATACACCCAAGAAAACTTCGTACAGTCATCAATAAACAATAGAAAATACAGTGCACCTCTTAATGATTTTGTCTGCATGGGTACACAAAGGTCTGTGTGCACTAATTCCAAGATATCCCTCTATTTCTTTTCTACTCTAACAGAGAATTATTCTCTATGCATTTTTCCTAAAGTACAGGCATCACAATCATTATGTACTTGTTTTAGCATAGGAAGATCTCTTACCATTTCCTTCCTTTGTAATAACAACAAATCATTGTAGTTGATGTGACCGAATCTCTGATGCCAAATCTCTTCTGTAGTCAGGCTCATTGCTGTCAATGCTCGAACTGGTGTAGGTCTCACATCCAACTTGTACAGTCCTCCTGTTCGGATTCCTGTAGCAATTGTCTTCATGCCATCTAGCAAATCTTTAATCTAGTAGTTAGATTTTAAAAATTCAACTTTCAAATCTTTATCTGTAATCATAGATACAGAAATCAAGTTCTTTGTTATGCCAAGCACATACATCACATTATAAATTTGTTTGATATTACCATTAGGTAGAATGACAAAAAAATTCCCACACCCTTTGATTTGATGATTTTTGTCATCACCTAGGTAAATTTGTGCGCCTTCGTTGATTTCTTTAAAATCTTCAAGCCAGTGCTTATTCCCTGTCATGTGTGTTGACGCTCCTGAGTCTACATACTAGATGTCTGCATCAACATTTTCATCACGATTTGCCATAAACAATCTGAAATTCTGCACCTGATCACCATTCGTGAGATGACTTGCATGTCTTTTTAGATTCTTCTATTCTTCATGATATTTCTTTTTCCTACACTCCCTGGCAATCTGACCCAATTTTCTGCAATAAAAGAATTTAGTTTCAGAGTAGTTTTTATTGGGATGCAAACCTTGGGTCAGATTTAGTCGTTTCTGTGAACTTGCTCCGTTTTGCTGTTGTGGACTCCCTTTCCGTTTGTAGAAGTTATTCTTCGCCATCAATGCAAGATCGACACTCTGGAGTTTCAGAGATGATCTTCTTTCTTCTTCCTGCATCAATATACCTGTCAGCTCTTCAAAATGCAGGATCTTCTCTCTGGAATTTATCCTAGTGATGAACATTTGATAATCATCAGTGACACCATTCATTGTAATGGTTACAAGATCTGTATCGTCAACTGTATTACCAATGTCTGATAATTTGGTTTTCAGATCCTTGATCCTTGCTATGAATGAAGCAATTGTTTCATTCTCCTCCATCTCCATGGATAGGATCTTACTCTTGAGGAACAAAAGACAATTTGAATTCCTGATCTCGTACAATTCCTTCAAAATTCCCCAAATCTCGTTAGCTGACTTACCTTCTCTAATGTGCAGTATAATGTAGTCTTTCACTGGCATCTTTAACATTATCCTTGCTCTACTTTCTTGTTTCTCCCAATCTAGGACCGATGCTGATCCAGCCGCAGGCCTCAGCTCATCTCCATTCACAATCGTCGAAGCACTCTGCGATTCTAGCAGAGTTTGCATCTTGAACTTCTAATTTGCATAATTGGAACCATTGAGCTTGTTATTCTCACTCATGCATGCTTCAAATATATTGTTATTCATCTTGGCGATTTAGAAAAAATAAAAATTGACAGGTAAAATATGTTAAATTTACCCCAGATTTGTGACAGAGATAGATCACTGTTCTTCAATGTTATTTGATCTCGTAGCGCACCCGCAGATCATCGTGGCTTCCTTCTCAGCCTGCAGACAACCTTCTGTTGTCAGCTACAGCCTTGTTCTTGGCTTCCCCACGCAGCTTCTCTGACAACTACAACCTTGTTCTTGGCTTCCCCTCACAACCACAACCTTGTTGTTGGCTTCCACGATCGTCGTAGATATGCCTGTCTTTTCTGCGACGTCATCACAACTGCACACGTCTTTCCTGTGATGCAAAAGTTAAAAATATGCACGAAGGAGCTACAGTGCCCTCGTCGCAGAGGTACACTTAGAACCAGTGACAATATCGGAATCGTCGCAGTTATCCTCCTCACAACTGCGATGATCTCGGTTCAAAGAACCACCCACCAGCCAGCGTATAGGTTCCTCAACCCTGACGCTCTGATACCATGATAAAAAATGGTAATGTTTGTATTAATAAAAATAAAAGCCACTGGTCAGCTCTATGAAAGAGAGTCTGAACTAGGAGAGTCTGGCTCTGCAGAACGCTCTACATTGTTCATGTATATTACACATTAAATAGAAAACATGGTTTTAGGGAAGTTAGAACAACATCCTAAGAAATAGAAACTAATTCCTATCCCGAGGTTACGTGAACCAACTCTACCTATTCTAGGATATTCTCCATTATCTTCAACACATTCGACTTGTACATATACACACATGATGTGACACTTCATTTTTCTCACTCACTCATCATCTCTCTTATATAGAAGAGAGAAGAAAAATGATGAAATGGCTAAAGTTTGGACTTGGATTTTTTTCACAATTTTTTAGATATTTTATTGTAAACCTTGCGGAAGAAGAATTTCTCCTAGAATAAAAGTTATTGGTTTTTCCAAGGAAAATTTGTTATCTCTATTGTGCATGGTTATATATTTTTATTTCTACTGTTTTCACTACAATATTATTGATATTTTATGTGTATAATTGCTGAATGATATTTGTGGCACAAGAAAAATTAATTGAATATCATTAGAAGTAATTATCAAATCATAACGTTAGTTTATACTGTGTTATTATAGAAAAATCAACAATATTATATATGTATTCTTTGTTTTTTTTAATACACTAGCTTGTGGGTTCCTTTAGTTTTCATGAATGAGCTTGGAATGAAATTTGCAACAACATTTAATAATTTTCATTCATGGATTTCATATATATTGATATTAACATTATAGTAATAGCGTATGCTTGATTATCCTTGCTCTTCCTTGATCCTTGGTCCAATTCTTCCACCTTCTATTAAACAATCATTGTTCATGCTTTTGCATCTATAAATGTGCCTCCTCATCACTACACAAGAATCATCATGAAGTATTTGCAACCTTACCTACTTATATTTCACATTACATATGCACCTCTATCATCTTGAACTATTTTTTCGAAAGTAAAACTACTTTGCAAGTTTTCCACATTTGACAATTACATTATTCAAACAAGACTAGAGGTCCTATTCCTATAAATTTATGAGGATTCTTGGAATTACCACTTGGAATATTTTATTATATTATCTCAAGGAATTAGTTAAGGAATAATAAACAAATAATGGTTTATTTAATATTCCTAAAGGATTTAGCGAAATTTAACAAAGAATAGTAATTAGTTTCTGAGGATTCTTAGAATTACCACTTGGAATATTTTATTATATTATCTCAAGGAATTAGTTAAGGAATAATAAAAAAATAATGATTTATTTAATTATTCCTAAAGGATTTAGTGAAATTTAACAAAGAATAGTAATTAATTAATGATTAATTAGTTATTCTTAGAGAAAAGTAAGATAAATAATGATTTATCTATTTATTTTTCATGATTGGGTCAAATTTAACAAGGAATAATAATAAAACAATGGATTAATTAATTATTCCTAGAAGAAAATCAAATAAATAGTGATTTATTTAATTATTCTTCATGGGTTTAACTATAAATTACTTAATAAAGGTGGTTTATTAGGTAATTTCTTGCAGTGAAAGCAATTTTACTAGGGTAAAATTGGCTTTACATGGTGTACTTCGATCCATCTAGTAATTTAGGCTAGAGGTCCTATTCCTATAAATTTATGAGAATTCTTGCTATTTTTTCGAAAGTAAAACTACTTTGCAAGTCTTCCACATTTGCAACCTTACCTACTTATATTTCACGTTACATATGCACCTCTATCATCTTGAACTATTTTTTCGAAAGTAAAACTACTTTGCAAGTCTTCCACATTTGACAATTACATTATTCAAACAAGCCTAGAGGTCTTATTCCTATAAATTTCTGAAACAACTAAATGCATTTTTTAAAACTTAAACCTTCTATCATCTTCTACTCTAAATTATATTTCCATTTGATATAACCATGGTAATATTGCACTATGACCTGAAAGTTATGGCTATTTGACTTTGCCTTTTTTACCCAATATGTGCAATTTTCTCTATGGTGCAATCAAGCTTAGAAAAAAAATGTGTCTTTGATAATAATTTTGATTATGAGTACTCATGAACTTTTAAATTATTGATCTCATGCTCTAATATCTTTTTGCATCAATATGGAATTATAAAATTTTCCCTTTTTGTACTTTCTCTGAACAAATTTTTGGCCAAAACTACTATTTTTCAATGGAACAAAACTAGAAAAAACCTCATTAGGATAAAGTCAACTAGTTTTGAGGGATATGGAATTTTTTCTAGATCTTTGATATTTAGTCCATTTTACTCCATTGAAAATCTTAGGAATCACTAAAAAATCTTTTAGGATAGTGGATTTTGTCCTATTTATGCATCTCTACTCCAAACCCTTTTGAATTTGGCCAAATGCTCCATTGGGTTTACTCATGTTTGCTATGATTTCTTACTATCCAAATTTCACCATCAATAAAGTTGATTGCAATGAGTAGCACTATGTTCTTTGAAAACCATTAATTAGCATTTTTCGAAATGCAAGATTTGAGTTAGAAAATCACTCTCACTAGGAATTTTATAGTCGTCATCATCATGGAATTACAAAAATTTCACATAATTCTAAGATTATATGTACCTTTTATGGCATATTTTCTAATGTTGAATGTCAAGTGGAATATTTTGCTAATTAGGAATGACATGTGGTTGTTGATGTGACACTAGTGTCCTACATGTCAACGTTTGTGCCTAGTGTTAACTAGGAAATCCCTTCTATGGATAGAAGTGATCCCTCTAGTCCAATGAGTGGATCTAGTAACAACCGAAACAAATACATGCAAACCTCTCCTAGTTTAAATCAGAATGACATGAGATAGGAACGATGACCTACCTCACTCCTATGTGATTACTTTTCGATGTCAATCTCGATCTCCTCAATTCCAAGTTCGATCCTTGCTATCTTGCAAGAGAGATCAAACAAAGACAACAAAGGAAAAACATAGCATATGCACTCTAATGTAAAGCATATGACATATCAAGGAGTATCATACTAAGCAAGTAGTCATTTACAAGCTTATGGAAAGTAAACATGCATTGTATTAATAATAAACAAAAGAGGGAAGCATACAACCACTGCCTTGATGTTGGAAGCTTCCTTCGAGATGGGTTTCCAAGTCCAAGTCAAGACTTTTCAAGCTCTCCTTTCTCCTTCACAAATTGGTAGCACTTAGGAAAAATTTAGCAGCAACATGACCAATCTAGTCTAACCAACCATTTGAGGGTGTAAGGGAATGAATTTATAGGGAAGGAGAGGGAGTTAGGGATCCACAAAAGGGGGAAGAAGGTCCACATCTTAAAGGTAAGATCCCTAAAGGTACGATCAAGGACTCAAAATGGGAGAGCTTGACAATATCCTTATTCAACAATAACTAGCTCGTCGTTCTCGAGGCTTTTAGTAAGAGAAGCTTCTACTCCATTTTTGGAGAATCTAACTGAAGAGGACCAACGTGGATTTTCCTATCCAAAGTCACGCTGCCAATGCTAGTCACTAGTTAGAAAAAAGGGCACCAACACATGTTTCCCTGCTAAAAGTAGCGTTGGGATTGCAAATAGGGTTTTATGACAAGCTCTTCCATAATTACTTTAAGCCATGTCTTCTTCTTTTCTTTAGGGATGTTCTAATCAATGTTTTTCATGGTGAATTCATGAAAAACTTTTTTCACTTTGCGACATTTTAGGAAAAGTTTGATAGCTCATGGTATGAGATAGGGAATGCGACAAATTAATATATAACATTTTGTCACTTCCATGTGACCTTATAACCTCCACATCATCTTTATTTCATCATTGAGCCATTTCTTCTTAGAAACCTTTTTATTATTATTATAAATTATAAATTATATTCATTAAATGGGCCTTCCCTTTACCCTATTTTATTGATTGTATCATCCATATATTGTGATATGATATAATGATGTGATGGGGGTCCCATTCTTATCCTTGATTTTTTTTTGTGCACATGTCCTTGTGCACTTAATTTAGACCAGTTGTAGAGGTTGAACTTGTAAGTTGCTAATGTGAGCCTTACGCTCCAAAAACCACTTATCATACGACATGTGTCACCATGATAGTAATTGTGAAAGGATTTCAACCATTACCAATACCATTTCTTCTCCTTCCATAAATTTCTAAACATCATTTTCTAACTAGCCTTCCAAAATAACCCTAGATCTTACCTCATGGCAAGTACATGTGCACATGGACTCTAAATGGCAGTGCCTCACTAGTACACATTAAATGTACAATATATGAAAATTATATGGGTCCCCGTCATTTTCATATTTTTTTTTATAAGTCAAATATTTATTTATTTTTATTTAGTGTCCTCGAGAAACCCATTTCCATAAATTTCAAGCATGTATTTTGAGCACTTTATTCACTTTTTCTATACATTCACTCCTTTGACTAAATTCAAACCTATTGCCAATTGATTTTCTCCATAGAAATTAATTCTGTAAACCATGCATTATACAAATTGTGCATCTATATACTCTAACCAAAATCATGTTATCAACCGAGCTGGCGGGGGTTGGGCTATGTCAGCCCTTCAACCCAACGTAACTATTTCAAACCATATTTTGATTGGAAGTTAGCCCTTCCAATATGAGAGGGATCTCTCAATATTTTCCTAGAATGCAGATGGCTAACTCTGGTTTTCTATGTGATTTTTTAGGTGAAAGAGTGTGAGGACAACCACCATTGGGCATGGAGTCAATTAAAGAAAAACAACAACAAACAACACTATTTTATGGAAGATGTGGCATCTTTGGTTTATTAATGTGGAAATGGACATTCATAGTAATCACAACAAATTGAAGGAAGTTGGAGCAATGCAACATTGAATTCCAAGTAATCAAACAAGCTCTAAAAACTAATAACAAAGGAGCATGATAGGATAAAACTAAAACTGGAATGAATCTTAGGTTAAAACAAAGTATGCTTTAACTGTATTTTCTATTAATTGAAAAAAATACAATAGTGGTTATCTCCTACACCGATCCCCTCTTGTGGAGAGTTGAAAATATACCTATTTATAGAGAAGAGATCTCTTTACATAATTTGCCACATGGGCTAGATTCGATTGACAACTATGAGATCTAATCCTATATGATTAATAAAACTTGAGCCTTCATAGGAATTTATGTTACAATAGAGTTCGAATACCAATGGGAGTCGTATGAACTGTTACAATAATTTAAAGCGCAACGTATTTGTGGAAATTTAGAGCATCTGGCCTTCGAATCTTGTTGTGCTATCTCTCGGTCTTGTTGTCTCTTTGTTTCGTTGCCTGTTTAATGACCATGCTACTGAACAAACACCGAGAAAAACCTTTGTTGTCTCACTGAGAGGAAACGAAATGGACATGTTGATCTGGGCCGTTGATCCGGGCCTATTTACATCGTAATCGAAACACATGAGAGGGTCCTCTTAACACTGATTCATAGTAATTTCCTGATTTTTTAGACGTGACAGTTTATAGAACGCATCACATAAAAAAATCACATCTGGGGGGGGGGGGGGTTCTTGCAGATCGCAATCGCAAGTCGAAAAGGGTTTCGGGGAGAATAAACTTTCCCTATGCGATTTCCGATTGTAATATCGCAATTGGCGGGAGAAGGGATATCACAGTTGGCAGCGGAACATATATCACAATCAATGGGCAGAACATTATTGCAATCGGCGGAGGATGTGGTGATATGTGATATCGACAGATGATTTTGCGACATGTGATATCAGCAGAGGATGTGGCGATATGTGATATCGGCAATATATTTTGCGATATGCGATATCAGTGGAGAAATGCGATATCATAAGCGATAGAGGATGTAATATCGCAATTGGCCAGCAGAGGAGGACTTGGATGTGATAATCAACAGGAAGGGATATTGTGATATGCAATATCATCATCGCAATCAGGAAGGGGGACGGATGGAGATATATGTGAAGGAAAAAGGGAAGTGCCGATAACGATACGATTTGTGGGTCCAGCCTTATAAAGGACTGCGGTATATTTATAAAGTATTTCAAAGGGGAAAGGGTCAAGACTAGAGCTTGGAAATGGATTAATGTGGCTAGAGTAGGAATGGGTAATAGTTAGACTTGAAAATAAGAAACACGAATAGAATAGGAATGGGTAATTATTAGAGTTGGAATTGGTGAAATGGGATGAGAGTATGGGAATATGGGAATTTCTCCAAAACAAATAGAACAAACCTATTCTTCCTCTTTAATCTTCAAATATAAAGCATAGTAACCTCTTTCATAAAAAAAACAGATAGATGTAAGGATCAGTGGTGGAAAACCTTAACTAATAAAACTAAAATTTATTTTAGTGGTTATCATGGATAACATTGGCTCCAATGGGGATGTTGTGCCCCCGCGGTGCAGCAAAGAACCAACAGACCAATTGCCTAACCATTGGGCTGATCCTATCTGAAGACTGCATTCAAACCCACTTCACCAAACTGAAAATAAAACTGCAACATTTGAAAATCTAAAGCTAAAGGAAATACTTTCCCTTCAAGCATATTTATGTCCTACTCTAACATCTGAAAATCCACGTGTTTAATTCAAGTAATATAAAATCTCTAGTATAAGCAGTCAAATAATAGATTCGACGCTTGGGATGCTTGATTTTGCTTGAACAAAATTAGTAGTGGATCATATATGGGCAGCTTAGAATAAAAACTGAATCCATTGCTTGAGCTTACAAATGAGAGAAACTTCATCTTCACTGATTACAGGAATAGACTTGTGGTATAACTCATCTTGAAAAACTTCAAGCTACTGATATGCAAGTATTGGAGTCACCATGAAACTTCGATCTTCAATATATTTTAAGAGTGGAGTTGCCAGGGTAATATCACAACCTTTCGAAAAAGGATCTTTTCAGCTCCCAGCAGTCGCACCAAAATGTTATCAACAAGGCTGGTGGGGGTTGGGCTATGTCAACCCTTCAACCCAGCGTAACTATTTCAAACCAGCTTTTGATTAGAAGTTATCCTTTTCAATCTGAGAGGTCTATCTCAATATTTTTTAAGAATGCAGATGGCTAACTATAGTTTTCTATGTGATTTTTTAGGTGAAAGAGTGTGAGGACAAACACCATTGGGCATGGAGTCAATTAAAGAAAAACAACAACAAACATCATTATTTTATGGAAATTGAGGCATCTTTGGTTTACTAATGTGGAAATGGAAATTCACAGTAATCACAACAAATTGAAGGAAGTTGGAGCAATGCAACATTGAATACCAAGTAATCAAATAAGCAATGAAAAATAATAACAAAGGAGCATGATAGGATAGGACTGAAACCAGAATGAATCTCAGGTTAAAACAAAGTATCCTGCAACTGTATTTTCTATTAATTGAAAACAATACAACAATGGTTATCTCCAACATCGATCCCCCCTTGTGGAGAGTCGAAAATATACCTATTTATAGAGAGGATATCTCTTTACATAATATTCCACCTGGGCTAGATTCGATTGACATTTATGAGATCTAATCCTATCTGATTAATAAAACCTAAGTCTTATGTTACAACGAAGTTCAAATACCAATGGGAGGCGTATGAACTGTTACAATAATTTAAAGTGCGACATTGTATTTGTGGAAATTCAGAGCATCTGGCCTTCGAATCTTGATGTGCCTTTGGGTCTTGTTGTCTCTTTGTTTCATTCCCTGTTTAATGAACATGCTATTGAATAAATGTCGAGAAACACCTTCATTGTCTCACTGAGCACAAACAAAATGGACGTGTTGATCTGGGCCTATTTACATTGCAATCGCAACACATGAGAGGGTCCTCTTAACACTGATTCATAGTAGTTTACCAATTTTCCAGACGTGATGGTTTATATAATGCATCACATAAAAAATCACATCCGGGGAGGGTTCTCGCAGATCGCAATCACAAGTTGGAAAGGATTTCGGGGAGCAAGAAATTTGACTATGCGATCATTGATTATGATATTGCAATCAATGGGAGAAGGGATATTGTAGTTGGAAGTGGAACATATATCGCAATCAGCGGGTGGAAAAATATCGCAATCGGCGGAGGATGTGGTGATATGTGATATGAGCAGATGATTTTGCAATATGCGATATCGGTGAAGAATTGCGATATCGCAATCAGCAGAGGATGTAATATCGCAATCGTCCACTGGAGGAGGACTTAGATATGATAATCGGTGGGAAGGGACATTGCGATATAGAATATTGCAATTGCAATCAAGAAGGGGGACTTATGGAGATATATGCAAAGGAAAAAGGGAAGGGTCAAGCGATACGATTTGCGGGTCCAGCCTTATAAAGGACAACGGTATATTTATTAAGTATTTCAAAGGGGAAAGGGTCACGACTAGAGTTTGGAAATGGATTAATGCGGCTAGAGCAGGAATGGGTAATGGTTAGAGTTAAAAATAACAAACACGACTAGAGTAGGAATGGGTAATGGTTAGAGTTGGAATAGGTGAAATGGGATGAGAATATGGGAATATGAGAATTTCTCGAAAGCAAATAGAACAATTTTTTTCTTCCTCTTTAATCTTCAAATATAAAGCACAGTAATCTCTTTCAGAAAAAAAACAGATAGATGTAAGGATCAGTGGTGGAAAACCTTGACTAATAAAACTAAAATTTATTTTAGTGGTTATCATGGATTACAAATCCAATTTAAGAATTTGAATTATCGGTCTGTTAGTTGTTGGATTTATAGCCCCAATGCTATAACCAATAGCTCCAAACAACTTTGCAATGTACCTACTTTCCTAATTGAGTTGTGACCAACATTCTTACATATTAGTTTATGGACAATTATACTCAACAACAAAAATATATTAGAAATAAACAACAACTCCATAAACCATGATAAAATTCAACCATCTTGGACATAATACATATTTATGCTCATATATTAAATAGTAATAGGAGCGGTGGAAGGAGTGATGATGGTTGGGGAGGGTGGGGTCTGCATGATCCCAGAGGAACTTCAATACTCTCTTATGCACGAGGCTTAGAAAATGTATCAACAATTCAAGGCTTATATTATATTTTGGATCTATCTATATTTTAAGGAGACAAATACTGGAGCTCTCTTAGTCTTTGGGGGCTCAATACTTATTGTCAAATATATGAGTGGAAAATCCATTTCTGAAGAAGTCAAGTTAAAAAATATCATCTCTAGAATCAAGAAGATACATAGCTCATTTGTTAAAGTCTTGTGTAACTAACTCGAAAACTTTGGAGAAATCATATTAAAAATAGTTTGAAACCCAATGATATAAGAGAAAAAGAGATAATCCCTAAAAAAAATCTCTTTTGATAATAAAAATAAAGAGCTACGCTCACTTGCCTCTTTAAAGAGGCTACCTTCAAGAAAAATGCTTCAATTACAATCACAAGTATTCACAAAATAGTACATAAAATTCTACTCAATATATAACTATCCATAGATAATATTAACTACCTATGGGCCAACTTATAATGGAATCCTACTAACTAATTTGGGCCTTACTAACAAAAATAACCCATTTTACAATGAGTTATTATCAAATAACTTTTTAATGGGCCTTGTTAAATGAAGGTGGCTTCACCCATTAATAAAGTATCTAAATAAGGTTAGAAAGGACCCTAAAAAGAAGACCTATAGCCAAGTGTGACATATAGATTAGCACTAGAATTTTAGTTTAAAACGGGGTTCAAAATTGTATGGCCATCCCTTAAGTCTTGGATGAAGTGAACATCAAGCTCATTTAATGTTTCCACGAATCAACATTTAATTGTGAATTTACAAATTCTTAGGATATGGATTTGAGGAAACTCAATTCCCTCCTCTTCATGCAAAAACATCCTTTGTTCATGACTACTGTTTTTTGCTTTGTGTTGTGATACTCATAGTGAGAAAGGAATGATTGTTGGTGTATTGTGGGCTAGTTTACCCATATGCTTGGAAGTTTGGTAAGTACCCTAGTTAACATTAGTAGTTATTATAGTTGACTTATTTTATAGATAATCCTTTTCCTTTCAGTTGTTTGCTATGTGAATAAGGATTTGAGTGGGTTAAGCTTCCCTTATCATGTATCTTTGGCTTATTTTGATACTAGCACTCCACCTAAGCTTCCCTTATTTGATATCACAAAAGTTTTTGGAGAAGCTAAGGCACTTCGGGGCATAAAATTTGTGGAAAGAATCATCATTTTCTATAGGGATCGTTTGTTGTAGTCAATTGTTAATTTGAAAGTTGGCTCCTTAGGGGACATGGCCTTTTTTTTTCCATAGCAACCAATATAGAATTTGGGTTGATTATTGAGACGAGAGGCTCATTCTACATCCCAATATGATGTGTAACCTTGTCCGTCCATCATCAAAGTTGAAATTTCGCTCATGTCGACCAATTTTTTTATAAATAAAATAAATAAATAAATAACTATACAAAACATTTAAATAATGTACGCCCATAAAAAAATTTGCACGTGAAGAAATTGGATCCCTCTCAGCTCATGTTGAATCCGCATTTAAAATGGATCTATGCTGGTACCTAATCAACCCAAGTGCCAACATAATTTCCATCATAACTAATGCAAGACGACACAAGTGACAATTTATTTATGTCATCTGAAGTCCTAGATATTGAAAAATTTTGCATTAACCAAAATATTAATGCCATGAGTATTCTTGTGCATCACAAGTAGTGGATATATTTTCTTTAGTTATAGTGTAATTGATTGTGTCATATTACAATCAATCAATAAATGGAGTCCTTAAAAATATTCTTCAACAATAAGGAAACATAAAACTTTATCCAAGTTGATCCTCAAGAAGAAGAGGTGGTCCATCAACTAAAAGAGAAAATAGGACAAATTTTTAACTTGATTTGAAGATATGAAAGAAAATGAGGGTAGTGCTCTTGATTATCACTAGTGTTATGTAATTAAAGTTATATGTGTTTTAGGATTATATGTGAAACAAGCCACATGTAGGCCAACTTGGAACATTTATTTTATAGTTTGTTGTAACCTTTTTGATGTTATCTTAAAAAACAGTCCTATCTTATCGAAGGATATAGGAATTAGCCTTATCTAACTCACTATATGCGTTGGCTATAACCATTTTGAATAATTACAAATTATGTTCCAATTTAAAAATAATAATATTAACATTTAGTGTTTTTATTTCTTTCATGTACATATAATTACATTCTATTCATGTTTATAGCCATTTATAGCGCACTTACAAGGCCATTTATAATAAACTAACATTGCTGGAAAGTACCTTTGTTTACGCGCTTAGAAAGTTATTAGCTAACCAAAATTAGGAAGTCCATAAATTACATGATAGAGGTAGAATGCCTCCCTCTGCAATACAGTATATGGCTGTAACAACCTTAAAATTTACATATAAATGAATAACAGACATCCTAAAATTGCATTCCTAAGCTAATGTTAATTTATATCTTTGAATCTTCACCAAATAAGCACATATTTCTCTTTTGGCTCATAACAAAAACATTAAGTATTAAATTACCTATATGTTATAGGATTTGCACTTGGAAAAATATCTCAATGGGATCATTTTTCCTCCTAGCCATAGACAAAAACTCAAGTAGACGCCACCCTATGCTAGACAATGAAACAATAAGGGAAAAATCACTAGATATATCTATGGTTTTCCTCCATCATCCCAACAACAAACTATCATAGCTAAGGAATTACCTTTCGTCCTATTTTTTCTACAACAATCCAACTCTACGACTTCTCTTTCTCCTTCAACTGTGCATATAAAAATGGTAAGATTCCATTCACTACTAAACAATCCCTCATGATATCCCACTTACCTATAATGTTCCATCACACACTTGCTAGGAAAGATCTAATGTTGGAAGGAAGGGAAAAATTAGTTGTAAACCAATTCCCTGTTCTTCCCAGAAATAACACATTAACACAGTCACATATTCCACATATTTTCATGGATTCCACTTTTAGAAATTATACTATGGCAACAAAATGTAGTCTTCCACTGAAATACAAATTAAATAATAATTCAAAGCATGGAATTACCCCCCTAAAAAAGGATTGGAAACAAATGCTTTTCCATGGTTGTATGAACTCTAGCCTTAATTGAGAACTATTACCACTCAAACCAGCAGGGGACCTAAAGGAGTTCATAAGAGGGAAACTGCTACGTTAAGGGAAACGATGGAGGCTTAGCCCACATTCACCACAACTAAGTCTCCCTTCTCTTTACAGACTTTCACCGGTAGTATAGGGATCACTTGTAAAGTATATGTTAATGAATAGCTGAGAAGTGACCTTGAAAACCCTTTCCCAAGGATGGAGTGAAGAATGGAGCTTGATTGCTCTTTAAACAAGGGACTTGGTCCACCAGGGATGAGGGGTGAGGATTAGAGGGTTGAGGGAGAAAGGATAGGCTTATGAACAAGTTTATCAATCCCTATAATGCTTGGGAAACTTGGATTCCTGAATGGTCCTTGACAAATAATATTTATTAAGAAGTGGGACCACACAGGGCCAAGTGAACCCAACCCAGGTTTGGGGATGGAACGTACCAACCAATGATGTTCCTATCCTAGACAAGGTTAGGGGAAAGGACCAAACAAGAATACTTGCTTCAAAAGGTTGAATTGGTCTTATTGAGGTCTAGCCTTGGGGATGCCTAGGCACATTTTGATCCTAGAGCTAGGGCTTGGGATTCCTGGAGATTCCATCGTTATAATTGCCTCAAATTTGTAGGAGAATAAGGGGACCCACCAACATAGTATCCTATAGGATATCGAAGTTTTCCTTGGGTCAATTCCCAGGAAACTGATGCCGTAGGTGACCTAATGGGGCTAAACTTGGGGGAAAAGGGGAAAATGGTAAAAATGGGGTTAAAATGATCATCCTTTTGAGGGATCAGTGCCTAGTTCACTTGGGGATATGGAGTCAAGGATAATGATGAGTAATAACTTGGTTTCTTGATCAAGGAGGCCCATAAAGTCACTTTCGCCCAATGTTTGAGAGAAAGAAAAGAAAAAGTGACCTTCAAGCATTTATACTTCAAAGAAAATGATGCAAGCTTCTCGAGATAAATAAATCTATAGTGCATTTCATTCATATAACGTTGGCACATGCATTAAATTAGCTAAAACATGCTCAATTCCACATTTCAATAATGCAACAACTAGACCTAATTTTAGTAGGATGCAGCAAAAATAATAATAACAATAAAATTTACTTACAATGTTATAGAGTATACCTAACCAAAATTTCATTTGCTCAATAAAGCTCCAAGACAAGAGAAATAGCCCAAATCCATACATCAAAATTCATCCACCTCCAAAAAATATCCACCAAAGAAAAAGTGAAAAATTATCTATGATTAGAGAGATCCCAAGTCAAGTGATGATACAAATGAGTGTATCTAATATATATATATATATATATATATATAGCCTCCTAAGGAGTTTGAATTAGCCTATGGACCTACATGAACCCCTAATGATAAAATAATGTGCAAATAAAACTCCTATTGGTGACAAGCCCACCAAACTAGCTCATAAGTGTAAAAATAAGCCTCACAAGGGGCCAAATAATAATATGTGCATGTCGTAGGGCCCTATAAAGGCTCAATAATATCTTGAAGTGCCATATTGAGGAATAGATTCCTTGGAATATGATGGACAAGGGGGTTTCCCCTTGTTCTCCAAGTAGTAGACCTGTGATGCTCCCAATGGGTAAAGGGCACATACATGAGCCCATGGGTCTCCATATGAATTGGAGATCTTCTGCAACGGTCCAAGTGGTGGAATGAATGCTTCCATGACATGATACAAGTCTTGGGACACCTGTCAAGAGTGTGGGGCTCCTATGGGGGCATGCTGGGCATAATGTACCAAGCATATCCTCATCATCCTAAAAGTGGATCGCTAGTAATATCTGAGCATCCAGGAAGATCCGTGGAGTGTTGTCTGTTGCTGTGGAGGTCAATGGCACTCTATGCACACCCTACATGTGCCAATGTAGACCTCTATGGTTAGGATCCCATATAGGGTGACCAAACCCAAAAGGAAACCACCTGTAATCCTACATAAGATCCAATGCATCCCCTAGGCTTCCAGTACAACCAATCATTAAAATAATTGGGTAAAAGAGCTTACAAATCATGGATAACAATGAGGGCACTTCATAATGGCATGCCCTTCCATAGTGGGCTTTGGCATGTGCTAGTGTCTCCAAGCTCCAAAGGGGGTTAGCCAAGTACCTTATTAGGTGGTTTCAGCCCTTAAAGGGGATAACATGTCCAATGTACATCCCTCTAATGGGGGTGGAAAGTGACAAATAAGTGAGATGGAATAGGGAATACGAGGAGTAGTCTTGGGCCACATAGTGGGGCATAGGGGTAGATAGATAAGGGGAATCCCACACCTGGGTATGTAACGTATAGGAGGGAGCAATTGTGGTACATGAGGTGCCCTGACCTTGATTTTTCCACCCTTTTTTTATATACCTTTTTCATTTTATGAATTTTATTTAATTAACTGCTCGGGGCTCAAAGGACAAGAGCATGATGTGTAATATATAGCAGTGATTACCCCATTTTAGGTAGGGTGGTTCATTTCCCTTCAAGGGTTGGGACAATCATGGGTTCCTAAACGATAGAGGAGGCTCATTTAGGGCCTATGGAACAAGGGTGATGGCTAATAAATGGGGTTGACTTCATGTAATGGCTTTTACCCACGTGCTGATTATTTTTTTCTTGGCCATATTTTTCATTTCGTGGTACAATTTCCTGTTAAATGTGGCCAATTATGCTTTTCACTTTTTCTTTGATTGCTTCAACCTCCGGGGCATCATTCTAGGAATGAACCAAGGTGGGGGCAAGGGGATAGGAAGGCTAGCCCTATGTGGACCTAGCTGGGATAAAAGATGAATGGGGGTATAATGAGTGGAAAGGGAGTAATATGTGTGGGTAAAGGAGTGGGACCACACACCCAAAGTCAGGTTTTCCCAAGTAGTACCACCCTAGAACCGAATGGTCAATAAAGGAGATCCCATGGGACTAAGATCCAAGGGTAACAACCAAAAGAGATCAAGGGGACATGAGCACAAACTAAACCCAATCTTCTGCCAAATACCCCCATCAATCCATACACAAAAGTATCCATGATAAGTAAACCCAATACTCAATTACCAAATGACAAGACATACCTTTAGATTCGGGAGGCCCACCTTCAAACATATGCTCAATACAGGTAAGTGAGGGACGACATGGTTGGATAAGGTGGTAGAGAAATGGCACAATGAGATAATAGGAGGCATCAAGGGGATGTTGGCTCACCATGGAGAAAAATTATCCTAGGAATATTACCCACAAAGTGGCGGGTAACATCTAGCTCCAACTGGGACGTGATCTCTCGAAGAAGTGGACGAGGCTGCTTGAACGGGAGGTCACGAGAAATTCAACGATCTCTTTGTTACCATAGACCTATTATCTGCACATGTCAAAGATCAAAGCCACAGGGTAGCATGTTTTTCATGGTGTATTATGATCACCCATGCTTAATGTTAGCCCATAAACCAACAAGAAATAAAATATGCATTTTTTATTTTATAAATGCAATCTAATCTATTATGAGAAACATATTATGTGGTTAATTCTAATGATATAATCAACATGTTATGCATCCTACCCTAACATGCATATAGTAATGTTAATACTAAGTGTAATCATAAAGCTAGTGAAACCAAGATATTATTACATCAATATACATATGCATGCCAGTATGATAACTCATGTAACAACCCCTGAATTGAATGTGGATAGAGTCACATGGTAGATGAAGTGGGTGGGAGGCGGGAAAATATGATCTCCATTCGAGGTAGAGGGAGGTCCGAGGAGACAAAAAACTGGTCATTCTATATGTCCAGGGTTCCATTTCTAGATGCAAAATGAAGGAATGAATGATCAATTTCGATAACTCCTCACCACAATCATTGCTTGTAATATCATGCTTCGAGGACGTCACATGGTTGTTATGAGAGGGGAACAAAGGGTGAGGAAGGAGTGCAACAAATAGGTCTCTCAATGTGATGGTCACAACAGGGAGGGGAGGTCATAGAGTGATCATAATCCTGAGGATGGGTCAAAGGGGATAAAGTATATTCAATGAAGGGGTTTTCCTTGACACTATGCTCAGGAGGGGAAAAAGGCTCACATTTACTTGAAATCATATGACCAGGGGTGAGGGAATCACTTGATGAGGACTCAAGATGATGATCAATAAGAAAAAGGGAGAAAGAATAATTGTATTCAACAGGTTGTGCTTTCCCAAAATCATAATCTAAAGGCTCAAGTGATTTGAACGTAGAATCACACTCAAGAGAAGTGGTAGCCCTATCAATGTCCTTAGTACCAAAGATTAGGTCTCTTCTGAAAGGAAAATTGATCACTTCCAATTGCTCCTGTTTATGCAAAGGAAAATGAAGACTCTCCCTCCCAAAGGTATCAATGGGTATGTCATCATAAGCAATGTCTGAGGGGAGAGGGAGATAAATTTCATCCTCATCCTCCTTTTCATTGTCATAAATGGGAGCACAATCAAATTGAGGACAAAAAATTTCCCATTTCTCCTTTTCAATGTGGAAATAATCTTCAATGTCATATTCCAAGGGGTTAATGGGATCATCTCTCTCAAGGTTTTCAAAAGAGGCTTCATCGGGAGTAATATCCTTGAGAATGGTAAGGTTGGTCTCAATTTCTCTTTCCATAAATTCACGCTTCATAACACATGTGTCCTCAAAATCATCATTTTCATTATGTGGACCCAAGGAGGACTCATATTTTTTCTCATTACCTATATCCTTAATGTCTTGATGATGCTCGATGAAGGCTTCCTCTTGGATTCTTAATGCATGGTGTACTTGTAAATGTCTAAGAAAGCCATCAACGAACTCTTCAATAGATGAGATGATTCTAGGTTTATGATCATCAACCATGAGTTATAAACACTAAGAGATCCCATGAATAATAACATAAGTACATCTTGGTGGAAAACCTTCTCCTTTGAAGCATGTGCATGAAATCTTTCTACATGGTCAATTGCAGAGAGTGGATCACCATCAAGCACGGGCATCCCACGTAGCATTCTTCCCCCGATATGATTAGGATGTCCAGGGATATGAGCAATGTCCAAAGTGGGAAATTTACGAAAGAGAGACAACCTATTTGAGGAATACATGAAACATATGTAGGAGTCGCCAGGGTGAAATTGAACATGCCTAGAAAAATGCTTGCTTCAGCCTGCAGGCACCTACTTTAAAGTTCAATGAAGAACTAGGGATTTGTTCTTCCAATCAACTCACAAATAATGATATGTCGATATGTCGTACGGGTAGCAAAAAACATGTCTCTTGTACCCAACAACAATGCCATAAATGTTACCACTCAAACCAGCAGGGGACCTAAAGGGGTTCCTAAGAGGGAAACTACTAGGTTAAGAGAAATTATGGAGGCTTAACCCATTGTCACCACAGCTAAGTCTCCTTGCTCTCTACGAAATTTCAACGATGGGAGGAGTCCCAATAGTGTAGGGATCACTTGTTAAGTATATTTCAATGAATAGGTGAGAAGTGACCCTGAAAACCCTTCCCCAAGGATGGAGTGAAGAATGGAGCTTGCTTGCTCTTTAAGCAAGGGACTTGGTCCACTAGGGATGAGGCGTGAGGATCAAAGGGTTGAGGGAGAAAGGATAGGCTTATGAAAAAGTTTCTCAATCCCTATAACCCTTGGGAAACTTGGATTCCCAAATGATCCTTGACAAATAATCTTTATTAAGAAATGGAACCACACATGGCCAAGTGGACCTAGCCCAGGTTCGGGGATGGAATGTAACAACCAATTATGTTCCTATACTAGACAAGGCAAGGGGAAATGACCAAACAAGAATACTTGCTTCAAAAGGTTGAATTGATCTTATTGAGGTATAACCTTGGGGATGCCTAGGCACAATTCAATCCTAAAGCTAGGGCTTGGGATTCTTGGAGATTCCACCGTTAGAATTGCCTCAAATTTGGAGGAGAGGGAGGGGACCCACTAGTGCAGTAGCCTATAGGAGATCAAAGTTTTTCCTTGGGTCAATTCTAGGGAAATTGATGCCCCAGGTGACCTAATGGGGCTAAACTTGGGGGAAAAGGGGAAAAAGGTAAAAATAGGGTTAAAATGATCACCCTTTTTGAGGGATCAGTGCCTAGCTCACTTGGGGATATGGAGTCAAAGATAATGATGAGTAAGAACTTGGTTTCTCGATCAAGGAGGCCCGAAAAGTCAACTTCATCTAATGTTCAAGAGAAATAAAAGAAAAAGAGACCTTCAATCATTTATACTTCAAAGAAAATGATGCAAGCTTCTCGATATAAATAAATCTATAGGAAATTTCATTCATATAACATTGGCTCATACATTAAATTAGCTAAAACATGCTCAATTCCACATTTCAATAATGCAACAACTAGTCCTAATTTTAGCAATATGCAGTAACAAGAATAATAACATTAAAATTTACTTACAACATTATAGAGTATATCCAACCAAAATTCCATTTTCTCAATAAAGCTCCAATACAAGAGAAATAGCCTAAATCCATACATCAAAATTCACCCATCTCCAAAAAATATCACCTAAGGAAAAAGTGCGAAATTCTCTATGATTAGATAGATTCCGAGTCAAGTGATGATACAAATGAGTGTATCTAACATCAATATATAGGCTCCTAAGGAGTTCGAATTAGCCTATGGGCCTACATTAGCCCCTAATGATAAAATAATGTGCAAATAAAACCCCTTTTGGTGACAAGCCCACCAAACTAGCTCATAAGTGTAAAAATAAGCCTCACAAGGGGTTAAATAATAATATGTGCATGTTGTAGGGCCCAATAAAGGCTCAATAATATCCTGAAGTGCCTATTGAGGAATAAATTCCTCGGAATATTATGGACAAGGGGGTGGCCCCTTGTTCTCCAAGTAATAGACCTGTGGTGCTCCCAGTGGGTATAAGGGCACATAGATGACCCCATGGGTCTCCATATCAATCAAAGATCCTATGTGTTGGGTGCAAGAATTGTTGTCAAGCAAAATCCTTCAACACTTAATTTTCAACTTGGGGGTTTCATAAAGTTAGAGATGAAGCACAAGAAATGCCAGAAATGATACAAACTTTTCCATACTCTATTCCTACTTCCTTAATTGCAATCTTGCAGAATAAAAAAGAAAAGATCCCGACAATTTACACCAAAGATATTCTAGTGCTGGAATATGAAAGAAAGTACTTTTGCAGGAAAACAAATGAAAGGAATTCTCAAAAACCTCTTGCAACAATATTTGAAAATGTAAATCTATGTTTATCTTTAGTATAGTTGTGTTCCAGATTAATAATTGGACCCTTGAAGATATCTGGCTCCTTTTAGATCTTCCTCCCTGTACTAAGTTATTATTCCTATACTTCTGCAATGTGCTTGCACTAGTACCAGAACAAAGTTTAAGTGTTGGGAGTATATTTTACACCTGTACTGAAGATTTATGTCTTTATGCAGGAACTCTAAGCCTCAAGGCTAGAGCACTTTTTTCCTGTATCAGGAAATCGATTCCTGTACTGGGACAGAGGTTCCTGCACCAAGCTTTCCAATCCTTCTTTTGATAAAATAAAGAATGTGTTAACTAAGAAAAATAACTTGCAAAGGTGAACATAACTTTTAAAGTAAATTCCTCAAACCGAAAGATGCTTCAACTAATCTTTTAATGTCTAAAACAAGAATTAATTCCAAAGTCAAAGCACACTTTTAATTAAGGAACTTCTGCATGTAATCTAAGAGATCATTTAAATGTGACAACATGCTTCAGTTCTGTAATAGATATCCACACCAATGATATGCACGCATAAACTTTTAAACCCAGAAATATTTCCTTTAAGAATTACTACGCATGAATCAGATCTTTCCTAAATAGTATAAAGTGCAGGAACAAGCCAATGTGTGTCGCAACAACGTTTTGTTTCAGAAGTGTATTTAATTCAAAATATCAAAATAACTTCATAATGGAAATCATGCTTTTCGGAATCGCATTAAGACTTAATAGAAATCACACTTTTCAGGATCGCATTAAGACTTATCAAATAAAAACAAAAAACCATTACTATAATGAACCAGAAGAACCAATATGTGAAACTGCAAATGCACTAGTGCAGGAATGCATGCTTGCATGATCCAGGCAAAAAACGAGTTTAAACTTCAAAGAAGGAAATCATAAGATTAAACTTCAATCGAACTCGTGCACCATGGATCCGTCACACTATAATGAAATCAAATTTAAACCTTGCATAAAGATAAAAGAGACATCTTCTTACTTCACACTTTGCATTACAAATAATTAACACACCTTAATCAAAAAAGAGAACACAAGGGAGAATGAGCTGGGTTGGTTGGGCCTTAGCCAACCAACTCGTTTCCCTATTTAGGAAACGTAAAGACCCAGCGCTTTAATCAATGCATCAACAAAGAGTTACAGTGCAAGGTTGAGAAAACATGGCGTAGTTCCTTTCTATTAATGATCAACAAATATACATCATGAATTCGAATACAGCCCAGAACGAGGGCGATATAAGCAAAATTACAAAATGACAAAATCATAGTATTCTTGTTATATCTATCACTTGCTACCATTTTCTATCTGATTCCTACGTTTTATACATTCATCCAGGCCTGCGGTCGTAACCAAATTACAATGAGCATTCCAATCTGAGCCTTTCGCCTATAACAAAATAACAACAACAACTCGTGCTAAGCCTTTCGACTGTAACAAAACACTATTCTAGGTATTCAGTCGGTGATCTAATCTCCACCATATCCCTGATTTTTCCTCCATGCTCCAAGCCCAACTGGAGTTAATCGTTCCAGAACATGGCATCCACATGGAGTGGTGAGATGTCATGGTAGTTGAAGATTCGCCTCCAGTGCAGGAATCTTACCTGCACTCGACCATGCTAACAAGATAGTTATTTCATTGTCTATAGAATACTTTCTAGGAAGAGAATTATTAGTTGCAAAGAGTTAAAGGCATAAAATCCACGAAAATTATTAATTAAGCACATTCGTAACCCTTAAACATGAAACATAAATCTAGTGCAGGAAGGGATACGATTCTTGGACTAGTGCAGGAATAAGGGAATTTGCAAGGTTAAAACAGAGGTATAAGGTTATGCTTTTGAAGGGAAAAAGGGTTTAAAAAAGGAGCAATTTAGCCTACCAACATCCTCCCCTCCTTAAGCTGTTGTGGGTCCTCACACAACCCTTACCTGCTGCAAAAAACCAAAACAGAAGGGCCTCCCTTTAATTCTGAACTTGTATACTGATCCCTACTTTCATTATCTTTGCCTTCCTGCTTCGAACCTTTTTAAGTTTCTTGGTCACCTTCTTAAGACACTCATAACACTTCGAAGCCTGATACTTCCATATCTTAACTTGTCACTTTTGTTCCTTCACCTCCCCTACCAACTCTGTGTTTTCTCATTTTTGCTCTGTATGTTGTTCTTTCATGGCTCAGTTTAACACCTCCAAGCCATAAACATGTTGCTTGAGTTATTCTATATGACTGTTCAAGCAGAGGGTGGAGTTCTCCATTCTCAATTCCTCGGGCACCGACTTTTCAGCAGTCAACTCCAGACATGTGCCATCATTATCAAGGTCGAAATTATCCTGGCCACCTTTCAATTCCTGCATTGTAATATCATCAAGGGTTTCGACACCCAGAATATCAATGTTACTAAGGGTCTCAGTGCCCTGCATTTTTACCTTATCAGGGGTTTCAGTACCCTGCTCCTTAGAGTTATTAAGGGCTTCAGTGCCCTGCTCATCTATCTCACTAGGGGTTTCAGTACCCTGTTCTTCAAAATCGTTGAGGGTTTCAGCACCCTGCTCATTCATCGTGCCAAGGGTTTCAGTACCCTGCTCATTCATCATGTCAAGGGTTTCAGTACCCTACTCTTCAAAATCATTGGGGGTTTTAGCACCCTGTGCCTTGTCATCCAACTGATCTTATGTTGGGTCCTTACTTGTACTCAAAATCACCTTTCTTTTCTTCATTCTACCAAGGAGGACCGACAAGGGTGTGTCGTCTTCCTTCTCCACATAGTCACCATCAAGCACTATGTGAGCTGTTGCCTTAGCAAGAACCGAAAGATTATCTTTACTTGGCAAAGTAGGTGGTGAGTCATCCAACAGTATCGGAGAGGTCGACTGAACATGACCTACCCTTGAGGAGGCAGTTCTTTGCCTGGCCAATCTCCTGGTCTCAGTAGGATGTGAGGTCATCATTTCTGATTTCTCGTTTTTTCTTGCACTCCTCTTCTGAGCCGACTTCAGTTTTTCTGCACTCTTCTTTTGGGTCGACTTCTCTACACTTTTCTTTTGAGTCGACTTCTCTATGCTCTGCCCCCGAAACTCCTCCAAGAATTCCTCCCAAGTCATACTTCTAGCTTCCAGTTCCTTCTTGACTAAGATTGTGATCAGCCTGTGGTGATATAATTTGCATGTGGCCTGATTGGATTTTCCTTTCTGAACCCCCTTCACCATCTTTTCTAAACTTCTAAGAAAATAATATGGGAAATTGATGAGCTTACCAGACTCAAAGTGTAAGAGTAGGCGTATGTGGTAGAGGAAAGTTAGTGAATAGCGGCCTTCGCAAGTAAGGAACTTCTGCAACACATATAGGAGATCCTTCCACTTCCCTATCATGGCGTTCCGCTGGAGGCCGTTCTTCTAGTCTACCTTCTGCTTTGGGTTGACCACGAACCAATGCCACAATTTCTTTTCTAACTTTTCCTTCTTGAACCATTTCTCCCCTACTGCTGGAAACCTTGTAGCTTGAGATATTGATTCTTTTGTTACTACAAATTTCAATGAACCAACCTTGGCTCAACTCCCATCGAAGGTCCGGGAAAATGCTATTTCCATAGCTAAGTCAAACCCATCAAACTTATGTAGGAACGAGAGGAACTCGGATTCCTGCAACATTGCAAGACTATTCTTGTACTCAGCTGTCTGTTCCATCTCTATGGATCATGGCTCAATCCTTATAGGCGCCATGTCTGTTCAAATTCACCCACTCCTTGTTTCAAAAAGATATTATAGCAAAAAGAACTCAAATGGTGATCGAGCTACACACCCACCGTTATATCAACCATTCCCCAAAGGGTCGTGCTTCATCATTAAAATTACACAGATGCGAACATGAATTGGTGCCAGTATAGGCAGGCTATAATGATTGGAAGAGGTGGCGGTTTAGACAATAATTTCACATAACGGTCATGCAAGGTCGGACATGGGGTGAGGCTATTATTATCAGGTGATGAGTTTTTCAAGGGAAGGTAAGTATCAAATTCCGAGAGAATCGTACCGCTCCGCATTTACTCCATGATTTCACATAAAGCATACTTTAGTACTCATTAAAAAGATAAGATTTTATAGCCTAAAATATCCTTGCACTTAAATGATTTCTCCCTAATCTAGTAAATGATGAAACAAAGCATTAATCATAATATAAATTGAATGTCATGATCTGTAGGTGGCACAATTGTTCTGCCTGTACAAAGGTTCATGAAACAAAAGATAAGCTTCACTACGCATTTTTTCTGCACCAGGTGTTCCTGCACCAGAACATGTGTTTTGAATTGGCGCACTCAGTAGTGAGGATTCCTGAACTACATTTATCATCATCATTGAGAAGATTTTTCGGCGAAAATCACATCATAATTCATTTGTCGACGTGTTTCGAACCAAAAAGTGTGGTTCATTGTCAGTACGATGAACTGCACTTGTTGGTTCGAAACGCGTTGACAAATGAACTATGATGTGATTTTCGCTGAAAAATCTTCTCAATACTTGATATGGATCACAGAAGCCTAAATTCAACAATATCATCATCATCCCAAAAGTGTATCACTAGTAATCTCTGAGCATCCATGAAGATACGTGGAGTGTTGTCTGCTGCTTTGGAGGCCAATGGCTCTCTATGCACACCCTACACGTGCCAATGTAGACCTCTAGGGTTAGGATCCCATATAGGGAGACTAAACCCAAATGGAAACCACCTGTAATCCTGCATAAGATCCAATGCATCCCCTAGGCTTCCAATACAACCAGTCATTAAAATAATCAAGTAAAAGAGCTTACAAATCATGGATAACAACGAGGGCACTTCATAATGGCATGCCCTTCCATAGTGGGCTTTGGCATGTGCTAGTGTCTCTAGGCTCCAAAGGGGGTTAGCCAAGTACCTTATTAGGTGGTTTCAGCCCTTAAAGGGGATAGTATGTCCAAGGTACATCCCTCTAATGGGGGTGGCAAGTGACAAATAAGTGAGATGGAATAGGGAATGAGAGGGGCAGTCCTGGGCCACATAGTGGGGCATAGGGGTAGCTAGATAAGGGGAAGCCCACACCTAGGTATGTAATGTATAGGAGGGAGAAATCATGGTACATGAGGTGCCCCGACCTTGATTTTTCCACCCTTCTTTATATATCTTTTGCCTTTTATGAATTTTCTTTAATTAACTACTCAGGGCTCAAAGGACAAGATCATGATGTGTAAGATACATCAGTGATTACCCCTTTTAGATAGGCGGTTCATTTCCCTCCAGGGGTTGGGACAATCATGGGTTCCTGAATTATAGAGGAGGCTCATCTAGTGCCTATGGAACCAATGTTTGGGGTAGAGCTCATGTAATTGATTTTGCCTAGATGCTGATTATTTTCTCCCAACCATCTTTTACATTTTGTGGTACAATTTCCTGTTAAATGTAGCCAATTATGCTTTTCACTTATTCTTTTGATTGCTTCAACCTCTGTGGCATCATTCTAAGCTTGACCCAAGGTGGGGGCAAGGGGATAGGGATGTTAGCCCTATGTGGACCCAGGTGGGAGAAAAGGTGAATGTGGGTATAGTGGGTGGAAAGGGAGTAATATGTGCGGGTAAAGGAGTGGGACCACACACCCAAAGTTGAGGTTTCCTAAGTAGTACCACCCTAGAATCAAATGGTCAATAAAGGAGATCCCACAGGACTAAGATCCAAGGGTGACAACCAAAAGAGATCAAGGGGACAGGAGCACAAACTAAACCCACTCTTTCTGCCAAATCCCCCCATCAATCCATACCCAGAAGTATCCATGATAAGTAAACCCAATACTCAATTACCAAATGACAAGACATACTTTTAGATTCGGGAGACCCACCTTCAAATATACGATCAATATAGGTGGGTGAGGGACCACATGGCTGGCTTAGGTGGCAGAGAAATGGCACAACAAGCTAGTAGGAGGCATCAAGGGGCTGCTAGCTACCAGCTGAGACTCATCATGGAGAAAAATTTATGTTGGGGATATTACCCACGAAGTGGTGGGTAACAAGAACCACATGCCTTTCTCACTAACTTTAAAATAATAATACTTAAAGCACATAACAAAAGGATATGGGTGGAATACAAACACTTGGAAATTAATAATAAACTATTATTAATTCATGGCTCCCTATTGTTTGGGTAAGCAAGGTATTCCAATATTCCATACAAGATAAACACTTTCAATAACCACTCACACAACTAGATAAAAATCACAACACCAATATTTTTACATGGTTAAAACCCTCTAAGAGAAAAATGATCCACGACCTAGCCAACATAGCCACTTGAGGCAATTTTATTAATGCAATTTTTATTTATTTTATTTTTTTAACATAAGAGAGTTCTCACAATTGATCATTAACCATGACCTTCCATGCTATTTAAATAGAGATCATGGACTAATCAAGTGTTAAACCATGAATTGATAATTGATACTATCGAGAAGAATATAAGTCATGAAATTACTCTATGTTTAGAACATACCATGAACATAACATTACTATGCAACTAATGCATACTCTAGAAACCCACTTTTACTTAAATAGACACATTAGACCAAATTGAACTTAACTAACTCTTAAGTATCTAAATATTTTAACACATATTTCTCTTTTATTAGTTCATCACTCCATGGTGCTCCTAAAAACTATCACCCCTAAACACATCTAATTATTAATTTAGATAATTATATTATCAATTCAAAATATAATAGAAAAAAACTTACCTAATTATTATATATTTATATACAATATGCTCATAAAAAATATTATGAATCTTACTTGGATTACGTAAGACAATCATATCATATATAAATACCATCTTTCTTAACCATTTCTATAAAGATGTTGTGGAAGACATTAGGAATCAAATTGAAATATTGTTCAACATTATTTGTAGATAAATACACAAACATAGTAGTGAACAGATCTCCTGGCAGCTTCTTGTGGGAGATAGAGCAACCTAACGTGACCACGAATTAGCAATCAGTTGTCATATAGTAGTTCTATGAGTAAAATAGTTGTCATATAGTTGCACTTTGTTGGAGCATGTGAGAACTAAGTCCAACAAGAAGAAAAATCAAATTTTCTCAGGGAGGCTATTGTGTTTAAGTCTTCTGATCTGTCTCTGAAATGGTGTAACTGGTAAAAAATTCTGGGATGCTCATGATTCATATGCATAGCTGAGCCTTCGTTATCATAAAATTACAGTATTAGTGAGCTTCAGATTTAGAACAGTGAAATTTGTCATGACAAATGATGTGGAATTCATTTTTGTCTCTGAATTGTATTATTAGAAGAGAGAACAATGTCTAAGACACCCTCTTGAAATTGAAACTGAAACGCTCATGTGTTATAGATGTAATAATGGCCAAAGTTCTGGCCATGTCTTACAAAAATCCAATGGAAATTCACACCTGAGAAACGCAGGCTGTCAGTTGGGAAACGACTATTCAACTAATTTTGCACGACAGAGTGCGACCCGGTGGAAGGTTCCATTCGAATTTACAGTTCTATAAATTCCTGCATATTGCACCATGAATATTAATTCATGATAAGAAGAAGAAAAATATATGGATTTTATCCAAAGTTAATCGATGCAGCAGAATTAGCTTGAGTTTCAGATATTGAATGCTAACCTTCATCTTATGAAATCCGAGAGATAATCTGTCTGTTGACAAAATTCGGGTTGAGCATGACAACTTGCCCTAGTCCTTGTAGCATGATCATGGTGATCAGACATCAGTACTGCAGGAAGGTTGTCTATCACAGGAAATTCATCCACTGGAAACTGGATATCTAAGCCAAAGTCAAAGGGCCAAAAATATTCTGCAGATGATGAAAAACAACTGTATCCACTGTACCCACTCATCTCATTTTCCATGGCACAGATGGGATCAATGAAATGCCCCTTCTCAGTTATTGATGAATCTGGAGTAGCCTGGTTTACAATTTCTTCCTCTGTCACAGAGCTCTTGATATCATGTGAATTCTGACTATGGTGGCCATGAATATCATGACCCAATTGTGGCTGTTTCTCAGCATCCTGTTGGCATCGGGGGAGCTGATCCCTGTCCTCGTTAATGGCAGAGATAGAGCAACAGACATAATTACAAAGCGAGGAAGTACAGGAAGGGGATTGTTGAACAGGCATTGAATCCCCATTACTATCTTCTGATACATAATTACCATTGGACTTGAAAGAGGCACTGTGATTATTCTCATGCCTTTCCTTGCAGTCCTCCTTGATGATGGATTTGGAATTAGCTGAAGCACTAGAATCCTTGCGAAGGCTGCGCAATCGGTTTATTCTGGAAGCCAGAGCTGAATTCTTGCAGGAATTAACAGTGGGAACGAAATTGGTCCTTGTGTTGGAACCACGAAGCAAACAGGCTGCTTCATCATAAGCCCGGGCAGCCTCCTCTGCAGTCTCGAAGGTGCCGAGCCACATCCTTATTTTCTGCGTGGTGTCTTTTATCTCTGCAACCCATCTTCCAGAAGGCCTTTGCCTTACACCCACGAATCTCTTTCTTCGAGAATTACCAGTCCTCGTCAAGGTCTGCATCCCCCTAGACGAGTGATCGAATCCTCTAGTGATGGGAGAATCGAAACTGGAATTGCAATTAACATGATTAGTATTAGCAGAAGGCTGCACAGCCATTGTTAGCAATTGGGCAGAAGGCTGAACGGCAGAGTCTTCAGGCTTATAGGAAGAATTAGCGGAGGAGGCTGATCTGAGGGAATAGGAGTGCGTTAGAGACAACCCATTGCTTGCAGACATAGCGAAGGAACTGATCAGTGGTGTCTGCAAGAAGATGAAATGAATGGATCAGAGCAAAGCAAAGCAAAGCAAATCAATTAATTCTGGTGTGGCCTGTATGCAATTCCATGGGCTGTGTGTGTGGGTATTTGTGTTTGAAGGATATTTGATTTCGTGCGTGCCACTTCTATTTGTGGAGGAGGTAAATTAATTTATCTCTGCGTGCAAGGATGTTTGTTTGCACATCTTGTGGTCTGAAAATGGAATCCTTAATCGAATCCCAACAAAACGTTGTTGACATAGTGGACCGAGTTTTGTTGTCATCACCAAAATTTTCTTGTAACAAAAGTCTATGCTATTGTTTTTTGTTTTTTTTTGTTTTTGCAGGGGAGTGTCACACTACCTACCTCCCTTGTTTATCTTGAAATGACTCTCAACCAACCTAAGCTTTCCTCCAGTTGGAGTGTTGAAAATATCCTTCTGAATTGATAATTATTATCAGTGTCCTCACCACATGAAATAGACCCATTCAAAGGCGTTGTATATAATGCAACCAGCATTAAATATTAGCCAAATTCATGGGAGGAAGGGCAGCCACACCTTCCTGTCTTATCATATGATGGAATCTGATGTCTACAACCATGATTCAGTCTTTAAAATATCTCAAGCTCTTCTGGTCAACTACATATTCGTGTACCAGTGATGTGAGAGCAGTTTTAATATTTGTAAGAAGAGATTCTAAGATCGTTTTCTTTATAATATAGAGAATGGCAACGCACAATACAACTAAATTATTCAATCCATTGTTGTACATAGCTTTTGACTAAGTTAAATATTAATTAAATATAATAATATTTTTGATAATGGCTCTCTCATCTTCATTTAGATAGCCATGTAACAATAGAGTGGAGTGCTTGCCATGGTCAGATAAGTGTGCTTAGCCAAAGTACTTGACCTAATAAGATAAAATATGCTTTGCCATGGTAATCTAAGCATGCATAGAGGAAATATGCTTTGCCATGGTAATCTAAGCATGCATAGAGGAATTACCCGTTATGACATATTCTAAAAATGTGTTTTTAATTTTATTTTCTTATTTTTTCTATACTAACCAATTTTAGATTTTGTCATATAATTTATTTTATATTTTCTTGTGTACAAGAATTTATAAAAATATATAAGAAATAATTCAATTTTATTAATATATCTACCTTAAAGTTTTTTTGCTTTACTGCTTTAAAGCACTTGTATGTTTCAAATCTTGTTTATCCACTTGAAAATATTCCTGAGATGTTAGTAATAAGATTGTGTATTTTATTTGAAATTATGCATGATGTGTTAGTAATAAGATTGTGTATTTTTCTATAAGATAAGTATTTTTTTGAGTTATAAATTGTTTTTTTAATTAATAATTTATTTACGAATAATTTTTTATAATGATACTTTTTATTTTTCATTTTACCTGAATATTTTTGTACAATTTTTAGCCATTTAATTTTCACATTTCCACCATTTAATTTTCACATTTTTGTTTTTTTATTTTATTTTCTTATTTTTTCTATATTAACCAATTTTAGATTTTGTTATATGATTCATTTTCTTGTGTACAAGAATTTATAAAAAGATATAAGAAATAATTCAATTTTATTAATATATCTACCTTAAAGCTCTTTTGCTTTACTCCTTTAGAGCACTTGTATGTTTCAAATCTTGTTTATCTACTTGAAAGTATTCCTAAGATGTTAGTAATAAGATTGTGCATTTTATTTGAAATTATGCATGATGTGTTAGTAATAAGATTGTGTATTTTTCTATAAGATAAGTGTTTTTTTGAGTTATAAATTGTTTTTTTAATTAATAATTTATTTACTAATAATTTTTTATAATGATACAACTTTTTATTTTTCATTTTACCTCAATATTTTTGTACAATTTTTAGCCATTTAATTTTCACATTTCTGTTTTGTATTTTATTTTCTTATTTTTTCTATACTAACCAATTTTAGATTTTGTCATATAATTCATTTTCTTGTGTACACAAATTTATATAAATATATAAGAAATAATTCAATTTTATTAATATATCTACCTTAAAGCTCTTTTGCTTTGCTCCTTTAGAGCACTTGTATGTTTCAAATCTTGTTTATCTACTTGAAAGTATACCTGAGATGTTAGTAATAAGGTTGTGTATTTTATTTGAAATTATGCATGATGTATTAGTAATTAGATTGTGTATTTTTCTATAAGATAAGTATTTTTTTGAGTTATAAATTGTTTTTTTTTTTTATTAATAATTTATTTATGAATAATGATTTATAGTGATACAACTTTTTATTTTTCATTTTACCTTAATATTTTTGTATAATTTTTAGCCATTTAATTTTCACATTTCCACCATACCAAATTAGAATTTCGTCGAAATTAAACACTATGAAATTGAATATTTGTTGTCATTTCAAGTTCCAAGCCATTCCATAGAGAGTCCCATCTATATATCTTGGAAGACCTAGTCGACTCTATAAATTGGACCTAATAGTCACCCAAGTAAAAGAGCAATCAACTATGAAGTTGGATATGCAGACAATTTGACAAACCCCGGTACTTTGAGATTTTTGTTGTGATTTCTTAATAAAGTCCATATTGCTAGACTACTTTTGTTCTCTTTTATCTATTTTCTATGTTTGTGTCATATATTTTTATATAATAATATTTATTAATTTGCCTAAGCCTTTCTACTATTAACTACTTGTTACAAACCCTTATGTTACAACATTCACTTAGTTGTTAGTAGTCCTTGAACCCAAGTGTTTAAGAGAATGAACACATAGATGCTGATTCTAGAAGAGATACATGAGTGGTGGGAAGATAAGATCAATAATTTCGCAAAAACTATGCATGCATAAATCAACTTACCTTGGTTGAAGCAAAAGCATAATTCTTCATAGAGGCTCATGAACAATTCCTAGAAGCCATACTTGAGGAATTGGCATATACATTAAATAAATCAAAGAGGAATCAGCTCACTACAAATTAAAAATTATTAACAGGGTTCAGGTGAATTTTACACAAGTGGGTTGAGAAAATTGCTAACTGATACTATAAGGAACAAGCGTAGAATTTTGCATTTCAAACCTTAAACATACAAGACATTCTTTGTTTTAGTCTATCCATTATTGAGACGAAGAGTACCTTTTCCATCTGTCCTTGTGATAACATTATCTCCAAATGTCACATTGCCTCCATTAACTTTTTCCAGAGTGAGAAACTTGCTCTTGTCACCTGTCATGTGGCTTGAGTATCCACTATCAATATACCATTGGTTTCCTTTTCTTTTAGGCATGAAGCACAATTTGTACAAGCATATATTTCTCCTTCTCCTGCTCTTCTTACTCCTCCTTTTCCAAAAATTTTGTGGATTCTTTGGCAAGGGTATATTTTATTGTTCTGTTTAGGAGATTCTATAATACAACTTCTATAAAATGTGTTATGTACCCATAGTTGTTGCGCTTATAATATATTACATTTAATCAAATAAGGGGAAAAATAAATTCTAGTTTCTATTTAAAAACCCATAGGCACTTCTATTTTTGTTCCATATATGATTATTTCTTGCATGTGCTCTACAAGCTATTACTTTATGACCAAAATGATTGCAAGAAAAAAATAACCAAAGGAGTTTTGGCATTGAGTTGTATGAGGCCACCTTGATGGAAAATATTTTTTGAATTCGTCATTGTCGTCCTCATGAGGAAGGTCAGGTTTCTGTAAGACTTCATTTTCTTCCTTCATGTTGCCTTCATTTTATATGGGGATTTTGAGAACATCAACTTAGCTTTTAGATTTTCTTTCATTTACTTTATTTGGTGGATTTGTAGCTTGAGAATTTGAATTGTCATTAGGAGTTTTCTAATTCATATCATAGCCAAAACCAGACTTAATGAATGATGACCTTTGAAAAATGATTTATCATCTAAGATTTCAATGCTCTTTTCAAACTTCAAGCTTATGTTCAATTGAGCAATTGAATTCTCTAGTTCCTTTCTTAAAGAAACAATTTTAGCTTCCAACTTCTCAATTTTTTCTTCTTTTTCCTTTTGGTGGATTCTCACAACTTATTCTATCCTTTTTTCCTATTCTAATTGAATATTTAGGTTGATAATAATCTTATTTGTTTCTTTAAAGCTTTGTAACAACTTTGCTTTTGCATCATGATCCTCCTCTTAATATTTTTATAACTACTCCTTTTGTTTCAAATTCTTTTTCTTAAGCTTCTTTATTTTGCTTAAGCCACAAATGAGTCCTTCTTCAAGATCGACCTCTCCATCTATTTCAACATTTTCCAGGACATCAATATTTTCCAATTTCCATGGTTTTCATCTTTGTGGAGAAACCTTCTTAACTAGTCATGTGTGCTTCTGAGATCTACCTTGTAGTGGTCAAATTGTTTCCAAAGGAACCCGCTTATTAAGCAATTGATGCCAATTATTGATCAAAAACACTACATTCACTTATGCTTGATTTTCTTGATATCTAACGATCCTTTCATCGTATTCCTTACACCTTCTCAATTTGGCCCTTAAACTCCTGAGGGTGTCCATCCAATTAGGGGAATTTCCCTCTATCCTCTTCCTAATTGTTTTCTCTTCCTGATTATGTTGGGATCTAGTAGTGTTTTACTACACCATTATGCTATTCATTCTTTTTCTCATGGTTGGAACTTTGTATTTTCTTATGTGCTAGCACACACACACACACACACATTTGTTAGTTAATTATGATATGGATATAGTAATTTATTGTCTTGGTTTGTCAACACTAAACAAGTTGATTTGAGTTGTTCACAAAATCAAATCCATGTTAGTCACATAGAATCAAAGACAAGCAAGCATTATAGTAAGGTTAGCAACCACATCAATTATAAATCTAAAAAAAGTCAACATATGCAATAACTAAAATGTTATATTAGATTATAACCGTGAGCCTTTTCAGGTCCAGTGCTGAACCTCAACTCCGATACCACTTTGTAATGATCCCTCCACTCCTTTGTAATTTCTTGAGCTATTATAGGTGTTACTTATTGAATTGTCCTGACCCCCAAGGTCTATTATGAAGATGTGCTTACAAAATCCTCTTTTTTCAACTTCTTAAAATCTCAAATATTATACCATCATCATGTTTAGATCTTCGAGAGCTTTTAGGCGATATAAATTTTATTTAAATCCAACTTTTGGATTAAAATTTATGCTCATATGATATTCAACTTGTTAAAAGGCGCCACATCACCATGCTGGCCACATGATGCCCTCATGGCCTCCACATAACCCTGACAGGTCAATTTGGTGGGATCACTAGGCTAGGTCCACGTCATGCTGCTCATTGTTTTTTTTCACACAGTGTTTTATCTTTGGTAATGGAGATCAAGCGATGGGAGATACCCCTCTGGGAAAGGTTCCTAATCTGGAACCATGGTTGGACTAGCCCCAATTTGTTTGTGCACTATGTTCCATCAATACACAGAGTGACGAGCAGTGGGTGGTGAGTGAAAACAAGGTTCCACACTAGAACCATGGTCGAGCTAGCCTTTCCACCACTAACACATACATTGATTTGTATAATATGTGATCACACCAACAATGACTAGTGAGCGAAGCTCTATTACTCTAGGTCGTTCTTGCATGGGGTTCCACTTCGATGTTCCACCAAAAATGGAGTGGTTTTATATCATGGGTGGTTTCCTGTTTCAAACACCCTCCCCCCATGGTTAACTCACAATAGACCTAGGGGGCCCTTGGGGTGAATAAGAGTCATAGATCAAACCCACACCATAATCACACTACCTTGATATAATGCCCCTTTTATGAGGGCCCCATGGCAATATTTCCCGTATTATATCCCCCTATTAATTCACAATAGACTAGGAGGGATCCGAAGTGAACCTGGGCCATTAATTTAATAACACCTCGATCACGTCATCCAATAAGGCAACTCTATAATGAGGGCATAAAGGGTTGATCTAAGAAGAAGTGGGTGGGATCCCATCAATTGACAAGTCTACTAAATAGTCTATTCCACGTTAATTGAAATTATGTTCCCTTTCCATCAATTTAAAGTAATAAAGTGCCTTCGGTCATCACTTGGGTCACATTAAATCTCTTTGGGTTATAACATGAATGTGCAAGCAGGTAGGCCCGATAGGATAAGAACCTTTTTGGTTAAGCTGAGGTTTTGGCATCAACCATATGATTTGATTCTGGGTGCTAATGGCTTTAAATTTTGAGATGATATGTAGAATTTTGGGGAAGTGCTATAAGCACTATATAATGATAACCAATCCACAGTCTTGATTCATATAGGAAATCAACCTAGGCCACCGATATCGTGGGTGAAGTGGACGCAGTCGGCATCATCCATGCTTACCAATAACTTATAAATCATAAAAAGAGTAGCAACTCCATGGTGATACTCGACATTGAAACCAAAGTATTCAAGATAGCCAATGGTAAAGGTAATTAACCAAGTTACAACATATACACATGACTATGCATGATTATAGTAGCATTTATCATCAAAATATGGTTATCACAACCCGAGACTCAAATATGTAAAATTCGATACTAATCTAGGTGAATTTAACTAGCTAGCAAATGAATGAGGGAATTCAACTCTCCACCCAACAATAAGCCACCTACACTGCAACTCTCTTGTAGCAGGCCACCCTCGATCCATATCTAGAGTCTAAGGGGGTAATTGATCAAGGACATTTCACATGAAGGCTTGGTCAAACACCTAAGAGAAGGAGACCACTATCCAAGTGGTTTATAAATTTCTCTCTGGAAGTAAGCACCATAGTGACTCTTCTTACCTCCCAAAATCCAACAAAATACTTCTCTAAAGGCCCAACTGTGGTATTTCTCAGTTCCAATAGGTTGAATGCACTCTCTAGGTGGTTTATTAGTCGGGTTTTCAAGGCAAGCACTATAGGAGGTTGTTGTAGCTCACTATCTATGTGTTTTATCAACTTACTTAGCAAGCACTAAGTGGTTTATCAACTTCCTCCACAAGCACTTAGTGATTTATCAACTCTTTCCTCAATCACCACAGTGGCTTAGCTTACCTTTCTAGTGTTTTATCAACCTTCCAACAAGCACCCAAGTGGTTTATAAACCCATTCAGTAAGCATTAACTGGTTTAACAACTTATTGAACAGACACAAAGTGGTTTTTCAACCTACTCAGCAAGCACAAAGTGGTTCAACCCTCCACTAAGCCTCCCACTAGTTAATAGGTTCAAACACACAGTCCATTCCCAAGTCGACTAGATATTCTTGTGTCATCTCCACTTCTTTCTCCGTGCCTCTTTTCCTTATTGGATCACTACTTTCTATATTGATGCTTAAGGAGGGAATTGGGGATGGTCAGTGTCCTTCATGCTTATTGTCTGTTTTGAGGCTGTAATGCCTATAAGTGTAGGTGGTATCGTGGTCGGGGTGATAGGTGATCGAATAAAGAAGGTAGGTGTGGCCTTCTCATGATACTCTACCATCAATCCAACAAACCACACAACTTTCCCCTTCATAACTATGTACCCATGTCCCTCTCCTTCAACCAATGACCACTTCAATTTCACTTATATTTACATATGCCCCCAAAATTTACTAAGGGATATTTACAATCACGGGTGCAACAAAAATGGTTATTATAGTTAAGCTTCCCATATTATATCTCTTTGGCTTATTTTGATACTAGAACTCCACCCAACCTTCCCTTCCTTGATCTCACAAAACTTTTTGGAGAAGCTAAGGCATTTGCAAGGGGAGGTTAGGGGAATTTATGGCAAGAATAATCATTTTGGTACAGGGAGCCTTTCTAACTGTTAGGGTCTTATAAATATAGTAGTCCAATATGGTTATTTAGCCATTTATCCCATAGGGATATTGTAAAAAATATTTTTCATTTTAAATTTTTTAGCTCATAAAAAGAAAATAAAAGAAAAGAAAAATAGAAAAAGGAAGAAAAATAAAAAAGAAATAAAATGGGATTAAAAAAAATATATATATATATATATATATATATATATGAGAAAAAATAAAAAATAAAATCCCAAAGTAAAGGCATGCTTGTTTAAATTCTGCTGTAATTTTTTTTGTGTTATTATTAATCCTCTTATGTTAATTAATCACGGATTAATGGATATATTGTAAATACAGTGGTTTGATTTTATATATTTGTCGGCTTGTGATAAAGCCTAAATGAAAGCCAAAGGCGGAGATCACCCCCGCCTAGATCAACGACGTGGGATGAACTTCAAACCACACCCCCCCCCCCCACGCTATCGATGTTTAACGGGGAGGGGGGTCCGAAAAGAATTTTTCATGAATACCACCCACGGGGATGTGGCATCCTTTCAGCCATTTCGGGCCCCCCTCCTCAAAAACCATAAACTAAGTACTCCCCCCCCCCCCGAAAAACCGCCATTGCACTCCTCCCTTTGTTGTCTTGTCCATGTTTCATTCCCTCACGCCCAATTATCCTCCATTCCACCATTCACATGCGCCTACATGTTCTCCATCTCGCCATCCACGTCACCTCCCCTCCACGTCACTCGACCGTTACCTTTCAAATCACCGGCCAAAATGCAAATTAACGTTAGAAATTAAATCCCTCATGCCAACTGATATGTTCCTAATTAATACCCTACTCCAAAACGGTAATAATTCCGTTATAATGCCTATGAATCCCGTTATAAAATGCCCTTAGAAACCTATAGATTTTTCCCTTTCAACACTTATTTGAATTGTGCAGGTAAAACTCGAATCAATTTGAAGTTACCAACGCCATCTATGAGCCATCTTTCTCTGTAATTTCAGTTAAACAAACAGTCTGGTAGCTTTGTTCCTCCATTTCTCCTGTGTAATTCAAAATGTCATCACATAAAGGAAAAGGAAAGATGCCCAAGGAGGATCCCATGGTACCCCCTATCCCTGATCTAGATAGAACTCCCTTGATTGATACCCAATATAAAATAGTTGAAACCTAGTGCGAATTTGACCTATATGAGCTCCATAATTGGGCAAAAAAAAAATACTTAGATCAGAGTGATGATTTAAGCATCTGGGAGTCTTTCCTTCCTCAGTTTACCTTTCCTCAAACTCACATTTTCCCTGAATTCTCTACCTGGTGTCATCTCAGATACCTCCCTAGCCAAAAAGCAGTAATTGCCCAGAACAATGAGGTCCTCTTTTCCATTTCCCCAGAAAGCATTTTCCAAGCCTTACAGATAAATCCTCAGGCCTCTCTACATCCATTTTCCACCAATGCACTAATGGAAATATATAATAAACTTACTTTCCCCCAACAAGCCCACATTTTCGAATGCTTTCTACCTGAGAATGTTGAATTGCCTAGGACAAATCCCTCATACTCTGTTTCTGTTTTCCCAGAAATGTCAAGACAAGTCATCTCTATGGTTACTCGGTTATTAGGTTATCATACAACCCAGTGGATTGATGAGGTAGTTGTTGGTTGCTAAATTTTCCTACTTTTTACCAGCCTTTTTATCCTTTTCTTGTACTCATTTCATGTCCTTGTTGGTCGATTTGTATTCTAAACAACAAAGGTATACCTATTGTCATGTCTTTGTGAATTATTAACCAATGAAGCGTAGTCATAAGGGATTATTTCCTAAAGAAACTTGCTAACTTAAGTTTCCTTGCGGATTTGAAGGAATGAAGATCAAGACAATGATTTAGTGTATGATGACTATCGAGTTGGAAGCACTAACTTTGGATATTAGCTGCAACAATGGTTCAACTTATCGACCAACATAAGTGCTATCTTTATATTTTGTTATATTTGTAGGTAGACACATGTTGTAATATTAGGCATTGTCAGTTGTTAAATGAAATGTATAACTAGTGTTACAGGGCTAGGAAAGCCACCACTAAGAGATACACAATAATTATGAGATATAACAACAGACCTCTGTAATGTTATTTTAATTAATGAAACTTCTGATCTTCTGAGCATTTTATAGTTCTTGATCTTGCAGCAACCCTAATCAGGGAATTGGGCCCACTCTCCTGACCAAGCGTTGTGGGATTAGTTGTGTGCATAGGTTTATTTCTGTTGCATTATTTTCTTGTCATGTAATGATTTATCAGTGTGTTGTTGTGAGTCTTAGCTTGTTTTTACTTTGATTTTTGTTACAGTTATTACTTGTTGTTACACATTGTTATGTTTATGATTGAATGTTCAATGTTGGGTAGGGAAACTGTGAACTGCATATACCTTGCATGATAGCCTTGAAATAACCAATCAAGCCTCGGGTTGACAGTTAATGTGGAATTAGGTGAATTGTATGATTCATATCTGAACACCAACTTTATGGCGTCGTTGTCGGGGAGGCTATCGAAGGTGTGAAAGTACGACCAGGATTGACCATAGGACCACTCTCTTGTCCTGGGGAGGGAAGTTTTTCACCTTGCTCTAGGTCCTAAGCATTAGATTGTTTTGGTTCTTTCATAGGAACCACTCTCTCATCTTGGGAAGGGAAGTTTTTTTTCACCATGTTTCAAGTCCTCAACTTAGATTTTGTGGTTGGCTTTCGTTCTTTTCAGGGAATTTTTCACCCTACTTCAGGTCCTGAGCTTTCGATTTTCTTGAATGTTTTATTTTGTTTTTTGATTGCATGAATAGAGATACAAATAAAAGGGTTAGAGGAAGACCCCCAAAAAGAGGAAGGAAAGATCTAGGCAAAATTACTTACATCCAAGAAATCATTTCAAAAGCTGAGTCAAGGGAACCCTCACGAGCTACTGTTAGGGTGAGATCTCATATGAGATCTGGAAGGCAGTCAGTTTCAAAACTAGAACCTCCCCCAATAACAGAATTATAATTCGGGGAAGAAGAAGTATCAAGCAGAGGATTGGAGGAAATGAACATTGTGAATTCAGAAGAAGAAGACTTGAGGGAATTCTCTACACCATTTGATCGACAAAGTGTTGTCAAACAGTCTCAACCGCACATTATAGAAGAACCAGAACCTGTTGAGATTCCAAGTGAATATTGGAAGATATTCATGGCTCCTACAACTTCTTCAATTGAGTTCCCAATTGGAGATATAAGGGGTGATGTGCCTATGAAGCCTATTCCTTTGACAACATTACCTAACTTCCATGGTCTTTCTTCTGAAGATCCAGACACATTCTTGTTTGAATTCGACGTTGTTTGTCGGGGTTATGATTATATTTATGATGCTCAGAAATTGAAGATATTCCCCGCCACTTTGAAGGGAACAACTTTGTGATGGTTCATGGGTTTAGTGGGGAAATATATTACTACATGGGATGATATGAAGACGATTTTCCTAGAAAAATATCAAGACTACTATAAATCCCGAGATGTTAAGGAAGAAATCTTTATGATTATGCAAAAAGAGGATGAGAACATGGAGGAGTTTGTGGAACTTTTCAAATATAGTTTGCAAAGGTCAAGCCATAGTGATCTGGATAAGGACATCTTGAAGATATTTTTTCTCTGGGCACTAAGGGAGGAATCTTTGGAACTTTTGAACGTAGTAGGAAAGGGATACATATCAAAGGAAGAATTTGACACCATCCGTGAATTGTGCATTAACTCTTCACGTGGAGCTACGAGGCATAGGCAGGGGATCCGAACCCTCAAGACATCGAGCGATGGAGTTACGAAAGCATAAATTGGAAACTTTCTGGACAACTTGAGGACCGATATCTTGAGCACACTGTCCTCATAACTACACGTTTTACATGTGAAAATGAAGCAGATGGAAGCAAATAAGGCTATGTCCATTTTATGCCCTCGATGCAGGAAGAAGCACCCACTGAAGGAATGTCCATTGAAAACTCTCAAGACCTGTGTGATATGTGATCAGAGTCATTCCATTAGTGCCTGCCCATCTCTTCTTGGGCTTAAGGCAATTTTTCACGGAGAAAATGAAGAAGTAGATTAGTTGTACTTCATTGGATCAAGGAAACCATGGCAACCACAACCACAAAACACGAATCAAGGAATGCCTCAAGACCCATCTCAGTAATTTAATAATTTGAATTTTGGGCCTCATTCTGTACCTTTTTCACCCTCATGGTTGCAGTCTTGTCAATATCCAATGCCCTAGCAACCATGGTTCCCTCAATCTGGTCCAACTCCTTCATCGTCCCAGAATTAGCGTGGACCTCCTCCTCCTTTAGGACATTTCTCCCAGCCCATGCCACAACAATAGTTACATCTACCTTCTAATGCCTCCACCAGTAATCCTCCTCTTCACCCACAACTGCCTGTTCAATCCAACCCAAAACCAAATAATAGGGGGGTTCAATAGGTTGAGACACTCAACCTTCCTGCATACAGTATTGCCACCGCAGAATATAATGAATTAAATCTCTAGTCCGGTCGGGTGGTAAATACTCAGACTTCACCAATAATTGTTGAACATACTGACGATGAAGTCTCAGAACCAGAACCTAAGAATTATGCTGGAACAACTGGGGATGAGTCAACACAAACTCCTATGGAACAACAACCCCTTTCTCAAAATATTGTTACTAGAGGATGTCAGACTAGTCCACCTTATACAGAGAGACTATCCTTAAGCAAACATAGTCCTCGTCCTGAGTTTGAATTTTTAGGGGAATTGCAAAATATATTTGTCAAAATCTTGTTACTCCAGGCTATGAGGGATGTACTGATTTATGCCAAAAAGATCAAAGAATATTTCTCTAAGAAACCTGGAAGAAAACCAAAGGATTCACTCACTATTCATGTCATGGGAAAATTATCGGACATAATATTGGGGAAGCATACACCTGTTAAATATGTGGATCCGGGGAACCCGATTCTTACAGTACAGATTAATGGGGTTGATATCCCAAATGTGCTAGTAGACTTGGGGGCAAAAATTAATGTCATAACTTATGCAACTGTGATTACCTTAGGCCTACAAAACCTTAAACCAACTCCCACCATCCTAGAATTGGAAGTTCGGTCTACTATAAGACGGGTAGGGAAGTTGGAAGATATAACCATTTCAATAGACTCATTGTTACAGGGAAAAGTGTCTACTCAAAACTGCTTATCCCACTAAGGTGTGACAGCTGCCTTAGAAACAAACAGAGTAAAGTTACTTTCATTTTTCCTTTATGAATTATAGATAGAGAAGAACAAAAAGACCAACCTCTGTCTTGCGCTAATCTCTTGATTTGATTCCTCTCCTCCTTGATAGTCTTTCGCTACTTGTTCCCTTGCATGCCCAGCTTTACAAAGTACCTATAAGATCATAGTAGCATAGCACTATACAAAGACATGGATCTATAATCATAAACAATCTAGGATCAGATGTAAATTGACCATACAAATGCAGCAAACATCAATGACACAAGAGTATGGAGGAAAACTTGAATAGCTTTTATTGATAAACAAGAAAGAGCCAAGAGGAGTTACAACCAGTTGTTCTGACCCAGCATCAACCTCTCAGCAAGGAAGCCCCTCTTCACCTCATACAAAGCTTAGATCACCCAACAATCTGATGTTTGTCTCAAGAAACCAACAGCAATTCCTTACAATATGCAAAATTCCAGCCTCTAACCTCTGGATCTCTGGGATGAGAGATCTATATATAGATATTTGTAGAGGTATGAGTCAGCTCTGGGTTTTTGATTAGTGTCTTCTCTCTGATAGTTCTTGATGCCACTTGGAGATCTAATTGATCTCTTACTCATCCTTGGGCGATTCTAAGAGGCAAGTACCCCAGGAGAAGTTTCTGCAAGATTCCAAGATCATCCACCTCGCAAACTGTTTCCGCCACTTGTCTTTTCTCGTCCATCACACCCCACAGAAGGGATTTTTGAAATGCAACGCACTTCCCGTGTGTATAAGGTGCGGTGCATCGCACCCTGGCCATGGAGCAAGTGAGATGATCCAGTTTTGACCAGTTCCGAGTAGTTTTTCATGGAGAACTTCTGGGAGAAGTTGTAATCAGTTGACCTTGTTCCTTTAGGGGTTAGAACAACACTTTTAGGGACTTAGGAGCCCTTGGTTTATGGACATTTCATGCTTGGGGTTGTAGTGCCCAAAAATGTCTATAACAGTTGCCCCCTAAAGCATGAGGTCGTTAATCTTTTGATGTCGGGTGAAATGCTTTATTATGAGGATCCGAAGTTCTTTCAAGCTGGGAGGAGACCTGTAATAAGATACAATACAATACATTATCTTCATAATATTTTCATGATCTAGCTGAGGCGGGCATTCCCATGCTCAGCTTTATAAATTCATTTTCATGTACATAGGACAGACAATCGTCTGAGTGTAGACTGATGATTCTGATAGAGCCATCATCCCTTTGATTGGATGATTATCTGTGCATCAATGATGTACATTTGATGTCTTTATTTTCCTGAATATATATCGCAGCCCGGATGGATGAAACTAGATCTGGGGTCTTCAATCTCGTTCGATCTTCACTCGAAGTACAAGTCTATCCATGTGAGAAATGTTCTGAAGTCGAACATGGAAAGACATCGCTTGATTACCAGCCAATGATATAAGTTGTTAACAAGCGCGAGAGGAATCATCGATAATGATAATGACCCTCAAGGTACTGCAGTAAAATTCACGTGGTGTGAATAAAGGACTTGGCGTCGAACACCACGCAAAATCTTTCGGTCGAAGGTCATTGATGTAAACCTGTCGCCGGAAGTGAGAAACTTGCCATTGAGGCATGCAAGCTTCAAAGTACTGAATGGGGTGTTACTAGATCAGTTTCTTGGATAATGAGCTGATGTCGACAAGAAGTGATCCATCACAGGAGGGCCTTAATGAATCCCACATCAATGACACGGAACGGAGCAAATGATTTTAATGGAGGTGAAAACGCTCTGGTGATAAAAGGTTCAGGGTGGCGGTCATGAAAGAATGGAGTATAAATGTATTGTAGTGGGTGAGACACAGGTGAATTCTCTGAATGACTTCTCTTGAACATATCGGCGACACTGACGTGATGGATTGGTATCATTAACCCCAAATGTGGATGGTATGATGGGACCATGGTGATGTGACCGGTGAATGAAACAACCCAACCCGACTTGGATGCGGAGTGAAAGTGTCATGTTCAAGAGCGACTTGCTACCAACAAAGTTTTTTCAAGTTTTCTTCCCAATTTTCCCCAGTCATTGCTGACCAGTACCTCTTTATTTTTATCAAGCTTGAGGAGGATAACATATGCTTGTTCTATAATTTGCCCTTCAGGAAAACCCATCGCTATGTTTTAACAAGTCTAGCAATAGTGAAACTCGTTCTCGTCTATAGACAAGTTTGTCGCTATTAAAATTTTAATGAGTTTAATGACAAAGATAACTCGGTCCTTTTCAATTTTAGAGAGTCTGAAAAGGAACGTAAAGGAAACTCCAAAATTCCTTTTTCGTCATCTAATCCCTTAAGTCCGAAAAAGTATAAAACAATACAGAAGGGATGAATTTTCGATACTTTTAACGAGCCGAACAAAACAAGCACTCGATCTTTTTGTGTAATAATCCCTCAGGTCCAAAAAGATTAAAATTTAGAGGATGGATAGCACTTCTGGTCCCTTTAACAAGCTGGAGAGGCCAATGGCTCGGCAATATTTTCATATTTTACGAGTCAGTTGAAAAGAGCTTAAAGGAGACTCGTCTTTTGAGGAACGAGTGATAAAATGGGTAGCAACTGATTCCAGGTAAGGTTTGGAATGTTCCAATCACAGCAGTGTTACAAGGATGGCTAGTGAGATCACTCTTCGCAGCTGTTCCTCAAAATGGGTAAACAATCAAATGGAGGTGAATGATCGGCAAATGCAAAAGTGGAGGTGATGGTGCAAACACGACCAAGGCTTTAACGGTTGAAATATTACATTCACGATGGTTATTTACCGAAAATTGGTTCATTTTTTAATGAGCTTAAACGTGGGGAGAAACATTTGCTCATGACTTATGTTTATTTTTTAACGAGCTTGAACTATGTGCTAAAACTGCTCGAGGCGGGTTTATTTTTTAACGAGCTTGAACCCTGCAGTAACACTGCTCGTGATAAGTTTGCATGCCCCCAGCATAATAACACAAATGGAGGTGCATGCCCCCCAAGCTTCATTGCATTCAACACGGTGGTTGGAATGAAGGTTTACCTCCGAGATCTTTGAAAGACTCGACTTTGATTTTATGATATCGTAATCAAAGACTCGATTTGGAATGGGAGTTGTTTCATTTTTTAATGAGGTTGACACAATAAAAGAACTATCCTCCTGACTCCTTGTTTCATTTTTTAATGAGGTCGACACAAGATAAGAACCATCCTCGAAATCCACCGTATTTACAGTGTTTGATAGAAAATCAAAAACTGATGGATGATTAAGGTCATCACCTGGAGTGTCTTCTCCGCAATTCGGAAGAAGGGAACGATGGCGGTAATCATCCCATGGTGCCCCTTCAATTACCATTGATTGAACAATTCCTTCGTTGGTGTCATGCACTCTCAACCAAGGATCTGAAGGGGTGCCATATTCCTTAGACCTATCTATCCAAACACTCGATGAGTGTTGATTTGGGTTTGCCACCCAGGCTAGGAACATTGATTGCTACAATATTTCCGTTGGGCTTGGAGGAAAAACCATTGCATGATCCATGTTGATATCGTTTTCTGAGATATTTTTAGAAGATATCATGTTGCAGGTCCCTACTGATGCTACTTCCGCCAAATTGATTGGAGGTGGAAGGGCAAAAGTTCCCATTAATACAAGATCTTTTAATAGGCCTACTCCGATATTTTGAAGCGAATGGGGGCTTCCATGGATCATAGGAATGCTTCCCGTAACTTGAGAACCATTGGGGAGGAAGTTTTGTTGATCGACGATTGTAATCCTTCCTTGAAAGGGAAATGCAATCTTCCTAAAATAGGTCGACACAACAACAGCCATGGCATATATCCATGGTCTTCCGAGCAGGATGTTGTAATCGAGATTTTCGTCGATTACCTCAACATCTATTTCTACTGTTTTTCCTCCTAGTTCAACTTTCAAGTTACTTAGAATACCATATGGGGTATATGTTCTTCCATCAAATGCTTTTAATGTCGTCGAAGATCGCGACAAGGTTGGAGATCCTAAATTTTTCCAGCAACTCATCGACATAATGCATGTAGATGCCCCCTCATCAATAATTGCTCGATGAATAGTTTTGTTGAGGGCTTTCACTTGAACAAGGAAAGCTAGTTGAGCTGGTAATTGAGGATCGTATCCTTTATGATCGAAGGATACAAGATTGGAATCCTTTGGGTCTATCCCAACAATGGCCGATAATAAAGCCTGCTTTTGGGATGGGCAATTTTGTAGTACTTCAAGAGTCGACATAGCGGATGGCGATTGGGCCAAATCTTCCACTATATTATAATGTTGTGCTGCTCTAGCACGAGGATTAAATGTCGATTTGTGTACTACTCCCTTTGGCGGTTTTATTGTTAGTTCAGGAATGATGGGCGGCGCAACTTCTGTCGAAGTTGTTGTCGAACTACTAGGTTGATCTTTATCCTTGTTGTTCGACAGTTGTGGATTCCCATAATCTTTGTTCCTCATCGATATCAAAGCATCATTTTGCTGTTTTGAAACCAACAACATTAGCACTTGAGACAGGGAAGCATTTCCACTCTCAACCAGATTTGTTCCTAGATTTGGAAACGGATCAGTTAACATTGCAGAGGTTTTTGAATTCTTGAAGAATTTTTTAAGCTCAGCTCTGTGTGGACAATCTGCGGTCCAATGATCCTCATTGCATATAAAGCATGGATTTTTTGGTTTCTTATTTCCAGGAGGGTTTGTAGAAGATTTTTCAGGTGATGATTCTTCCTGTTTCTTCTTCTTCCCTTTGCCTTTCTTCTTGCCCACTGGTTGATTGGTTTCTTTGCCTTTATCTGTCGATACGGCATTTACTTCCGAGGCAAGAAGTTCATCTTTTGCATTTTGACCTGAAATCTTACAGGCCTTTTTGGATGTAGCCTTTGTCGATTTTGTGTCTGTTGCGCCAATCACGCCATCACTGGCATGAGAGTCATTGTTTGATTTAAGAGGAGGAGGAACTGAGAATTCTGGTCTAGGGGCGTCAGGTATTTTATCGTAGAGAGTGCCGGACTGAGTGTAAACCAAGTCCAAATATTGCACACGAGCGATAACTTTCTCTTCTATTACGACTCCCCCCTTTGCCACATCTTCTGTGATGGAAGGTAGTAATGAATTGATAAACCATTCAGCTAAGAGCTGATCGGGAACATACGTTTTTACCATTCTATGACGACGTCGCCACTCATGTATATGATTAGATATGTGAGTGGCCGTCGTCTGTTTGAAGTTGGTAAGGAGTTCCGTTCCCGTTTCATACCTTATTGGTAATTGAAAATGGGTTAAAAAGTTTGTGGCTAAGGTACTGAAGTTTTCGAATGAAGCTCTAGGCAATTCGATGTACCATTTTTCCGCCGGACCAGTTGAAGTCCTCTGAAAAATGTGAAGCCTTATCGAATCATCATTTAGGGTGTTTGATGAACACCACATATGAAAGATCATCACATGATTCGACGGATCTTCACCTGGATTTCCATTAAATTTAGGAATATCTGATGGAAGTTTATGCGGAATCGCTGGCCACCAAGGGGTGTAAGCGATTGGATCGTTTGTTAACCGATTTAAATCAAGTAACTCTAAAGTTGCCACAAAGGGTAACTGTTGATTCAGGTTAGGTGAAGCATACCCAAGATAATATGGGATTGCCTGAGCAGTTGGTCTTTGCATACCGGCATAATGCATTTGATGCTGGTAACTTTGGTAAGGTTGGTGGGCATGACCATTGTAAAATGGTTGATTTTGACCGTTTTGAATATACGGCTCTCCACTATTTGCAAAGATTTGTTGCTCAAAACCTTGGTATACTTGTTGGAATTGTGGTTGTTGGTATTGTACTAGCCATGGTTGTGAAACCATGTGTTGTTGCCCGATACTAACAGTTTGACCAAGATGAGGGGTAATTGTACCCGTCTAAACCTGTGTCATTCCACCAGTCGGCCATTGTGGTTGAGTCGCAGGGTCAAGGGGCTGTTGCATTACAACCTGAGAAACCTGAGGTTGGCATACAATAGGCAGCGCTTGAACTTGCGACATTGTCACAATAGTTGGCGCAGTTGGTATATTTGGCATAGGTAAGCATTGTTGCATCGAGTATACAACTCTTGGTTGTTGAGGTAGTATTGGTACCCAACCGCTAGAAGTAATTCCAACATAACCTGAATTTTGTTGTGAACTCCTGTATGGTTGTCCCCAGGGAGGGGATAACGAAAGGGTATACTACCCCCCATACGGTGGTAATCCAGAACTCAAGGGAATGGTTTGCCCCTGAGGGTCGGACTGCCTAAATTGACCTCCAAATGGATCAATTTGTTGAGACTCAACATAAGAGTTTCCGGATATTATTCTGGATGAATAAACAGGAACAGACCATACTGTCGAAATGGCCCCTGAGTGGGCTCCTTCTAGCGATTGAGAGCTAGTTGGGACAGATGGTATACCGGCGAACATTGTTGGAGTGATAGCAGGGGGTTCTGCCGTCGCTGTGTCAGACGACACAGTCCTAGATGTTGACGGCTGTTCAGACATTTGTAGTCTATCCAAAAGATTACCTAGCGATTCTACAGGAGCTTCCGCTGGCGGTAGACTAACTTCTGATGAAGAAGGATACAGAGTGATCCCGACTCCAAATTGCGATGGAGTACTAGTTGGAGGATCTTCCACAATTTCTTCTATGGCAATCAGACCAGGTGGAAGGGGTAGACCGTCAGGTCCGTAGAATATTTCTAGTGCCGAAGAAGGTATGGAATCAGCAGCGACAGATGTTTGAGGAGCAAGACTCTCCGAACCGGTTGTAAATGGAACTGGTTCAGTAACACAAGTGTTTACCCTCAGACTAGTATCAGTACTACTGTCCTTCTGTGGCTGCTGAACTTCTTCTGCAGAGGCAGGATTCCAGAAATGTTTTGAGTAACCGGAGTCTCTGATGTTGTTGGAACACTTGTTCTAACTTTAATAGGATATTTGGAACCGGTTAAACGAGTTCGCTTTGTCCGTACTGGCTTCGATTCCGGAGACAAAGACGGTTGACTCGTAAGCCTCCACAAACGACGGGGTTTAAATTGACTTTCTTCCACGATTGTGGATTACTCGATCAACTAAAAATAAAGGGGAAGTATGTTTCCGAATTAAATGAATTTTAGACGCTTTGACACAACTTGTTTTTTCAATTTTTAAGAGTCGAGAAAAAACAAAAGATGACTCTAGTCTCCTTCGATTTTTAATGAGCCTGAAGTGACATGTGCTCAGATGGACCTTTTCTATTAAAGAGTCTGAAAAGGAACGAAAGGGACTGCTCTGGAAATCGAGGTAGAGGGATTACCAAACCAATCGCAAAACTGCAGAATACTTTTTACGGTACGGCAGTCAATCTTCCCGAATGTTGTGTTCAGTGCATTGTGATCGATAGGGTGGCAGACACGGCTTCCTATGGATAAAGGATTAAGCCTATTGAGGTCTCCCAAAATATACTCGATGGTACGTGGGAGCACAAGTCCGTACTGGCACTTATCGTCTCAAAGTGGAGGAATCACCCAACCATCAGTGAGAACAACAGTTACCAGGCTTTACGACGCCGAAATACGTCTCTAGCCTAGACTTCTAAATGTTGTGCGTTAAGTTCCAAAGCGTTGTTAGATTCATTGAATTTATTTTATAGTTGATCTTGTTTATGAAGTTTGCCTTTCAGGTTCACCACGAGATGTAGATGTAATTCCTAAAATGCAATCTAAGATGATAAACAATCTTTTTATCTTCTTTGTGCAATGAAAATCCTAGCTACTAAGGAAAGAAAGACAGAATCTTTTCACAAAGAGCAAAGAGCACACTCTAAATGCACTTTCCTAAATCAAACCAATCAGACTGTCTATATGCAAATGCACATGCATGTATTTGTTTTCGACTTTCTTAGTATATGAATGATAAGAAGAAAGTTGATGCACAAATCTGAATTTCTTTTCAAGCGACAAATATCAACAAGTTTCTTTTCGAAATCAAAAATGGAGACTATCACAACACCTTACGATTTTGAAATGAATACTTGTTTTCGACACTAGAAAAATTACAAATTCAGACCAAAAACAATAGTAACAAGATAATCGACCATCAACAACAATCAAACTCTTTCCTATGATTGAAATTGACACTTGTGACAGTTTCCAATCAAAGGACGACAGTACGATTACGCTACTTTTGCAAAGGAGAACTGAAAATGACTCAACAAACACACAAAAACATTTACAGTTCTTTTGTACAAAGGAGGTGGAATAACAGCAAGGAAAAGGGGTTTCAAACAGACATATATTGATCACAGGCAGCAAAATTCAGGAATAGAACTGGAAAGAATGAATCACAGAAACCAACACTGCTCAAAGCCTAGTCTGATCAGCGCACATGTAACACAGGGAATTTGAAATGCAGCACACCTTCTCCACTCGGGAAGTGCGCTGAAGTTCAGATTCTCAGAACAGTACCTGCACTAGGCCAGAAATGAGACTTTGCTTGGGTTTCGAGTCACAGTTTACAGTTCATTTCATGGGTTTTGGTCGAGCAAAAGGTAATCAGTAATGCAACAATCAGGGGTAGATCTAAGGAGGATCTAAGAGCTATCACAAGGGCAATCAGAGAGTTTGTGAATCAGTTGCTTAAATCATAAACAGATCCCGTAGATGGACTGAAGTAGCATTTATCTACTTTGCATTTGCTATGGCAAATGTAGTTCGAATGCTACCTGTAAGTTTATGAAATATACAACAAGGAAGATAAACAAACAAACTAATTCGTCCCCAACGGAGTCGCCATTTTGTTACAGGGAAAAGTGTCTACTCAGAACTGCTTATCCCACTAAGGTGTGACAGTTGCCTTAGAAACAAACAGAGTAAAGTTACTTTCGTTTTTCCTTTATGAATTATAGATAGAGAAGAACAAAAAGACCAACCTCTGTCTTGCGTTAATCTCCTGATTTGATTCCTCTCTTCCTTGATAGTCTTTCACTACTTGTTCCCTTGCACGCCCAGCTTCACAAAGTACCTGTAAGATCACAGTAGCATAGCACTATACAAAGACAGGGATCTATAATCATAAACAATCTAGGATCAGATGTAAATTGACCATACAAATGCAGCAAACATCAATGACACAAGAGTATGGAGGAAAACTTGAATAGCTTTTATTGATAAACAAGAAAGAGCCAAGAGGAGTTACAACCAGTTGTTCTGACCCAGCATCAACCTCTCAGCAAGGAATCCCCTCTTCACCTCATACAAAGCTTAGATCACCCAACAATCTGATGTTTGTCTCAAGAAACCAACAACAATTCCTTACAATATGCAAAATTCCAGCCTCTAACCTCTGGATCTCTGGGATGAGAGATCTATATATAGATATTTGCAGAGGTGTGAGTCAGCTCTGGGTTTTTGATTAGTGTCTTCTCTCTGATAGTTCTTGATTCCACTTGGATATCTCATTGATCTCTTACTCATCCTTGGGTGATTCTAAGAGGCAAGTGTCCCAGGGGAAGTTTCTGGAAGATTCCAAGATCATCCACCTCGCAAACTATTTCCGCCACTTGTCTTTTCTCGTCCATCGCACCCCACAGAAGGGCTTTTTGAAATGCAACGCACTTCCCGTGTGTATAAGGTGAGATGCATCGCACCCTGGCCATGGAGCAAGTGAGATGATCCAGTTTTGACCAGTTCTGAGTAGTTTTTCATGGAGAACTTCTGGGAGAAGCTGTAATCAGTTGACCTTGTTCCTTTAGGGGTTAGAACAACACTTTTAGGGACTTAGGAGCCCTTGGTTTATGAACATTTCATGCTTGGGGTTGTAGTGCCCAAAAATGTCTATAACACTCATGGAAATACCCTGTTGAAATTTTGGTATTACATACCCAATCCCCGGCCAATGGGCATCCTTTGATTTTAGGAAGACAATGGATTGCGACCGCAGACACTTACATTAGGTGTCAGTCAGGAAATATAGTAATATCCAATGGGGAAGTTACAAATAATTTAATCCTTTATCCCCTTGCAGAACCAAGTTCACCAGATAAACAAGGATTTACCTTAGTACAAAAATCTCTACCTACGAAAGGGCCTAAACCTAAAAATGAAGTAATTAGACCAATTCTTACCATTGGTAAGGCCCTATGCTTTAAGGATGAAATGGAAAATGATGCCATTAGTACCTTTATTAGTAGTCCCAACTCCATTTCTAATTCAACTCACCAGCCATTAGAATTTGTTATGAGTTGCAATGTTTAAGAAGCCATTGAACCAAAGACTGAAGTTGAAAACGTTCATGTAATTGTACCTCGTAACAATGTTCCTGTAGAAATCAAACCAGCGAGGACATTGAACGTTAATCTCGACCTTTCACCTTCCGAGTCTAAACGGTTACTGAATGTCCTTCGGGAGTAGTAAGAAGCCTTCGCTTGGGAATATACAAATATGAAATGAATCCCTACTAACTTATGTACTCATCACATATACATTAAAGAATAATGTCAATCTGTTAGGAAACCACAGAAAATGATGAATCCCGCTTTAAAGAATATTGTCAAAGATGAACTGCAAAAACTATTAGATGTGAGATTTATTTAACCAATCCCGGACAGTCAATGGGTATCCCCACTAGTCATTGTTCTGAAGAAGAATGGCAAGTGGCAGATTTGTGTTGATTATAGGGAATTAAATAAATAAACTCAAAAAGATCATTTTCCCTTACCCTTTATTGACCAGGTCCTTGATACATTAGTCGGAAAAAATTTATTCTCATTTCTGGACGGATTTAGTGGGTACAACCAGATACAAATAGCTCCTGAGGATCAAGATAAAACTACATTCACATGCCCTTGGGGAACCTTTTCATATTGAGTCCTCCCATTCGGTCTCTGTACTGCACCCTTTACCTTTCAACGGGCAATATTAGGACTTTTTTATTTTTTAGGATCTAGTCAATGATAGTGTTGAAATCTACATGGATGACTTCACCCATATGGGGATTCTTTTGAACAAGGTCTGGAAAACTGAGAGAAAGTACTTAAAAGACATAGAAAACACATGTTTATCTTAGTACAATGCAATGCCATATGATGATGAAAGAAGTAATAGTGTTGGGCACCTGCTTTCAGCTGCAGGAATTCAGGTTGATCCTGCCAAGGTAAAGGTAATATTAAATTTTCCTACACCTAAGACACCAACACAGGTGCGTAGTTTTATCGTTTATGCTGGCTATTATAGACGTTTTGTAGAAAAAAAAAAATCTAAGATAGCATTCCCACTTTTTCAATTGTTACCTAAGGATGCAAAATTTGTGTGGACAGATGAATGTGAAACAAACTTCGTGGAAATCAAAGAACTAGTTTGCAAAGCTCCAATATTACATGGTCCTGATTGGAAGCTCCCGTTTCATATCTCTACAAATGCTTCTCACACAATGGTAGGGGAAGTCTTAGGACAACAAGAGGACACAAAACCGTACATGATCTATTACGTCAGCAAGAATCTAACTCCTGCTGAACTGAATTATACGGTAGCTGAAAAAGAGTTTTTAGTTGATATTTACGCTATTAATAAGTTTTGAGATTACATTACATGGTATCCTACTTTCATGCACACTGATCATACAACCATCAGGTATCTGATGAATAAACCGATAACTCTTAGTTGTATTACGAGATGGTTAGTATTAATTTAACAATTTGATATTACCATTGTAGATAAGCGAGGGAAAGGGAAAGATAATGTAGTTTCATATTTCCTGACTAGGCTGGATGCTAATGATGAAGGTACACCTGTAGAGGATAGTTTTCCAGATGAACATGTTTTTGAAATTTCTACTCACACTCTGTGGTATGCAGATATTGCTAACTATCTTGCTACATGAAAATTACCTCAACACTTGCCATATAGAGAGCAGTGAAATATTATCCCTCATAGTGCCCGCTATTCGTGGATAGAGGGATACCTATTTTATACAGGACTTGATCAACAAATCCGGCGCTGAATAGGTGAATATGACATCTATGATGTTCTAAAGCTGCTCACGATGGCCCCTATGGAGGGCATTTTGCAAATAAGCAGATAGGTCATAATGTGTTACAGATGGGGTACTATTGGCCCTCTATTTTTCATGATGCAAGGAAATATGTTCGAAGTTGTGATAGCTTCCAGCAAATGGGACAACCTGGTCAGTCAGATAGGATGTCGTTACAACCTCAACTAACCCTTGACCCCTTTGAGAAATGGGCTATCGATTTTGTTGGGCCATTCAATCTGCCTTCACATCAGAAATTCCACATTCTGGTCTACACAAATTATGTGACAAAGTGGGTAGAGGCCAAGGCTATTGCGAAAGAAACAAAACAGGTTGTCTCAGACTTCTTATTCGAAGAAATTTTTGCTTGATACGAAGCTCCTAAAGAAAGAGTTTCATATGGAGGGGCGCAGTTCACATCACATCTGATAGCAGGAGTTATGAAGAAGTATGGAACCAAGCACATGGTGACATCTCCATATCATCCTCGGGAAAATGGTCAAATCGAGAGTTCAAATAAAGTGTTGGAGAATATCCTTGCGAAGATTGTAGCAAACCATCACTGAAATTAGGCCGAAAAGCTTCCTGAGGCACTTTGGGTGTATAGAACAACATGGCGGAAAACAACAGGATTTTCACCATGCGAACTTGTCTATGGGAAATTCCCTTTGTTTCCGGTGGAATTCGAAATTAAGACGCTCAGGACAACCCTTGAAGTAGGTTTGAATCTTTCAGAAGCCCAGAAACATCGATTGTAACAACTAAATGAGTTGGATGAAATTCATTTGACAGTTGTCCAGAATACTGTTGCGATTCAACAACAACAAACTAAATGGCACGATAAATTTTTCAAGAAAAATGTTTTTCAAAGGGGAGATTGGGCGTTTCTCTATGACTCTCGGTTCAAATATTTTGAAGGAAAACTATGTTCTATATGGATGGTACCATATGAAGTTGAGACGATGTTTGATAACAGGATTGTTAGACTCATAACAATCAATGAGGCACATACTCCCCTGATTGTAAATGGACATCACCTCAAATTGTATCACCATCCAGTAAAGACTCCTTTATTAAACATCTCTCTGATATTTTTTCTTTTGAAATTGTTAGTGCAAAGAGCTCTTCCTCTACACCTCTTTTTTAATTAAAAAAAATCACACACACACACAGATATAATGTTGTTACTACTCTATAATTATTTTTCTTGCAGGTACTTCACTGGTGTTGCTACGCCACTGGTGTTGTTACTCCCTGGTGTTGTTACTCTGCGGATGTTGATTTCGTCTAAGTACTTCACTGGTATTGTTACTCCTCCGGTGTTGTTACTCTACGGATGCTAATTTCTCCTAAGTACTTCACTGGTGTTTTTACTCCTCCGGTGCTATTACTCCTCCAGTGTTGTTACATCGTTTGTTGTGATTTCGTCTAAGTACTTCACTGGTGTTGTTACTCCTCTAGTGTTATTACTCTGCGGATGCTGATTTTGTCTAAGTACTTCACTAGTGTTGTTACTCCTCCGGTGTTGTTACTCTGTCAAGGTAAGTCGCCAGGTATGTCCCCGACCTATAACATGACTAGACATGACCATGGATGGTCATCCCTTAGTTGGGGGGAGGTATCATATTTAATGTTAAAGATGTCGTATTCAATAGAAATGATGATCCATCATTATCAAAGTTAAACCACACACCAACTCGTACATTCCATGAACATTATTTCGATCCCCACCATACCTTGCACATTTATCCATATGCATTGGAACTTGAAATACATACGATTGCATTGAATTACGGTCCTTTCCAATGCGTTGTAACAATTTCCGTTATGACCACGATCCACCATGGATTTTCCCCATAACATTTGCCCGGATTTCCCTATCACCACATCCTTTTCCACCGCAGTCCCTGTCATCGCAACTTTACCGGATAACACTCTTCTCAATGGTTTTTATGCTACTCTGAGTGCTATTACTCCGAGTGCTGCTATAGAGAAATTGGCAGAATGGCTAGGTAGGCTATTAGGCACGAACCGGAAGACACAACGTAGGTCTGACGTCATCCAGATGTATGGTAGGTTTTTCAAGATACAGAATGGCACACCTATTTTGAGCGGTTGCAGGGATTCGATGAAGCCATTGCGTTCGAATTTGCATTGAATTTGGACAAGAATTATTTTAGAGTCCATGGGCTGGACATTCCCGTCACTTAAGAAATTATCTCGACTGTCAGTGGATTGCCGCAAGGAGGGTAGAAATGGTTCACGAGGAAATCGTTCTTACCAGAATTATTCTTGCAGGCAGAAGAGACTGTGGTTCAGAAGGGAATGGGATACAATCGAAAATCCTTGCCGCATCCTTGGGCCAAGGTCGCATACTTCATTATGCGTTACATTACTTGCGAAGGTTGACTCTCTACCTTGTTCAAATACCATTTTAAAATTCTTGCATGCCTTCAGTTCTGTCATGTGCATTCTCTCGATATTCTATATTTCTTATTTAATAACCTTTAGATAATGGCACGATCTGCTTGTTGCTCGTGCCAATCGTTGGCAGTCCTCACAAACCACAGGCTTGTAAGGCTGGTGGTGGTGCATGCGCTGTCACAAAATTCCATGGCTTGGCCACAATTCATTGAATTAGCAAAAGAGGAACTTGTGGCCATGATGCTGACAATAGAGGAAGAAGAATTAGTGGCAAAGGAAGAAGCTACAGACAATGCTGCTACATGAGAACCAACGTCTGTTGCCGAACAATTAGAATAATTGGTGATGGAACAAGCTACAATAGAATCACCAACAGAGTAAGGGCCATAGACGATGTTGTTACACAAGTACCAACATCGACTGTCGACCTAGAAGTGGAAGAAATGGGGGTAGAAGGGAGTGCAGACGACGCTACTACGTAAGAACCAACATCGACTGCCGAACTAGAAGTAGGAGCAATGGAAGTAGAAGGAAACGCAGGTGACCTTGTTACACAAGAACCAGCGTTGACTACTAAATTGATGGAAGAATCACCAACATTGGAAGAAACTGCAGGAAACGTTGTTACACAAGAACCAGCGTCGCCTGCCAAAGTTGTGGAGGAACTGGTGGAAGAAACATGAGTTGTAGTCGACATTGTTACATAAGAACCAACGTCGACTACCAAGCAAGCGGCCGAAATAGAAGAACAAGTGGCACAGGAAGAAAAAGAGAAGGAGAGTACATAACAACCAGTAGATAAAGGGGAAGGAGAAAGAATTTAAGGAATTGAAGTAGCAGGCGCTGAAAGGATGGAAATTGAGGAGGATATCACTGTTATCTGTTTTTTGTTTTCCTGCCAAGAGGGGCAAGAAAATTTCACTCCCCTAGATGCTTGGTGAAAGAAAAGATCTCTCCCCTGATACTAATATTTGTAGGGACAACTATGGGCACCATCGTCGACATTGTCACACAAGAACCAACATCGACTAATGGACAAATTGGGAAAATTGAAGAACTAGTGGTTGACACTGTTACACAAGAACCAATGTCGACCGAAGGGCAAGTTAAAGAAACATAGAGCCATTGTAAGAAAATGTTGTTGTTGGTACCAACCCGCAAGGGCCAGAACCAATTTCTGAGCAAATGGAAGAAGATGACCGGGCAATAGAGTAGCCACAGGAAAAGGGTGTTGAAAATGCTACTCTGCAAGGGCCTATAGTGGCTCCAAAGTCATTCATGGAAGATATGGAGGTTCCAAGACCTGTGGAAGAAGATGTTAGGGTCGTCCCTCGAGTTGTGGAGCAGACATAAGAAATAAGGGTGGAACAGTAGCCAGTTGATGAGTTAACTGGCGCTAATCTATTAAATCCAACACCGGCCATGAGACCAATGGAGGAGGTCATTATCAAACATGAATTCGTTGAACAATGCACAAAGAGAAAGGCCCCATCCAAGAAAGATATCGGTCACAGTTTAAGGAGAATATGAAATTAAAAATGGAAATTATTAAGCTAAGGAAGCAAGTGTTACACTTACAAAAACAGGTGAGGAAGCATAACAGGAATGCCGGTTGGGCTGCTGTAAATCTTGGAGCTGAAACCACTTCAGCAAAAGTGCAGACTGAAGATAGGCCTACAACTTCAACAACTACACAGACCGAGTCATTTTTGCATCTATTTGAGTCGCGATAATTCTTGTTAACCGCAGAAATTAAAAAATGGCAAGCAACTGCATCTCTCCTTCAATGAGGGTCTATCCCTTTGGAATCCCACTAGGAAGGAGTGAGACGAATTAAGGAACAAGCTGCAAAAGTAGCAACTAATTATATGACCCAAATGGAGAAAGAAAAGCGGAATCAAGAGAAGCAGTAGAAAAAGATTGAGGAATTAAAAGAGAAAGTACATCTACTGAAGGCTGACAAAGATGAAATGTTTTCTCTGACGAAGCAGGCGATGGCGTGTCGACCTCCTGCTTATAGTTATGCTATATTCCTCCATGAATATTACTTGTTCTTCTATTTGGAGAGCATCCATCAGGAGATAAGCTATGAAATCCAAGATCCGATAAATTTTATGTGGATCCTGAAGGGTCACAATATCTTGAACCAACACTTAATGTGTGAACTCTACATGCATGATTATTTTCTAGGGAATGAACAATCATTCAATCCAGTTCCATATGTGGGGGATATTATACTGAGAGCCTTCACTTCCTTCACGATTAACCTGGTTAAATGGAATAAAGCCTTCGACACGTTCGAAGAGAACCAAGCGAACATGCCACTTGTAATTCGAATGGAGCATTGTCAAGCTGTGAATATTTTAACAAACATCATACCTTCTTAGGACTAGAAGGATGAAAGATTTAGATGATGGAAATACAGAAGTGGTGCGCTAACATGTGTACGAAGCATATTTTTACTTGTCAAGAGGAGGCTTTGGGCGACAATCAGAAACGATGGATGTTGTCGTCATCATTAGTAAGGATACGCAAACCTTTTGGGGCCCTAATTTTGTTTGGGCTTTGGAAAGAATACCACGATGTATCACATGTATTCAACATTGTGGGACCCGATGGATGGGTCTCGGATTTCAGTTTCCCATTGTTTGGCTGCCAGCTGAGAAATACACACCATCTTATGTGGTACACAAGGATTGGTGGAAGAAAGTTCTTCACATAGATTGATATAAGGTTCTCAGAATAGAAATGGCCGCGAAATATGACTTTGCATAGTTCCATGTTGACCACAGTAGCTCTAACCTAGATCTGCACAGAAGATGGGCTGCATGAGAACATGCATAAACGAGAATGGGGGGGAGATGTTGGTTTCTAAATTTTCCTACATTTTACTCGCCTTTTTATCCTTTTCATGTACTCATTTCATTTCCTTGTTGGTTGATTTGTATTCTAAACAGAAAAGGTATACCTATTGTCATGTCTTTGTGAATTAGTAATCGATGAAGAGTAGTCGTAGGGGATTATTGCCTAAAGCAACTTGCTAACTTAAGTTTCCTTGCAGATTTGAAGGAATGATGATCAAGACCATGATTCAGCATATGATTACTATCGAGCTGGTAACGCTATCTTTGGATATCAACTGCAATGATGGTTCAACTTATCAACCAGCACAAGTGTTATATTTATATTTTGTTATATCTTAAGAATCATTATGTATTTGTAAGCAGACAGCTGCCATAATCTTAGGCATTGACGGTTGTTAAATTAAATGTATAAGTAGTGTTATGGGGTGGGAAAGCCACTGCTAAGAGATACATGAGAATTATGAGCTATAACAACATACCTCTGCAATTTTATTTTGATTAATGAAACTTCTGATCTTCTGAGCATTTTATAGTTCTTGATCTTGCCGCAGCCCTAATCAGGGAGTTGGGCCCACTCTCTTGACCAGGCGTTGTTGGATTAGTTGTGTGCATAGGTTTATTTCTATTGTGTTATTTTCTTGATTTGTAATGTTTTATTAGTGTGTTGTTGTGAGTCTTAACCTCTTTTTACTCTGATTGCTATTGCAGTTATTACTTGTTGTTACTCTGATTGTTGTTACAGTTATTACTTGTTGTTACACATTTTTATGTTTATGATTGAATGTTCAGTGATGGGTAGGGAATCTGTGGCCTGCATATACCTTGCATGATAGCCTTGAAATAACGAGTCGAGCCTCGAGTTGACAATTAATGTGAAATTTAGTGAATTGTCTTATTCATATCTGTACACCAACAATAGTTTTAGGATTTTTATCAATATTTGCAATTGGTGAGAAGCCTTCAGTTCTATTCAATTACAGTTAATTTTTATCTGATATAATACATAAGAAATTTCTAAAGTTAAAAGCTGAAGGTGTGTTTAAACACCAACCATTTTTGGTTTATCTAATGTTATTTTACAAGGCAGACAAGTTCAAGTTTCAATTGCAGAATATGGATGAGCAGGGCACCCCATGATCAATTATTCATTGGAATTATCTAGTCAGAAAAAACTTAGAAGAATATACATATACTGATTTTTTAGATAAATTTCTTCATACATCCTTATGTCTACTATGCAGTGACGTTATGCCAAGAATTTCACTAAAAATCAAGAAGGTTTTTCACCTTTTAGAGCAGTCAAAGGTTGGAGACTGGTATTTATACCAAAACTATATAGAAATCAGAATCTATGGGTGTGAGCTTCCTCCCTATAGATTACCAGTGTTTGTGCCAGTGAGAATTTTTGCCTTAGAATATGCTAGAAAAATGTTGAACATGGATGAATTACACTTTGTATCAAATAAGAAGAAGGCACAATTTAAACTAAAGGCACATGTAGGTCCCTATATTGTGAATACCAGAGCAACAACAAAAGAAGTGGAGGCAACTTTAAAACAGATGAAATTCAAACCAAGCTTCACATGGTCTTATGATCCTTTAGGGATAATTTCAAAGCTGAGGGTTGAACAGAAGAGCACTCCATATGCACATACACCTAGGCCAGAGATAGAGAAATATGCTAACCAAGAGCAGTGGACAGAAAACACATTACAGGAGGCTAAAGAGCAGTTAGTCAATCAATCTTCTTTACAAACTCCTATTCCTAAAGACAAAGAAATCAAGAGGCCAAGGGAAAGCATGTCCCCTACAGATTCAGAAGCTCAGGCTGTAGATTTCCTTGTGTTCAAGAGAAGAAAGAAGGATCCACAGACCACTACCAAGTCTGATAGTAAGACTGATCCTCAAGTGATCACTATTCAAGAAGAATCTTCAGAAGAAAAGGATGCACAAGAGCAAACTACTATGGTTTTGATAGGCACTCCTACCACTTCTTTCCCATATGTAGAAGAGACAATTGAGTCTCCTATCTCTTCTACCTCTTAGGTTCCACCAAAGCATAGAATTTTTAAAAGGTACAGGGAGATCAAGTTGAAGAATGAGGCTTTGAAGGTTCAACATATTTATAATTTTGGAAGCAAACTTCCACCACCCAACACAAATTGTTATCTGCATTTGACTCAGAAAAGGGCCAGTTCCAAATGGCCTTTTTGGAACCTACAGTGCCAGCCCCAAAAAGTGCTAAAGATTATTAGGCCTCCATATTTTCTATTGATACCAAGAAGGTTCATGCAATCGATAAAATTTATTTGCATAAGAAAGTAGGAGAAATGATCTACTCAACACTAACCAGTTCAGTCATGGCTTCCTCCAAGGTGTAGACCTCTTTAAATAATATGCACTCACAATTAAATATTGAAAGAATGTCTTCTCTATCCAAAGACGCCAAGATTAAAAATTTGGAAGATATAATTATTAAACTAGGATATGATCCTAGTGATGTCAAGGCAGCCGAGGATATAATCAAGAACAAGAATGCAGACATTTTGTTAGAACATTATATATTACAGAACAATGGAACACATAAAATATATTGTAGAAATATAAACACGGAAAACACATAAAACAAGAGAGACACAGATATATGTGGTCCACCCAATTTGGGCTACGTCCACGGAGAAACAGCAAGTCCTTCCTTTTATATTATCCAGCAAACTGAAAAGATACAACCTACAACAGATCCGTTGTAATTCGCTCATATATAGTGAGGGGTTGCCTTCTAGGGCAAAAAACCCTAAATTAAACATAACTTCTGTCGTTAGATCTCCGCCTCATGAACGGCCCAGATTGACTACAAAATTACACCATTTTACAAGGCAATTTTACATCTATTTTTAGCTTCGGGGGCACTGCCCCTGATCCCTCGCCAAGGAGGGGTTCCAAATAATCGTCATCGCCCCCTATTGGCATACATTTTATGGGTGGCATTGCCACCACATTACGAAATGGGGTCTAATGCGATGATATCTATGAATAAGGAAGATAATCAGGCTCCACACCCAACACATTTAGGCCCTCAGCAAACAGCTTAAGCTCCCAACTACAGAACACCCTCAAGATAAGGAAGTCACCAGTCTGGAGATGGAGAAAGAAAACTTGTTCATAATAGTAGTGGAACATAATGTTCAAATGCAGAAAATGGAACATGACATGGAAGCACTACTGAAGGAGAAGGAGCAATGGGAGGCAACAGGTACATCAATAGCAAGTACTTCAACACAAGAATCAACTTCAGATTCTTTAGACAAGCTAGCTCAAGATTTAGGAGAATTATCATTAACAAATAAGGAAATGGAGAAATTAACAACATCACTCACCAAAATGGAGGAGAGAAAAATCAAAGCAAAAAATGCATACCTAGCAGAGGTACAAAAGAGTTACAAACTAGTTCAGCAGATTCAAAAGTATGAGGACCAATCCCTCATTATTCAAATGTTTGCATAAGTCAAACGCAACATTTATAACAATATCAATGCAAATGTTACATAATTGTTGCCATCCATTCAAATTATTTTTGAACAAGAAGAACCGGTACAAAGAGTTAAAGCAACAATTGAGAAAACAAAAGTTGATATTAAGCACATGCCAGTAGAAGCACTAAAAATGATAAGGATGTTAAACTCCAAGACTATAGATAAGCTTTAAGAGCTCAACATTCAAGACATGACAAAGACAGTAATGGAAGTCAAATGAGTACTGAATAAGAAAAATCTTATGGTGTAGTTAGAGAATAAGTGTAAAGAATTGGAGCTATAGGTCATAATATTTAACATAAAGTTTTCTTTGTTGCAGGAGAAAGGGATTCCAACTCTAAGAAATTATAATGGAAAATTGATGCCCTTAGAAAATTATCAGGATTAATTATGCAACATAGATGTACATGCATATAAATTTGCAAAGGAAAAGGGAACCATAAATGGAGAATCTTTTTTGGAAGGCCTACAATATGATCTCAACATTCAGCATGGGATTCATCACGTGTTTCTGAACAGGCCAACTTTCCAGAACTACACAGAGGTAGATGAAAGATTCAAAAGCATGGTAAATTTTTCTATTTTAGGTGTGAAGAGATGGGACCAATTACTGGAGTTGGTCGAATGAGAACAAATAGAAGACCTAAAATTTTGGCAACAAGACAGAAAGAAGGAGTCAGAAAATAGCTACAGTCAGCAACATATGTCCTTGAAAGATTCAACATAACAACCGAAATTGTCCAAAATTCTTGTTTTGTAGTTCTATTTCAAAAATATCTATAATTTTGTTAGATATTATTTTGTATTCGATTCCTTTTTGGAATCCAAAGTTAATTCAATAGGAAGTCTATAAATATTTTGTAATAAGACTTAAGAAGGGTTGGATTATGTATGAATAAAAGAGCTCTATTGATGTAAGCCATGGATTGTACTAAAAGTAATCAATTTTCATAAATACAGAGGCAGTTTTGTTCTAAGATTCTTGTGTCAAGAAAATGGTAATGTGTTCTCTCATGTAAAATCGTTTCTTTTTCTCAGTTTCCATATGGTTTTCCCTACTCATTGTTGAAAGAAAATTAAGATTTGAATTTACTTAAGTGTACTCTACAATGTCTTGTTAAACAATATCAATGTTTTCTTTATGATATTGAGTATATAATTCATCTATGTATGCTCTATATTTAATTGAACTTAAATATTATTCATCTTATTCACACCATAAACAACTCTACAAGATCCAGAAGTTTTCCTACCCTACTCTGTTACAACTACTCTGTCATTTTGTAATTGATTATCCAAAATTTTATGACTCCATGCCCAATGGACGTTTCCAACATTTTTCAACCAAAAATTTGAAAAACCCATCTCAAACTTCAATATCTAGCCTAAAATCTTGAAAGCATAAATTAAATCATACAGAAACAACCCTCTCTGAAGTTGTAAGGGATAGATCCCAACTTTAAAAGTGGTTTGTGATTACCTTTGTAGTTTTCTTCCTTAGCCTAGGAAAATTATGGAGTGCTAACATCCTGGCGAACATACTAGGGAATGAATAAAAAACAAATTATTTCCCTGGTAAATATTGATTTCAAAACTAAAAATCTATTTCAGGTGGATGACAGTGAAGTAGAAGCTATTTAGGTTGATTTTCCACCCAGAATTTGTATATATACCTAGTTGTAAATAATCTATTTGAAGATTTGGCTCCTAGGAAAATCTACACCAGATCCCACCTAGATCCTAACCCACCTAAAATTGTAAATAATCTTGAGAAGCTAATTAGGAAAAATAGTTTTACAGAAAGCCAAGCAAGCAATAATCCTTTGTCGAGAGCTAATTCACTTCCATAAAGTTTTATAACAGTTGAGGATATTGAATTTGATTTACCCTTTGAGCATAGTCTTTTCAGAAACAAATAAGAAAGCTTTTTCCTTGAGACAATCTTTGATGAAACTATTTTGAAACCTCATATCTTAGCACATAAGCCTGTCATTTTAGATTCTGATAAAGATGTTATACAACAATTTGAAAAACTTGAAGATCTGGTGACTCAATTGAATCAGGCTGCTCAAAAACCATTTATAGGTCAACAAACTACCTTTTCTTCTTTTGCCTCATCATCGACCCCTCCTATGGTTTCACTTTTTTCCACTGTTCCCATTTCATCTCTCATCTAGACTCCTTTTATACCAACTCAAAAAGTCATAGTTCCACCTCCTTTACCACCCCTAACATCAAGCACAACTATAGTTTCATCCTCCTCTCATATTCCAATCATGGCAGCTCGTTATGCCCCTTTGGTTTTACAAGCACCACTGAATTCCATGCCACAAAATTATGCACAACGTATACCCCAATTTGATGGCACTGGGCCTATCAATGCAATAGAACACATAGACAAGATGAATGACTTCTCAAACTTAGAAGAATTTGATGATGATGATGTAAAAATTAGGCTCTTTGCACAAATTTTGGCAGGGGAAGTTAGAAAATGGTTTGAAGGATTACCAGTGGGTAGTATTGCAAATCTACAACAATTTCACCAAAATTTCATTTCAAGATGGGAAGTAAAAAAGAATCCTCTTTAGATCCTTGCAGAATATGAAAGTTTAAGGAGAGCTCCATGTGAAATAGTTCAGGATTATTGCATTAGATTTAACAATATCTACAATTCTATTCCAACAATAATAAAACATCCACCAAGACTATCTTTAATTCGATTCCCAGATTGATTTGATGTTGATATGGATTATCAATTGAGAGAGAGAAATCCGGCTGCCTTAGAAGAAACGCAAAGAAATGATGTTAGTGTAGAAGAAAATTTGTTGGCCAAAAGAGCAGAGTTAAAAGTTGAAAGAAGGGTAAACCTTAAAGAAGGACCTTCTTCTTATTCATGATATGAAAAGCTAGACAACTTAGTTAAAACTATGGAAAGGATGATGGAAATAATGAGTGTGACAGACAGAGCTCCATTAAGAGAACCATAAGGGGGTCCTCAGATCAAAAATCCTAATTTTAGAAGGAACCAGCCCCAAATTAAACAAAGAGAGCAAAGAGCCCCAACAGATCAACAACAAATTAGACCTCCTTTTTAGGAGAATTATGCAGATGAAGAAAATGAGATAGCTGATGAGCCAGAAGAGAATCAGATTAATATTTTTGGGGAAGGAGAAATCAACACTATTTTATTAACTAAGGAGGAACATGATTTCTTCTTGTTATCACAACCAGAAGTCATACCTACAGAATCAGATGATTATAAAAAAGGATATCAAAATGCTATTATGGAAGTACACAAACAATATAATCTGAGAAGTAAAAAGGTTGTTTCAAACCCTCCCAAGAAGATTCAATTTGATACACTTTCTACAAGCCAAACAAAGGATGAAACCCTAAAATAAGTTCCTCAAAAACAAGATGTAAATATTAAAGAAGTAGAAAATACTCAACCTTCTTTCAATATTGAAAATGAACTATCCAAGGTTAAAATTTCTATTCCTATGATTAATTGATGAAGAAGGATGTGTATAGAACTCAAGTTATAAAAGCATTAAAGATAGAGCAGGGAATAGATATAGTCAACTTAAGTGATGATCAACCAATATTTGTTTTTGGACCTGAAGTTGAAGGGAAGTCACAAGATGGTAATGTGCCACCATTCTATGCTAGTCTTAACATTCATGACAACATTTTATGCAATGCCATGCTAGATTCTGGTGCATCACATAATCGCATGCCTAGAGTCATTATGGAAAAGCTAGGATTAGATATAATCAGGCCATATAAATACCTTTACTATTTTGATTCTTGAAAAGTAAGATGCTTAGGCCTAATCAAGGATTTATGTTTAACCCTGGCCCAAATCCCAACAAAGAGTATGGTCATGGATATTTTTGTGGCTGATTAACTCCTAAATATGGATTTCTCTTATCAAGATATTGGGGGGAATTCGCAGGGTACCTTGCAGATGGACATGACATATGCAACTATTCTTGTCTTTTGTCAACAAAGGAGGTTGTACATGGAACACTGATGAAATATATGGTAAGAAGCCAAGATAAAATCAATAATTACCCACTTTATTCTGTGCATTCAGACATGGATTCTTTCATTTTATATAATTATATATGCTTAGAAATAAGAAGTGTCAGATATAGAAAGTCAATCAAGCAAAATAGAGGATGTAAAATTAAATATTCGAAAGGATGAAGGCCTTTGGAATATAGATTTTGATGGGGCAGTCAATAAGGAAGGAGTAAAGGCTAGTGTATGGATCTTAAACTCAAAATCAACCATATCAAAGGCATATGTCTACAAGCTTAATTTCCAATGTACCAACAATATAACTAAGTATGAGGCACTTATTTTAGGATTGTAGGTATTGAGAAGATCGGGAGCTAAAAGGATTTCAATACATGGTGATTCATAACTCATCATAAATCAAATTAAAGGTGAGTATTCAACTAAACATCCTACGTTAATGGCTTGCATAAATGTTGTCTTAGATTTTTTGTAGTGTTTTCCAGAGTATCAGTTGCCTTTGATTCATAGAAGTCAAAATGTATTAGCTGATGCATTGGCTACCTCAACAAGTACATTTAAGTTTCATTTCCACCCAAATAAAAAGAATGATATTGAAGTGAAACATAGACATGTTGTCCCTGATAACATAAGGTATTGGCAAGTTTTTTGTAGTGACAAACAATTAGATAATTTTTTGTAGTCAAAGGGAGAATTTGAGAATTCACATATTGATACAGAGAACAATGGAGATGATGATAAAAAAGAAACTCTATTGAATAAGATCAACGACGACCCAGATGAACTTGAAATATTATAGTGAAAAGATAATGTAACACCAAGCGTTTTGGTGCCACTTGAAGAACTATTTGATTTTAATGATGTGGCTCAAAAGCCCAAGATGCAACCCATGGGAGACGAAGTTGAGGATTGTAACATAGGGACTAAAGATAATCCAAAGATTGTAAAGCTTTCCAAGTCTTTACCTCCTGAAGAAAAACATAAATACATTGATTTATTGAAAGAATACATTGATGGTTTTGCATGGGGATACAAATATTTAAAGTCATATGATACCAACATTATTCAACATACTATTCCCATCAAAGAGGACCATAAACCTTTCAAACAGAAATTAAGAAGGGTGAATCTTGTTCTCTTACCTTTAATTGAAAAAGAGCTAAGGAAACTTTTTGATGCCAAAATTATTGTACCTTTGAGGTTTTCTAAATGACTATCAAATATGGTACCAACGAGAAAAAAATATTGGAGAAATAAGATTATGTGTGGATTTTTGAAACCTTAATAAAGTTTCTCGCAAAGATAACTACCCTTTACTGAAAATGGATCCTGTTCTACAGAGGGTAGTTGGTTCTAACATAATTTCATTGCTTGATGGTTTTTCAGGTTACAACCAAATCTTAATGCATCCAGATGATCAAGACAAACCATCCTTCACAACACCATGGGGAACCTTCATGTATGTGAAAATGCCCTTTGGGCTTATGAACGCAGGAGCAACTTTCCAGAGAGCAATGGATATTGATTTTGCAGATGAAAAGGACAGATTCATTGTGATATATCTAGATGACATCATTGTGTTTTCAAAAACTGATGAAGATCATTTGTTTCATTTAAAAATAGTCTTTGAGAAATGCAAGAAATTTGGTATTTCCTTGAACCCTAAAAAGTCTTTGTTTGATTTGGAAGAAGGTAAACTATTAGGCCATATAATTTAAAAACATGGTATCCGAATTGCCCCAAGTAGAATTGAATCTATAATGAAAATTGGTCCCCCAAGAAAAAAAAAAAAAAAGTGCAGTCTTTCATTGGTAGAATAAATTTCCTGAGGAGGTTTATTCCAAATTTAACCGAAATCTTAAGAGCTATCACCAACATGTTGAAAAAGGACAATGAAATGAAATGGAATGCTAAATCCAAAAGATCATTCAATGAGGTAAAGGCAGCCTTAACCTGTGCTCTTGTTTTGATTAGCCCTAATTACACTAAGGATTTCATTATTTTTTCCTTTGCTTCAGAACATATTATTTCAGTAGTATTACTACAAAAAAACAGGGAGGGGAATGAGAAACCTATAACATTTTTCAGCTGAGCATTAAGAGATGCTTCTTTGAAACGCAAAATCATGGAAAAGCAAGCTTTTGCCTTACTAAAGGCATTGAAATATTTCGAAGTGTATATATTACATTCTCACATAATTGCTTTTGTTCCAAGTGCAGTAGTAAAGGACATCCTTACTCAAACTGATCCAGATGGAAAAAGAGGTAAATGGATAGCAGTAATTTTGGAGTATGACATTGAAATAAAGCCCACAAAACTTATCAAAGGTCAAGGATTAGCCAAATTAATGGCTGAATCAAATTTTCATGCATTAGACATCAATTTTGTAGCTTCTCTTGATGGACAGGAGGAGATGGCGACTCCACAAGTATTAGAAAAATTTGTTACTTCTCCCTGGTATACATATATTGTTTATGTTTTGCATAATTTACAAGCTCCGCCTGGTTTGATAAAAACTATGGCACGATTTCTCAAACTAAAAGCTGTAAAGTTCTACATTTTAGATAAAGCTTTGTATTGGAAGGATACTGGAGGAGTTTCAGTAAATTGTTTGTTGAAATATGAAGCAGATATGATAATGGAAGAATTTCATAAAGGTGACTGTGGAGGACATATTTACTGGAAAACCACAACAAACAAAATCCTGAGAGTTGGTTTTTACTGGCCTACTTTGTTTGTTGATATTCATAAAAAGGTTTCAACTTGTCATCAATGTCATATTTTTGAAGGCAAGAGAAAACTTTTACCTTTTCCTTTGAAGCCTATTTCAGTGGAGGTGCCTTTCCAATAGTGGGGTTTATATTTTATTGGAGAAATTGATCCAACTTATTCAGCTCAACACAAATGGATTCTAACAGCTACAGGTTACTTCACCAAATGGATAGAATCGGTTCCAACTAGGCAGGCTACAAATTTTGTAATCATCCAATTCATGGAAGGTAATATTCTTTTTAGGTTTGGTTGTCCTCACAAAATCATCATAGACAATGTTGCTACTTTTAAATATAAAAAGATGATCGATTTCTGTAACAAATATCATACAGTATTTCTACTGCCTATTATCCTCAGGGAAATGGGTTAGCAAAATCTTTTAATAAGAGCCTAGTCAACATCATAAAGAAGTTGCTACAAGAAAACAAGAAATCCTGGCACAAGAAATTGATTAATGCTCTATGAACTAATAGGATAAGCATAAATAAGTCAAATGGAATGTCACCTTTCCAATTGGTTTATGAAATAGATGCAATTTTTCCTACTTCCCTAGGAATTCCAGTACTAAAATTGTTGCAACAAGTAGAAGCAGAACCTAATGATACACAAAGAAGGATCAACCACAATATACATTTGCAGCAAACCAGAGAAAAAGTATACAACAATACACATACAATTCGGGATAAGATCAAAATAATTCATGATAGGAGAGTCAAAGCAGATGATTTCCAGCTCAATGACCTTGTTTTAAAATGGGATGCCAGGAATGAGGAGAAGGGAAAACATGGAAATTTTGACAGTTTATGGAAAGGCCCTTACAAGATTGGAGCTTTCCATGGAACCAATACATTTCTATTAGAAGATATGACTGGAGAAACGATGTGAGGAGGACCTGTTAATGGCAGGTTGCTCAAGAACTACTTCACCTAACTTTAGTTGATCACAAAAATACATCATTGTATATATCATTTTATTATTTCAAGTATTGCAAGTGTGGGTGGTTGTCATAAGAAATTGAAGCCTGGAGTGAAGGCCCTAAGTTTCAGATGAATTTCTACTATATCTATGATTTTTTCAGTTTAAATAGGTTAGTCTCAGTTTTTATGATGAAATAATTGCCCAATGGAAAAGGTTATTGATCTACGGTGTTCTTGACACCTCACAGGGAGGATGTCATCCCCATTGGAGCCAATGTTAGGGTCCTATAAATATAGTAGTCCAGTATGGTTATTTAGTCATTTATCCCATAAGGATATTGTAATTTTATTTTTCATTTTAAATTGTTTAGCTCATAAAAAGAAAAGAAAAATAGAAAAAGGAAGAAAAATGAAAAAGAAATAAAAGGGATTAATATATATATATATAAGAAAAATAAAAAATAAAATCACAAAGTAAAGCTGTGCTTATTTAAATGTCGTAATAATTATTTTTGTGTTATTATTAATCATTTTATGTTAATTAATCATGGATTAAAGGATATATTGTAAATAAAGTGGTTTGATTTGATATATTTGTCGGCATGTGATAAAGCCTGAATGAAAGCCAAAGGTGGAGATCACCCCCACCCAGATTAACGGTGGGGGATGAACTCCGAACACCCTCCCCCTTGCGCTATCGATGTTTAACCAAGGAGGGGGGGCGGGGGGGAGAAGAGGTTTTTTTGAATATCGCCCATGAAGATATGGCATCCTTTCAGCCATTTCGTGCCTCCCTCCTTAAAACCATAAACTACCTCCCCCCCCACAAAAAAAAAAAACCGCCATCACATTCCTCCCTCCGTTGTCTCGTCCTTGCGCCATTCACTCACACCCACTTGTCCTCCATTCCACCATTCACGTACGCCCGCCTGTTGTCTATCCCGCCATCCATGTCACCTCCCTTCCACATCACTCAACCGTTACCTTTCAAATCACCCACCAAATTGAAAATGAACATTATACATTAAATCCCTCCCACCAAGATCTATTCCTAATCAATACCCCGCTCCAAAATGGTAATAATTATGTTATAATTCCTATGAATCCCGTTATAAAAATCCCTCAGAAACCTGTAGATTTTTCCCTTTCAACACTTATTTGAATTGTGCAGGTCGAGCTTGAACCGTTTTGAAGTTACCAGCGCTATCTGCAATCCATCTATCTCTACAATTTATGTTAAACAAATAGTCTAGTAGTTACATTCCTCCATTTCTCCTGTGTAATTCAAAATGTCGTCACATAAGGGAAAAGGAAAGATGCCCAAGGAAAATCCCATGGTACCCCATGTCCCTGATCTAGATAAAACTCCCTTGATTGATACCCAATATAAAATAGCTGAAACCCAGTGCGAATTTGACCTATATGAGCTCCATAACTGAGCAAAGAAAAAAACTTAGATCAGGGTGATGATTTAAGCATCTGGGAGTCTTTCCTTCCTTAGTTTACCTTTCCTCAAACTCACATTTCCCCTTAATTCTCTACCTGGTGTCATCCGAGAAATGTCAAGACAAGTCATTTTTATGGTTACTCGGTTATTAGGTTATCATACAGACCAGTGGGTCGATGAGGTAGTTTTAGGATTTTTGCAGTTGGTCAGAAGCCTTCAGCTCTGTTCAATTACAGTTAATTTTTATCATATATACATGAGAAATTTCTAAAGTTCAAAGTTGAAGGTGTGTTTAAACACTAGTCAATTTTGGTTTATCTAATGTTATTTTACCAGGAAGATAGGTTCAAGTTTCAATTGCAAAAGATGGATGAGCAGGTCACCCCATTATCAGTTATTCATTGGACTTATCCAGTCATAAAAAAAATTAGAAGAATATACATATATTGATTTTGTAGATAAGTTTCTTCATACATCCTTATGTCTACTATGCAGTGATGTTATACTAAGAATTTCAGTAGAAATCAAGAAGCTTTTGCACCTTTCAGAGTAGTAAAAGGTTGAATACTAGTATTTATACCAGAACTATACAAAAATCAGAATCTATGGGTGTGAGCTTCCTCCTTACGGATTACCAGTGTTTGTGTGAGTGAGAATTTTTGACTTAGAATATGCTAGACAGATGTTGAACATGGATGAATTGCACTTTGTATCAAATAAGAAGAAGGCACAATTTAAACTAAAGGCACAAGTAGGTCCCTATGTTGTAAATACTAGAGCAGCAATAAAAGAAGTGGAGGCAACTTTAAAACAAATTAAATTCAAACCAAGCTTCACATGGCCTTATGATCCCTTAGGGATATTTTCAAAGTTGATGGTTGAACAAAGGAGCACTCCATATGCACATACACCTAGGCTAGAGATAGAGCAATCTGCTAACCAAGAGCAGTTGACATATTGCACATTACAGGAGGTTGAAGAGTAGTTAGTCAGTCAATCTTATTACAAACTCCTATTCCTAAAGATAAAGAAATCAAGAGGCCAAGGGAATGCATGTCCCCCACAGATTCAGAAGCTCAGGCTACAAATTTCCTTGTGTTCAAGAGAATAAATAAGGATCCACATAACACTACCAAGTTTGATAGTAAGACTGGTCCTCAAGTGAACACTATTCAAGAATAATCTCTAGAATAAAAGGATGCACATGAGAAAACTACTATGGTTTTGACATGGACTCTTACCACTTCTTTCCCATATGTAGAAGAGACAATTGAGTCTCCTATCTCTGCTATCTCTCAGGTTCCACCAAAGCAGATAATTTTTACAAGGTACATGGAGCTAATGTTGAATAATGAGGCTTTGAAGGCTTCAACATATTCAAAATTTTGGAAGCAAACTACCACCACCCAAAACATATTAATATCTGCATTTGACTCAAAAAAGGGGAAGTTCCAAATGGCCTTTTTGGAACCTACAGTGCCATCCCTCAGAAGTGTTGAAGACTATAAGGCCTCCATATTTTCTGTTTATAACAAGAAGGTTCATGCAATCAATCAAATCAATTTTCATAAGCAAGCAGGAGAAATGATCTACTCAACACTGACCAGTTCAGTCATGGTTGCTTCCAAATTGCAGACCTCTTTAAATAATATTCACTCACATTTAAATATTGAAAGAATGTCTTCTCTCACGAAAGACACCAGGATTAAAACTTTGGAAGATATAATTATCAAACTAGGATATGATCCTAGTGATGTCAAGGCAGCCAAGGAGGTAATTAAGAACAAGAATGTAGATATTTAGGCCTTTAAGAAACAACTTAAGCTCCCAACTATAGAATGCCCTCAAGCTAAGGAAGTCACTAGTTTGGAGATGGAGAAAGAAAAGATGTTCACAATAGTAATGGAACAGAGTGTTCAAATCTAGAAAACGGAACGGGACATGGAAGCATTACTAAAGGAGAAGAGTAGGTACTTCAACACAACAAACAACATAAGCATAAAATTCAAATTCTTCAAACAAGTTAGCTCAAGCTTGAGGATAATTATCATTGACAAATAAGGAAATGGAGAAATTAACAGCATCACTCACCAAAATGGAGGACTGCAAGATCAAATCATACAATGCATACCTAGCAGTGGTACAAAAGGATTACAAAAGAGTTCAACATATTCAAAAGTATGAGGACCAATCCCTCACTATTTAGATTTTAGTAGAAGCCAAATGCAACATTTGGCACAATATCAATGTGAATGTTATAGAATTTTGGCCATTCAGTAAATTTATTTTTGAACAAGAAGAACGGGTACAGAGAGTTAAAGCAACAATTGAAAAAACTAAAGTTGATATTGAGCACATGCAAGCAGAAGTACAAAAAATTATAAGGATGTTAAACTCCAATACTAAATATGAGCTTGAAGAGCTCAACATTCAAGACATGATAGAGATAGTAATGGAAGTCAAAAGAGCATTGAATAAGAAAAATCTTATGGTGAAATTAGAGAATAGGTGCAAAGAATTGGAGCTACAAGTCATAAGATTTAACAAAAAATTTCTTTGTTGTAGGAGAAAGGGCTTCCAACTCTAAGAAATTCTAATGGCAAATTGATTCCCTTAGAAAATTATTAGGCTCAATTATGCAACATAGCTGCAGATGCATCTAAATTCGCAAAGGAAAAGGGAACTATCCGTGGATAACATTTTTTGGAAGGCCTACAATATGATATCAACATTCATCATGAGATTCATCACTTGTTTCTAAACAAGGCAACTTTCCAAACCTACACGGAGGTATATGAAAGATTCATAAACATGGTAAATTTTTCTATCCCGGGTGAGGAGCAATGAGACCAATTATTGGAGTTGGTCGAATGAGCACAAAATAAAAACCTGCAATTTTCACAACAAGATAGAAAGAAGGAACTGAAAAACAATATATTTCATTCAAAGATTCAACAGAACAACCGAAATTGTCCAAAATTCATGTTTTGTAGTTATGTTTCAGAGATATCTATAATTTTGTTAGATATTATTTTGTAATCAATTCCTTTCTGGAATCCAAAATTAATTAAATAGGAAGTCTATAAATATATTTTAATAAGACTTATGAAGGGTTGGATTATTTATGAAGAAAAGAGCTCTACCTTGATGTAAGTGGTGGATTGTACTAAAAGTAATCAATTTTCAGAAATACAGAGGCAGTTTTGTTCTAGGATTCTTGTGTCAAGCAAATGGTGATGTGTTCTCTCATGTAGAATTGTTTTTTTTCTTAGTTTCCATATGGTTTTCCCTCCTGATTGTTGCAAGTAGATTAAGAGCTAGATTTACTTAAGTGTACTCTGCTCTGGCTTGTTAAACAATATCAATGTTTTCTTTATGATATTGAGTATAGAATTCATCTGTGTATGCTCTATATTTAATTGAACTTAAAACTTATTCATCTCATTCATACCACAAACAACTCTACAAGCTCCAAGAGTTTTCCTACCCTTCCCTATTACAGTTACTCTGTCATTTTGTAATTTATTACCCAAACATTTATGACTCCATGCCCAATGGACTTTTCCAGTGTTTTTCAACCAAAATTTTGAAAAACCCATCTCAAACTTCAATATCTAGCCTAAAATCTTGAAACAAGAATTAAATCATATGGAGAGAGCCATCTTTGATGTTGGAAGGGATAGATCCTAGCTTTAAAAGTGGTTTGTGGTTACCTTTGTATTTTTCTTCTGTAGCCTAGGAAAATTACGGAGTGCTAACACTATCAATCAATTGTTAATTTGCAAGTTGGGGACTTAGAGGGCATGGATTTTTTTGTCTATACCAACCATTATATAATTTTGGTTTGGTGGGGGGGATTTGTGGTAAGAATAATGATTGCACTATAAGGAACCTTTGCAACAATCAAGTGTTTGAATGAAATAAAATTATAATTTTAATATGTCTTTCTCCCTCAACATGAAATCTTCATTAGATAACCATGGAACACTAAAGTGAAGTGCTTACCATGATTAGATAAGTGTTCTTAGCCAGGAAACCCCCTTAAACTTATACATATAGTCGAAGCCTTGTGGTATATAAGAAAATGTATAGGCTATTTTATCTATAATATATAATATGTATATATGAATTTTTGGTGATTATTTCACTAATTACAAAATCTTGTAAAATATTGGTGAATCTTTCACTAAATTATAAAACATTCTAAACTCTTGGTGAATTCTTTAATAATGTACACAAGAATATATAATAATAAGAAAATAATTTAAAATTGGGAGTGAGAGAATGAAGCATAGCTCTGCAGCGTATGGCCTTTAGTGACTAGGGTTTCCCTAGTGAAACCCCAGTCACTATATTTTTTTGTAGATCTAGGGAAAATTTGAAGGTGACATCGTAGATATGAAACAAGGCTTCCTCTATGTGATTTTTGGATGTGGGTGGTCATAGTCATATGAGATCTCACAGATCCACTGTTGATGTTCCTTCACTCTGGTTTTTAAGAAAGAAAAACCTAGCTCTGTAGCTATTGTCGACTCTTTTTTGTGTAGCTCCCATGGAAGCTAATCCAAAGGGGGCCTCCCCCACCACATTGTAATGAAAAAGAGGCCTTCCAAGCATTGGTGAATTCATTAATAAAACTACCTGTGCTAATCCTCCATATCGCTTCGTCAAGAGGTTGGAAAATATCCCCTCCATCACTCTCCTTGTAGGGTTTCACATGACCTCATTATCATTCTTTGATAGAGCCCTTGCGGGTAAATTTATGGGAATGTGGCCGTCTCCAAAATCCATAGAGAAATGGTATGAAAACGCCTAGAAACCAATGATAAAAGGAAACCTTATTATTTATGATATTGTTAATGGTTTGTTTGTATTCCTCTTTGAATATAAAGAGGACAAAGATGTTATCGTTAGAAATGGCCCATATTTTTTTGGATCAATAGGAATGTACTTGAATGGATGATCATTAGATTTCAACCGAGATGAAGACATCCCAAATGAAATTTCAATGTGGGTTAAACTTCTAAGACTATAGCTCGCACAATGGATTGATGATTGTCTAAAGGCAATTGGAAATGGGCTAGGTCACTATTTGGATTGTTCTAAACCAAAAGGTCAACATTTCACCTACGCAAAAATATGTGTAGAGGTTTATCTAGAGAAAGGATTATCCTCAGAGATCAACTTGACTCAAGGGGAATGGAGCCATTGCCAGTTTATTGACTATGAGAAGTTTCCATTCAAGTGAATAATATGCCATGAGTAAAAAAAAATTGTAATGGATTGCAAGAAATATCAATTTGGTAAAGGGGATGAAGCAACCACAACCGAGGATGATCATTGGAAAACTTAGTGAAGGGGAGCAAATAGAGGAAAATGAGCTCAAATCGAAACCCTAAGGGGTAAAATAGAAATGATGCCTTATCTTCAGCTAATCCCTATGAGGTCTTGCAAACACATGAAGAAACACGGAAAGAACCCAACAAACAAGGAACAACCCCAGATCCAACAAAACAATAAACACCTAGAAAAAATTGAAAATCATGAGCAGGGGATGGAAGGCATGATCATGCAAATCAAGTATTAGAGGCGAGATCAGGGAAAGTCGTGACGAGAAGTGAGTGGAAAACAATGGGAAGTATGCCCACAATACCAAAGGAATCAGAGGTAGGCTCTAGGAAAGTATTGACTAGACAGGGAAAAAAGAGAAAATAATGACTCGAGGAGACGAAAAAAGTAGTCAAGAAATGGGAAATTTCAAAAGAGGACAAGGGATATACTCTAAGAAGGAAATTAAATAAGCAGAATTAAATAAAAAACTAGGAATTAAATCTCAAATTGATGATATCTTCCAGTTAATGCACGTTAAACCCCTCTGGTAGATATCAAATAATGAAAATGAAGTGTAAATGAATTTTGATCTTTGGAGTTTTATGGAAAACATTTAGCTCGAATGGGAATGCAATTGTTGTATCATAGGGCAATTGTTTGAGAGAATGGATTGAACCTTTGTGCTCGACCCAACATGGTTTACTGATAATTATGAAGAAATGTAATGATTTTAGGCCAGAATTGAGCTTTATTTTTTAAGAAATAATCATTTCTTTGAAAAATAATAATAGGAAAATAATTCATTAAATTATAACATACTCATTTTCCATGTTTGGGAAAAGAAGCATCAGGGGTTTCACTTGTTGCGGTTCTTCCTATACACCCTTGTAAATCCTTGTATATAATTTTATCTTTTCTTTACTACAAAGGTCTTGTTACACCCCAACAGACAACCAGTTGGAGAGGCACCAACAAGGGTGTGTGATGTTGAACTATAAAGGTTCTTTTGCTCAAACTGGGTCTTGTCTCATTAAGGTAGCTCACTTATGTTCTATGCATTTCATATTCTAGAGTCTTCACAAGAAAATAAGGTCTATGAATATGGATTTAAGACTTCTATGGTTAATATCTTCTAACTTAGAAACCAGAGAACCCACAGTAAAAACCATTTTCTGTCAATGTTTCAAATCCCAACAGGGATCCATCATCAGGACTATTATTGAATGATGATAGAGAAGAGCTCAAAAGTGAGATATAAATAGTAATGAGGTAAGTTGTTTTGATTGTTGGGATTTGAAACGTTGACAGAAAATGGTTTTTACTGTGGGTTCTCCGGTTTCTAAGGTCTATGAATAACCATCTCAAAGTCGTGAACCTTTAGATCAAATTATTTTTCTTTCTTATACATTTCTTCTCTAACAACCAAATACTTGTCCAATTCCTTGGGTTTAGATAAACCAACAAATTTAAAATTTGGTGCTTCAACACCATACATGGTATTTTCATGTCCTTCTATACCCATAACTATTGTTGTACTTATTGCACTTTATTCTACATTTTGCAACTCTAAAAATGGTCAACTAGCATAGAGTTCCTTGATATTGCACAAAATTCAAAATGAGATTTGAATAGAAGATAAATCTTCATTGAAACTTAATTTCCTACATGATAAGAAAAAAGTAATAACATAGACTCATTAAAATCCACAAATGATGAGGTCAAATATATAATACTAAAGCTCAATAATAATCTCTAAATGTTCATTACTTTGGTAGAACATGTCCAAAACAAGCATCACGAAGGGTTTCTACACTTTAAGAATGATAGTACATTAACCATTCTCTCATTGGCCACTGACTATATACGATCCCTTTTTATTCTTGGCATGAAAAGTATAATTGCATTTGAGAAATGTTAGTCTCATGATAATAGGTATCCTATGATGGACGCATAGGAACCTAGTGCATAGACCTTTTTTCTTTTTTCTTAGCTAAGTAAAGATCATTTCCCTTTCTTAATAACCAATAGGTCTTTCCAAAGAAAATATAAAATAAACATAGTAAATTCTAAAAGGTGAAGATGCTTAAGTAATGCCACAAAGTAATAGGAAAAAAATACTTGAACCATCAAATATGTAAAGAAAATGGTGATTATTATGGAAAACACATTAAATGGCTAGAGAATAACTAAATGCATATATTAAGCTTAATACCAAATGTTTCTCAAATAAACTTGACAAATGGGTGAACAAAAGACTTCTATACTCAACAAAGTTCTTTAACTTAACCCTTGAATCAATTAAAATTAGATGAAACCAATCATGTCACGACAAATGGTTTAATCAAACATCAAATTAGAACGAGAATCATTCAAGGCACTAATACAATTTTCAAGTTTAGCTTGTTGAGAGGTATATTGTGTTGTCTTTTAAAGTATGATAACACATCCTTTCATTTTAATGTTTTCTTCTCATGGTCAGTGTTTAGCATCTCATTAAATATTCCACAATTAAAATTTCAAAACAATTTAGAAACCAAAAGTGAAATATGTATAAGAAAAATAAATAAAATTCCTACAAGGTATGGAATCTCTATATCTATTTATAATCATTATATTCTTTATGAAACCAAATTCTTTGAGAAATCATACACTCAAAAAATAAAGGCATAAAACATTAGTGTGCATCAAGAAAAGTGATTCAATTAAAGGGTTGATGGAAAATGAAGGAGAGGGGTAACCACTGACTTAAGGGTGTTCTTTGTGTTTTTCAAGTTTGACTTAATTTTTCTTTTTTGAGAAGTTGGACTGGGGTGGTAGGGAATTCCTAGACATGAAGGAATAGAGAGATTTGTGTACTAATTCCAATCATACTAAAGGTGATTAAACAATTAAATTTGGAATATTGGAATTTGACACTTGAAGTAGAGTTGAGTTTTATGATATATCAAATGGAAACCTTAGTATAGAAGAAAAAACCATATTATCAAGGTTCATTTATTGGTTTTATTGATCTTTTCATAGTTGGGTATCATATGCAGCAATAATGGTCCATTATAGGTGTTATGTGGTGATATTGCCTCATGAGCTCAAAATATTACGTACCATCGTCCACTGAATTAGAATTGAAGCGCACAAATTTTAGGTGGGTGTATGCCACAAAAATAGAGTTATAGATTTATTGTAAATCTTAAATCTCATTCCTTCATTTCTAACTCTCCCACGATTTACTTCTTGATTTCCTTCTTATCGTCGTGATTAGTAGATTTTTATATCCTCTTTCCTTTTCCTAGAAACAATTCTATTGACTATTTGAACTCTCAATTCCTAGTATATGCTACAATTATGGAATACATGAAAGCTAACTTATTCAATAAAATTATTGAACTCTTTCCTTGCACCCACTAAATTGTCACATTTGGCATACATCTTTACATTGTATTGTTTGTGTTTTTTTAGAGCTACTCTTTGTTGGTTGTCGAATATATTGGTAGTGCACAAGTTTGTATAACCGCGCAGGTAGGAATATAGATTGCGCAAGGAATCAAGGAAGTATAGTCAGAACTGAAGATCTTATATACACAGATGATAATAATCAAAGAAATATGGCAGCACTGATATATACTCAGGTGACAATAACGCTGGAGATAATAACGCTGGAGAAAATTTGGGGATAATCAATTTTAGTGATGAAAACATTCGAGTTAAGGATCAGAAGCCAGCATTAGTGACTCCAAAATCAGATAACTTTGCCAACTCACAGAGCAAGGACACATTAATAAAGATGGGCAGTGAAAAGCAGAATGATAGATCAAAAAGAAAAGTTGTCAACATGTCCTCTCTGGAATTGGATCCTGTAGTCATCAATATTCTTAGCAAAGGTCTGGGGTTTGCAGTGACACCTAAAAACCTTCCCTTTGAAAAGATGATTTGTAGCATAGAGGAGGGAATCAGTAACCTTACTATAGAAGATAAAGAAATGTTGAGGCAAGAATGCTCTCTGATCATGCGGAAAACCAAAATTCCCAAAAGCAACCTAAGTAAAGAGGAACAAAGAGCCTTCAATTCCTTGCGAAGCAATGACAAGGTCGTGGTTCTTAAAGCAGACAAAGGAGGAGCTACGGTCATACTGGACAAAGAAGATTATGTTTGTAAAATGAATGATCACCTAAATTGTGGCAGTTATAAGAAGCTAAGCAGCAATCCCATCCCCAAAATCGTGAAGGAGGTAAAGAAAATTATCTCTAATTCTAACCTCGACGAAAAGTTAAAGAAGAAGTTGACCCCCTCCTGTGAGACTGTTCCCAGAATCTATGGATTACCCAAAATCCATAAGGAAGGGGTCCCCCTTAGACCAATAGTTAATACTATTGGTTCCCCAACCTATGAGCTTGCGAAATATGTTGCAAAAATTCTTAAACCCCTTGTCGGAAACACTGATTCCTTCATCAAGGACTCCCAAGACTTTGTGAATCCTATTAAGAATGAGAAATTAGAGCATGATGATATCCTTGTAAGCTTTGACGTGGTATCCTTATTCACTAAGATCCCTCTTGATGAAGCCATTTAGGTTATAAAAGAAGTTGTTGATCCAGGGACTGCAAAGCTGGCTGAGATCTGCCTAAGATCGACTGTGTTCACCTTCCAAGGAGTATTTTATGAACAGACATCCGGTGTGGCAATGGGGTCCCCCCTTTCGCCAATAGTGGCCAACCTATACATGGAATACTTTGAAAAGAAGGCCCTGAATTCATACCCTTTGAAACCAGCCTGGTGGAAGCGATTTGTCGATGACACCAATATAAAATGGACCCATGGTAAGGCAGAGCTCGAAAAGTTTTTTCACTCACTTAAATTCGATCTCTCCAGATATAAAGTTTACAATGGAACTTGAAGAAAACAAAAGCATTCCGTTTTTAGACGTCCTTATCATCAGAAAAGAGGATGGCTCTTTGGGCCATAAGGTTTTCAGGAAATCAACCCACACAGAGAGTTACCTCCATGCTGATTCCCACCATCACCCTGCACAGAAGGTTGGTGTTCTAAACACGTTGGCCATCAGAGGCCTTCGAATTTCCGACTCAGAGCACCTTGAGGAAGAGAAGAAGCATCTAATCTTAACTTTTAAAAGTATAGGCTACAAGGAGCAAGAAATCAAAAAGGCCATAGAGAAAGCTGAAAGAAAGTTGTTGTCTCAGGAGCCTAAGGCTCAAGACCAGCCTAATTGTGGTATTGTTTTTCTACCATACATCCATGGGATTACGGACAAAATCGCTAAAATCCTAAAAAAGAAAAACATTATCACTCATTTCTCAGCTCCCTCCTGGTACTATCAGACAAAGTTTGAAGTCTGTTAAAGATGATATCGACAACCATCAACTTAAAGGAGTTTATAAAATAGAGTGTTCCTGTGGAAAAAGCTACATTGGTGAAACAAGTCGCTCCCTCCAGACTAGACTCAAGGAACATGGCGCAGATATTAAGAACGGAAGATCTCGAACTTCAGCCCTGGCAGAGCACTCCTTAAAAACTAAACACCATATATGTCTGGAAAGCGCATCAATTATCGCCAGAGAAGAGCAGCATCAAAGACGAAAGATCAGAGAAGCGCTTGAAATTATCAAGCATCCTCATAATCTGAACAGAGATAATGGCGTGGAGATTAGCGGGAGCTGGCTTCCCTTGATCAAGGAAATAAAAACAAGTGCATCCCCTGGTTAAGGCCTCAGCAGGTAAGTTGTCCCTCTCTTTTCTGGTGTCTTCAGTCTTTGTTTTCATTTAGATCTAGGTATAGATTTTCCATTAAATTCTAGGATTTATTAATTTCATTTTTGCTATTAAGTAATTTATTAGTCATTATATTAATTTATTATAAATATTAATTATTTATAATAGTTAATATAATATAATTTATATTAATAATAATAATTTAATTAAAAAATTTAGGAATTAATATTAATTAAATCTAATTTCATTTTAGTTTTAATCATATTAAAGTTAATCATATTAAAGTTAAGGTTATTTTCATTTATTTCTAGAAAAGCTTATTAATAATATTATATCATATTAAATTTAGTTCTAGGTTTAATATCAATAAAGCTAATTAATAATATTATCATATTAAATTTAGTTCTAGGTATAATAATATTTTCATTTAGTTCTAGGTATTATATTAATAGTACTAACTAATATTATTATATCATATAATATTTAATAAAACAATTTATTTTAATACAAATTAATATTTTTCATATAAATTAATTTCTTTTTAGTGTTAATAATTATTTCTTTAGATCTAGGTATTAATTAGTTTCATTTTAGAGTTAATTTTAATTTATTTTAATTTCTTTTAGCTCTAGGTATAAGTTATTTTCTTATTAGAGGTAGTGTTATTTTCATTTAATTTTAGGTATAATTTTAATAAAACAAAGTTAAATTAATAAAGCAAATTAATAAATCAAATTAATAAAATTAATTAAAATTAAAATTATAAAAATTAAAATTAATTAAAAGTACAAAATTATAAAATTAATTATAAAATTAATTAAAATTATAAAATTAATTAAACAAATTAATAAATTAATTAAAATTATAAAAATTATGTCGGCCGACAGTTTGTCATTCTAGTTGTTTTATCACTATTTATAAATTCTTTGTTGCTCTTCTGCTCATCATCATTCTCATATCCTGATGATGGATCCCATTTGGGATTTGAAACGTTGGTACAAAAATGTTAAAACTGTGGACTCTCCGGTCATTGATCCAAAAGATTCAAGCCACAGATCTCTGAAATCCATTATCTAATGTGTTTAAGGGTTGTGGTGTACTTGATAAAAACATGTTTTTATTAAATATTTATCACTCCTAAATAATGGTACTAGGATGCCACTCTATGTAACTCGGTGTTATGTTTGTCATAACATCTGTGAATCCATCAATAGCTTTTCTAGACTACATTTTAGTCAAATTCTAAACAATTAAAAGAAATTTACACATCCTCTTTATAAAATATTTTTATTTAATTTAACCATAAATCTTTAAAATCTATTAAATAAAGAATCAAAGAGCAGGGTTTTAATTTTCTTTATCTAATTGAAATTTCTCTCCTTTAAAGGTAGTTATTAATTTATACTTCCTACTTAATAAACCATAAAAAAAATTACAAGACTTCAAAATCATTTTTATTTTAGTTGTACATATAACATACCCATATTTTTTAATTATATCAATTATTCACTATAGCTTACGACCATATAGTTTCCCACCAAATTCATATATCCAAACTTCAAATTATGAATAATGAACAACTAGAAGTTTGTGGGGCTTAGTTTATGGCCCTGAAAAAATGGAGCAACAAGAAGAATTTTCTCTCAAATTAGCCTATTGGCTCTAATTTCCTAGGAGGGGAGCTTGTTATTGCTTAAACACTCCCTAAAACAAAATATCAAACTTGGCATAGGGGTAAGCTTAAGGTTACTCCCCATTTTCACCTTGGTGGTCGTTCCTCTCACTTTAAGGTGTCAAAGAAAGGGGTCTAAAATCTACGAGAAGTATCCCTACATAACTAACTAAGTCACTATAAACAGAGAGAACTATTATAAGGAATGACTTGTCTTCACTCAAAGTAACAATTTCACTCCGCCCATAGTAGTTGTAACAAAGTTTTAAGTCCAAATGAATGAAATATCATTTTAATGTATTTTTTTGCTTAATCAAGAGAAGGTTGCACTCTCAAGTATCACAAATATCATTAAAAAATATTACTCAATATTCAAGAGATTATTAATTATAATATTGAGCACATTGATGATATTCATCAACAATAATGGATACACGCAAGCCACATGTATTAATTCCTCTGGTATATATACTACTTAAATTGTGAACCATCAATTGACAAAGTTCGAGCAACCAATCCCAATGGTTAAACATGAGAAGCTACACCATGCTACAAAGTGATCGACTTATTGAAGGATGCAAAATGATCAAAGCACTAATATAAGTGTAAGTAACAAACATGCATGTAGTCACCACCCACGTGATAATGCAATCGATGAGTGCATAAATATTATGATTTGCATCACCAACTTGCAATTAGTGGGCATAACTGGAAGAAACGTCAAAAACCTAGAAATTCAGAAAATGAAAAGTTTCCAATAAAATATTCAATGTAACTATTAACACTGTTAATTACTCAAAAACCTAGAAATTTAGAAAATGAAAAGTTTCTAATAAAATGTTCAATGTAACTATTAATACTAATAATATTACAATATAAAATTATTGAAATATTAATATTAATATTATAATATTAATAATCTAGTATAGATATAAATATAAGTATTATAATATTAATATTGTAATATTATAAGAATAGATATAAATATTAATATAAATATTAGTAATAAAGTGATGGTTTTTTGGGTGGTGGATTGAGATGAACAATTTTAGAGAAGGAGAGGATGGAGCTCTGCAGCACACTCTCAACATCCTATTTTGACCTTGGTTAACTACCGCGGGCACCCGTAGCGGTCTCCCCAGCCAGCCTACAGCTCACCGGTCCTAGCCTGCACAACTATCGTTTTTAGCGGATAAGAATGGAGGGAATGGAACTTGACGTGGTGGACTATTCGCCGGATCCATTTCCCGATCAGCTCATCTTCTAAAACCCTATTCTAAAATCGACCACCGTTACATCTGCACCATCCTGCTCACTAACAGCACCAGTTGTCTCCCTACCTAGGCATAAGGACAACTCCCTCCACATCGGTTCCCTCTCCATCAACTCTCCCACCCTCGATTGTCTGCCCTTGTCTCCTTCAATCCTCAACCTCCTTGCCTCATGCTTGTCTCTTCTCTTCAATCCCACACCCCCGGCTGACCTTTGTTACACTCAGAACCCTAACTCTTGCTCTAGACCTACTCCGGCAGTGGCCACTCAATTGTAGCAAGTAGCAAATCCCCCCGAAACGTGCAATTAAACGTAGGAATCTGAAATCCTGTCGGGATGTTTTGATACCCCTGTTGTTAGGGTTAGGTCGACGGAGCCCTCCTCGGTAACAAATAATCCAACAGATACTTTACAAGACCACCCTACCGTGCCTTGGATAGGGAAGAAGAAATTCAAGTGCATCAGAGCATTTGGGAAAGATCTCACTATTAAATTTGGCAAAGGCCTCACCATCGGGGATATTTCCGACAGCACAAGCAAAGTTCTAGTGGGTAGGGTTCACAGTAGAACCTATACAACGGATCGATTAGGGAAATGGGTGAAAAAGATTTGGGGGCAGATCTTCCTTCAGCTGTCGGAGGTACAAACTCTGCCTCGTGGATGGTTTGCGCTTCACTTTGCACACTAAGAATACATAAATATGGCCCTGGCTGAATTTTGGCATATAGAGATGGCGTCGGTTTTACTCAAAAGATGGAGTCCTCTTTTTTATCTTGAATGAGAGCATATCGGAGCAGGGCCTCTCTGGGTGAGGTTGCCAAGATTACCTCTGCAGTATTGGTTAGAAGACGTGTTCATCAAAATTGGCAATACCCTAGGTACGTTTCTGGATTATGACAAATCCATGTCGAATCCAAAAGTCGATCAGTAGACTCTATTTTAGTGCACCTGGACACTCGGGAGTGCTTAGAAGAAAGGATTACTCTGCAGTGGAGGAATTTCACCCGGGTACAGATCCTGGACTATGAGGGAGTGCCATTTAGATGCCACAGATGTCACAAGGTTGGGAAACTATTCAAAGAGTGCCCTCTGGTAGTGAAATCCTAGAAGACAGTAGAAAGGCAAGAAGCTGGCATTGATAAAGGTACTCCTATCATTAGTAGAAATCATACAGAGGTTGGCCTTGAACCTCCCCAGAAGGCAACCCCATCCAAGTCGGTGCAACACGAAGCTGGAACATTTATAGGTCCTCCATCCCCTCCTCTGACTCAAGCACGAGTAGCGGCAGAAGTGGCTCGATCAGCGGGTACTCCTCTTCCCTCATCCCTTACCCTATCTTATGTCAATGCATCGATCTCACATGGTATCATCTCCCCTGCATCCATCCTCTGTTCACCTTTCACTCAACACTTGGTTGATTCTACCACCCCCCATCACCCATCCTGTGAAATCCCCCTCTCTCCCTTCATCCCCCTTGGTACCCTCTCATCCCTATGACCTTCGTTTGCGAACTCCCTTCGGGGACTCTCAACCATACATTGGCCTTGGTTTGACTCTACCTGCATCCCTCTGCTAAACCACTCAGAGGGCATAAATAATACCTCACTCATACCATCCTCTGTGTTGGGGCAGAGGTGATCTCAGGCAGAAAATCTTCCTTAGACCGGGTTCTTAGAGTAAAGCAAACCCTAGACAAGGTTCCCCCATGGAATGCCTCTCCTTTAACTATAGGGGCTTGGCTAGTTCTCCCAAAAAACTAGCCCTTCACAGACTCTTCATGTAGGTTTTAACCCCATACAAACCTGCATAAGAATTCTAAAACACAGAAAATAAATAATGCAAGAGCAGAACACATAAAACACATATACACAGAGATTTTCCCCTGGATCCCAAAACCGAGACTACCAGCTTGATTTTTCATTATGTTCCTTTCAATGTTATAATACATATTTATACATGTCAAAGCATCCAATACCATGGACCGAAAACCATCGGGTCCAAAAAACATGTGCGAAAATCATGCACAAAACCATAGGTGGGTCTGCCCAACCTAACATAGGGTCCAAAACCAAAATTTTCCGGGGCGCTGCCCTGGACCCCATAAAGTGGGGTTACGAGTGCCCCTCAAACCCCCTGTTAACTACGTGGAAAGAATATGACACAACCCAACATTCTCCCACTTGTTGTTTTCTTTCCATAGGGGGCCACAAGAGAGCTTAGTCATTTTTCCAGCCCTGAAATGCCCATTGTCTCTCTACACCAAGAGAACTTCTCAAAGCTCACAGATTTTGTCAATGCATCTGCAATAGTCTTCAAAGTGTCCACCTTTACCAGTAACACCTTTTTGTCTTCTATCATATCCCTCACAAAGTGATACTGAACATCAATGTGCTTTGTCTTTGAATGATATGCTGGGTTCTTTGCCAAGAAAATTGCACTTTGGCTATCACAGTCTATCCTTATAGCTTCCTGTACTAACCCCATACTTGAACACAATCTCTGCAACCAAACTACTTCCTTGCTTGCATGGGTGGCTGCCATGTATTCTGCCTCTGTAGTTGACAGTGCCACTACAGATTGTTTCTTATTCATTCAACTGACTGCACCTCCAAATAGGTTAAACACATACCCACTTGTAGATCTTCTCTGATCCAAATCTCCAGCCCAATCTGCATCAACAAAGCCATGAATATCCAACACTCTGTCCAATCCTGGTATTCCTTGGTAGCACAAACCATAATCACTAGTGCCACGCAAATACCTGAAAACCTGCTTCACTGCTGTCCAGTGCTCCTTCCCTGGTTTTGACATAAACCTGCTCAATACTCCCACTGCATGTGCAATGTCTGGTCTAGTACATACCATTGCATACATTAGGCTACCGACTGCACATGCATATGGAACACGGGACATGTCCTCTTCCTCTTCTTGTGTCTTGGGACACTGTTCAGCAGATAACCTCACACCTACAGGAATAGGAACCTTCACTGGTTTACTATCCTGCATATTAAACCTCTGCAATACTGTCTCGACTTACTTCCTCTGGTTTAACCAGAGCTTCCTCTTTGCCCGATCTCTTTTAATTTCCATGCCCAAAATATGGTTTGCAGCACCAAGATCTTTCATGTCGAAGTTGGAGGACAATTGGGTCTTCAAATCCTGGATAACTTCTTTGTCATTTCAAACCAACAACATATCATCCACATACAAGACCAGATAAATAACATGGTCACCAATTAATTTAAAATACACACAGTGATCTACTTTCCTTCTGGTGAAGCCAAGTCTCCGTATAAATGTATCAAATTTCTGATACCACATCCTTGGTGATTGTTTTAACCCATATAGAGACTTCTTTAACTTACATACCAGTTCTTTCTTACGCTTCACCGCAAAGCCTTCAGGTTGCTTCATGTAGATCTCCTCTTCCAGATCCCCATGAAGAAATGTTGTCTTCACATTCATTTGTTCTACCTCAAAATCAAAAGCAGCAGCAACAGATAAAAGTAATCTAATAGAAGTTACCTTGGCAACAAGAGAAAAAATATCACCAAAATCAATTCCTGACACCTGCGAATAACCTTTTTCTACCAACCGAGCTTTGTATTTCTCCACTTTTCCTTCTGCATTTGTCTTCTTTTTGAACACCCATTTTCTGCCAATGGGTTTCCTTCCAGCGGGAAACTCCACCAGATCCCAAACCTCATTTTTGTGCAAAGTTGCCACTTCATCGACCATGGCCTCTTTCCAAAGTTTTCCATCCTTTGAATCCACTACTTCCTTTACAGTTATGGGATCATCATCAATAACAGACAAAGCAAAATTGGAACAGAAAGCAGATGGACTATACCTTTCTGGCTGCCTTCTTTCTCGAGCTGATCTTCTCACAGCCGGAGTTTGTGGCTCTTCATCTTCTGATTCCTCCTCTGTTGTAGAGTTTGATTCTTCCTCCTTTAGCTCAAACTCTATCTTCTCAGGTTCCTTTGGTTGGAATTCATGTTTAATAACAACTTTCACCTCTTTGAACACCACATCTCGGCTGTACATAACCTTCCTTGTTACTGGGTTCCAAAGCTTATAACCCTTTAAACCATCCTTATACCCAATAAAGATGCACTTTTCAGATTTACTATCCAACTTTGTTCTTTTCTCCTTTGGAACATGTACATATGCATCACATCCAAATACCCTCAGATGTGAAAGAGAGGGTTTCTTACCAGTCCATACCTCTTGTGGAGTATTATCCTCCAACTCTGATGAAGGTGACCTGTTGACCAGGTAACATGCAGTATCCACCGCCTCTGCCCAGAATTCATGTCCTAACCCAGCACCACTGAGCATGCTTCTTGCCCTTTCCATCAACGTCTTGTTCATTCTTTCTGCAACTCCATTTTGTTGAGGTGTATATGGAATATTCTTCTGTCGTGCTACACCAAACTTCTTACAGAATTCTTCAAATTCCTTACTGCAAAACTCTCCACCATTATCTGTCCTCGGCACCTTTATCTTCTTCTCTGTCTGGTTTTCCACTAGAGCCTTAAATTCTTTAAACCTATCAAAGACTTCATATTTCTTCTTAAGGAAATATATCCATGTATTCCTTGAGAAGTCATCTATAAATGATACATAGTACATAGACTTACCCAGTGATGGAACCTTCACAGGTCCAAACACATCACTATGCACAAGCTCTAATATATGTTTTGTCCTCTTACCACCAGAGGGGAAACTCACCCGATTATGCTTCCCGTATATACAATTTTCACAGAAATCAAAATCCAGAGAGCTATTACTCATACCTTCTACCATACCTTTAACATGAATTATTCGAAGGCCCTTCTCTCCAATATGTCCAAGCCTTTGATGCCACAGCATGGTATTTTCTCCAGAGACCACTAGATTTTCTGCTCCACTTTCAGGAACCACGGAACTGTTTTACCCATCAACAACAGTGCTACCTTGCAGATTGTACAGAGTTCCAATCTGAACTCCCCACACTAATACCAATGCTCCCCGAACCATCTTGCAGGTATCCTTCTTGAACACTGTTTTTACACCTGCATCATCCAGCTTACTAACAGAAATCAGATTTCTGGCTAATGCAGGAATATGCAGATGTTGGCATTATGATTCAGGTTTGGCGCTATGGCACAGGTGTTGTACTTGATGGCAACTCACTCAAGTGGCAAATCTATGTTCAGGCTCTCAAAATGATGGAAAATAAGGGGTTCGCAGGTACACCGTTCAAAAGGTGTGGGCCCGTAGGCACGCCATTCACAAAGTGCGGTCATGTCCACAAGTTATCCGAACAGAAGGTGCAGACCCCAGTTCACGCACTTCCATGCAGAGAAAAGCGCTCGCACGTGGGAAATCCTATGATGGTCCATGGTATTTAGTCCGTCGTATATGATCATATGGTTTTGTCCTGTGGTATAGGATCTAAATTATTGAACCCCGGTTTTGGATCCCTTGTATTTGTTTTCGATGGTTTTGGTCCATGGTTTGAATAAGGGCTTGCCTATAAAAATGAAAGGAGATCACTTCGCTAGTCACTTGTGAAATTTGAATATCTTAAGATCAGAAATTTTGGGTGATCGGTTTGAAAAGCTAGATCTAAATCAAGGTGAAATTTATAAATTGTAAGGTGAATCTATTGATAGGTCGTGATCTCTCTGGTGCATGATCAGATCTGTGGATCTGACTACCTGTGGCACATTGGAGGACTGTTAATTTGGCCCTATTCAAAGATCCGCAGCTCAGCAGAAGGCACAGGTGCAGGGGTCTGCAGCGCAACAGAAGGCGCAGGTGCGGGGGTCTGCAGCGCAACAGAAGGCGCAGGTGCAAGGGTCCGCAGCGCAGCAGAAGACACAGCTGCGGGGGTACGCAAAGTAGCAGAAGGCTCAGGTGCAGATCTGCGCAGAGGTACGCAGTGTAGAAGAAGGAGTAGGTGCGGAGGTACGCAGAGCAGAGGAAGGATCGGGTGCGGATCTACACAGTCTAGACACAGAAGAACTGCGGATATTCGCAGGTTTCTATTGGTGAAGTTGCAGACTTTTCTTAAAATATTTGTTGGCTGCCTTTTATCTATTGCTGCAGAGTTCTGGTTTTAGATTATTGGTATTGCTTTTCTGGTTACTGCATTCATAGAAGTTATTGGGTGATTGTAAAAGGAGATTGGTTGATTCACATATACTTGACGATTATTTGATGTTTATGGATCCAGTTTGAAAATTTATGAAAAGTGGTCCTTGGAATAAAATAAGTAGGTCAGCACCTACGTACTAGTAGATCAGCTAGTACAAGAGCTAAGGGGGTTGTAGCTCCCTTCCAAGAGAGACTGGAAAACGAGAGAGGGTTGTAGCTCTCAACAGGTTGCAGCCTGCGTACTGCTAAAGGACTGCACCAATACAAAATCATTGTAAAAGAAGTTTCTAATTGAAAGAAGATAGAGACATATTGCAGCAGGTGATTTTCACCCACAATGGGTTTCCACCTTATATCTGGTGTTCTTTGGTGTGACTATCTGTTTTTCTTGTTCTTGCTCATTATTATTTGGTACTGACATACAAATTAATGATCAATATCTGAAGAATAAATTAAAGTATAAATCTGGAAGATATATTGAAAAGAATTTGATAATACTGATTCACCCCCCCTCTCAGTATTATTTCCAACAATTGGTTTCAGAGCCGGTCCTTCTGAAGAAGCTTAATCGCTCGAAGGAAGATCCATCATCATGAGCAACTACGAGAGAGAAGCATCTATCAGGCCACCAATTTTTTACGGGACAAGTTTCGTATATTGGAAGGTAAGAGTTACTGCCTATCTTCAATCTCTTGGTACGGAAGTATGGGATATCTTAGACACAGGGTACACTTTTCCATCAGCAACTCCTACAGATCCGGCTAAGAAGAAGAAATATGAAATGAATGCAAAGGCTGTCAATACTCTATTAGGATGTCTATCTCAATCAGAATTCGTGAAGGTTATGCAGTATAAATCCGCAAAAGAAATATGGGACAAGATTGTTCTGAGCTATGAAGGAGATGAACAGGTAAAACGAGCAAAACTTCAAACCCTCAGAATTCAGTATGAAAATCTCAGAATGCACAATGATGAAAGTGTGGCTAACTATTTCCTTCGTGTAGATGAGATTGTTAATTCTATGAAAAATTTGGGTGAAGAAATAAAAGAGGTTGTTGTGGTTGAAAAGGTTCTAATATCTTTGTCCCCTAGGTTTGAATCTAAAGTTTCTGCAATAGAAGAAAAGGAGAATCTACGAAACCTTACCATGTCACAGCTGCATGGAATTCTGACCACTTATGAAATGAGGAAAGGAGGACCATCAGACAGGAGAGAAGTTGCCTTCAAGGCTTCCGGCAAAGGAGATTACTATGAGTCAGGACACGTGTCAGAAGAAGAAGAAGAATCAAATTTTTTCAAAAACCTTCAACGGGGTGCTGGACGATTCCGAGGTAAGTTACCCTTCAAATGCTTTGCTTGTGGAAGAGTCGGTCACTATGCTGCCAAATGTCCTCATAAGGATAAGATTGACAAAGGGAAGGAACCTGTTAGATGGAACAAGAAACATAATGCAAATAAGAAAAGCTATTACACTCATGAAGATAGTGATGGACTCTCAAATAGTGATGAAGATGAACGAGGTAATAATTATTAACTTTTAATGGCTTTTGAAGATGATGATTATATGGATGTTGTAGATGAAGAAGGGCTTTATGAAGAGATTTCTAATCTCAAAATTTGTTTAGAAGAGAAAAATGTGATTATTGATTCTCTGCAATGTCAACTAGCTAAAAGGGAAAAACATCACGAAAAATTAAAATGTAAAATTGTTAGTCTTAGAAAAGAGATTGAGAAAACAAAAGCTCTTAATATTAAATTTGTTAAAGGGTCTTAAACTTGGATGAGATTATCAATGTGCAACGTTCTCCACTAATCAAGACAGGTCTGGGATATAATCGAAAAGCATCTCAAGCATCCACCTCCAAAAGTTAACTTGATGCAGCAAGGAGGAGCGAGCAAAGGCCTAATAGAAATCATCAGGTAAATCAGGGACAATTTACCTCAAGAACGAACAAAGACTATTAAGAAAATCATGGGCAAGCTAACCTAAGGACAAACAGAAGCTACAACCAGCCTCAAGTAAAATCTTCCCAATTTGCCTCAAGAATGGATGTCAGTAGAAACTACAATCGGTTGGTTGATAGATTTGATAATCGCAGGAGCTTCTTCAATGGCCAATGTTTCTCTTGCCATAATTGTTATGCTCTTAACCTGCAAAGCAATACCCAAGCGAAGAAAAGATACCGAGAACACAGAATATGCGAAGAAAATATACCCAGAACACAGAATAGCAATGATTTTTATATTCAGAGAGAAATGTTCACAGGCCTCTTCGAGGGGGCAACCTCCAATAGAGCAGAGCTCAATTACAAAACAAGACACAATCCTCCTCGCAGGGAGTCTCTATCCTTTATATATGACTCATACATGCAATACCACGAGCCAATATCGTGGGTTTTATTAATACTATCTATCTAATACTACCGCCTATTTACCATCTATCTAATACTTCCGCCCATTTGCAACTAACTGTGGTCCCGTCATTAATTGCGGGTTAACCACTTACAAATATTAATATGGGCTTTATTGACTCTTGACTATGACGTGATCCCAAGACATAAATAAGGGGGTTAGGGTGGGACCCTAACATGCCCTCCCCCTTAAGACTAGCCTTGTCCTCAAGGCTGAAGCTGCGAAAACTGCTGAAGAATAGTGGCTGGTTCCCAAGTTGCATCTTCCGGAGAGGTGTCTTTCCATTTGACGAGGACCTCCTTAATCATGCGGCCGCGTAGGTGCTTGTCTCGTGTGTCTAGAACCTGTTCAGGCTGAAGCCAGATTGACCCTTCTTCGTCCAATTCAGGTAGACTGGTTTGAACTCGGCAATTGTTCAAAATCACTTTCTTGAGGCACGATACATGGAAAACTGGGTGGATTTTTGCTGTAGGTGGCAAAGCCAACTTGTAAGCCACTTCTCCAATGCGCTGAAGTACTTGGTATGGTCCATAGAATTTTGGGGAGAGATTTTGACAACCCTTGTCTTTGAGTGATGTTTGCTTATATGGTTGCAGCCTCAAAAAGACCTGATCCCCTTCTTGAAATTGGCGCTCTGAGCGATGTTGGTCAGCCTGTTGCTTCATACGGTTCTGAGCTTGATGAAGATTCTCGCACAGATGGGCAAGCATGGTTGCGCGGTGTTGTAGGAGTTGATCCACGGCTTGTACTTTGGAGCACCCCGTGAGATAAGAAGTAGGGGAAGGCGGAAGTTGTCCATAGACTGCTTCATAGGGAGTCATTTTGGTGGTGGCATGATAGTTGGTGTTATACCACCACTCCGCTAGAGGTAACCACTGTACCCAAAGGTGTTGCTTTTCTGAAGTGAAACACCTAAGGTAGGTTTCTAGACATTTGTTGACGGCTTCGGTTTGACCATCTGTTTGTGGATGATATGAAGTACTGAGTTTGATTTGAGTGCCTTGTATTCTGAAGAGCTCTTGCCAAAAATTACTGGTGAAGATTGGGTCACGGTCGGATACAATAGAAGTGGGCATGCCATGCAATTTGAAGATCTGATCCATGAAAGTTTGAGCAACCAAGGTTGGTGTAAGTGGGTGGGGTAGGGCACAGAAATGAGCATACTTCGACAGTCAGTCCACAACCACCATGATGACTGACTTGTTCCCAGACTTTGGAAGACCTGTAATGAAATCCATGGAGACCTCTGTCCAAATTGACGCCAGAATGGGCAATGGTTGTAATGTGCCTGGTGTGTTGACGGTTTCCCCTTTGTGGCGTTGACAGACGTCACATTCTTCTACGAAAGTAAGGATGTCCTGTTTCATGCCGGTCCAAAAAAATGATCTTCTGGTGCGAGCATACGTCTTCTGAAAGTCCGAATGTCCTGCAATGGGAGATGAGTGCAATTCTGCCAAAATGTGACTTTTGAGGGTGGATGTTGGCGATATTACGACTCTGTCCTTGTAGCGAAGAATATCATTCTGCCACGAGTAGCCCTTGCTGGAATTAGGATCTACCTGCAATTGAGAAATGAGTTGGGAGAGCCCTGGATGTGAAAACCATTCCCTGCGAGCCTCTTCAATCCAGTCTGGAATGGGGAGGGAAATTGCGAGCAGAGTACTTTCCTCCTCAAATTGGCGCGACAATGCATCTGCTACCCTGTTGTCCTTCCCTTTCTTGTAAATGATCTCATAATCATATCCCAGCATTTTGGCTAACCATTTATTTTGTTGAGGGGAAGATAGGCGTTGCTCCAAAAAATATTTAAGACTGTGATGATCTGTGCGGATTTGGAAACGTCGCCCCAACAAGTAAGGTCTCCAGGTCTCGACTGCATGTAAAATGGCCATCATTTCCTTCTCGTAGGTAGATTGGCCCAGATTCTTCCCACTTAGTTGTTGGCTGGTGAAGGCCAATGGTCGCCCTTCCTGCATTAAGACCGCTCCAATACATGTTCCCGACGCATCACATTCAATGACAAATGATTTGGTGAAGTCCGGTATTGCTAAGACAGGAGTGGAACACATGGCGGTTTTTAGAGCGGTAAATGCCTGTTGTGCTTCCTCATTCCAGAAGAAGGAATTTTTCTTTAGGAGTTGCGTTAGGGGCTTCGTTATGCGGCCATAGTTGCGGACAAATTTACGATAATAGCCTGTGAGACCCAAAAATCCTCTCAAGCTTTTCAAGGTCTTAGGTTGAGGCCATTCTTGCATTGCCTGGATCTTTTTGGGGTCCACCTTGACACCTTCGCGCCCCACAATGTGGCCCAAATACTCAACTTCTTCCATGCCAAACGAACACTTAGACATCTTGACAAATAATTTATTTGTTCAGAGCAGTTGCAAGAGTAGATCTACATGCTGAAGATGTGCCTCCCAAGTGCCACTATAGATGAGGATGTCATCGAATAAGACAAGGACAAATTTTCTGAGATATGGTTTGAGGAGGTGATTCATAAGGCTCTGAAAAGTAGAGGGGGCATTACAGAGACCAAATGGCATGACGAGGAACTCATAATGGCCTTCATGAGTTCTGAAAGTTGTCTTGGGAATGTCGACTTCCTTCATGCGAATTTGGTGATAGCCTGAGCAAAGATCCAACTTAGTGAAGAATTGAGCCCCATTGAGTTCGTCCAGCAAATCGTCAACCACTGGGATGGGAAATTTATCTTTGACGGTTAACTTATTGAGGGCCCTGAAGTCGGGACACATCCGCCACTCCCCATATTTCTTGAGGACCATGACCACTGGGGATGAATAAGGACTAATGTTGGGACGAATGACACCTGCTTCCAACAATTCCTTGATGATTTTTTCTATTTCATTCTTTTGGGTGAATGGATATCTGTATGGCCGCACATTTGGGGGTTGGGCCCCTGGAACCAATGTGATGCTATGATCATGTTCCCCTCGCGAGGGTGGAAGCTCATGAGGCTTGTCAAAGACCGTCCGATGTTTATTTAAAATCTGTTGCATCTCAGGATGAACTGGCGGAGACATGGTGTCTACTACCTGGATGGCATTAAATTGAGCTACCACTCCATGATGGCCCTTTTTTAACAATTTTTCCATCCTATGCGAGCTGATGATAGAGGGGGCCCCTGCCTGAAGTCCACGGAGGGTATGTGAGGAGTTGTTCTGCTTAAAACTCATATATAACTCCTGGAAATCCATTGTGATTGGCCCAAGGGTGCGGAGCCATTCAGCACCTAGGACAATGTCGCATCCCCCCATGTGTATGGCAAACATGTGGGTTTTCAACTGATAATCCCCCATTTGAAGTTTGACATTTTCACAGCGGCCTTCACATTTCATTGTGCCCCCATCTGCAATTTGGACCTGGAAGTTAGAGACTGCCCGTACATAACAATGCGCTGCTTCGGCGATTTTTTGATGGATGGAAATTATGGGTACTTCCACTATCAATCAAGACTATTACTGGGCGATGTTTAAGAAAACCCCTGATTTTGAGAGTTTGAGGGGAAGAGATTCCTGCCAACGCATTGAGCGAAATAACTGGGTCATCAGATACAATCTCCTTTTGGTTGTCTTCTTCGATCGCCTCTGGTTCCTCAAGAGGTGGATCTTCCTCGGTGGAGCTGTAGTTAGTGGCATCTATTTGAAAAAACTTGGGCTCCTTGCATTTATGCCCAAGGGAATATTTTTCATCACAGTAGTAACATAGTCCTTGCTTCCTTCTCTCGGCCATTTCCTGAGGTGACACCTTTTGGACCTTAAGTGTCTGAGTCGTGGTATGAGCTTGTGGGGGACGACCTTTAGTGGGGAAATTGGGGCGGCTGTATTGGGTTGTTATGGCACGCTCCACCTTATGGGCTACCTGGCAAGCCTCCGTCCATGTGGGAGGGTGGTGGAGTAGAACTTGAGCTTTGATGGCTTCTTTAAGACCACTGATAAAACATTCCGTGTAGAACTCATCTGAGAGATGCTGAGTGCGGAAGGCCAAGGCTTCAAAAGCGGTGATATATTCATCCACTGTACCCGTCTGTCGGAGCTTAGTGAGACGGCCCAAAAAGGAGTCTCCCTGTTCAAAGCGATCTCGAAGAGCTTTGGCAAATTGGGCCCAACTCGAAAAAGGTGCATTGCGACGTTGATGCCATTCCGCCCATTGCCATCGTTCATTGTCCAAGTACATGGTCCCCACTCCAATCTTAGTCCAATCATCTTGGAGACGATTCAATTTGAAATACTGTTCCATTTGTGCTAGCCATGCAGACGGGTTAGAACCATCAAATTTCTGCATATCCAACTTGGGAGGTCGTTGACTATCCAACTTGGGAGGTGGTGGATGGGTGTGCCAGACGTGAGGAGAGTGGCTAGACTCACCCTCATGGTGTATATGGTCATTATAGGGTACCTCAAGAGCTGGCTCCTTGCCCTTATCGAGTGCTTGCCGTACCAGGCTCGATAGGTCATCAAGCGTATTTTTGAGCTCGTTCATATCTGTTTCAAGTTTGTCTAGTCTTTCATTGGCCATTGCTTGAGCTCTAGTTTCTACCATACACCAACTTGATGAAAAATTGGGACCGCCAAAAAAAAAAATTCTAAGAAATTGAATGGTACCACCGTGCTTAGCTCGTTGTCCTGATGCTGATGGGCTAGGTCACAATAAGCACTTCGGAAGATCTCAGATTTTTTTTTTTTTTTGGAATACTCCTAACGGAGTTTTACTCCTTCCTGATCAATATTGCAGTCGCCAAGTCCTCAAACTGTCAATGCCGCCAAAAGTCCTGCGAAAATTATATCCAGGTACAAAAACCCTTCACAACTACTCTGATCTGGTGGATCTGAGATATCTGAATGGTGGAACAACTGCTGCTGCTGATCTGGAATATCCGATCTGGTGGATCTGAGAGATCAGAATGGTGGAACAACTGCTGCTGCTGATCTGGAATAGATGATGTGTGATCCCCCCGATAGAAAGGGAACTATGGTCTTGGGGAGTGTCAGGTGCTACAGATCGCAATATACATAAGGGTCTGACAGTAGTACTCGGCCCAATGTTTCAGGGCTCTAACTAAGGAGGATCGACCGTACCCTTAGCCGTACAACCCGACTACCCTATCATACGGGTGAGTAATCTCTCCGAGTGCTGTTCTCGGTGTACTGTAGCCACAAGACGGCCGAAGGTTTATCTATGGCGAGGTTTCAAGGGAGCTACGGGGCTTCCTATATACCCAGAGGGTACGTGGAAGACAGTCCATGCGCGGTTCTGTCTAATGCACTACTACTCGAAGGGGTACCCACAGGGGTTACAAGGGAGTCCAACAGACGTGACCACCTCTTGTATTTCTTGTGTGCATGCCTCCCCAAATCCGCAGGTTTATGCGCTTAACGACAAATCCCGTGGTTTAAAGACGCCGGAACATGTCTCTAGCCAAAAAAAAAAAATTGCTAAAATTTGGAGATCCCCACCGAGCCCTGGAAAGTGCTCTGATACCACTTGTTATGCTCTTAACCTGCAAAGCAATACCCAAGCGAAGAAAAGATACCGAGAACACAGAATATGCGAAGAAAATATACCCAGAACACAGAATAGCAATGATTTTATTATTCAGAGAGAAATGTTCACAGGCCTCTTCGAGGGGGCAACCTCCAATAGAGCAGAGCTCGATTACAAAACAAGACACAATCCTCCTCGCAGGGAGTCTCTATCCTTTATATATGACTCATACATGCAATACCACGAGCCAATATCGTGGGTTTTATTAATACCATCTATCTAATACTACCGCCTATTTACCATCTATCTAATACTTCCGCCCATTTGCAACTAACTGTGGTCTCGTCATTAATTGCGGGTTAACCACTTACAAATATTAATATGGGCTTTATTGACTCTTGACTATGACGTGATCCCAAGACATAAATAAGGGGGTTAGGGTGGGACCCTAACAATAACTTTGGTCACAAAGCAGCTCAATGTGTTGCCTATAAGACAATAATGACTAGAGAAGCTCAAAAACAAAGAAGTATGACTGGAATCACGAAAAGGACCTATAACAACTTTTCCGCCTTTGAAAGTGAAATTGAATGTTCTATTTGTAATAACTTCTATCATGAAGAGTCTGAATGCAGGAGCAGGTTTCAGAAGACAACTCAGAAGGAACAAACTTCAAATGCCAGAACATGGAGAATGAAGGAACCAGAAAGATGTGGGATAGCTCTATATGCAGAAGGACAGGAAAATCAATGGTACATCGACAGTGGATGTTCGAAGCATATGACAGGTGATAAAGAAAAACTTCAATCATATAGTGCTTTAGAAAAAGGAAAGAAATTTTCTTTTGGAAATGATACCCCTGCAGTCATAAAAGGAAAAGGCACTGTTCAGTTGAAAGAGAAAGTCAAAGCTGGAAATGTTTTGTATGTTGATGGCTTGAAGCATAATCTACTGAGTGTCATTCAGATGTGCGATCAAGGAACTGAGGTAATATTTCGATCAAATGGATGTAGTGTTCGTGATCTTGATACAGGAAAAACAGTGATCAAAGGCAGAAGCACTCCAAATAATTTATACATATTTGAAGAAGGACAAAAACAATGCTATTTGAGTAAGAATGATGAACACTGGTTATGGCACCGGAGGTTGGGGCATCTAAGCTTTTCATAGATAAGGAAAGCATGCAAATACCAGGCAGTTCGTGGTCTTCCAGACATCAGAATTCCAGACAATACAACATGCAAATCATGTCAGTTTGGTAAGCAAACCAGAACTAACTTCCCTGAGAAGGAAGGATCAGCTAGCAGGCCTCTTGAACTACTCCATACAGATGTATGTGGACCATCTAGGAAAAGGTCACCTCGAGGAGAAGAATACTTTATATTATTCATTGACGACTTCTCCAGGATGGTTTGGATAGGACTTATGAAGCACAAAGACGAAACCTTCGAAAAATTCAAATCCTTCAAAGCCTTGGTTGAAAACGAATCAGATCACAAAATTAATTGCCTCAGGTCTGATAGAGGTGGGGAGTTTACCTCAAATGAATTTTTCGATTTTTGTGAAGAACATGGAATAAGAAGGGAATTCTCTACAGCTAGGACTCCTCAGCAAAATGGAATAGTGGAAAGGATGAACAGAACGGTTCAACAAATGGCTCGTGCAATGCTTGATGAATCTGGAACTGCCGCAACCTTCTGGGGGTGAAGCAGCATTTGCTGCGGTCGTTATTCTCAACAAAACAAATGTCTGGGTGAACAGCACTCAAACTCCTCATGAGCTCTGGTATGGTGAGACTCCTTCGGTAAAACATTTCAAAATCTTTGGAAGCAAATGTTATATTAAGAATAATGATGAACATCTTGGCAAGTTTGAACCTAGAGCAGATGAAGGAATTCTCCTTGGTTATTCTCCTCACAGCAAAGCATATAAGTGTTACAACAAAAGACTTCGAAGAATAGTTGACAGCATTGATGTAGTGGTTGATGAAGAAGGAAACATTCCTAGGCAAGTAAATTATGAAAATATCGAAGAGAATGAAGACCATCCTTCAAATCAGGCTGACGATGAAGAAGAACCTCAAGAGGCACCAGAGAAACATATAAGGATAGAAGAGAAGACTCCATCCAGGTATGTTCAAAAGAATCATCCAGAATCTCAAATTTTGGGGCAAAAGGAGGCAGGTGTACAAACAAGAAGAACGATTGCAGAAGCTTCAAGCTATTTGGCGTTACTCTCCTCCATTGAACCACAAAATGTAAAAGAGGCATGCAAAGATAAATGTTGGGTCAAGGCAATGGATGAAGAACTTGAGCAGATTGAAAAGAACAACACTTGGGAGTTGGTTCCTAGACCAAAAGACAAAAATGTCATAGGGACAAAATTGATCTTCAAAAATAAGTTGAATGAAAATGGGGAGGTAATTAGAAACAAGGCCAGACTTGTTTGTAAAGGGTATGCTCAACAAGAAGGAATAGACTTTGAAGAAACTTTTGCTCCCATTGCTAGAATTGAGGCCATCCGAATGTTCCTTGCTCTCTCAAGCTTTTAGAAGTTCAAAGTATTTCAAATGGACGTGAAATCAGCCTTTCTGAATGGAGACTTAGAAGAAGAGTTGTACATTGAGCAACCAGATGGTTTCATTCTTGGGAATGATCCAAATCTTGTATGCAGACTAAAAAAGGCTCTTTATGGTCTTAAACAGGCTCCAAGGGCTTGGTACTATCGTTTGGACAAATATCTTCATCAACAAGGCTTTTCAAAGGGATCAGCAGATGGAAATCTTTATATAAAAATTGAAAATGACAAATTGCTAATACTTGTTGTGTATGTAGATGATATTATCTTTGGAAGCAATGAAGAAACTATGAGTCGAAACTTTGCCTTGGTGATGCAGAAAGAATTCGAAATTTCACTACTTGGAGAGCTGACATATTTTCTTGGTCTACAAATCCAACAAAATGGAGGCGGTATCTTTTTGTCTCAAACCAAGTACCTCAAGCAGATTTTGAAGAAGTATGGCATGGAAGATTCAAAACCAGTATGTACCCTATGGTTATAGGATGCAACCTCAGTGCAAATGATGAATCAACAGTAGTACATCAACCAACCTATAGATCCATGATTGGAAGTCTACTTTATTTGACAGGTACCCGACCAGACATCATGCATGCAGTGGGAATAGTTGGAAGATTTCAAGCAAATCCCAAGGAAACTCATCTTCAGGCAGTTAAGAGAATCTTCAAGTACCTTCAAGGAACTCAAAACTGTGGCTTATGGTATCCTAGAGATACAGATCTCACACTTCATGCTTATACAGATGCAGATTGGGCCGGAAGCGTGGATGACAGGAAGAGCACAAGTGGTGGTGCATTCTTTATGGGTTACATATTAGTATCTTGGTTCAGAAAGAAACAGAGTTCGATTGCTTTATCTACAGCTGAAGCGGAATATGTGGCTGCTGCATCTTGCTGCACTCAACTCCTTTGGATGATGCAGACCTTGCAGGATTTTCAAATCACTTGTACACCACCTATCTCCAGCTTATGTGATAATACAAGTGCTATCAGCATTTCAAAGAACCCAGTCATGCATTCAAAGACCAAGCATATACCTGTCAAATATCATTTTCTTTGGGAACAAGTTCTTGAACAAAAGGTCAAGTTAGAGTATGTTCCTTCTAAGGAACAAGTTGCTAATATACTCACCAAACCACTGCCCAGGGAGACCTTTGAATACCTCAGGCAAAAGCTGGGGGCAGTTGATGCATCATCTTGTTGTTGAATCTCATCTGTTTTAGAGATTGTTGGTTGTACGCGAGTTTCACATGGGGTATACGCGTACATTTGCTGGGTTATGGATTGGTTGAAGATCGAATGGCATAGCTTCAGGGGGAGCATATATTCTTCTAATAATGCATTGTTGGCATTATGGTAGAAGATCTTGGAGGAGAAGGTACAGAAGGAAAACATGGATGTTGATCTGAATATTGTTGCTAATATGTCTCTATCTCTTTTGGTAGATTATGGTTCTTCTTGAAGAATTTTTCTTTTGCAGAACTGGTCTATAGTCAAGGGGAGCGTGATCAGCAGAGTAGAGACTTCAGCATGTTCTAAGGGGAGCATAACCCTTTGCCCTTGATGTCAAAGGGGGAGAATGACTTTGAGGATCTTGGGGTTGCCATCAAGTACAAAGGGGGAGATTGTTGGCATTATGATTCAGGTTTGGCGCTATGGCACAGGTGTTGTACTTGATGGCAACTCACTCAAGTGGAAAATCTCTGTTCAGGCTCTCAAAATGATGGAAAATAAGGGGTTCGCAGGTACATCGTTCAAAAGGTGCGGGCCTGCAAGCACGCCATTCACAAAGTGTGGTCATGTCCGCAGGTTATCTGAACAAAAGGTGCGGACCCCAGTTCACGCACTTTCATGCAGAGAAAAGCGCTCGCACGTGGGAAATCCTATGATGGTCCATGGTATTTAGTACGTCGTATATGATCATATGGTTTTGGCCCGTGGTATAGGATCTAAATTATTGAACCCCGGTTTCGGATCCCTTGTATTTGTTTTCGATGGTTTTTGTCCATGGTTTGAATAAGGGCTTACCTATAAAAAGGAAAGGAGATCACTTGGCTAGTCACTTGTGAAATTTGAATATCTTAAGATCTGAAATTTTGGGTGATCGGTTTGACAAGCTAGATCTAAATCAAGGTGAAATTTATAAATTGTAAAACAAATCTATTGATAGGTCGTGATCTCTCTGGCGCATGATCAGATTTGTGGATCTGACTGCCTGTGGCACATTGGAGGACTGTTAATTTGGCCCTATTCAGAGATCTGCAGCTCAGCAGAAGGCACAAGTGCGGGGGTCCGCAGCGCAGTAGAAGGCGCAGGTGCGGGGGTCCGCAACGCAGCAGAAGGCGCAGGTGCGGGGGTCCACAACGCAGCAGAAGGCGCAGGTGCGGGGGTCCGAAACGCAACAGAAGACACAGGTGCGGGGGTGCATAGAGTAGCAGAAGGCTCAGGTGTGGATCTACGCAGAGGTACGCAGTGCAGAAGAAGGAGTAGGTGCGGAGGTACGCAGAGCAGAGGAAGGACCGGGTGTGGATCTGCGCAGTCCAGACACAGAAGAACTGCGGATATTCGCAGGTTTCTGTTGGTGAAGTTGCGGACTTTTCTTAAAATATTTGTTGGCTGCCTTTTATCTATTGCTGCAGAGTTCTGGGTTTAGATTACTGGTATTGCTTTTCTAGTTACTGCATTCTGAGAAGTTATTGGGTGATTGTAAAAGGAGATTGGTTGATTCACATTTACTTGATGATTATTTGATGTTTATGGATCCAGTTTGAAAAATTATGAAAAGTGGTCCTTGGAAGAAAAGAAATAGGTCAGCACCTACATACTATTAGATCAGCTAGTACAAGAGCTAAGGGGGTTGTAGCTCCCTTCCAGGAGAGACTGGAAAACGAGAGAGGGTTGTAGCTCTCAGCAGGTTGTAGCCTGCGTACTGCTAAAGGACTGCACCAGTACAAAATCATTATAAAAGAAGTTTCTAATTGAAAGAAGACAGAGACATATTGCAGCAGGTGGTTTTCACACACATTGGGTTTCCACCTTATATCTGGTGTTCTTTGGTGTGACTATCTATTTTTCTTGTTCTTGCTCATTATTATTTGGTACTGACATACAAATTAATGATCAATATCTGAAGAATAAATTAAAGTATAAATATGGAAGATATATTGGAAAGAATTTGATAATACTGATTCACCCCGCCTCTCAGTATTATTTCCAACAGCAGAACACCCGGAAGTGTTCTAACCCTTCCACTTTGCAGCTTCAACTTTAATTTTCAACGACTAATGATTTTGGCCTTCCTGTCATCCCCTAAGAAGACATCACCACCATCATATTTCTCATACTCACAGAACCGCTCTCTATGGGGAGTGAAGTGAAAGGATGCACTTGAGTCAATCAACCATGCCTCATGATCTACATGTGTACTTGAAGAAGCCAAGTACACATCCCCACCTTCATTTGAGGTGGTTTTCGCCTCTACAGAAGGAGCCTCATCAGATCCCTTTCCTTTGTCAGGAGCTTTAGATTTAGAGTCCCTTTTGAAGTGGCCTTCCTTTCTGCATTTCCAGCACACCACCTTTACAGGTTTTCTTGAAGATTTAGATCTCCCTATAGATTTAGATCTCCCACTCAATGACTTATTTTTGTTTCTATTCTAGGACCGTCCTCATATAGACAAGGCATCACCATTTTGGCTCTCCATATTTTTCCGTCTCATCTCCTCTGTTAGCAAGGCTGAGACTATTTCATCAAACTGCAAGGCAGTTGCATTGCTACCTATTGCAATAACCAGACTATCCCACGAATCTGGTAGAGAACACAACAAACTGATGCACTTATCTTCATCTGAAATTTTAATATCAACAGATGCTAACTAACTTACCACAGTATTAAATGCATTCAGATGCTCTGTCACCGAGTCTCTATCTTTCATCCTCAGGTTATATAGCTTTTTCCGCAGGAACAGTTTATTCACCAGAGACTTAGATTGGTACAAAGTCCGTAACTTGTCCCACAAAGCGTTTGTTGTAGCTTCCCCTGATACATTCAGCAATATTGAATCTGAGACACACAATCATATTGTGCTCTTTGCCTTCCGATCCAACTTCTTCCATTCTTCATCAGACACTCTCGTTGGTTTAGTACCCGGATCTACCGCGATCCACTGATCTTTATCCACCAACAGATCCTCCATCTTGAGTTTCCACAACTCAAAACTTTGACCATTAAATTTCTTGATCTCTATCTTTCCACTGCTCGCCATCTTCTTTCACCACCAGAATCGATCTCGCAGATCTCCCACTGAACAGGTTCTACCACAGGCTCGAGCGAAACCCCTCAGCAATAAAAGTGTCCCCTTGAAGCCAAATCTGATCTGATACTAAATTTAGGTTTTAACCCCTGTTGGAAATAATACTTGGGGGGGGGGGGTGAATCAGTATTATTAAAATCTTTTCAATTCACACAAAAATTTGTATACGCAACTTCAATTAGTGAAAACGGCGTGTATACGCACCTCTGGTTAATGCAACTCACGTATAACTTGCAGACTTATAATTTTAATTATTCTTCAAATATTGATCATTAGTCTGTGTGTCAGAACCATATAAACAGTAACCAGAAAAATAGAGGAGATAGTCACACAAAAGAACACAAGATGTAAGGTGGAAACCCAATGTGGGTGAAAACCACCTGTTGCAATTTGTCTCTATCTTCTTTTAATTAGAAACTTCTTTTTACAATGATTTTGTACTGGTGCAGTCTTATACCAGTATGCAGGCTGCTACCTGCAGAAGGCTACAACCTTCTATTATTCTCCAGCTTCTCCTGGAAGGGAGCTACAACCCCCTTTAGCTCTTGTAGTAGCTGAGATACTAGTATGCAGGCTGCTACCTGCAGAAGGCTACAACCTTCTCTTTTCTTCCAGGGACCATGTTTCATAAATTTTCAGACTGGATTCATGAATAACATCAATTATACATCAAGTATATCTGCAACAATCAATATCCTTTGTACAACCCAATATAGAATCAACCAAACACTTCTCAGAACGTTGTAACCAGAAAACAGTAACAATAACCAGACACCAATTCTGAACCCAGAACACTACAGCTATAAACAGAAGTAGCTAATGCATATTTCATGAAACATACGCTACTTCACTAAGCAGAAACCTGCGTACATATGCAGCTGTATCAATGCCAACCAGCGTATACGCTTTCTTCAGTTGATGAACCTACGTGTACACGCGCCTGTGTCGTGCCGAACCTGCGTACAGATCTATAAAAGACAATTCTCTTTTTTCAAGTATTCAAACATTATTATACCCAGTTTATCATATTTATAGATCTAATCATGCGCCAAATATAACAGATCAAACATCATATAATGATACTATTATTCAAGCCTTAAGATCTTGATTCATCAATAGAACTTATCCATCTTTAGGGCTCAGGTTCCTCCTTGGTTCAGATTCAGCAATGCACCATAAATCAATCACCAGTGTTTCGAATCTTGCTCCTCTTAAGATATTCAACACTCCAGTCGATACCCTTGCCAAATGATCTCCTTCCCTTTTTATAGTCTTAGGCCTTAATCAACCCATGGTCCAAAACCATTGAGAACCAATACTAGGGACCCAATACCTGGGTTCAACACTTTGGATGCAATACTAAGGACCAAAACCATAGGTTCAAATATCTCGAGCGAAATACCATGGATCAAACATAAATTTTCCCACATGTACGCGCTTTTTCTTGCATGAAAGTGTGTGCATACGCATACATGCCTTTTGATTAGTTATCCTGCGTGTATACGCGACTTTGCTAAGATGAACCTGCGTATACCTCATTTTCTTCCATTCTGAGAGTCTGAACTATGATCTTTGAGTGAGTTGCCATCAAGGAAAACACTTATATCATAAAGCCAAACCTGTTCCAAACCTGTGTCATAATGCCAACAATCTCCCCCTTTGGACTTGATGGCAACCCAAAGTCACTCAAAGACATTCTCCCCCTTTGACATCAAGGGCAAAGGGTTAAGCTCCCCCTGAGTCTATGCTGAAATCTCTGCTCTGTTATGCTGTCCAAGCTCCCCTTGACTTGTAGGCAAGGTCTGCAAGAAGATGTTCTATAAAAGAAACATGACTTTATACATCATAAATGACCTTCTTATCACCAAGGACTCATACATACATCCATTTCCCAACGGGAATATATCAGAAATGACTCATCCACTCAACCAAGTGGGGATACATGATAAACTAAGAGCATTACATCATTCATCCTAGGCATAGAAGGGAATCCAAAATAGGTCGTTACATGACCTTAATAAAAGAAATATAAGACATAGAGACAAAATATCTATAGCAAGACTCTGACAATTATCAGCAGCAATTGTCAGTCATTATTCAGACCAGCACCCATATTCTCCTTCTACACCTGTTCCACCTGAAATCAAACCAACTGTGAATTTGAACCAAGATCTTCTAAGATAACGCCAACAATGCATTATTAGAAGAATATATGCTCCCCCTGAACCTGTGCCAGATGATCTCTGTCAGACCCACATTATACTCTTTTCATCATGAGCCTGTCCCCACTGCTTTTCTTCAAACCAACATATACGCGATTGTATCTTAATAAACTGGCGTATGTACGCGGATCCTCCTCATTCAACTTGCGTACAACCACTTTTCTCTGAAACAGACAAGATTCAGCAACAAGATGATTCGTCAACTACCCCCAGCTTCTGTCTAAGGTATTCAAATGTCTCCCTGGGCAGTGGTTTGGTGAGGATATCAGCAACTTGTTCCTTAGAGGGAACATACTCCAATTTGACCTTTTGTTCAAGCACTTGTTCCCGGAGAAAATGATACTTGATCGATATGTGCTTGGTCTTTGAATGCATGACTGGATTTTTTGAAATGTTGATTGCACTTGTATTATCACATAGAATGGGGATAGGTGGAGTACAAGTGATTTGCATGTCTTGTAATGTCTGCATCATCCAAAGGAGTTGTGTGCAGCAAGATGCAGCAGCTACATATTCTGCTTCAGCTGTAGATAATGCAATTGAACTATGTTTCTTGTTAAACCAAGATACCAACCTAGGACCCATGAAGAATGCACCACCACTAGTGCTTTTTCTATCATCCATACTTCCTACCCAATCTGCATCTATATGCATGAAGTGTGAGATCTGTACTTCTAGGGTACCATATAGTTTTGAGTTCCTTGAAGATACTTGAAAATTCTCTTAACTGCCTGAAGATGAGTTTCTTTGGATTTGCCTGAAACCTTCCAACTATTCCTACTGCATGCATAATATCTGGTCGGGTACTTGTTAGATAGAGAAGACTACCAATCATGGATCTATAGGTTGGTTGATGCACTGCTGCCGATTCATCATTTGCGCTGAGGCTGCATCCTGTTACCATAGGGGTACATACTGGTTTTGAATCCTCCATCCCATATTTCTTCAAGATCTACTTGAGATACTTGGTTTGTGATAGAAAAATGTCGTCTTTGTTTTGTTGGACTTGTAAACCAAGAAAATATGTGAGCTCACCAAGCATAGACATTTCAAACTCTTTTTGCATCACCAAGGAAAAATTTTGACTCATGTCTTCTTTATTGCTACCAAAGATGATATCATCAACATACACAGCAAGAATTAGCAACTTATCATTGTCAACTTTTATATACAGATTTCTATCTGTGGAACCTTTTTTGAAACCTTGTTGATGGAGGTACGTATCCAAGCGATAATACCAAGCCCTGGGAGCCTATTTAAGGCCATATACAGCCTTTTTGAGTCTACATACAAGCTTTGGATCATTTCCAAGGATAAACCCATCTGGTTGCTCAATATACACTTCTTCATCCAAGTCTCCATTTAGAAAAGCAGACTTCACGTCCATTTGAAATACTTTGAACTTCTGAAAGCTAGAAAGGGCAAGGAACGTTCTTATGGCCTCAAGTCTAGCAACTGGTGCGAAAGTTTCTTCAAAGTCTATACCTTCTTGTTGCGCATACCCTTTACAAACAAGTCTTGCCTTGTTTCTAATCACATCTCCATTTTCATTCAGCGTATTTTTGAAAATCCATTTTGTCCCTATGACATTCTTATCTTTTGGTCTAGGAACCAACTCCCAAGTGTTATTCTTTTCAATCTGTTCAAGTTCTTCCTCCATGGCCTTGACCCAGCATTCATCTTTGCATGCCTCTTTTACATTTTGTGGTTCGGTGGAGGAGAGCAATGCAAGATAGCTTGAAGCTTCTGAAATGGTTCTTCTTGTTTGTACACCTGCCTCTTTTTGCCCCAAAATTTGAGTTTCTGGATGATTCTTCTGAACGTATCTGGATGGAGTCTTTTATTCTATCCTTATCTGTTCTTCTGGTGCCTCATGAGTTTCTTCTTCGTCATGAATCTGATTTGATGTTGAAGGATAGTCCCCATCATCTTCGAGATCTTCAGATTTTACTTGCCTAGGAGTGTTTCCTTCTGCATCAACCACTACATCAATACTTTCAACAATTTTTCCAAGTCTTTTATTGTAACACTTATATGCTTTGCTGTGGGGAGAGTAGCCAAGTAGAATGCCTTCATCTGCTCTAGGTTCAAACTTGCCAAGATTTTCATCAGTCTTCTTAATGTAGCATTTGCTTCCAAAAATTTTGAAGTATTTTACCATGGGAGTCTTACCATACCAAAGTTCATGAGGAGTCTGAGTGTTGTTTACCCAGACGTTTGTCTTGTTAAGAATAGTAACTGCAGCAAATGCGGCTTCACCCCAGAAGGTTGCGAGAGTTCCAGATTCATCAAGCATAGCACGAGCCATTTGTTGAACCGTTTTGTTCATCCTTTCCACTACATTTTTTTGAGGAGTCCTTGCAGCAGAAAATTCCCTTCTTATTCCATGTTCTTCACAAAAATCGAAAAATTCATCTGAGGTAAATTCCCCTCCTCGATCAGACCTGAGGCATTTGATTCCGCGATCTGATTCGTTTTCCACCAAGGCTTTGAATGATTTGAACTTTTTGAAAGCTTCATCTTTATGCTTCATAAGCCCTATCCAACACATCCTGGAAAAGTCATCAATAAACAATATAAAGTATTCTTCTCCTCAAGGTGATATTTTCCTAGTTGGACCACATACATCAGTATGGACAAGTTCAAGTCGCCTGCTAGCTGATCCTTCCTTTTCAGGGAAATTAGCTCTGGTTTGTTTACCAAACTGACATGATTTGCATATTGTATTGTCTGGAATTCTAATGTCAGGGAGATCACGAACCGCCTGATATTTGCATGCTTTCCTTATCTGAGAGAAGCTAAGGTGCCCCAATCTTTTGTGCCATAGCCAGTGTTCATCATTCTTGCTTAAATAGCATTGTTGTTGTCCTCCTTTGAGTACGTATAAATTATTTGGAGTTCTTATGCCTTTGATCACTGTTTCTCCTGTATCAAGGTCACGAACAATACATCTTTTTGATCGAAATATTACCTCAGTTCCTTGATCACACATTTGATTGGCACTCAATAGATTATGCTTTAAGCCATCAACATACATAACATTTCCAGCTTTGGGGTGTCATTTCCAAATGAGACCTTATTTTCCTTTTCTAAGGCACTATATGACTGAAGTTTTTCCTTATCACCTGTCATATGTTTCGAGCATCCGCTGTCGATGTACCATTGATTTTCCTGTCCTTCCGCATATAAGGCTATCCAACATCTTTCTAGTTGTGGTTCTTTCTTTTTCCATGTTTTGGGTTTCAATGAAGTTGGCTCCTTCTGAGTTGTTTGCCGAAACCTACTCCTGCATTCAGAATCTTCATGAGCGAAGTTGTTGCAGATAGAACATTCTATTTCATTTTCAAGAGCAGAAAAGTTATTGTAGGTTCTTTTCATGATTCCAGTCATACTCCTTTGTTTTTGAGCTTCTCTAGTCATGATGGTCTTGTAGGCAACACATTGAGCAGCTTTGTGACCAAAGTTATGACAAGAGAAACATTGGCCATTGAAGAAATTTTTGCGATTATCAAACCTACCAACGAACTGATTGTAATTTCCATTGACATCCCTTCTTGAGGCAAATTGAGAATGATTTACCTGTGGTTGATTGAAGCTTTTGTTCATCCTTGAAGTAGATTGCCCCGATGTACTTGGTAATATTTGTTCGTTCTTGAAGCAAATGGTCCCTAATTTACCTGGTAATCTATATTATGCTTTTGCTATCGATTGTCAACCTGTTCACTTCTCCTTGTTGCATCAAGATAAATTTTGGAGGTGGATGGATTCTGTGCTTGCTTTTGTGCTTGAGACGTTTCTTCAGAATATCCGAGACCTGTCTTGATTAGAGGAGAACGCTGGATAATCTCATCTAAAGTTTCAAATCCTTTAGCAAATTTAAGATTAAGAGCTTTTGTTTTCTCAACTTTTTTCTAAGTCCCACAATTTCACATTCTAACTCTTCATTGTGTTTATCTCTTTCAGCAAGTTGGAATGTCAAAGTGTCTATAATCATGTTCTTTTCTTCTAAACAAATTTTGAGTTTAGAAATTTCTTCATAAAGATCTTCTTCATTTATAGCATCCAAGAAGTCATCATCTTCAAAAGCCATCAAAAGTCTATCATCATTACCTTGTTCATCTTCATCACTATTTGAAAGTCCATCACTTTCTTCATGTGTATAATAGCTCTTCTTACTTACATTCTATTTTTTGTTCCATCTAACAGGTTCCTTACCTTTGTCTAGTTTATCTTTATGAGGACACTTTGCAGCATAGTGACCGACTCTTCCACAAGCAAAACATTTGAAAGGCATCTTACCTATGAATCTTCCAATTCCCCGTTGAATGTTCTTGACAAAGTTTGATTCTTCTTCTTCTTCAAACCTATATCCTGACTCATTGTAATCTCCTTTTCCTGAGGCTTTGAATGCGGCTTCTCTCCTGTCTGATGGTCCCCCTTTTCTCATTTCGTAAGCAGTTAGAATTTCATGCAGCTAGGACATGGTAAGACTTTGTAGATTCTGCTTTTCTTCTATGGCAGAAACTTTTGAATCAAACTTAGAAGACAAAGATCTTAGAACCTTTTCAACCAAAACAACTTCCTTTATTTCTTCACCCAAGTTATTCATACAATTTACAATCTCATATATACGTAGGAAATAGTTAGCCACACTTTCATCATTGTGCATTCTGAGACTTTCATATTGAATTCTAAGAGTTTGTAGTTTTGCTCATTTTACCTGATCATCTCCTTCATAGCTCAGAACAATCTTGTCCCATATTTCTTTTGCGGTTTTGAGCTGCATAACCTTGACGAATTCTGATTGAGATAGACTCCCCAATAGAGTATTGACAACCTTTGCATTTGTTTCATACTGCTTCTTACCAGCCGTATCTGTAGGAGTTGCTGATGGAAATGTGTATCCTGTTTCCACAATATCCCAAACTTCTGTACCAAGAGATTGAAGATAGGCTGTGATTCTTACCTTCCAATAGACGAAATTGCTCCCATCAAAAATTGGTGGCCTGATGGATGCCTCTCTCTCGTAGTTGCTCATGATGATAAATCTTCCCTCAAGCGGTCAAGCTTCTTCTGAAGGACCTGCTCTGATACCAATTGTTGGAAATAATACTGAGAGGGGGGGGTGAATCAGTATTATTAAAATCTTTTCAATTCACACAAAAATTTGTATACGCAACTTCAGTTAGTGAAAACGGCGTGTATACGCAACTCTGGTTAATGAAACTTGTGTATAACTTGCAGACTTATAATTTTAATTATTCTTCAGATGTTGATCATTAGTTTGTGTGTCAGAACCATATAAACAGTAACCAGAAAAATAGAGCAGACAGTCACACAAAAGAACACAAGATGTAAGGTGGAAACCCAATGTGGGTGAAAACCACCTGCTGCAATTTGTCTCTATCTTCTTTCAATTAGAAACTTCTTTTTGCAATGATTTTGTACTGGTGCAGTCTTATACCAATACGCAGGCTGCTACCTGCAGAAGGCTACAACATTCTCTTGTTCTCTAGCTTCTCCTGGAAGGGAGCTACAACCCCCTTTAGCTCTTGTACTAGCTGAGATACTAGTATGCAGGCTGCTACCTGCAGAAGGCTACAACCTTCTCTTTTCTTCCAGGGACCACGTTTCATAAATTTTCAGACTGGATCCATGAATAACATCAATTATACATCAAGTATATCTGCAACAATCAATCTCCTTTGTACAACCCAATATAGAATCAACCAAACACTTCTCAGAATGTTGTAACCAGAAAACAGTAACAGTAACCAGACACCAATTCTGAACCCAGAACACTGCAGCTATAAACAGAAGTAGCTAAAGCATATTTCATGAAACATACGCTACTTCACTAAGTAGAAACCTGTGTACATACGCAGCTGTATCAATGCCAACAAGGGTATACACTTTCTTCAGTTGTTGAACTTGCGTGTATACACGCCTATGCCGCACCGAAATTGCATACAGATCTATAAAAGACAATTCTCCTTTTTCAAGTATTCAAACATTATTATACCCATTTTTATCAGATTTATAGATCTAATCATGCACCAAATATAATAGATCAAACATCATATAATGATACTACTATTCAAGCCTTAAGATCTTGATTCATCAATAGAAGTTATCCATATTTAGCGCTCAGGTTCCTCCTTGGTTCAGATTCAGCAATGCACCATAAATCAATCACCAGTATTCCGGATCTTGCTCCTCTTAAGATATTCAACACTTCAGTCGATACCCTTGCCAAATGATCTCCTTCCCTTTTTATAGTCTTAGGCCTTACTCAACCCATGGTCCAAAACCATTGAGAACCAATACTAGGGACCCAATACCTGGGTTCAACACTTTGGATGCAATACCAAGGACCAATACCATAGGTTCAAATATGTCAGGCTAAATACCATGGATCAACCATAAATTTTCCCACATGTACGCGCTTTTTCTTGCATGAAAGTGCATGCATACGCATACGCGCCTTTTGATTGGTTATCCCACGTGCATATGCGACTTTGCTAAGATGAACCTGCGTATACCTCATTTTCTTCCATTCTAAGAGCCTGAACTATGATCTGCCATTTGACTGAGTTGCCATCAAGGACAACACTTATATCATAGAGCCAAACCTGTTCCAAACCTGTGTCATAATGCCAACAACCCCGTACAGAAATTACCTGCATACGAATTCTAAAACACAGAAAATAAATAATGCGAGAGAAGAACTCATAAAACACATATACACAGAGATTTTCCCCTAGATCCCAAAACCGGGACTACCAGCTTGATTTTTCATTATGTTCCTTTCAATGTTATAATACATATTTATACATGCCGAAGCATCCAATACCATGGACCGAAAACCATCGCGTCCAATACCATGGACCGAAAACCATCGCGTCCAAAAAACATGTGCGAAAATCATGCACAAAACCATAGGTGGGTCCGCCCAACCTAACATAGGGTCCAAAACCAAAATTTTCCAAGGCGCTGCCCCGGACCCCATAAAGTGGGGTTACGGGTGCCCTTCAAACCCCCTGTTAACTATGTGGAAAGAATATAACACAACCCAACACTTCACTGCGGAACCGGTCGACTTAATCCTCATTCAAGAAACCCTAGGGGAAGCACATCATGTTTCTAAGATTCTACAGGCTATTTTCCCTGGGTGGATTTTCACTGCACTTGATGCCATGGGACGCTCTGGTGGTTTGGCCATGGGATACAATCCCCGTTCCATTAAACCCATTTCGACCTGGGGAGGAAAGGGTTACATGGGCATTGATTTCTTCTCAGCCTAATTGGGAATGGAATTCAGGGTCATGAATGTTTATGGGTTATGCCAAGGAAGGGAGGCTTTCTGGAACCACCTCCTTAACCTATCCTTGTCCTCTACTGACAACTTCATATTGGGAGGGGATCTTAACTTTTCTATCGGATTCAGTGAGTCTTGGGGCTCATCGGCTTAGATCGATCCACTCTCAGAAACTATGGAAAATCTTCTTGACTAGGCCCAGCTCACCGATGTCCCAATGATAAAGCCCCTTCCTACTTGGAGGAATAGAAGGGTTGGGAAGGCTGACCTCGCTAGAAGACTTGACCGGTTCATTATCAAGAATCAGTTTTTGTAGCGTTTATCCCATTATAGGCAGTGGGTTGGGTCAGGAGGCATATCTGACCACTCACCTATCTACCTGGAAGTATCTGGTCCTCCAAACAAACCTCGGGCACCCTTCAAGTTCAACTCTGTATGGCTACAGGATCCCTCATACATTGAGCTGGTCACTAATCATTGGGCACAAAACCCACCCTCTCAGTATCATACATGGGCTGAAGGATTTTGTCAAAACCTTCTACAGCTCAAGAAGCTCACTATTAAGTGGGCCAAAGAAAAACATCAAAAGGATAACCATATACTCTCATATGTGGAAGTTGCTTCGGCGGACCTTACCGATGACAACAATAGGGGATTTATGAGTGCTGAAGACAAATCCTATCTGATTGAATTGGAAAACAAAAGAGCAAAGATTTTGCAGGAACAGGAGGAAACCTGGAGACTAAAGAGTCATGCTATCTGGCTCAAAGCAGGGGATGAGAACACTAGGTACTTATAAAACTTTTCCAAAGGAATAAAAGCCTCCAATACCATTTGGCAACTGCCCACTCCCAATGGAGGATCTGCTAAAACTTTCCACCAGCTCTCATAGCTGGGCATATCACACTTCCAACAACTCTTCAAGGAACCTCCTGGCTATAATCTGGCTGAGATCATCCGTGTAGCAGGGCAATTTCCTAGATTTGTCAATCAAGATACAGTAGATGAGATCACTGCTCCTATCACTAGAGAAGAACTAGAAGGAACTCTCAAATTGTTCAAAAAAGACCAAAGCCCTGGGCTGAATGGATGGCTTATTGAATTTTACCTAGCTTTCTTTGAAATCGTTGGGAATGATCTTCTCAAGGTTGTCGAAGAGTGCAGGACATCTGGGAGAATGTATGAGGCCATCAATACCACTTTCATTGCTCTTATCTCGAAATTGGATTCCCCGATCTCTTTCAATTATTTTCGCCCAATCTCTCTCTGCAACACCATCTACAAAATCATAGCTAATATTATAGCCAAGTGGCTTCGACCCGTTCTATCCCATCACATCTCCCCCAAGCAATTTTCTTTCCTCCATAATAGGCAGATTCATGAAGCCATTAGCACAACCCAGGAAGCCATACACTCTATAAAATCTAAGTCTCTGAAAAGCATAATTCTCAAGATTGATCTCGCCAAGGCATTTGATCACGTCAGTTGACTCTTCATTAAGATGATACTCATCCACTTAGGCTTTCCTAATGAGTTCATAAACTGGATCATCTGCTGCATAAATACAGTCTCCTACAACATCCTGATCAATGGCTCGGCAACCCAGTTCTTTCATGCCGAACGAGGGCTGAGGCAGGGTTGTCCCTTGTCCCCACTTCTATTCCTTCTAGTGATGGAAGGTCTCAGTAGGCTCATTGCCTCGGCAAAGAGGGAGGGCAGACTTAAAGGCCTAAGAATGAATGATCTCTACCACCTCACTCACCTGGTCTTTATAGATGATGTCCTAATATTCCTAGATGGTAGCGTTAGGGACTCGGCCACCTTCCATGACATTCTCATCCTCTTTGAAAAATCCACTGGAATGATTGCAAATCAAACCAAATCTACGATCACCCTGTCTCATACTACTCCTTAAGAAGTCAGAGCAGCCCATATGCACTTTCATTACACCCCCCACAACCTCTCGGACGGGCTTAAATATTTGGGTTTCTGAATAAAACCCAACAACTATAGGATTGCCAACTGGATCTGGTTAGTGATCAAGCTGGAGAAGAGGTTGAAAAGTTGGAATCATAGAATACTCTCTAGAGCAGGGAGACTTGTCCTGGTCAAATCTGTTCTGGAAGCCACCCCGATATACTGGATGTCCCTTGCCTGGATCCCACGGGGAATCCTCAGTCGTATAGAACAGATATGCAGCCGATATCTTTGGAATGGACATAAGGAAGGTAAAAATTTTGCCTGGGTAAGCTGGAAGAACATCGCCCTCCCAAAGAAATGGGGGGGTGGGGGTTAAAAGATCTGCCTTATTTTGCCAAAGCACTTGCAGCAAAGATGAGTTGGTCTCTTCTCACTGCTAACAACCTTTGGATAACAGTGACATACCATAAATACATTTGGCCTGAACAGATTCTGGACTGGGTTCGTCAACATGACTGGCCAAGTGGGGGAATATCCATTGTTTGGAAATCTATATTACAGACAATGCCTTTCATTAGAGCAGAATTGGCATGGCGCATAAACAATGGCTCCTCTATGAGAATTGGTATTGATCCTTGGATAGGTGGGGGTAATCGGTACCTTCTTCCACTAGACCTCCTACAATATCTCAATCACAGGGAGGTCAAGACGATCGCCAAAATTGTTGATCAAGATCATAGATCCATCCTCAGACAGCACTAGCGAACAGCTCATGAACTGAATATTCCTGCACAGTGGCAGCACTCTTAGGATTCATACATTGGGGCTCTATCTGAAGCACATATAATCCTCAATCAGGATCCTGATGTCTTAGTTTGGACCCCTGCTGATCATGGGAAATACAGTCCAAAACTCAGATATCTGCATCTACTACAGTCCCGAAAGCCCATCCACACTCAAGAATGGTGGCAGCAGCTATGGAGACTAAAAGCTCCCCCGAGCCCACCTATTTATGTGGTGCGTTTTAAGCAACAAAACCCCCACGGGAGAGGCACTTATGCACAGATCCATCTTTGGGCCGAGCTGGTGTGTTCTTTACAAACAGGAAACCGAATCAAATGAGCATTTGTTCTTGTCCTTCTCATACGTCACACAATTATGGCAATCAATAACACAACATCTCTCAATGAGGAATGCTTGGCAGGGCCCTACTATTCTGCAAGCTTGGAATAACTGGAACACAGTGCACCAGAGGCAAAAAACACAATTCCTACCACTTATAATCTGTTGGTCCATTTGGCTAGCCCGAAACCGCCATATATTTAAGAATCAGCCTATCTGTTTGCCACTGCTCATTCCAAAGGTAGTGACAGTCTATCATGACATCCCTGATGAAGAGCCAACACGCGCCCGTATAATATCAGACCTGGATATATCGAAAAAAATGGCCATGGGCTTTTTTCGACATGGCAGCACAACCTCAAGGCTGTGGGGGGTGGGGGGTTTGCTCATACATCTCGGACCAGCATCATTTTAAAGTCAAATTAGGATTGGGGAAGGAACAAATAATTTCGCTAAGCTTATCACTATGAGACACTTACTGCATTTTACACTCGCACATAATTGCACTTCTCTACAGATTTTTGGAGATTCTCAAATTATCATAAATTGGTTCAATGCAAAAAACCAATGTCATGCTATATCTCTTCAAAACATTTTGAATGACGTGCACAATCTCAAAACAGGTTTTAACATGGTCTCTTGTCAACATATACACAGGGAATACAATGAGGATGCTGACAAGCTTTCCAAGGAGGGCTCACTACTTCCCCGAGGCATGTGGCTAATCAATGAACAACTGGGCACAGAGGTCTATCAATATCATCATAGACCATATATAGACCAGGACTACTACAGGGTGGATCAACCATAAATTACACTAGTACCTATTTTGATGTCTTTTTTTTTAGTAACTGCATAGACATAACAATATGTATATATTTATATTTCTGATGATAAAAGAGACAATGTGTATTTTTTATACTGGAAATGGCAAGGCCATAAATTTTGCTTCAGCAAACTATTGTACAAAGATCTATACTGATCTTACAGATACAACATATGCCACAAGCATCTACTACATGTAATTTTTCTCTCATAATGAAAGATTACGATTTTTTCCTTGGAAAAAAATTATTAGTAATAAAGTATTATTAATATTAATATTAATGTTAATGTGATAATATTAATACTAATGAGTTTATCCATTCATTTTAATTACAGATCTACCAAGTGTCTAGAGGGATGAAATAACTTTTCATTCTAAAATAGGTTTGTATTTCAAGAGATTTGATCCATCCCAACCTTTAGTAAATATGGAGTTAAGCTACATATATGGGGCTTAAATTTGAAGAATAATTAACCAGAGTGATATTCACTTCATTATTATCAATAGTGAAACACATCATCAGGTCACACATATTTGTCGTAATGGTGGGTCTTGTTATTGTCGTAATGGTGGGTCTTGCTATTAATTGGAAAGGTCCACATCAAAATGAATATTGTGGGTATCATTTCGTTTAATTACTCTTCAAATATTTGATTTATGATCTACATTAAAAATAATAATAATAAAAAATAAAAATTATTATTATTAATTTTTAAAAATTATATATCAATTGTTCATGGGGTCTTGGATAGAGGGTGATCAAGTGCTCTCTTAAGGCACTCCTTGATGTGAAGTCATTGATTCAATTCTCTGCCCTGATCGGGGTGATATATTGGACATGATGAAGATGTAGTCCCACCAATCTTACAAAAAAAACAGTCTAGTATGAGGGAGATGTTGTCACCTAATATTACATTTAAAAATAATAAAATAATACTTATATTAACAAATTAAAAAATAGTAACAATTAAAAAAAATCAATGTTGACCATAAATAAAATACTCTAAGTTCACCTTAATTTTGTATCAATTTTATGTATAGAAATAAAGTAATTGAAAGTAAAATAAAAAACAAAAAATAAAAAAATTACTTTTTAGTATGGAGTTAACAATATAATATAATATTGTTGATACTATATTATATATATTGACATCTATGAACTTGATACTATATTATATTATATTGTCATCTATCAACTACATGTTAAAAAATAATTTTCTTCATACTCAAAAGTTTTTATTTATTTATTATTATTATTTATATATTTTAAATTACTTTATCTATATATAAAGTCCATGCAATATTAAAGAGAAATTGAATTATTTATTTATGGTCAACATTGATTTTTTTAATTGTTATTATTTTTTTAATTTGTTAATATAAATATTATTTTATTATTTTTAAACATAATGTTACGTGACAACATCTCGGTCAAACTAGAGTGTTATACAAATACATATAAATATTAATATTAAAAATATACATTAAAATATTAATACCAAAAATTATAAATATTAATATTAAAGATATACATAAAGATATTAATACCAAAAATTATAATTCTAATTAATAGAAATTAAAGTTGGAGTATGAATATTAATATTAATACTATATCTAAGTAATATTAATGATAAAACTATAATATTATATTAGAGTACTATAATACCTTAAGTGTAATTATAATCAATTTAGATCCATCTTAACTTTGAACCTATTAAGTATTGAGAGGGATTAAATCTCTTGAAGTGTAAACCCCTTTTAGAGTTTGATCCATCTAAGTGCTTGGCAATTCAAAGTTAAGATATATTTAGATTAGTTTTAATCAATATTTTATTTTATTTTTTTTTTTTTTTTAATTTGACTTAGTCAAAATATTTACCAGAGAAGATATATAAAACAAAACATAACATTACAATATCACTTTCATACACACAACTTAAATTACTATATATTTTAAATAACTTAAATTACTATATATTTTAAATAAATATAAAATTTAAGAAAAAATAATTAAATACATAAATCTTCCCCTTTTATTTAAAATAAATATAAATATATATATATATATATATATATATATATATATATTATATATATTTTTAATAATTTGTTTAACATAATAAATCAAAAAATACTGCCCTTTGGGACGGACGAAAACACACGAAAGTCATTGATAAAAAATATTTTCGGCAATTTCTTTAATGAGAGAAAGACGCAAACTCCATGAGTTCTTGAACTGAATCTCATCCTGCAAATGAGTTCTTGACCCAAAATATATATATAATATATTAATATTGAATTTGGGAATTATATCTTTAAATATAAATTAAATATGTTTGAATTATGTTGAATTAATAAACCAACACAGAACTAAATAATATATTCAATGTGTTATTGCTATGTACTCAGTAGGAAACAATTTAGAATACAAGTTTATGGAGAAGATGGAGATTAAAACCATAGTTCTATTATGTTATTAGTTTTTTTTGTGGGTAAAGGCAAAGTTATTTATGAATATGATGTTGAGTAAAATTATTGGCTTAGTCTCCCGGATGCGGGTGCTATCAATGTCAATGCCGCGTGTTAAGAAAGTTATGAGGCATGTGGCTTGTCACATGGGCCTCTGTCAGCCCGGACAAGCCACGCCACACCAAGGAGAAGGCTCCTTAAATTCGCCGGAAGGCGATGCAATCAGCAAGTTGGAAATGTTTTATGTGGAGGGGAATGTCGTTAGTTTGTCAAGTCGATTGCAGGGGAACGCTGTGGGAATGTACAGACGTTTGCAGGCGCCATTCAATGCGCTGCAACATCCGAGGAGCATGGGAGCTATTAAGGTTGCCACCCTAACCACTCTGCCGCATCCCAAGCCGTTTGAGTGGGTAATAGCTTGGAGTAAGGTTTCTGAAGGAATCGCTGGTGTGGGAAGCCACTGTCAAATGCCAAGGGAGAGGCTCAGGATGAGCAGTCGCAGAGGAGGGTCACGGGGTCGTTCTGACTCTCAGAGGCCTGAAATGTCACCATCGTCCTCAGTTGAAATTACCTCTGAGCAAACCAGGCCTCCAGGCCGCAATGTTAGAGGAAGCTGGGGCATTCCGGAGTGTGGTCACTCGGAACACCCGGCCATTCGATATAGAATTCCCTGTGCTTTTGCAAATAACACTTTGATAGTTTCGGTTACTGTGGAGCATTGTAGCAGTACTCGGGGGCGCTTGGAAACTGTGACTGTTCCGCGGGTAGATATGGAGACTCCCCCTGTCGACTTCACGCGTCCGGTTCAGAAGGATGAGGCCGGCCCCAGTGAACCTGTTCAGAGGAGCTCGTGCCAGGGTAAGGAAGCAGCGGAAAAGCTCAAGGGTCCTGCAACAGATGAGCCTCACACCACGGATGAAGATTAACTCAGAAGACGCCAAGTCTGGGCAGCAAGGAATGAATTTCTCTGACCTTCTCATTTTCATGATTTTGTATATCTGTCATGGGGTTTATGTTCGTAATGTCGGTCCAAATCACCATGGTCTCAGTCCACGCGTCAGTCTACATGTTCACTGTGTCGTTTTCTATACACATCGTGTCGAATTGTGTTCACCATGTCCAGTAATGCATCCATCGTGTCGATTTCGGTATTCACCGTGTCAAGTCATGAATCCATCGTGTCAAGTCATGAATCCATCGTGTCGATTACTGTATGCTTCGTGTCGAATCTCTCTGCAAGGTTAGCAATGACTGATATCTTCTCTGAAGAAACAGGGCTTCGGCCCAGATGTAAATTTGGTTGTAATTTTGACTTTTTTGTAATATAATTAGCTCAGTTTTAACGAAAAAAAAAAAAAAAAAATTATTGGCTTAGTCAAACTATTTTTATAAAATTACATGGTATTGTGCTTATTACTGCATAGTGGTTTCGCCATATTTTTATTTTTATTTTTTTTTAGTAAAGTGTGTATTAGTTTTCAGTGTGTAATTTGTTATTTATTAAACTTTTTAATGAAATGAAATAGAAGTTTACTTTTCTTACTTTATGGGTTTGGATATAAATCATGTATTGAGCACCAATGAAGCACATCATGTTTTGTAGTTATTTAATTAAATATTTTGAACAAGATATTGCACTTTTATTAGCATAACTCTACTTCAATAATCCTAAGAATACCATCCAAAGGGAACTATGATATCAATGTGTTTTTAACCACTTACAAGTAAGTGGTGTATTTTTTTTTGTTTATTTGTTCTTTTTAGATTAGTGATATCTCCATATCTACTTTTCTTCACTAAAAAAATTAATTAGTGACATGGTTAAAATATTTAACTTTATGTTTTATCAAATTAATTAGAATCGTTGTAAGATTGACAATTCCTACTAAAAATATCAATATATTTATGGATGTAATGAGGTACTTCAAGCATGGATTGATGCTTACATAGGTTTCTCAACCAATGGTTCTTTATTTTTTTGTTATGTATAATTTAAGTTCATAAGTGGATTTTATTGAAGGAAAAATGATGAATATGAAAATAACTGAGGTCAAACTAGTTGGTTGGGGTTTTCTTCCACAAAATGAGCCACTAATAGAAGGTTTTTCTATATAAATGATGAATATTTCAAATTTCAATATCTCTAACCCTAGCAACCCTTTGTAATTTCCACAATTTAATAAAGTGTTTTGCTCAGACTAGTAGCTAGTATCAACAACCATGGCAAGAATCCCACTAGCATCAGCTCTTGAAGCTAGTGAGCTATGGCTCAAAGAAATTGGAACTGAAATTAGTAGTGAAACCACAAAAACTCAAGCTAAATTAGGTATGATTCAAGTAGTTCATGTTCAAATCATGCCTCTCCACTACAAAGTAACATCTATGCCTTTATTATAAATATGCATTTTAATCTTAAATACATGGTCTCTAGCTTTATAATTACTAATATGTAAATAGTATATTTCAAGGGAAATGATATGCATCATATGGTGTTTTAAGTGGTGGAATAACTATTAGTGTTTTGCATCTTAAACATTATAATAGAGTATTTGGAGAGGCCTTGTTATGTATCAAAAGATAGTATATCAAGAACTAAAATAACTACTAAAATATGACATAACAAGTATTGTAATGAAGATAACAATTATATATAGGTTATATGTGTAAGATATGAATAAGGGCTTCTTTTTATACTGTAAACTTTTTTAGAAGAACTTTTGGATTAGAAGTAAACCACTTACTCACTGAGTCACTAAATCAACACTAACAACAATGCATCTAGCAGTAATGAGAAACTTAGAACCTAAAGCAGAGTGACTTAAAGTGAAGACTAGAGAAGCATGCAAATACAAACCATGGATTTGAATCTAATGCTATAATAATGCTTACCAACCGAACATAATTTTATACTATTCTCCTATTATAAGTTAATAATTCCATATTCACTTATCTCCTCCATACTTTCATTGTTGGATTTTCATTTGTGGCAATGAAAATGTGAAAACATGTATATATCCATATTCCAAGTATCCTTGGCACATAAGACTTTTAGATCCATTTTCAAGAATAACGGTAACAATCTCAACAATATACGTGATATATAATCAGAAGATAGAGAAATTGAAGAGAATAAATGTCACGACTTCACAAAAATAGTACTTAAGGATAGGGTTATTTTGAGCTTTTCTAGTTGATCCCTTGATGCACATTTACATGTATAATTTAACTTCTATCTTGCAACAAGTATTCAAGGAAATATACACATTTAATATAGGCAAGGGAACATTATAACATGACTTCATTTAAATAACACGAATTAACCCTAAATTTTAAAGCAACCATCTAAACTAAATAAACTCATACAAACTTTAAAGAAGGACATGAAAGTGGTACATTTAACAGCTAATCAAAATTGTTTTTTCTCGATTAAAATTTATAGTTATAGTTGATAGGGTTATGGAGCGCGAGAGTCAAGTTGTAGACTCGAACTAGGGTTTTGTTATGAATGTTGCCATGGTAGTGTCAAGAGGGGGTTTAGAGACCCCCTCCTTCCGTGAAATCCTCATTGGCAAAGGTAAGGAGCCAAATTCATCCTTTTTTACCAAACTGGCCACTTATAATGCCTCCAAGAAGCCCACTGACGATCACTTAGGAGAGGGAGGGGCAGTGAAAAACACTGAAAAACAATCGAACTCTCAGCTGACAAGCTCTAGTGGGAAAGTTGTAACTCTGCCACAAGCTGACAATACATTTAAGCTCAAAACTAAGAAGATACCAACCGCAGAGATAGAAGACCGAGATGTAGCAATTTATAGGGATTACATGCAGAAGAATGCAATCATTGTAAATTCATGGGCTTTTGGCCTACAGAGAAAACCCTTAATTGGTGGATCAAAATGAAACGGAACCCAAAAGGAGATATTGGGCTTCAACTAGGTTTAAAAGGGTTTTTCACAGTGATTTTTAATATACTAGAGGACAAGGATCGTATCTTTGGGGGGGGCCTAATTTTTCAATTCGACCGGTCTCTACATGCATTACTGGAAAGAGAAATTCACCCCTGAGAAGGATGATTTCACAAGGGTCTCTATCTGGGTTCGATTATACTCCTTTCCCATGGACTATTGGTCTCCCTCTGTCCTTAAAAGAATTGGAGACACAATAGGAGAATACATCCAAATGTTTGAAGGAACTTGAGCAGGACACTATTATTATGCGGAATTTACGACTATGGATATAAGTATCTTCCCTAGACCTTAGTTCAAATGGTTTAGAACAACAGAAAGCAAAAATTATAAAGCTTCCCTAAGAGAAATTGAAGAATGGAAAGAGTCTTACTTGGAATTTGTCACAAGATTGACTCTCCTCTCAGCTTGTAAGTTCTAATCGAAGCTTTAATTGCTATAATTAGTACCCGCATATACAATAATAACAAGCCAAAGATCTACGACATCTATGTAGCATTATCCAATTACTTTATTCAATGGATCAACAAAGCATTGAAATACGTGAATATAAATATAACATAACACATATAGGAAACCGTATACTCTTTATATTAATATGAATAAGAGAGAGTTTACAACAAAGAATAGTAGTTGATCTTGTAGAGATCTCCCCAAGTTTGCTTTTCATTCCCTTGTCACAAAGCACACCTCAATGTCACTCTAATGCATGAAGATGATTACTCTCTTAGATTAAAGGCAACATCATGAGGTTATGATCAATCTCCAAAAGCCAACCCTGAGGTTGTAGATGACTGTAAATGTATAAGAGAAGGATGGAAGTTTAGGAATTCTTATCCAATTACCAATATAGGTTTGAGATCCACGTAACAAGGGAGGATGAGCTCAAGGGATAAGAGGTGAAATCTCCAAGGTAGGATCATAAAGGGTTCGAAGTTCTTATCCAAGTAAATGGTTGAAACAACTTATAGAAGCTTCTAGAAGAGGAAGCTTTGGGATTCTTTTTAATTTTTCTAAATTTCTAGAATCAACGCACCCCCAATTAGGAACAACCTGCTGCTGATCAGCATTGGTGTAGAAATGAGCAACATGTTTTTGAACCTAGGTCCCTAAAGGGCCAAGGTGCGCTGGTGATCTAGATCTCTTCAGATACTAGAATTAACCAAGATTTTTTTCTATGATGTTAACGAAATTACATATGAAAGAGTATAAAACAACCACATGTGCATACTACAAGAAGAGGAAACATAATGATGATAAGAAAATCAATAACACAACACATTGATAACAAAGTTCACCCAGTGTGGGTTATGTCTCCGAGCCTTCGTGTCAAGAGTGGGGAGGCCGCTTCATTAAATGTTGTTAGATGATGATGATGTACATGGTATGTTCTTTGTCATTACAAGGATAAATACCCTCAACCAGAGTGGCATGTCTCTCCATGAGACATTCTTAGGAACTCTCACTCATATGGGAAAATTCCCTCAACAAGAGTGGCATGTCTCTCCACGAGACGTCTTATAGGAACTCTCACTCAAATGGGCATTCCTTCAGCATGACAAGCTAATAAAATCTCACATGATGTGGCATACAAGTATCCCTCAACATAATGATAATCAAGGATCTCAACAACAAAAACATCATCTCAACAAATCAAAAGAAAGCATGACATAACTGCATCATATACCTCCACTTTCGAGGATGGCAAAAAAGTGCACAACTCAGCTACTGAAACGAACACCGCTGCTAAATTTGTGGCGTGAAATCGTGTCAACCGACTATAAACTTGGCCCCTTTCTAACACCGCCAAATTTTGGACCCTCGGACATCTTGAAGATTCCCCTAAAGCTTCCTTCCTGAAGATGGACGAAAAATCCACTACTCAGATGAAGATTTTGAGCACACCATTGCGCTCCCTACGAAATTCTATGAAAAATGACTATAAAGTTGGCATCATTCTGCCTCGGTCAAAAATCAGCCTCCAAGGGAATCTTTTAGATTCCACAAGATTATCCAAAGATTCCTTGCTGCTAGACACCTGTATTTTTGCTGCTCGGATGGAGATTCTGACTACATGGTTGGACGCCTGGCTAGAAAATGTGCAAAAATGACTATCAAATTGTCAAACTTTGACACTGACACCTCTGGACCTCTAAGGGAATCTTCTTAGCATCTCTTGATCCCCTCGCTTAGGGTTCCACTGCTTGATTCACTCATGATTCCGGCCTCCACTTGGTCGCTAGGAAAATGAAGTTGGGTTTAAATATATTTCTCTAGGCAGATTATACAACATAGGGAAGTTGGCCCAATGGCTAAGTCTGGTGTTGGTTGCCGAAGGGTCGAGGGTTCAAATCCCCACCCCTTCAAACTTGGTGCTTTGATTTGGTAACCGTGTTAAGAGGTAACGGTTTGGCGCTAAAAAAAAATTAACCAGCGGTTTCGGTGGTCACATATCAACAGGAGGTTAACTTTATATATCTGGAGTGACGGTTACATGTGGCGCATTTTGAAACCAGTGGTGATTATCTATACGCGCCCAACAGTTATGGCATATATGATATCTTTGTTGACCGGTGGGCGGGTTCGTCGGGGGTGGCCGGCCCCACCATACTTTTTTTGTTACATATAATATGACTTTGGGGTGTGCGGTGGTGGGGTTTGATCGCCTGCCATCATTAAATGTTTATATATATATAAACATTTAATGGTTGGCAGGGTTGGTGGCTCGCCAACCATTTTTATATATATATATATTTTTTAATTTTTGACATATTAAGCCCCACTAGTCAAAATTTTCGACTGTAAAATAAGGGTTATTAGATGATTTAAGTAGGCGAAAATTCACTCATCGGTGGCTGGATTTCGTGTGCCGGGTCTCGGTCAATTTGTTGCCTCGTTAAGCTTACCACCTGGCCAAGTTTGACCAACCATAACTTGACGATACAAACTTGGATTTGAGTGGCATTTGCACGATTGGAATCAGGGCAACGAGCACTATGATTTGGTTCTAGTTTCACTTCAATATGAGTGATTTGAGTTTTGAGCTATTATGAGCCCTCTTTGACTTCTAAGCATCTCTGGAGCCACATGGATCATTCCTCCCCACTAAGAAGCTTTTGGTCCCCCAAAACCATGAACATAATTTGCAATTGTTGTGTTACATTGTCTGCACAACAAGTGTCCTGACATGTCATGCTTCCTTCTCCTTCACCCTAGTCCTTCAAAGCCATAAGTGATGAACCAACCCCTGCATCCTCTACAAACTTGTATTACAATATTTGCAAATTACATGCTCTATATATATATATATATATATATATATGTTGGTTGGTGGCCTAAAAACCATTTTTTATATATATAATTTTTTACATATTAAGCCCCACTAATCAAAATTTACTGACTGGAAAATAAGGATTATTAGACGATTTAAGTAGGCGACAAATTCACCCATTCGGTGGCCAGATTTCATGCATTGAGTCTTGGTCAATTTGTTGCCTCGTTAAGCCTGCCACTTCGCCAAGTTTGACTAAAAATTTGACCAGCCATAACTTGAACATACGAACTTAGATTTGAGTGTAGTTTGCACAGTTGGAATCAAGGCAACGAGCATTACAATTTGGTCCTAGTTTCACTTCAATCTGAATAATTTGAGTTTTAAGCTATTCTGAGCCCTCTTTGACTTTTGAGCGTTTCTGGAGCCACATGGATCATTCCTCCCCACTAAGGAGCTTTTGGTCCTCCAAAATCATGAACATGATCTACAACTGTTGTGTTACATTGTCTGAACAACAAGTGTCCTAACATGTCACACTTCCTTCTCCTTCACCCTTTTCCTTCAGAGCCATAAGTGATGAACCGACACCTACATCCTCTGCAAACCTATATTACAAGATTTGCAAATTACATGACCAATCACGACCCAAGCATCCCCATTTTTCCAAGAGTTTATAAGACACACTCTTTGGTCAATTTTACATCAGAATAGAATTGAATACCCAACTATCAACAAAAGGCCAAAACACCTCATCACTTTTACATTTATAGCTCCACATGATTTACAAAATGTGGCCATGATAAGCTACCATATCTATAAAAACCATCTCTCACTCATAAAATTGAATGGGTCATCATCTCCCTGAGGCAGATTCGCTTGTTGAACAACTTTTCCAACTGGTTCCTGCACGGGTGCTTTGTCCTTGAGACGCTACTCTGGATGGAGCCTCCAATATGTCGCTATTTTATGATCGCTTCTGTTGCAATGACTACAAAAAATCTTCTTCCTATAGATCTGCTTAACCTTATTTCCCTGATCCGGAGAAGGCCTTTCACACCTCATCCTCTTTCTTGCTACCATTCTCTTCTAGCACTCAGCAACCACATGGTTATGTAAACCACAAAAACTACATAGTTTTCTACGCCATGATTTATGTTCATTATTAACAACATTATTGTAATAAAAATTAACTCTCTATTATTCAGACTTTTTATACCTCTCTTGATTGATCCGAATTGGATCCATGAAGAATAATCAAAGCACCGTGATTGTATCAAATCAGGACAAAACTTCGAATCCAAGAGCACAAAGTGATCAGGAAGACCTCTGAACAACGGCAGTTGGCAGCCAGCAAGGAACAACGAGGACCTCGGTCAAAGCGCGCTGACCGAGGTCCATGGAGACCATGCAGGAGGCGAAACTAGCACTTAGGAAGCCCGGATCGGGAAAAGGAGGCAGTTTCTTATGCACGATTAGCGCTTAGCGCTAATCGCGCATCGTTGGGCAAAACCCCTTGAGAAGGAAAGACCCGAAGCGCTTAGTCATATGGAAGCCGGGAAAACCGTGGGGAAAGCGCTAAGGCGGAAGACAGGACCCTCACTCCAAAACTGGCGGTATGTATCGGAGGCACCCTTGGGCAGTAAGCGGATTTGGAGAAAAACGAGCGATTCCACTCAGCGCCCAACATGTGGTAGGCAGACGAGAGAGAAAATCACTGCTTATCACACGCTAACGGTTGAGCAAGTCAACCGCGCGAAATGAGCGAATAACGTCGAATCTGGAGGCTCTAGATCTAATGGCTGAGATCGCGCCTGATGGAGGAACCAGATTTAGCAGGGGATTAAGTCGTGATGTATAAGGATTTGAGGTCCGATTTGACTGCTGAGGTGGTGGACGAGTCATTTCCCGACGTAACCAAAGAACCTAGCCGACGAGGAAAAGCTAGCCTAGTTCGTAAGAGGACAAGTGGCCACTCCCTGTGAGCAGTTGATGAAGACGTAGAGATAAGGAACTCCAAGCGAGCAGCAGCAGGCGACCCGACGGGGGACGGAAGGGGAAACGAGCAGTCATGAGACAGAGTGGCTTTAAGCCATGAACAGAACACAAGGAGAATGGAGAGAAGAAGACGAAGACAGAGAAAAGAAGAGATAGTGAAGCAAAGAGCAGAAAAACAGAGAGCCAAGTTGACCTGCAGCATAAGGCAACATCGAGCCATCCCTGAGAGGATCTGTCAGGGAACTGAGCACCACATTGGCCTCCTCCCATTAAAGACCAGAGAGGTCAAGAGCTAGTAAGGAAAAGATTTTGTGCACTCTAGTGGCTTGGGGAATCCAAGAAACAGCCTGCCAAGCAATTCTGTTTCAGGAGACTCAGATCGAGCTCCTCACTGTAATTCTCTGCTTTAAAGACACAATAAAAGAAGGCCACCAAGGAAAGCTGGACTGGAGATGTAGCCCTGGAGGATAGGGTGAACTCCTTATTAATTGTTGTGTTCTTGTTTTGCTTACTATGTTTCTCTACTGTTTTCTGTTTCCAGTGTCTGTGTATTTTGCAATCTGATTGATCAGTTGCCTAAAATAACATAGACACACACCAGCACATGAGTCTGTAATACCTTCATTCAATAATTAATTAACTGAGGTCACTCAAGAGTGATTTTCAGATCAAGTGGTATCAGAGCTTTAGGCTGTTAAGGTTAGACAAGCTTGTGTTGGTTTCGTCATTGAATGCTAACTAGATCAAAGCTCAAATTAGGAGAAGGAGAGTTGGTCGAAACTAATCCTGAAATTGGGAGAGTCTATCCTCAGAAGACAATGTCAAAGGAAGGTTCTGTAGGGACAAACCCTCAATTCATAGAAAGTTTCCTAGCCATAAAGTCCATGGTAGACGAAATGTATAAGGACTTTAGAAAACATAAGGATGAAGATGCATTAGGCTCTAAACAAGACAAAGGAGAAGATGAATCACATTTCCATGACCACTCCAAAGGAAAAGGGAAAGAGGAAAGCTTTCTCACACCTCCTAATAGCCCTGTACATAACAAGAAGGCATCTTTGATTAAGCTAGATGTTAAATTTGATTTGCCTATATATGATGGAGAGTTGAATGCAGAAAAGTTGGACAATTGGATTAGACAAAATTAATGTTTATTGCAGAGTGTAGAGTATTGACGCAGACAAGAGCAAGATTCGGCTCGCAAGCCTACGCCTAGGAAGCACTGCCTTGGTTTGGTGGGAAGGCAGGACAAGCTGACCTAAAGAGACATGGTAAGACCATCTCTGTCTGGAGTGAATTTGTTTCTGCAATCAAAAATCAGTTCTATCCATTGGCCTACATGCAACAAGCCATGATGAGTTGGCAAACTCTTCGACAGTTGAAAGGGAAAAGTGTGCAAGGGTACACTCAAGAATTTAGAAAGAGAGCATTGATTTTAGGAATCTCATTAGACTCACCAGAGACTCTGTTGAATTACATTGGTGGTCTACACAGCTACATGAGGCATACTATCCTCATGTTTAATCCCACTAGTATAGATGAGGTATCTGTACAAGCTACTCATCTAGAGGCTAGAGGAAAGAATGGAAGTCCAGAAGTTGGGGGACCATCCCAACCCACTGCAAGAAAGAACAAGGAGAAAAGAAAGCATAAGTGGAAAGCGAGGAAGGCTAACACTGCACAGAAAAGCAAGGCTTCATGCACTCACTGTAAAAAGGATGGGCATGATGATGAGCACTGTTGGATTCTACATCTAGAGCTGAGACCTAACAAGTTCAAGGGCAAGAAGAAGAAGACTGCTGCAGCTATTCAGAAAGATTTGGGGTCAGACTCAGGAGATGAAAAAACTATTGCAGCCACAGGTATAAAAGGTAAGAATTTTGAAGCATATACTAGTAATTCTACTCAATCTATCATTGATGAAGAAAATGAGAGAAAAAGACACGAGCTTTTCCATATTCGAGTTGTTTCCAAACATCAAAAGATTGATACTTTGTTTGATAGTGGCTCACAAGTAAATCTAATTTTTGAAGCAATTGTAAAGAAATTGGGATTAGCAACTATACCTCACAAGAAACCATACCCATTAGGATGGTTGAATGATAAATCACAACTACAAGTGACTAGACAGTGCAAACTCAAGTTTTTTTTGGATAAGCATTTGTAGATGAGGTTAAGTTAGACATAATTCCTTTGGATATATGTGGAATTGTTTTAGGAATTCCTTACTTGTATGACAGAAAAGCTATTTTCTATAGAGTTGAGAACAAGTATCTACTTGTTAAAGATGGAATCGAATACTTTGTAAGAGCTCATAAGCTCAAGAATAATTATACTCTCATAAATTCAGGCCATATGAAACGAATGATAAATTCATATAAACAATTCTTACTGATGGTTGTAAAGGAAAAGAAACCTGATAAAACCAATGTATTTGAAGGATGTAATGCTGAACAGCACGCTGATTTAGAAAAGGTTGTTTCAGAGTATGATATCTTGTTTCAATAACCTAAAGGTCTGCCACCCAAAAAGGAAATAGTACATGATATTATTTTGCAACAAGATGCTCCATTGCCTAACATTGGAATGTACAGGTTGTCTGCTTTAGAGAATGTTGAAATCAAGAAGTAGGTGCAGGAGTTGCTCGAGAAAGGGTTCATCAGGCCTAGCACATCACCATGTCGGTCACCAATTGTTTTGGTGAGAAAGAAAGATGGCTCGTGGAGAATGTGCATTGATTATCGAGCACTGAATAAGATAACAATCAAAAATCGTTATCCCCTTCCTTGCATAGATGATCTTTTAGATCAATTGAAAGAAGTTGTTTATTTTTCCAAGCTAGACTTGCACAGTGGATACCATCAGGTCAGAGTTGCAGAACAAGATGCATGGAAGACTGCTTTCAAAACAAAGCAGGGATTGTATGAATGGTTGGTTATGCCTTTTGGCTTAACTAATGCTCCTACTACTTTCACGAAATTAATGAATGATGTACTCAGACCTTTTCTTGATGATTTTGTTATTGTGTATCTCGATGACATTCTGATTTTTAGTAAAACGTGGGAAGAACACTTGAAGCATGTTAAGCAGACATTAGATGTTTTGAAAAGAGAAAAAATTTATGTTAAACTCTCAAAATGTGAATTTCGCAAAACATCTCTAAATTATTTGGTCATATAGTAGGGGGTGGTGAATTGAAAATAGATCCCTCTAAGGTGGCAGTCATTATGAACTGGCCTAAACCCAAATCTACTACAGAAGTGAGAAGCTTCTTAGGAGTAGCACAATATTGGAGGAAGTTCATTTCTAACTTTTCCTCAATTCCAGCTCCCTTACATGCTTTGATAGGATTGAACAAGGTGTTTCAGTGGGGAGGCAAACATCAGAAAGCCTTCGACACCTTGAAAGAAAAGATTAGTACAACGCCTGTTCTATGTTATGAAACCAGCTCAAGAAAATATACAAAAGATAGATCAACGCCTTAGAATTCAGCCTCTTCGAGGGGGCAACCTCCTTTACATTACATAAATGAACAATTCTTGGATGATACAAATGACAAAACCTCCTTTCTATATATAGGAGTCTAAGGAGTCACAATATAATCCAGCCGACCTAACAATAATAATATAAAGCCACAAAAATAACAATAGAGGGATTCTATGGGGCACAGAAATAACAATATGGGGGTAATAGGGGCACAACAATATAAATAAGGGGTATAACTACAATAGTAAGGGATAATCACTAGTATTATAGGGACCCAACATGCCCCTCTCCTTCAAAAAAGTGTTGTCCTCAACGCTTGAGTAGTTCTAGATACTTCTGCATAAAATTCTCATCCTCCCATGTGGAATCTTCAGCGGATAAGTTCTTCCACTTGATAAGATACTCTGAAATTGATCGATTTCATAGCTGTCGAGTTCTTGTTTCTGTGACTGCTTCCGGTTCCAATATAATTTTTCCTTCCTCGTCAAGTTCTGGCAATATTGTTTGAATTGGGAGCTTGTCACCTATAACCTTCTTTAAACATGAAACATGGAAAACTGGGTGCAATCGAGAAGCTGTAGGAAGCCCCAATTTGTATGCCATAGTACCAATCTTTTGCAACACCTTGTACGGACCATAATACTTTGGTGATAATTTATTATCCTTCTTAGCTTGCTTTAGGGACATTTTCTTATATGGTTGTAGCCGTAGGAATACCCAATCACCTACATCAAAACTTCTTTCACTGCGATGTTGATATGCCTGTTGTTTCATTCTATTTTGTGCCAACACGAGGTTATCCTTTAAGAGTTGGAGGACTTGTTGTTGATGTTCGATGTGATGTTCCACTGCCTGAACCTTAGAATTTTCTCTTAAATATGATGTGATGGATGGTGGTTGATACCCATAAAGTGCCATAAATGGGGTCATTTTTGTTGCTGTATGGAAGGAAGTGTTATACCACCATTCAACCAGAGGCAACCATTTGACCCATTGTGTTTGTTTATCAGATACAAAGCAACGAAGATATCCTTCCAAACATTTGTTTACTATCTCAGTTTGGACATCAGATTGAGGATGATAAGATGAGCTATGAGCTAACTGAGTACCAAGACAAGAAAATAATTCTGTCCAAAAATTTCCAGTGAAAATGGGATCTCTGTCACTTACAATAATCTTTGGGTTTCCATGTAGCTTTTGAATTGTTTCCATAAATGCAGTAGAAACTGTACCGGCTTTAAATGGATGTGATAATGCACAAAAGTGTGCATACTTGGTAAGTCTGTCAACTACCACCATGATGACACTCTTTCCCTCAGACTTGGGTAAACCTGTGATAAAATCCATTGAAACCTCCTCCCAAAGTTGGCTTGGAATGGATAAAGGTTGTAATAACCCGGTGTCTTAATTGTTTCAACTTTATTTTGCTGGCAAACCAAACATTCCGCCACAAACTTTTGAATATCTGATTTAAGGCCATCCCAAAAAAATTCCTTCTTAACCCTGTGGTACGTTTTTTAAAATCCTGAGTGCCCTCCTAAGGTAGAAGTGTGCAATTCCATAAGAATCTTTTTTTTAGTTGGGAATTCTTACAGAGGTATAAGCGATCTTTGTACCATAACGAATCATTTTTCTAGTTAAATGTATCAGAAGTACTGGAATCTTGTTGTAGCTTTCGAATAAGTGCCCACACTTCTTCGTCATTCTTCCATTCCTCCCTTGCTTTGTTTATCCAATCTGGTTGGATAATAGAAATGGCACACAACAATGCTTCCACATCCTCATCCTTTCTTGAGAGTGCATCTGCCACCACATTTTGCTTCCCTTTTTTGTAGATGATTTCAAAGTCATAACCCAACATCTTTGTGACCCACTTTTGTTGCTCTTCAGAGGATAATCTTTGTTCTAAAAAGTATTTAAGGCTATCATGATCGGTTTTTACCTTGAAGTGTCTTCCCATTAGGTAGGGTCGCCATTTCTTAAGTGCATGGAGTATTGCCAACATTTCCTTCTCATAAATAGCTTTGCTTAAAAACTTTCCCTTGATTGGACGACTTTCAAAAGCAATGGGTCTTTCATCTTGCATTAAAACAGCACCAATTCCATTTCGTGAAGCATCACATTCCACAATAAAGGTTTTTGTGAAGTCCGGTGTAGCTAAGACCGGTGCTTGGCACATTGCCTCTTTAAGATGTTCAAAGGCCTTTGTTGCTTCCAGAGTCCATGAAAATGAATCTTTCTTCAATAATGTTGTTAGAGGTGCTGCTATTCTCCCATAATTCTTAACAAACTTGCAATAATACCCTGTCAACCCAAAAAATCCTCGTAGATGCTTTATGGATGTGGGGATTTTTCATTCCTTAATGGCTTTAATTTTGCTAGGGTCTACCTTAACTCCTTCATGAGATACAATCTGACCCAAATATTCCACCTCCTCGACTCCAAAGAAACATTTGGATCTTTTTGCATATAATTGTTTCTCCTCCAATAGTTGTAGCACCCTGTCAACATGTTCAACATGATCCTTCCAAGACTTGTTGTAGATTAGTATATCATCAAAAAATACTAACACAAATTTTCTAAGGAATGGTTTGAAAATTGAATTCATCAAACCTTGAAATGTTGAAGGTGCATTGGTAAGGCCAAAAGTCATGACCAAATATTCATAATGACCCTCATGAGTTCTAAATGCCGTTTTCGGAATGTCTTCAATCTTCATTCTGATTTGATGATATCCCGAACGAAGATCCAACTTTGTGAAGTAAATTGATCCATGCAATTCATCCAGTAATTCATCAATAACAGGAATGGGGAACTTATCTTTAATAGTGAGCTTGTTGAGCTCCCTATAATCCGGACACATGCACCATGATCCATCCTTCTTGTGCACCAATACTATTGGAGCTGAGAAAGAACTTTGACTCGGTTGAATTATACCAGCCTCTAGCATTTCTACAACCATACGTTCAATTTCACTTTTTTGGACATAGGGATATCTGTACGGCCTGATGTTTGGAGGAACACTTCCTGGAATCAGATGAATAGCATGATCATGATCACGCATAGGTCGAAGACCTTTTGGAGTCTCAAATACCTTGGAATGATTGTCCAAGACTTTTTGGAGATCTGGCGAAATAGATGATTCCAATGTGGAAACATCTAGGGAACATAATTGTGCAATTACACCTCTTTGCTCCTTTTTTAGAAGCTTTGTCATGCCATTAGAGCTGATTATCTTTCCTGGTTTCCCTGCAATACCCCTTAATTCAACTTCCTTTCCTTCCGTAGAAAATTTGATGAAAAGTTCTTGAAAATTAAAAGCTATTGTACCCAAGGATTGTAGCCATTGGACTCCTAGTACAACATCAGCACCTCCCATTGGAATGGAAAGCATTGGGCTAGTCAATACATATTCTCCCATGGATAGCTTGATATTATGGCACTTTCTAGAGAAATTTATTGTTCCTCCATTTGCAATCATCACTTGACACTCTGATGTTGGATATAGGAAGCAATTCAATTCTTTTGCTACCCTACAATGAACAAAATTGTGGGTGCTTCCTGAATCAATCAACACTATTACCTTTTTCTTCTTGATTTGTCCTTCTATCTTGATGGTTTGAGGAGTGGTAATTCCCGCTAATGCATTACAAGATATGGTCGGATTTATTTGTTCTTCATCTAGGCTTTGTTCCTGGAGTATATCTTCTTCTTTTGACCTTTCTTGCTCCTTTTCTTCTTCCTCTTCACAATCTATGTAGAATAATTTCTTCTCAGCACACTTATGACCTTTAGTGTATTTGCTATCACAACTGTAACAAATCCCTTTTGCTCTTTTTTCTTCCAATTGTTTTGGTGTCAACCTTATAGGTTGTGGAAGACTAGGGGCAACAACACTTCCGTCTTTATAGTTGCGAGTGGTATGCTTCCTGGTTGCCATAATTTTGCTTTCCATTTTTCTTGCTAACCTGAATGCCTTCTCTAATGAATCAGGTTCCCAAAGGCGAACATCATGTTGGATATTATCCTTTAAAGACCCTATGAACACGTCAATCCTATGCTCCTCTGGAATATCTTTTACCCTTATGTTCAATTTTTGGAACTCCTCAATGTGCTCCATTACTGAACCCTTTTGTTTGAGACTTATCAATTGGCTAAAACGAGTGTTGCTTTTCGTATCTTCATAATGTGCTATCAATTCTTCCGTAAAAATTGCCCAAGTGATAAATTGTTTACGAGAGCAAAGCCATTGATACCATACAAACTGATTTGGTTCCAAATATACAGTTGTCATACGTACCTTTTGTGTGTTTTGCACATTATTGAGATTGAAGAATTGCTCCATCTGTAATATCCATGTGGCGGGATCCTTGCCATCAAACTTCCTCATATCGATTTTTGGAATATGGTGATTCTTCGATCCAACATTAGCATCTATGGAATCATGATTAACATTTCTTTTGTTCTCATCATGAGTTTCCTTTACTACCTTTTCACCATTAGTGACCCTTTCTTGTAGCAACTTCTTCAATTCTTCCATGTCTGTCTTCAAATCTATCTTCAAATCTGCCATGTCTCTCTTCAAATATGTCTTCGAATCATCCATATTAGCTTCCATGCCCTTTATCTTAGATTCCACGCCATTTATCTTAGATTCCACGCCACTTATCTTAGCTTCTGTTAGCTTTTGTGAGCGTGACATTTGTTGCACTTGTTCTTGTAATTTTGATATATCATGTAGCATTTCTTCCTCTTCTTCATGAGTAATGCTAGAGCTTTCAGGTTCCTTACTAGGTGTTTGCATTTTCTTTCCTCGGGGCATCAGTTACCGATAATAATTCTTTACTATGCCCTTTGAATTTCGTTAAACCAAGCTTACACAAAAATTTAAAAAAAAACTACACGCCTTTTTTTCACTTTATAGAAGCCTGATATTGAATCTGATGTATCTCTGTAATTTCAGATCATCCAGTTCTGAAATTGCTACTTGTAGTAGCCTTCTGCGTCCTCTTTCCAATGCCACAAGTCTGAGCCAAATTGGATTCTCCAAGGAAGAGTTATGTGAAATCTCCCACAGTGACTTTCTTTTAGACTGGTTCAGTAGAGCGAATTTGTACGACGTGCCACGAGTCACTGTTTCAACCTTTGAATCTGAAACACACACACAAGAAACTACAGTCCGTCCTCTTTCTTTACCTTCTCACGAAATTTCAATCCGATCCCCAGAGAGAAAGTTATGACGATTTTCCCCAGGTCACCTGTTTTGAATGTAATTCAGGAGTCTGAAGAAAGACCAACTTCCTCAGATCATATCTCCGCAAATATCGCGCGAAAAGCTCTGAAATTCGGACCCAAGGTTCAGCGTGATTTCTTCTCAAATGGGTTTTTTTTCAACTTCTGCAACGTCACAGAAAAAAAAAGTTATAGCGAAAATGCCACGATGACCTGTTTGGAGCAGCGAAACCCTAGAATCCAAACCTCTGATACCAAATGTTATGAAACCAGCTCAAGAAAAGATACAAAAGATAGATCAACGCCTTAGAATTCAGCCTCTTTGAGGGGGCAACCTCCTTTACATTACATAAATGAACAATTCTTGGATGATACAAATGACAAAACCTCCTTTCTATATATAGGAGTCTAAGGAGTCACAATATAATCCAACCGACCTAACAATAATAATATAAAGCCACAAAAATAACAATTAAGGGATTCTATGGGGCACAGAAATAACAATATGGGGGTAATAGGGGCACAACAATGTAAATAAGGGGTATAACTACAATAGTAAGGGGTAATCACTAGTATTATAGGGACCCAACATTCTAGCACTGTCTGATCTTCAAATACCATTTGAGATCCAAACAAATGCCAGTGACTATGCCATGGGAGCAGTGTTGACACAGCACAGTAAACCCATATGTTATCATTTTGAGACATTTAATTTTGCACTAGTTAACTATCCTACATATGATAAAGAATTGTATGCATTAGTACAGAGTGTGAAAAAGTGGAAACATTACTTAATGGGCAAAGAGACAGTGATACATACTGATCATCAACCACTTCAATATCTACACTCCCAAACTAATTTGCAGTAATCAAGACACTACAGATGGATGGGTATTCTACAACAGTTTCATCTAGTCATCAGATATAAAAAGGGCATACATAATAAAGTTGAAGACATGTTATCTAGACCCATTATAAGTGCATCTACTATACTTAAGCATAATTCTGTGTTACATGAAAGTTACATTGAACAATATGCTCAAGACATAGACTTTAAAGATGTATATGCAACTTTAAGTCAAGGAAAACGAGTACAAGAATTGGATTATCATCTAAAGGACCGACTCTTATACCATTGTGGGAAGTTATGCATTCCACAAACTAAGAGAGTAAAGATAATTAGATAAGCACACACTTCTCTGATATCAGGTCACTTAGGGGTAAGTAAAACAATTGCACAGCTGCAAAGATTTTGTTATTGGCCAAAAATGAATGAGACAGTTTCTAGATATGTGAGAGGGTGTACTGTGTGTGCTAAAAGCAAGTCCAACAATAGAAAACTACGCTTGTACACTCCATTACCAGTTCCTTCTCACTCTTGGGAAAGTGTTTCCATGGATTTTGTTGGAGGACTGCCTAAATCTAGGAAAGGTCATGATTATCTATATGTTGTTGTGGATAGGTTCAGCAAAATGTGTATTTTGATACCTTGTAATAAACAGATTACAACTGAACAAACTGCAAAATTGTTCTTTCAACATGTATGGGTTCATTTTGGATTACCCACTTCCATTGTATCTGATTGAGACACCCGATTTGTGGGGAAGTTTTTGTCAAGTCTGTGGGAACTGATGGACACCAAACTGAAGAAAAGCACATCTTTTCATCCACATACTGATGGCCAGACAATAGTAGTTAACAGGAGAGTGATCCAGTTACTCAGAGGATATTGCAGCAAACATCCTAAGCTTTGGGATGAACATTTGTGTTATGTGCAACATGCTTACAACAGAGCAAAACATTCTTCTATGCAGAGATCTCCTTTTGAGACCTGTTTTGGTTTCACACCAAGGTCTCCTTTGGATTTTGTCTTTGGTAAAGATACCACAGTTGAGGGACACAGTGATGTGGACAGGGCAACTAGGTTCATTGAACAAATCCAGGAGATCCACCAGGCAGTATAGGAACAGCCAGAAAAGAGCCAAGCCAAATACAAGGCAAGGCATGACAAGCATCGGATGGAGCATAATTTTCAAGTTGGTGACCAAGTTTGGCTGCACATCAACAAAGACAGGATGCAAGGTGAAGGTAAAAAGCTGAAGCCTATCAAGTATGTAGCTTTCAGGATACTTGAAAATATTGGTGAGAATGCTTTTCGCCTTGATCTACTAGCTTACATGCACATCTACTCAGTCGTAAATGCAGATTGCTTGAGATTGTTTGAACCTTCACTAATTGAGGATCCCGAAGAGCAGAGTCAGCTGCCATCTATTGATGACATGTTACCTGAATATCTTAATGAATTGCAGGAGGACACAGTTCTGGACAGGAAGGTGAGGATGATGCGCAGGGGAGATGTTGAGTACCTCAAAATTGGGTTCAAAGGTTCAAAGCCGAGCTGTGCAAAGTGGATAGAGATTGGACAAGTGAGACAGTTGTACCCTCACTTAGTCTATGCTTGAAAATCAAATTTTGGTGGTCCAAAAGCTTTTTCAGTGGGAAGGCCGTGATCCGAATTGGATCCATGAAGAATAATCAAAGCACCATGACTATATCAAATCAGGACAAAACTTCGAATTCAAGAGCATAGAGTGATCAGGAAGACCTCTGAACAGTGGCAGTTAGCACCCAATGAGGAACGACGAGGACCTCGGTCAAAGCACGCTGACCGAGGCCCATGGAGACCATGCAAGAGGCGAAACTAGCACCTGGGAAGCCCGTATCAAGAAAAGGAGGCAATTTCTGATGCGTGATTAGCGCTTAGCACTAATCGCGCATCACTGGGCAAAACCCCTCGAGAAGGACAGCCTTGAAGCGCTCGGTCGTATGGAAGCCGATAAAACCGTGGGGAAAGCGCTAAGGTGGAAGACGGGACCCGCGCTCCAAAACCGGCGGTATGTATCGGAGGCACCCTTGGGCGGTAAGCGAATTTGGAGAAAAACGAGCGATTCCACTCAACGCCCGACGCGTGGCAGGCGGAGGAGAGAGAAAACCACTACTCATCACGCGCTAACGGTCGAGCAAGTCAACCGTGCGAAATGAGTGAATAACGTCGGATCTGGGGGCTCCAGATCTAACGACTGAGATTGCGCCCGATGGAGGAACCAGATTTAGTAGGGGATTAAGCCGCGATGTATAAGGATTTGAGGTCTGATTTGACCACTGAGGTGGCGAACGAGTCATTTCCTGACGTAACCAAAGAATCGAACCGACGAGGAAAAGCTAGCACAGTTCGTAAGAGGACAAGTGGCCACTCCCTGTGAGTCGTTGATGAAGACGCAGAGACAGGAAACTCCAAGCAAGCAGCAGCAGGCGACCCGACGAGGGACGAAAGGGGAAATGAGCAGTCATGATACATAGTGGCTTTAAGCCATGAATAGATAGAACAAAACATAAGGAGAACGAAGAATGAAGAGAAAAAGACGAAGACAGAGAAAAGAAGAGACAGTGAAGCAAAGAGCAGAAAGACAACGAGTCGAGCTAACCTGCAGCATAAGGTAGCATCGAGCCATCCCTAAGAGGATCTGTAGGGGAACTGAGCACCACATTGGGCTCCTCCCATTAAAGACCAGAGAGGTTAAGAGCTGGTAAGGAAAAGAGTATGTGCACTCTAGTGGCTTGGGGAATCCAAGAACCACCCTGCCAAGCAATTATGTTTCAGGAGACTCAGATCGAGCTCCTCATTGTAATTCTCTGCTTTAAAGACACAATAAAAGAAGGCCACCACTAAAAGCTGGACCGGATACGTAGCCCTGGAGGATAGGGTGAACTCCTTATTAATTGTTGTGTTCTTGTTTTTCTTACTGTGTTTCTTTGTTGTTTTATATTTCCAGTGTCTGTGTATTTTGCAATCTGATCGATCCGTTGCCTAAATTAACATAGACACACACCAGCACATGAGTCTATAATACCTTCATTCAATAATTAATTAACTGAGGTCACTCAAGAGTGATTTTCATATCATTGATTGTCTCTGGTGCGATTCTGATGATGAGAGCTTGTCGGAGCTCTCCCTTCGCGATGTGCACTGTCATGGGAGTATTGTGATGTGTTCCAATCATCCTCTTTCTATGATGGTTTCGACAATGTCTTGGTATCTTCTGATACCTTTTATCACTGTCCTTTAGTGTATTCCAAACCTGCAAAATGAGGTCTTTGTACAACCTCTAATGGTTGAGTCATTCCTTGGCCATTAACACCAAGTCCTCCTCCTTTATACCCCATCTTGGTAAGGAGTCTCATGCCAGTTCCTGAAATGGTTACCTCCATATTTCCAATAGAAATAGTGTCATATTAACATAAAACATAAGAACTATCAACACTCTTTACCTCAGTTTTTGATTCTGAAATACGTGATGATGCCTTTGTTAAGCCTTCATTACGCCTCAATTTTTCCAAGGCCTCTTCTATGGCTCATAACTAAAGTTGCAATTCTACTCCTCCTCTTTTTCTTCTCGTAGAAGTTTCCTCAATTCAAAATTCTCTGCTTGAAGGCTCTGGTTGATCTCCTCATTCGAATGATGAGAAGACGATGAAGAATATGAATGTACACTCAAGGGGGTAGATGGAGCATTGTCCTATGTTCTTTCTTTCTATCATTCCTCTCTTGTCATCTTCTCCTCATAATTTGCACAGATTATGTCCACCATTTTTGACATCCTGTAGAAGGCATGGTACATATCTTTGTAATCCTCCATTTTATTTCTTGTTGCACGTTCAATCATTGACACTCGCAATTCACATCAACAAGAAGACTGCTCTGATACCAAACTTGATCCAGATCTCTTGAACTACCAGAATTAACCAAGATATTTTACTTATGTTATGTTAGCAGAATTGCATATGAAAGAGTATAAAAAATCACATGAGCATACTACAAGAAGAGGAAACATAATGACGATCAACAAATCAAAAACACGACACATTGATAACGAAGTTCACCCAATGTGGGTTACGTCTTCAGGCCCTGGGGTCAAGAGTGGGTCGACCGCTTCATTAAATAATGCTAGATGATGATGATGCACATGGTATGTTATTTTTCATTACAAAGATAAATACTCTCAACCAGAGTGGCATGTCTCTCCACGAGACATTCTCAAGAACTCTCACTCATATGGGAAAATTCCCTCAACAAGAGTGGCATGTCTCTCCATGAGACGTCCTATAGGAACTCTCACTCAAATGGGTATTCCTTCAGCATGAAAATCTAATAAAATATCACATGATGTGGTATACAAGTATCCCTCAACTTAATGATAATTAGGGATCTCAATTAAAAAAACATTATCTCAGCAAATCAAAAGAAATCATGACATAACTGCATCATATACCTCCACTTTCATGGATGGCCTAAAAATGAAAATCTCAGCTGCTGAAACAGAATCCACCTCTAAATTCATGGCGTGAAACCATGTGAAATGACTATAAACTTGGACCCTTTCTGACACCGTCAAATTCTAGACCCTCATCCATCTTGAAGATTCCCCCAAAGATTCCTTCCTAAAGATGGCCGAAAAATCTGTTGCTCGGATGAATATTCTAAGCACACCATTTTGTTCTTTGCGAAATTATGTGAATAATGACTATAAATTTGGCATCATTCTGCCTCAGTCAAAAATCAACCTCCAAGGGAGTCTTTTAGATTCCACGAGATTCTCTAAAGATTCCTTATTGTTGGACCCCTAAATTTATGTTTCTCAGATGGAGATTCTGAATGCACAATTGGACTTCTAGCGAGAAAACGTGAAAAAATGACTATCAACTTGTCAAATTCTGACACTGGCACCTCTGGCCCTCTAAGAGAATCTTTTTAGCATCTCTTGATCCCCTTGCTCAGGGTTTCGCTGCCTGATTCACTCATGGTTCTGGCCTCTGCTCCTCTGCCTGGTCGCTGAGAAAATGAATTTGGGTTTAAATATATTTCTTTGGGTGGATTATACAACATAGGGTAGTTGGCCCAATGGCTAAGTTTGGTGTTGGCTGTCGAGGAGTCGAGGATTCAAATCCCCGCCCCTCCATACTTGGCACTTTGTTTCAGTAACCGTGTTAAGAGGTAACGGTTTGGTGCTAAATGTTTTTTTGACTGACGGTTTCATAGGTCACATATCAACAAGAAGTTAACATTATATATCTGGAGAGGCAGTTACATGTGGTGCGTTTTGAAACCACCAACGGTTATGTATACACACCCAACAATTATGGCATATATCCTATGTTTTTTTACCGGTGGGCAGGTCCGCCAGGGGTGGCCCGTCGCACCATCATTTTTTTATTACATATAATATGACTATGGGGTCTGCGGTGGTGGGGTTTGATCGCTCACCACTGTGTAATGTTTATATGTGTGCGTGTATGTGTGTGTGTGTGTGTGTTGTTGGTTGGCAGGGTTGGTGACCCGCGAACCATTTTTTTATATAATTTTTTTAAATCTTTGACATATTAAGCCCCACTAGTCAAAACTTGCCAATCAGAGAATAAGGGTTATTATACGATTTAAGTAGGTGACAAATTCGTCCATCCGGTGTCTAGATTTTGTGCGTTGTGTCTCAATCATTTTGTTGCCTTGTTAAGTATGCCACTTGGCCAAGTTTTACCAAAACTTTGACCAGCCATAACTTGACCATACAAACTCGTATTTGAGTGTCGTTCACACCGTTGGAATTAGAGTGAAGATCACTACGATCTGGTCTTTGTTTCACTTCAATCTGAGTACTTTTATTTTTAAGCTATTTTGAGCCCTCTTTGACTTCTCGGCGTCTTTGGAGCCACCTGGATCATTGCTCCCCACTAAGGAGATTTTGGTCCTCCAAAAGCATGAACATAATCTGCAACTATTGTGTTACATTGTCTGTACCACAAGTGTCCTGACAGGTCATACTTCCTTCTCCTTCACCCTTGTCCTTCAGAGCCATAAGTGATGAACTGACACTTGCATCCTCTGTAAACGTGTATTACAAGATTGAAAATTACATACTCAATTAAATGACCAATCATGACCCAAGCATCCCCATACTTTCCAAAACTTTATAAGACACTCTTTGGTCAAGTTTACATCATAATAGAATTCAATACCCCAACTATCAACAAAAGGTCAAAACGTGATCGTTGCTTTAATAAGCGATGGAAAACACATCATCACTTTTACATTTATCGCAACACATGATTTACAAAATGTGGCCATGACAAGCTACCATATATATAAAAACTATCTCTCACTCATAAAAGTGAATGGGTCATCATCTCCCTATGGCAGATTCGCTTGTTGAACAACTTTTCTAACTGGTTCCTGCACGGGCACTTTGTCCTTGAGACGCTACTCTAGATGGAGCCTCCAACATGTGGCTCTTTGATGACCACCTTTGTTGCAATGATTGCAAAAATTATTCTTCCTCTATACTTGCTTAACCTTATTTCCCTGATGTGGAGAAGGCCTTTCATGCCTTATCCTCTTTCTTGTTGTCATTCTCTTCTAACACTCAACAACCACATGGTTATGTAAACCACAAAAACTACATAGTTTTCTACGCCATGATTTCTGTTCATTATTAATAACATGATTGTAATCAAAATGAACTCTAGATTAGTGAGACTTTTTATACCTCTCTTGATTGTCTCTGATGTGATTCTGATGATGAGAGCTTGCCTTAACTCTCCCTTTGCGATGTGCACTATCATGGGAGGATTGTGATGTGTTCCAATCATCCTCTTTCTCTGATGGATTCAAAAATGTCTTGGAATCTTCTGATACCTTTGAGAACTCTCCTTCAGTGTATTCCAAACCTGCAAAACAAGGTTTATGTACAACCTCCAATGGCTGAGTCATTCCTTTTCCATTAACACCAAGTCCTCCTCCTTTATACCCCATCTTGGTAAGAAGTCTCATGCCAATTCCTGAAATGGTACCTCCATATCTTCAATAGAAATAGTGTCATGTGAACATAAAACTAAAGAATGATCAATTTTTTTTACCTCAAATGTTGATTATGAAATACGTGATGATGGTTTTGCTAAGCCTTCGTTGCGCCTCAATTTTCCAAGGCCCCTTTTGTCGCTCGTAACTGAAGCTGCAATCATTGCTTATCCTCATTTTCTTCTCATAGAAGTCTCCTCAATAGAACATTCTCTGCTTGAAGGCTCTGATTGATCTCCTCATTTGAATGATGAGAAGATGATGGAGAAGATGAATGTACACTTGAGGGGATAGGTGGAGCATTGTCCTATGCTCTTTCTTTCTCTCGTTCCTCTCTTGCCATATTCTCCTCATAATCTGCATACATTATGTCCACCATTTTTGACATCTTGTAAAATGCCATGTACATATCTTTGTCATCATCCATTTTCTTTCTTGTCGCACGTTCAACCATTCACACTCATAATTCACATCAGCAAGAAGACCGCTTTGATACCAAACTTGATCTGGATCTATTCAACTACCAGAATTAACCAAGATATTTTACTTATGTGATGTTAACAAAATTACATATGAAAGAGTATAAAACAACCACATGTGCATACTGCAAGAAGAGGAAACATAATGATGATAAGAAAATCAATAACACAACACATTGATAAAAAAGTTCACCCAGTGTGGGTTATGTCTCCGGGCCCTGGTGTTAAGAGTGGGGAGGATGTTTCATTAAATGTTGTTATATGATGATGATGTACATGGTATGTTATTTGTCATTACAAGGATAAATACCCTCAACCAGAGTGGCATGTCTCTCCACGAGACATTCTTAGGAACTCTCACTCATATGTGAAAATTCCCTCAACAAGAGTGGCATGCCTCTCCACGAGACGTCCTATAGGAACTCTCACTCAAATGGGAATTCCTTCAGCATGAAAAGCTAATAAAATCTCACATGATGTAGTATATAAGTATCCTTCAACATAATGATAATCAAAGATCTCAACAACAAAAACATCATCTCAACAAATCAAAAGAAAGCATGACATAACTACATCATATACCTCCAATTTCAAGGATGGCCTAAAAATTCAAAGCTCAGTTTTTGAAATGGACACCACCACTGAATTTGTGGCGCGAAATAGTGTCAAATGACTATAAACTTCGCCCCTTTCTGACACCGTCAAATTTTGGACCCTCGAGCATCTTGAAGATTCCCCCAAAGATTCCTTCCTAAAGATGGCCAAAAAATTCGCTGCTCAGATGAAAATTATGAGCCCACCATTGAGCTCCCTACAAAATTCTATGAAAAATGACTATAAATTAGGCATCATTATGCCTCGATAAAAATCAACCTCCAAAACAATCTTTTAGGTTCCAAAAGATTTTCCAAAAATTACTTGATGTTGGAAACCTGAATTTTTGCTGCTAAGATGGAGATTCGGACTGCACGGTTGGACTCTTGGCGAGAAAATGTGAAAACATGACTATCAACTTATCAAATTCAGACACTCACACCTCTAGCCCTGTAAGGGAACCTTTTTACCATCTCTTGATGCCCTCGCTCAGGTTTTCACTGCCTGATTCACTCATGGTTCTAGCCTCCGCTCCTCCACCTGGTCGCTGGGAAAATGAAGTTGGGTTTAAATATATTTCTTTGGGAGGATTATGCAACATAGGGTCATTATCCCAATGGCTAAGTCTAGTGTTGGTTTCCAAGGGGTCAAGGGTCCAAATCCCTGCCCCTCCAAACTTGGCGCTTCGTTTTGGTAACCGTTTTAAGAGGTAGTGATTTGGCACTAAATGTTTTGTTGATCGGTGGTTTCGATGGTCAGATATCAACGGGTGGTTAACGTTATATATCTGGAGCAACAGTTACATGTGGTGTGCTTTGAAACCATCGATGGTTATGTAGACATGCCCAATAGTTATGGCATATATGCTATGTTTGTTGACCGGTGGGCGAGTTCATCAGGGGTGGCCTACCCCACCATCCTTTTTTTTTTACATATAATATGATTATAGGGTGTGCGGTGGTGGGGTTTTACCACCCACCACCGTGTAATGTTTATATATATATATGTTATTGGTTGGCAGGGTTAGTGGCCCGCCAACCATATATATATATATATATATATATATATATATATATATATATATATATATATATATATATATATATATATATATATATATATATATATATATTTATACATATTAAGCCCCACTAGTCAAAATTTTCCCACCAAAAAATAAGGGTTATTAGACAATTTAAGTAGGTGAAAAATTCGCCCATCTGGTGGTTGAATTCCGTGCACCAAGTCTTGATCAATTTGTTGCTTCGTTAAGCCTGCCACTTGGCCAAGTTTGCCCAAAAATTTTACAAGCCATAACTTGACCATACGAGCTCTGATTTCAGTGTCGTTCGCACTATTGGAATTAGGGCGATGAGTAGTACAATGTGGTCCAAGTTTCACTTCAATCTGAGGAATTTATTTTTTTAGTTATTCTAAGCCCTCTTTGACTTATGAGCGTCTCTAGAGCCACCTCGATCAGCTAGTCTTTAAAAGCACTATTTTGAGGCAGTCATACACATAAAGTCAGGGATTTGGGAGAGTCATGCTTAATGATTTGTATAGGGATGATGACAAGGTGTTCACGGATGTTGATTGATCCAGTTTACAGGCCTATTGACTAGATGTGACAAAATGGCTTGTAACAGATTACCCCCTAAAGCGCAATGTCAGAAATAGTGGTTGATGAATGAAGTGCTTTACCTTGTGACAAGTCTGAATCAAGAAAAATTGGTCGAGATCATCATCCGTTACAATACAATTCATCATGACAGCTTTGCTGAGGGAGACGTACCCATGCTCAACACATAGGCTAACATTACATGTACAATGATCAAAATTTCATGTCCACTAATGACAAAGTGTGGATCCATGATTGGATGACTGTTTGTATGATCATATCCATCATGCTTAGTAATATTGCATTAATCCTAAAAGTGCATCCCATATGGATGGAACTAGATTTGGGGTCTTCTATCTCGTTCACTCAATCTTTCGATGTACAAGTCTAACCATGTGAATAAAGAAACTGAAGTTGAACATAGTAGACACCATATTATTACTGACCAATGATATAAACCATTAACATACGCAAGAGAAACCACCAATGATGTTAATGGCTCTCAAGGTACAACAATATAACCGTATGATGTGAATGAATGAGTTGAATTTGAATACCACACATAATCTATCGGTCGAAGGCCAATGATGTAAACCTATTGCTAAGAGAGAGGAAATTTTCCATTGATGTATGCAAGCCCCAAGGTTTTGAATGAATATTTTCTAAGTCACCTTCATGGATAATGAGTTGATGTTGACAGGAAGCGACCCATCACAAGAGGGCCTTGATGTATCCCCCATCAACGACACGAAACAGGTATCATGATTTGAGACATAATGACGTTTATGTGGAATCCATTGAGATGTCAGTGTCCCATCTATTAGAAATAAATACGTAGTTACAAGAGCATTTCAATTTTCTTAGATGTCGGGTGATTGCGACTGAATGCTTGCTGGTTCGAAGGGGGAGCGGATGCGAGATGAGGGTTTCGCAGGCGAGGGTTCAGCCAAAGGAAGGAAGAATGGTGGTTAAGGGTGGATCCAGCGCACCAGGACAAACCTTGGGTGCGGACCTCAAAAACACAGGAATCTGGAGAAGAAAAAGACGAAAAACTAAGGAGCGCGGGATAATCAAAGGGCAAGTTCTGACTGAAAGAAATGGGAACGGAGCAGGGGAGGGGAGAGATCCCCTCCTACAAGGCAGTAATAACGGGGGAAGCGAGAAAGGAGCGGCAGAAGGAAGGAGATAGAACAAATGAAGGAGAAACTTCAGCAGCGGGAGCGCAAAGGAGAACGGGAGTAACAAGCAAATGTCTGCCGAGGGCGACGAACAAACCCAGGTTTGTAATTCCGCCCAATAGATTAGAGAAATATAGAAGCTACATGAGAGATTATGCTTTGATCTGTAAGTTCGTAGGATATTGGCCAGCAGAGAAAGATCTACTTAGATGGATCCAGCAGAGGTGGAAACCAAAAGGACATGTGGAAGTAAAGTTGGGAGCGAAAGGATTTTTTACAGTAATATTCTCCAATCTAGAAGACAGGGAAAGGATCTTTGAGGAAGGACCCTACTTCATGAACAATGCTGGACTATTTATGAGGGAGTGGGTAGATTGCTACAACCCAGAGAAGGAAAGAATGTTAGCTGCCCCGATATGGATCAGACTCTTCGGCCTACCAACAGAATTTTGGGACCCAGAGATCCTTAAGGGCATAGGAAATGCAATAGGATCGTTTGTGAAAGTGGCAGAGTCGACAAAGAGGGGAAGATATACAACATATGCTAGAATATGCGCGTACATGAACATCACAGAGCCACTTCCAGACACAATAGAATTGGAATATCATGACGAGATCTGGCACCAACCAATTGACTACGAACATATCCCATTTCGTTGCAGAAGATGCCATGAGTATGGCCATTTATATCGAGAATGTCCCATTACGCTAACAGAAAAGGAAAGGGAAGCGGAAAATGAGAGGAGAAATGCAACAAGGAAAACAGGAGAAGAGGAAGAGGATTTCAGAGAAGTGCAAAGGAAGAAAAAGAGAGGAAACAGCAAGACACAGACGGGCAAGCAAAAAGGAACCCATAGTACAGAATCCCAAAATAAGTTTCAAATTCTGCAGGATGAAGAAGCAGAAACAGAGGCAAACGAGGAGGAGGAATCAGAAGGAATGGAAGTAATAAAAGAAAATGCAGACAAAGAGATAGATCAAATGAATAAGGATCAAGAGAGGGTAGAAAGCCCAAGAGAAAACCAAGAGGACCAAAGAGAAATGGAAATAGACCCACAGAAAACAAAAGGAGAAGAAGAAGAACAAGTAATGGCGAAGCTTCTGCAGGAATGGAAGAGGCTCGATGAAAGATTTATCCCAGAGGATCAGAAACAGATGTACAAAGAAGCTTTCCAAAGATATAAAGAGAAAAAAGGAATAATGGAAGATAGAGAAGACGGGAAAATGGCGAAGCAGGAAACACAAAATCTAGGAATGAGCAGCATTGGCAAGGGAGGTAAAAAAAGAGGTAGAAGAACAATGAGTGAAACAATTCAAGAAGTTGGAGAGATGCTAGTTAATTCAGGAAGAGTGATACCTCTTTCAGAGGTATTCCAATCCCCTCCGAAACTGTTACGATGATCATTACAAGCTGGAACATAAGAGGCCTCAACAGCAGAGGCAAACAGAGGTATTTGAATGACAGACTGAAAAAAGAAAAACCTAGCATAATGATAGTACAAGAAACAAAAATAAGTACTGAGAAAATGAGAGAAATCCTGAATAGAAACAAGAACAGATATGAAATGATGGGACAGGATGCGATCGGGAGCGCAGGAGGTCTGGTAATAATTTGGAACCCTGAAGAAATTCAATTAAGTAACTGGATAAGCTTCCCAAGAATACTAACAGGGACAGCAAGGATAATAGGAACTATGGAGGAGGTTATTATAACAGGGGTGTATGGGCCACATATCCAAGGAGAAAAGGAAAACTTTCTGCAAAATTTAAAAGCATTGAGAAGTCTAATCCCTGGAAAACAATGGATCGTAGGAGGGGACTTCAATCTGATTAAAACCTCAGAGGAAAAAAGAGGAGGGCTAAGGAGAATGGATAAAGCAATGGAACAGTTCGGAGACTTGATAAGGGAGCAGAGACTGATCGATATTCAAACCATAAATGGAAACCACACTTGGAATAACCGCAGAGGGGGAGCTAATCAAATTGCATCTCGACTTGACAGATTCTTAATCTCCGAACAAATAATGATGAAGGATGTATTCATAGAAGCCACTATTCTCCCGGTAACAGGATCGGACCATTGGCCGATTAAAATGGAAATAGATCTAAAGCAAAGACCACCCAACAAACCCTTTAGATTCGAAGCTTTTTGGCTAAGAAATGAAGGACTGGTAGAGAAACTTGAAGAATGGTGGAGGAAGAGTGACCAAAGAGGAAGAAATAAGATGCACACCTTTCAACTCAAACTGAAGGAGATGAAGGATAAATTAAAAAAGTGGAATAAAGAAGAATTTGGTAATATTCTAGAAGAAAAAAAGCGCCTGGAGCAGAGAATGGAAGAGCTGCAACAGATAGATATCCTAGAAGGCATACAGGAAGAAAGAACAAAGGAAGAAGGAATTATATTGAACCAGCTAGAAGAAAGAAGGAAACAAGAAGAGATTTTATGGAGACAGAAGTCAAGGGTTCAATGGCTTAGAGAAGGGGAAAAGAATACTAAGTTCTTCCATAAAGCGATGGTACAGCATAGACAAAGAAACCGAATCTTCTCAATAAAAAATCAAGAAGGTCAGAGAGTCCTCCAGCATGAAGAAATCGAAAAAGTGTTGGTCAATCATTTCAAAAACTTATTAAAGGAAACTCAGGATAATAGATCAGAAGCCATAACAAAGATAAGCAGGGAGATCCCAAAACTGGTAACCAGAGATCAGAATCTGGCCTTAATGAGGAAAGTTACGATGGAAGAAGTGGAGGATATAGTCAGGAACATGAAAAGGAACAAAGCTCCCGGGCCGGACGGGTATACGGTAGAATTCTTTCAAGCAGGGTGGCATTTTCTTGCTGAAGAAGTTTTAGAAGTGGTGGAGGAAGCTAGAATCAACCAAAGAATATGGCCAGGAATAAACTCAACCCTGCTGACACTTATTCCTAAAACTAATCAAGTGGATCAAGCTGAAGGCTTTCGCCTTATAGCTTTATGTAACGTTATCTACAAGATATTAGCATCAGTGGTGGCACAAAGGCTGAAAACGATTCTACCAAGCATAATTTCCCCAGATCAAACTGGGTTCGTAGAAGGAAGACAGCTCTTGGATGGGTTAGTGGTGGCCCAGGAAGTAATCCACACTCTAAAAACGAAGAAAGAAAAAGGAATGCTGATAAAATTAGACCTGTCAAAAGCCTATGATAGGTTAAGCTGGAATTATCTAGAAACTATCCTTAAAGCCTTTGGATTCTGTGACAGATGGGTGAAATGGGTCTTAAGCATGATCTCCACACCGAATTTCTCTATCTTGCTAAATGGGGCGCCATCAGCGACGTTCAATGCTACAAGAGGACTTCGACAAGGGGACCCCTTATCCCCCTTTCTCTTCATAATAGCAGCAGAAGGATTAGGTAGATACTTCAAAAAAGAATTAAGAGAAAGGAAAATTCAGGGCCTGAGACTATGGGGCAATCAAACTACAGTCACCCACCAACAGTTCGTGGACGACATCATGATATATTGCAAAGCCTCCATGAAGGAGGTGAGAAGGATAAAGAAAATTTTAGAGGTATTCATGGAAGGCTCAGGAATGGAAGTAAACAATGAGAAATCAAGAACATTTTTCTTTAACACAGTGGAGCCCATTAAAAACCATTTAACCAGGATCTTGGGTTATAGGAAAGGGGATCTCCCAACTAAGTACTTAGGAACTATGCTAGATTCCTCATCCCTCAAAATTGGAAACTGGAAGAACATCCTGGAAAAGATCATGAAAAGACTGGAAAATTGGACTTTTCGCACTCTGAACTTGGCAGCAAGGGTTGTTCTGCTTAAATCCACCATTCAGGCGATCCCGATATATCCCTTATCAGTGATGGCAGCACCAAAAGGAATATGCAATAAGTTGGTAGAGATTTACAGAAAATTTCTTTGGGGAGGACCCAAGCAACAAAAGAAATGGGCCCTCTGTTCATGGGACAGCCTAACCAAACCAAAAGAAAAAGGAGGTCTTGGCCTAAGAGACCCATGGACCCTAAATCAAGTTCTAGCAGCTAAGTTAAGATGGAGATGGATGCAAGGGGGGAAGGACCTGTGGAAAGAAATCTGGACAACAAAATATAATATGCCATCCACCCCGGAAGAAATATTAAGGAAACAAGAAGCTCCCCGGGGATCAGACATATGGAACCTAACCATTCAAAGCAGGGAATTAATTGATGGGCATATTTTTTGGGAAATCAGAGGGGGCCAGAATGCGAGATTTTGGGAGGAAGCATGGCAACAAAGGGAGAAAATGTTGGACCTTCAAGGAATGCAACAAATCTACAAAACAGGTATGGACAGAGACCTCATTAGGGTTAAAGATTATTGGATAGAAGAAAGAGAAAATGAAGAATGGAGGGAATGGAAATCTATGGATGAATGGAATAGGAATGCAACAGAGGATCAAAAAACTATATTTGGCAAGGAATTAGATTCCAGGAAAATAAAAAAGAGAGGAGGTAGGGACATCCTTCGATGGGGCAAAGAAACGAAAGGAGCGTTCACCATAAAGGAAGCTTATAAAGTAAAGATACAGCAAGAGCAGGGGGAGGAAGAGCAGAAGTGGAGGAAGATATGGAGAAATAAATGGTGGCCGAAGATCAAAATGTTCGTATGGCTGGTAGGAAGGAAACGCATTTTAACTTGGGATCGAATACAAAAAAGAGGTTTCTCAGGTCCATCAAGATGTTGCCTTTGTTATCTAGACGAAGAAGACCAGGAACACCTTCTCAATGGATGCGGCGTGGCCCAATTCTAATGGGAAAAGACTAGAAACTTATTCTCGACCACTGAACGAAATCCACAGGATATAATTCAAACCCTTTGTGATTGGGGAGAAGGAAAGTTTAAAAGCAAGGTAGTAAGAAGAGCTTGGAGCATGACAGCAGGCTTCAACGTGTGGAATCTTTGGAAAGAGAGAAATGGTCGAATCTTTAAGGGGAAATCTTCAGATCCGGAAGAAGTTTGGAAAAGAACCCTAAGACAAATCAGAGAATCAATCCTCGCGGAAAATTGGGCAGAAGAAGATTGGAAGACCTCTGAGGCAGAAACAGAAATCCTAAAAAGGTTGAACTTGGAACAAGGGATGATCTACCATCAAAAAGCAAAGCAGCACCAACCTATAGCAGGCCAAAGTCATGCAGTTTATCGTAAGCCACCGGAAGGGTTTATCAAGCTCAACTTCGACGAAGCAGCAAAGGGGAACCTAGGTCCAGCAGGATTTGGAGGAGTTTTCAGAAACATGCAAGGAGAGGTAGAATGGATCTATGCAGAACACGGAGGAACAATGAGTAATAACGAAGCAGAATTTATGGCAGTGTATCAGGGTCTCAAAATTGCCATAAGAAATGGATATAGGAAGATAGAAATCGAAGGAGATTCAGCCCTGGTCATTAGTACCATAAGGAAATTAATCCAAGGGAAACAGTGGGAGAAGGTAGTTAAAAGCTGGAGAACAGCGAGTATAGTCCAAGAAATCGAGGAAACCCTGAAAGGGATCGAATACAAGATCACCTCTCATGTCAGAAGAGAAGGAAATAAACCCGCAGATTGCTTGGCTAATTGGGGAAGTAAAGAATCATTGGCGAAAGTGGATGACAGCTGGACTAATCAAGCAGCGATGACAAGATGGGACGGCTTAAAACAGCTCATAAACAACGATAACCATGAAACAGCATAATGGTAATCAAAAATTCGCGTGGAGCGGGAGAAGGAGAATAAGGCAGGTTCATGCGGCAGCGAAGACAGGACAGAAGGACGGCGGCCTTAACTCCCTGACATCAGCATTTAATGATAATTCAGATCAGCAGGGACGCGGCCCAAAACGAAAACTGGAAATCACCGAAGAAACCATCATTAAAGGCGTAAGGGAGATAAGAAGTGGAGAGCAAACCCATCATAAGCGAAAAGGTGGCGAGAATTTTATAAGGCGGAACAGGAGAAGAATGACAGGCAACAAGAATTCGAAGAAGGTGGCGAGAGAAGGGGAGACCTGGCAGAGGAACCATAACCAACGCCTCAATCGCACCAAAATGGCTGAGAGAAGGGATAAGACAGTCCAGGCAGAGAGGGAGGCAGTAGGCGACAGGAATTTCGAACGGGGCCGCGTAAAAATCGAAATAGAAAGCTCAGATGAAATGGAGTATAGCCAGGGCGAAGGTTTCAGAAGCAATCATTTCGAAACAGGGCAGAGCAGCAAAGGAACTAAGCGAGGCAGAAAGGGAGAAAGATGGAAGACGCATGAACAGAGAGGCAGAGGTAGACCCCGACAACCAACCATCAACGAGGAGGGTAATCAGGCGCAGAGAAGACGGAAAAGGGGGAAGAAATCGATCAACATGGCGGTGCATGAAGCTGAACAGGCCTACAATTTGGAAACAAATGTAAACATAAGGAAAATTATTGATGTCATGGAGGACAGAGTATTAGAGGAACCGTCTGACAAGGAGATGGATGAATGGACCTCGGAGCTGCCGGAACCAGGCAACAGCGAGGCAGATTAACCCTGTACCGCCGCGCTCTTCACACTTACTGGGTGCTGAAGCACCTCTTGGCAAAGGCCATGGAGCAAGTCGCGGCTGAGATGGTGGAAATGGCACAGGAAATGGCGGCAGCGAAAAAGGAGGTGGCGAACGTGGAAGGGCTGCTTCGTCAACAGAACGAGCAACTCAAGGAAATCCAAGAGATGCTGAAGGAGCTGGGGAAGACCAACGACAGCAATAAATCCGGAAGAGGAAATGCGGCGAATTGAGAGGCCTGTTAACTGTCTTCTTTTTGAATTTAGAATGAAACTGCTCTGGTTTTTGAATATTAGTTTGTATGCCATAGCAGTAGTAGTAAAATTGGGTCTGTTAGTAGTACTTGGAAAGAATAGTTTTATGGAAAAACCTGGCGAGATAGGGCTTAATGTCCTGCAAAGTTTTTTGACATTTTTCAGCATGAAAAACTTTATTGACTGTCTGATGAATAGGAGCCAACAGATCCGGTTTCCCAGTTGGGCGGATTGAGGTTCCTAAGTTTGTACTTTCAAATTTGATGTAGATAATAGAAATGTCGTAGCTTACAAAAAAAAAAAAAAAATCTTAGATGTCTATTGAAGATCACTGTCCTGGCTTGGTAACCAGTTAATAAGAATGCCATTCATAGGAGCTAACAAAAGTGAAAAAGTTGGCTCGTGATGAGACCTATTTTCCTCCAGTTTTATGATCGAAGGCCATTACCCTAGCTTGGTGACCAGTAGTGGTAATGTCACTCTATTAGGACCTATGATCATGGTAGGTCGGCTCGTGATGAGACCTCTTATCCTCCAGTTGACTATTTTTTGTTTAAAATTCAACAATGGTTATTGTTAATCAACGAAATATTACTCAATAGATCGAGTGGCAAATCAACTCTTTAAGAGCTAGGGATGGCGTAAAAAGTTTTGTAGTAAATATTTTCAACTTGGGTAATTTTTCTTCTAAAAAATTAATAATCTTGAAATGATTGTTGATAAATATATTGTGTTTTGTTAAGATTTGGGTTGAGGAATAGTTCAGTAGATAATGATGGAAATATTTAAGTACAATTTTGCGGTCATCATCACAAATTTTACAAGATCAAGAACTTGACAAATTAGGAAAGTTGAAAGTTGGTGTTATCAACCAGGCTGGGAGTAGGTTGGGCTGTGTCAACCTTTCAACCCAGTGTAACTATTTCAAACCAGCTTTTAATTGGAAGTTAGCCCTTCCAATCTAAGAGGGCTCTCTCAATATTTTTTAAGAATGCAAATGGCTAACTCTGGTTTTCTATTTGATTTTTCAGGTGAAAGAGTGTGAGGGCAGCCACCATTGGGCATGGAGTCAGTTAAAGAAAAACAACAACAAACAACATTGTTTTATGGAAGATGAGGCATCTTTGGTTTACTAATGTGGATAGGACATTCATAGTAATCACAACAAATTGAAGGAAGTTGGAGCAATACAACATTGAATTCCAAGTAATCAATAAACTATGAAAACTAATAACAACACAAGAGTAGGATAGGATGAGACTGAAATTGGAATGAATCTCAGGTTAAAATAGAAATGTTGCAAACTATATTTCTATTAATTGAAAATAATACAACAGTGGTTCTCACATCATCGATCCCCCCTCTTTGCAGAGTCGAAAATATACATATTTATAGGGAAGAGATCCCTTTACATAATTTGCCACCTGGGCTAGATTCAATCGACAACTATGAGATCTAATCCTATCTGATTAATAAAACTTCAAACCTTCTTAGAGATTTTATGTTATAACAGAGTTAGAATACAAAAGGGAGCCATATGGATTATTACGATAATTTAAATCTCGACATTGTATTTGTGGAAATTCATACATCTGGCCCTTTGAATCCTGTTGCATTGTTTTCTATTTGAAACGTGTTGAAAAGGCCATTATTATTCCACTGCGTCTCGGCCTTGTTTTCTTGATGCCTCTTTAATGACCATGCTGCTGAATAAACACTGAAAAATAGTCTCGATGTCTCACGGAGTGGAAACAGAATGGACGTGTTGAACTGGGTCATTGATCTAGGCATCTTATTTAACCTAGGAATCTCATGTGCTCTGCGTTTACGAAGGAAAGTAGGAGGGTCAATTCTCTCAGAACTGTTCATGCAAGATGGGCCACATGGCAGCAGGGATTGGGGGAAAAGATTACAATCGGGATAGGAATGGACGAGCAGTGACATGGAGGTGAGTGATAATGTGGAGGCACATGATTGGAGGAAAATATTAGGGGAGGAGAATGCGTTGCAAAATAGTAGTCGAGGAGGAGGAGCAGGGACGTGGCAGGTGAACATTGGCGCTAGAGTAGGTGGTCAACAGGGACTACGTGGAAATAGGGGAGTGGAGGTGGAGTGGGAGTGTGGGTGACGTAAGCGGGAATGCGAGTTGTTGCAGGAGCAGAGAAAACTACTTTCGGAGTTGGGGCAAAGCAGTATGCGGTATTATAGGGGGGGGTCTGAAATCATAAGGGGAGGACACGTAGTGGTGGGGAACCACCTTTTCAAACCCCCCCACCGTTAAAGGTAGGATGGAAAGCGGGGGCCGAACATCATTATCGGCCGTTGGATTAAAATGGGATTTAAGATTGGGAATAAGAGATGTGCGCGGTTTAACCATGGTGGGCTCGACATCTTATAGATGTGTTTTATGCCATTTTGCGTCTGGGAGTGGGTTTCGGTTCATTGCTTCGGGGGTAGTGCAGGTTTTATGTTTGGGATTTTTAAATAAACAGCGGGAAAATGGATTTAAGGCTAGAGTTAGAAAAACAAATGGTTATCATAGATAACAGTTCGCATGATGAAATCATATTTTCATAATTATTCCTTTAAAAATAAGATTATGTTTATAAATAAACAAAGATAAATTGACTACCCAATCATTATGTCAAAGAGGAACTAGAACATCAAAAAGTATTCCCCATTCACCAAGTGTTAAATCAAAAGCATGAAAATGGGAAACTGTGACTTAGGTAACAACAATTGTAACAGAGGGAACAATAACTGCGACCAAGGGAACAACAATCGCGACCAAGGGAGCAACATTTGTGACTAAGGGATCAACAACTATGACTAAGAGAACAACAACCGCGATCAAGGGAACAACAGTTGTGACTAAGGTAACAACAATTGTTTCTTTTAACGGAATAGAAGATGTGTCAAAGGGAACAAAAGTTGTTTCTTTTAATGGAAAAGCAGTTGCGTCGAAGGGAACAACAGTTGTACGTTTGGAGGGAACAGCGGCTGTACTATAAAGAGAGAACGACTGAGTTGTAAGGAACAACAATTATGCCCAAAGGAATGGCAATCGTGATTCGAGGATTATTTATCCAATAATACCATTGTTGCATGTTACAACCTCGAAACTACCCATACTATTTTAGGCTTGTAGACATAAAGTATCAAGTATGACTGTGGCAGCCCTTCCCAAAAACAAACTCAAAGGGAAATCCTAGCAAGGTGACATGGAAAAGGATTAGCCATCCAATAGTCATAGTCACTTTACAAAATAATGAGGAATTAAGAGTAAATCATTCCTGACAAGACTTACCATAATAATGTTTAATATTAGATATGAGGCAACCATATACTTGATAAGACTTGGGGAACAAATTGATAAATGTGGAGAAACATCATGAAACTTAAGAACTTCCTTCTTTTATTTTGATGAAGGAACAAAAGAGGCGACTTTGAAGTAAACAACACCTGAAATAGAAAAACATAAGAGAAATCAGAAAAGAAACAACACTTTATTGAAAAACAATAAATAAATAAATAACTTAAGTTACAACAGTTGTGATTTTGGTTGCAACAATGTTGTTTCCTAAGGGAACAACAATCTTTCAATGGTGAATGAATGGAAACAAAAGATCTTTTGGAAAAATGCTTTGGTAGCAATGATTTGGATCTTCAAATGGAGATCAATTCTTCATTTCTCCTGTTATGAATCTATCAAGTAATGAAAAAGTCTTCACGTTGTTTTCTCCATGTTGGTGAGCAATAGCGGGAACAATTTTGTAACAAGGTATTATGTTTCAAAATATTTTTAGATCATGACACCTAGAAAAAATCAAAATCATATGATATTAAATTTCCTAACAGGTGTTTGGATCAAATTCCCTTATTTCATTAACATTGTCTTCAAGAATTACTCGTTCATAAATTGACCTCTTTATTCTCATAGGACCTACAAAAAAATGAGCTTCTACCCGCAATAAAACATGAAATCATGGAGAAATAGAGGTGATCGGGTTCCCCTAATCCAAGAAGTATGCAAAAAAATAACAATTATTTACTCTATAAAACAAATCCATGGAAAAAATAACAAATTAAAATTAATTTATTATCTACGGGAGAGCAGTGTCCAATCATGCTAACTTGCAGTGTTTTAATCATAACTTCTTTGTTTTTCGTCTGATTTGAGCGATTAAAAATCAAAATGAAATTGAATTCAGATGGATATCTCCACTATAAACATGTTTTAAAAATTTCATGAGATGATGTGTCAAATTTACTTAGAACGACCTGCATAACAGAGTCATATTCGATTTCCGAGCTCAGACCAACCATTGATATTTTAAGCACAACTTTTTTCGTATGATAACGGATTGAGCTGATTCAAATTGGAAATGCAAGTAGATTATTGTATATATATCCAATAGAAACAAGTTTTTAATAAAAGAAGAATTGATGGGTCAAATGTGCTAAGGAACCACCGAAAAAATAGAGTTTTAAGAATGTTGATTTACGATAGGCAGCCAGTATTTGGTTATAACTTTCTCATACGATATCAAAATTAAGTGATTCAAATTTATTTGTAAACTAGATTAATAGGGTAATATACCATAAATACAGGTTTTGAAAATATAGTCATTTAGGTTTCCAAAAATGGACTGTCCCAACTCTGTCTCTGAGCTGCCTACTAGACACCCTATCAATGTTTTTGTCATAACTTTTTCGTTTCAAATCCAAATTGAGTAATTCAAATTAGGTTGTAAATTAAAAATCAAGATATACTTAGTATAGAAACATGTTTTAAAAATATGCTCATTTGGTCCCTCAAAAAATGACTGCCCCGATTATTTTTTCAGAAATTTTATCAAGCCCGCAAGCCATAAAATATGATAAACAAACTTTTTTTCCAAATTGGTGATCAAAATCAATATGAGTGCTTGTAAAAATATGATTTTAAATATAATATGTCTACATACACAAATAAATTCAAACATTTATCACCAATATTTATTTTCACAATGTGTTACAACAAAAACAACTATTTTTACATATAAAGAAATTTATTTATTTATCTCCTTATTTATTTTATTTTTTACACTAACCTACTCTACTTTGAAAAATAAAATATGCTTACGTATAAGATTACTTCCAATGGAGCCATTTTTAAAATAAGGCCTCAAGTATGTACATACCTGAATTTGAAAAATGCATGTTAATAAATAATAGGGTATGAGAGGCCAGTTGCCCTTGAAAGGATGGTGTTAAGAATTGCCGAAGTATGGAGTGATGCTGCAAACAAATGATGGAGTGAAACCAATCTTCAATATAGCCTTTACTCTCTTGATTTCCCATAGTTTTCATTTCTTGAAGTTTGTGAGTTTCTAATGTCTTATTGATCTCGGCGGCTTGTTGATGTACACTAGAAGAAACCTCATTTTCTTCCATAACTTCTGCATTTTTTTATTTGAAACCTTCCCAATCTCAATATAAGTTTTCTGCAATGGTGCATGTGAGATAGAATGGGTAGGAAGGGTGGGTAAATTTTTCATTTCAACACTGTAAGCATGTTGTACTAGTTTATTATTATGAGGGCGTGGAATGTGTTGAGTAGGAAATTGTGTAGGACATGGAGGATTTGGATGATGTAGTTGATTGGGTTGTGTAAATGATTTTGATAAGCAAGCAATATGTTGTGGAAGTGCTGGTGAAAAATATGGATGATTTGTTTGTGCTACAAGATGAGGGAAAGTAGCCATGTAATCATAATATAAGCCATGCCAAATTTATGGACAATATTGATGGGGGTTATACTAAGATTGGTATGGCTTCCGTAACATAGGTGTATTCCATAATTGATTATGCAAGTAAGAAAATGGAGAGGAAGTGTTTTGAACCATACATGTAGGCCATGGTTTCCATGATTTTGACCTTGTTGCAGCCTCCCATCTCTTTGATATGCTACTTCCATCCTAGATAAGGAAGAGTGACTATCTATGGGATGCTCCTTCGGTAATGAGGGCAAAACACTTCATCAAATTCTGCCTGATATTTCTTAACTTGCAAAACGTGCAATTGTGAATTTAGAGAACTAATAAAATCATATTTAAAATTTTCAAATAAAACATTGATTTCAGCTCTTATGTCTCCTCTTCTTGTAGCAGATTTGGAAAATAAAGAAGAAAGTTCTATAGAATTCTTACCAAACCTGGAGATTCCTCTTGAATACCTTATGCATATTTCAAAAACATCATCATATGATAACTTAAAAACATCACCTTTTCCTATCAGATTTAAGAGTTCTAAAAATTTATCTTTGATTCCTTTGAGTAGGAGTGTTTTCAATGTGTCTTTTGCCAAATGCTTATGCTTTGATTTTTGAAGGTTGTATCGAAATCGTCCACATAGTCCTCCAAGCTTTCATATTCCCCTTGTATCATACCGAAAATATCTTCATTGGATTTGCAATAGTCTTTATACTTCTTCAAGAATACATTCTTCATGTCCTCCCATGTTTGAATGCAATTCCCACCAAGGCTCATGAACCATCGAAGAGCTGCTCCTTTTAAAGTAAGAGGAAAAATTTTCAACCTTTGAGAATTAGTACAATAATCATATCCTCTACAAATTACTTCAAACTCAAATAAGAATGTATCTGGATCTTCATTTGCCAAAACATGAAAACTTGGTAGAGAAGATGAAGGAATGATGTGCATTTGTGTCACTCCTAGATCTCTGATAGGAAATTCAAAAGTAACAGTGTGTGCCATTTATTCCCAAAATAGAAGATGTTCTTCATGTGCTACTTTGGGGATCCTCCTTCAAATGTTCTTGTCAATTGGTTAGTGAAATGGGTGGTGCTTACATCACCACTTGAGTGGAATCATGATTTTTTTTTTCTTTTCAAAATTCTACCTCTAAAATTCCTACTTCTATCAATGCATGTTATATGACCTAAGCCTGACTACTGAGGGTAGACCCATCATTGGTTCCCCAAGATGCGTGCGTAGGTTCTTACCTTCCGTCTTCAATATCTAGCTCTCACGAAGTTAGGTATGCATTTGCAACCTTATATTAGTGTGGTAGTGCTATTTGACTGCCTCCTCGGCAATGATGCCAAAATGTTGGGGAAATTAATTGCTTAATAAATAAAAAAACCTAATCACCTAGACATTAATTATCAACACGGGGAGCGTCTTTTTATTTCAAGGCAATCGGAAAAATATATGCAATCAAATACCAACAACTAACACTGGTTCTACATGATTATGTTCTACACTATCAATCTCATTTGACAAGAAATAAAATGTAAGACTTGAAAAACAATACTAAATTAAAAAGAAAAAAGTAAATGACAAGAAAATAATTTTGATAGTCACATGAATTAAAGCAATATTGAATTAAACTTTACCTTGCATAATTGGAAATTTAATCTATTGCACTCAATAGAATTCAAATGCTAATCTAAAGCAACAACTTAAATGAAATCTAGAAATTGCATGAAACAAAAAATCTGAAAAATGAAGCAAATAACAAATTACTTGAATAAATGGAAATTTACTTTAAAGAATAACGATTTAAATTCAAAGAAACAAGCACACAAATAAACTAATGTAGATGTTCAAGGCAACACCTCGTCCAAGGTAGTGGGCCCAACTTCCTAAGCGTCAATTATGCCTTGAAAAATACTTCAAATCAGATTACAAGTAATAGATGTAGAACTCAATGGATAACTTCCTTCATTAAAAGATCACTGAGAATAATTACGACGGAATGAAGTTCTTAGCTTTGCCTCAAATTCCACAATTGTTCATCCTCTCCCCCCTCTCTGTCTCTTTTATCTCTGTTTTCATTTAAATACACATAGAGCAAAGGGAGTTTACAACAAAGTTTATTACAAATTGATTTCCATTACAAATTTGTATTGTCCAAAACAAATTGATCAACAAAATCAAATCTCAAAGATTTTTCCATCAACATTCGGCAAGAACAAGTCGAATTTACTATTGCAATTGGAAGAATTTGGAAAATGGTCGCAACAAGAAATCTAAGAAAATCACCTTCAAAGAACCTTATATTTCTCTCAATCCAAACCGAATGTTGGAAAACTTCTTAGGAGAGAACTAACTTGGTCTGTTCTGCACAAAACCCACATCTCAGATTTTCAAGATTCATCTTCATTTGTCTGAAACGTCCAATGCAAAACTGTCACTTTTTATACCAGCGAATTTTTGAGTTTGAATATTTGATTATGAGTTGTTAATCAAATTTTCAATCTAGAAGAGATCTTGGAGGCTAAAATAGTGAGTGATGTTATAAAAAAATCATTAATAAATCATCATTGGCAAAAGCATGCATAATAACCATCACTTTATTTAAAATAAAGGAGAACAAGTTTTATTTACTCACAAGATCATAAATAACTATAAAATGGAATTTTATGATAGATTATGATAAATAACATGATAAAGAATGATAGAAATGGATGAAATAGATGAAATAGACGTTAAAAAGTAATAATAATAATGAAAAATTAGTGGCCCAACAACACCTACTTTTGAAATGTTGAAAGTTGTTCAATTGTTAAATCAAGTGCTTTTATCATTGTATTCATTAAGCATAGTGTTGGAAATAATACTGAGAGGGGGGGTGAATCAGTATTATCAAGCAATTTACCAAATCTTCCTTATTTGATCTTTTGAATTATTCTTGCATATCAGTACCATAAAATAATGAGCATGAATAAAGAAAATAGACAGTCACACCAAAGAACACAAGATGTAAGGTGGAAACCCAATGCGGGAGAAAACCACCTGCTGCAATATGTCTCTATCTTCTTTCAAGAAATTCTTTTTACAATGATTTTGTACTGGTGCAGTCCTTTACCAGCACGCAGGCTGCAACCTGCAGAGAGCTACAACTCTCTCTCGTTTTCCAGTCTCTCCTGGAAGGGAGCTACAACCCCCTACTTCTTTTCATGAAGAATCAAAAGATCAGCAAGTATACAACAGATACAGTCCACTACAGATATCAGATCAGTAATTACAGAAATAACCCAGAACACCTTATGAACAGAAATATACAGTCAACAGATCATCTTAAGACAGGGACGCATATTTTCTTTCTGTGACCTGCGACTGGACGCAGTCTACCTTCCACTGTTCTGCGTGCCGACGCACTGTTCCTCTATGCTTTGCTGCGACCGGCGCACCCAAAAACACTATCGCGCCGCGTCTTTTGCTTCAGAGACGCACCCAATAACACAGTCGCGCCGCGTCCTTTGCCTCAGAGACGCACCTGAGCCTTTACTGTACTGCGTCCCGGCGCACTTTCCCTTCACTGAACCTGCGTCCCTTCAGATATAAAAGATATGAGGACTTCAGAACCAACCCAAACACTCAGATCCACAGATCTGATCATGCGCCATAGAGATCACAGTCCATTAGAAGATTCGCCTTCATAGATCTGGACTAGATCTCACCAAAAGATATTCAACCAAGATGATGCATAATCCAAATGAACTCCTTTGCTTTATATAGGCAAGCTTCTCCCCAAAACATGGAACAAAACCACGAGCCGACACCATAGAAACACAAAACCGTCGGCTAGATACCACACAAGAAACCCCCACGTGCTTTTCTCTGCCTTGAAATGTGTGCACTGGGCGGACGCACCTCCTGAACGGCTGGCCTGCGTCCCTGGACGCGGGTTCTGTATGGTATACCTGCGGGGACGCACTTGCTGAACATATTTCCTGCGTCCTTCTTGATTTATCACCTGAATGGGTTTGCCATCAAGGACAACACCTGAATCATAATGCCAACAATCTCCCCCTTTGGACTTGATGGCAACCACATAATCTTCAGCTTCATTCTCCCCCTTTGACATCAAGGGCAAAGGGTATGCTCCCCCTATGCTCATGCATCTCCAGATCTGTAACCAGAAATCCATCATGAAGGAGATAGAGACATATTGCAGCTATTTCCAAGATCTCCTTCTCCATAATGCCAACAATGCATTATGTGCTCCCCCTGAGCCTATACCACCAATAGGAAGATGATCAACAGTAAGATGATGCATCAACAACCCCCAGCTTTTGCCTGAGGTATTCAAAAGTGTCCCTGGGCAACGGTTTGGTGAAAATATCAGCAACTTGTTCCTTAGAAGGAACATACTCCAACTTGACCTTCTGTTCAAGTACTTGTTCCCGGAGAAAATGGTACTTGATTGGTATGTGCTTGGTTTTTGAATGCATAACCGGATTCTTTGAGATGCTGATTGCACTTGTGTTGTCACATAAGATAGGGATTGGAGGAGTACAAGTGATTTGATAATCCTGCAAATTCTGCATCATCCAAAGGAGTTGGGTGCAACAAGATGCAGCAGCAACATATTCTGCTTCAGCTGTAGACAAGGCAATTGAACTCTGTTTCTTGCTGAACCAAGAGACCAGTCTGGGACCCATAAAGAACGCACCACCACTTGTGCTTTTCCTGTCATCCACGCTTCCGGCCCAATCTGCATCTGTATAGGCATGAAGAGTAAGATCTGTATTTCTAGGATACCATAAGCCATAATTTTGAGTCCCTTGAAGATATTTGAAAATTCTCTTCACTGCTTGAAGATGAGTCTCCTTCGGATTTGCCTGAAATCTTCCAACTATTCCAACTGCATGCATGATGTCTGGTCGGGTACCTGTCAAATATAGTAAACTTCCAATCATAGATCTGTAGGTTGGTTGATGTACTGCTGCAGATTCATCATTTGCACTGAGACTACATCCTGTGACCATGGGTGTACATACTGGTTTTGCATCTTCCATGCCATATTTCTTCAAAATCTGCTTGAGATACTTGGTTTGAGATAAAAAGATTCCTCCTTCCTTCTGTTGGATTTGCAAACCAAGGAAATATGTCAGTTCTCCTAGCAAGGACATTTCAAATTCTTTCTGCATGACTGAGGCAAAGCTTTGACTCATAGCTTCTTCATTGCTGCCAAAAATAATGTCATCTACATACACAACAAGTATTAGCAATTTGTCATTTTCAACTTTTATATACAGATTGCTATCTGCTGAACCTTTTAAGAAACCTTGTTGATGAAGATATTTGTCCAACCGGTAGTACCAAGCCCTTGGAGCTTGTTTGAGACCATAGAGAGCCTTTTTCAATCGGCATACAAGATTTGGATCATTTCCAAGAATGAACCCATCTGGCTGTTCAATGTACACTTCTTCTTCCAAGTCTCCATTCAAAAAGGCTGATTTCACATCCATTTGAAATACTTTGAAGTTCTGAAAACTTGAGAGAGCAAGGAACATTCGGATGGCCTCAAGTCTTGCAACAGGAGCAAAAGTTTCTTCAAAGTCTATTCCTTCTTGCTGCGCATACCCTTTACAAACGAGTCTGGCTTTGTTTCTAATTACTTCTCCATTTTCATTCAATTTATTTTTGAAGACCCATTTTGTTCCAATAACATTCTTATCTTTTGGTCTAGGAACCAGCTCCCAAGTGTTGTTCTTTTCGATTTGCTCAAGTTCTTCATCCATTGCTTTCACCCAACATTCATCTTTGCATGCCTCTTTCACATTTTGTGGTTCGGTGGAGGAAAGTAATGCCAAATAGCTTGAAGCTTCTGCAACTGTTCTTCTAGTTTGTATACCTGCTTCTTTTTGTCCCATGATCTGAGATTCTGGATGGTTCTTCTGAACATATCTGGATGGAGTCTTTTCTTCTATTCTTGTCCGTTCTTCTGCTTCTTCGTGAGGTTCTTCTTGAGATTCTTCTTGAGGTTCTTCTTCTTCATCATTCTGTCTTTGAGGGTAGCTCTCATCTTCTTCGATGTCTTCACGATGTATTTGCCTAGGAATATATCCCTTTTCATCAACCACTACATCAATGCTGTCAACAATTCTGCCAAGTCTTTTATTGTAGCATTTGTATGCTTTGCTATGTGGAGAATAGCCAAGAAGAATGCCTTCATCTGCTCTAGGATCAAGTTTGCCAAGCTGCTCCTCAGTATTCTTGATATAGCATTTGCTCCCAAATATTTTGAAGTGCTTTACCGAAGGAGTTTTACCACTCCAGAGCTCATGAGGGGTTTGAGTGTTGTTCACCCGGACATTTGTCTTGTTGAGAATAATAACCGCAGTATGTGCAGCCTCACCCCAGAAGGTTGCGGGGGTTCCTGATTCATCAAGCATAGCACGAGCCATTTGTTGGATTGTTCTGTTCATTCTTTCAACAACTCCATTTTGCTGAGGCGTTCTAGCTGTAGAGAATTCTCTCCTTATCCCATGTTCATCACAGAAATCGAAAAATTCATTTGAAGTAAATTCCCCACCTCTGTCAGATCTGAGGCACTTAATTTTGTGACCTGATTCATTTTCAGCCAAGGCTTTGAAGGTTTTGAATTTTTCGAATGCTTCATCTTTGTGCTTCATAAGTCCTAACCAAACAAACCTGGAGAAATCGTCAATAAATAATATCAAGTATTCCTCTCCTCTAGGTGTTCTTTTTCTGAATGGTCCACATACATCTGTATGTACTAGCTCAAGAGGCATGCTGGCTGATCCTTCTTTCTCTGGAAAGTTAGTTCTGGTTTGTTTTCCAAACTGACATGATCTGCATATGGTGTTGTCAGGAATTTTGATATCTGGAAGATCGCGAACTGCCTGATATTTGCAAGCTTTCCTTATTTGTGAGAAGCTTAGATGTCCCAACCTTCGATGCCATAACCAGTGCTCTTCATTCTTGCTTAGATAGCATTGTTGTTGTCCTTCATCAAATATGTATAGATTATTTGGAGTTCTCTTTCCTTTGAGAACTGTTTTACCTGTATCAAGATCACGAACAAGGCATCCATTTGATCTGAATATAACCTCGGTTCTTTGATCACACATCTGGCTGACACTTAGTAGATTATGCTTCAATCCATCAACAAACAAAACATTTCCAGCCTTAACATCTTCTTTTAAAGGAGCAATACCTTTTCCTTTTATAGTTGCAGGAGTATCATTTCCAAAAGAGACTTTCTTTCCCTTTTCTAAATTAGAATAAGACTCAAGTTTTTCTTTATCACCTGTCATATGCTTCGAACATCCACTGTCAATGTACCATAGATTTTCTTGTCCTTCTGCATAAAATGCTATCCCACATCTTTCTGTTTGAGGTTCCTTTATTCTCCATGTTTTGGCGCCTGAGGCTTGTTCCTTTTTCTGCTCTTGTACCTTTCTTTCCGGAAACCTGCTTCTGCATTCAAAGTCTTTATGTCCAAAATTATTGCAAATAGAACATTCAACTTCATTTTCAAGAGCTGAAAAGTTGTTATAGGTCCTTTTTGTAATCCCTGTCATACTTCTTTGTTTTTGAGCTTCTCTAGTCATGATTGTTTTATACGCAACACATTGAGCTGCTTTGTGACCAAAGTTATGGCAAGAAAAGCATTGTCCATTGAAGAAGCTTCTGCGATTATTGGATCTACCAGCCAACTGATTGTAATTTCTATTTTCATCTATTCTTGAACCAAATTGAGAAGATTTTACCTGTGGCTGGTTGTGGCTTTTGTTCACCCTTAAGCTGGATTGCCCCTGATAGTTTCTGCTTGACATTTGTCCCTGCTTTACCTGATGATCTTCCTTGTGCTCTTGCTCATTTCTTCTTGCTGCATCAAGATAACTTTTTGAAGTGGATGCTTGAGAAGTTTCTCCATTATAGCCCAAACCTGTCTTATTTAGTGGAGACCGCTGCACACTGATAATCTCATCCAAAGTTTCAGATCCTTTGACAAACTTGAGATTAATAGTTTTTGTTTTCTCAATTTCTTTTCTAAGACCAACAATTTCACCTTCTAATTTTTCAAGATGTTTTTCCTTTTCATCAATTTGGAATTGTAGAGTATCAATAATCATGTTCTTTTCTTCTATGCCTCTCTTGAGTCTAGTAATTTCATCATAAAGGTTATCCACATCTACAGCATCCTCATAATCATCATCTTCAAATGCCATTAACAACCTATATTTATTACCTTGTTCATCTTCATCACTGTTTGATAAGCCATCACTATCTTCATGGGTGTAGTAGCTTTTCTTATTTGCGCTTTGTTTCTTGTTCCATCTAACTGGTTCCTTTCCTTTATCCTTATAAGAGCATTTTGCAGCATAATGACCTACTCTTCCACAAGCAAAGCATTTGAAAGGTAGCTTACCTCTGAACCTTCCAGAACCTCTTTGAAGATTTCTGACAAAATTTGATTCTTCTTCCTCTTCTTCTGGATCATGGCTTGCTTCATAGTAATCTTCTTTGCCTGATGCTTTAAAAGCAGCCTCCCTTCTGTCTGATGGTCCTCCCTTTCTCATTTCATAAGCAGTTAGAATTCCATGTAGCTGAGACATAGTAAGAACACGGAGATTTTCTTTTTCTTCTATTGCAGATACTTTGGATTCAAACTTGGGGGATAATGATCTTAGAATCTTTTGAACTACTAGAGACTCCTTTACTTCTTCACCCAAATTTTTCATACAATTTACAATCTCATCTACCCGAAGAAAATAATTAGCCACACTTTCATCATTATACATCTTGAGAGTCTCATATTGAATTCTGAGAGTTTGAAGTTTGGCTTGTTTTACCTGTTCATCTCCTTCATAGCTTGTGATCATTTTGTCCCATATTTCTTTTGCTGATTTGAAGTGCATTACCTTCATGAATTCTGTTTGGGATATACTTCCTAATAGAGTACTGACTGCTTTTGCATTTGTTTCATACTTCTTTTTCTCAGCTGGATCTGTAGGAGTAGCTGAAGGAAAAGCATAGCCTGTTTCTACAATGTCCCAAACTTCAGTACCAAGAGATTGAAGATATGCAGTAACTCTTACCTTCCAATAATTGAAGTTTGTCCCATCAAAAACTGGTGGCCTGATTGATGCTTCTCTCTCGTAGTTGCTCATGATGAACGATCTACCTTCAAGCGATCAAGCTTTTCTGAAGGACCTGCTCTGATACCAATTGTTGGAAATAATACTGAGAGGGGGGGTGAATCAGTATTATCAAGCAATTTACCAAATCTTCCTTATTTGATCTTTTGAATTATTCTTGCATATCAGTACCATAAAATAATGAGCATGAATAAAGAAAATAGACAGTCACACCAAAGAACACAAGATGTAAGGTGGAAACCCAATGCGGGAGAAAACCACCTGCTGCAATATGTCTCTATCTTCTTTCAAGAAATTCTTTTTACAATGATTTTGTACTGGTGCAGTCCTTTACCAGCACGCAGGCTGCAACCTGCAGAGAGCTACAACTCTCTCTCGTTTTCCAGTCTCTCCTGGAAGGGAGCTACAACCCCCTACTTCTTTTCATGAAGAATCAAAAGATCAGCAAGTATACAACAGATACAGTCCACTACAGATATCAGATCAGTAATTACAGAAATAACCCAGAACACCTTATGAACAGAAATATACAGTCAACAGATCATCTTAAGACAGGGACGCATATTTTCTTTCTGTGACCTGCGACTGGACGCAGTCTACCTTCCACTGTTATGCGTGCCGACGCACTGTTCCTCTATGCTTTGCTGCGACCGGCGCACCCAAAAACACTATCGCGCCGCGTCTTTTGCTTCAGAGACGCACCCAATAACACAGTCGCGCCGCGTCCTTTGCCTCAGAGACGCACCTGAGCCTTTACTGTACTGCGTCCCGGCGCACTTTCCCTTCACTGAACCTGCGTCCCTTCAGATATAAAAGATATGAGGACTTCAGAACCAACCCAAACACTCAGATCCACAGATCTGATCATGCGCCATAGAGATCACAGTCCATTAGAAGATTCGCCTTCATAGATCTGGACTAGATCTCACCAAAAGATATTCAACCAAGATGATGCATAATCCAAATGAACTCCTTTGCTTTATATAGGCAAGCTTCTCCCCAAAACATGGAACAAAACCACGAGCCGACACCATAGAAACACAAAACCGTCGGCTAGATACCACACAAGAAACCCCCACGTGCTTTTCTCTGCCTTGAAATGTGTGCACTGGGCGGACGCACCTCCTGAACGGCTGGCCTGCGTCCCTGGACGCGGGTTCTGTATGGTATACCTGCGGGGACGCACTTGCTGAACATATTTCCTGCGTCCTTCTTGATTTATCACCTGAATGGGTTTGCCATCAAGGACAACACCTGAATCATAATGCCAACACATAGTAGAATTATGTTCAATGTTAATTCAATTTCATTTAGCCTTGAATTGGAGACAGAAACTGCTATTTGCATCAATACACCCATCAAAAACATATGTCAGGTTAACATGTTAAAACAAAGTTACAGAGTATAACAAAAAATGTGTCTACAATTTCTCTCGAGCCACCTGTTCTTATTTTACCAATATTATCAGTGAATCAATGAATTGAGTTCAATGACGTTCCAAAACACATGCCACACACTTCAAACAGTGGAATGATTGAGAGAGCAGGAAAGCATAAATTGATGGATAAAGAGGTATGTGGTTTTTAAGCACTTATTACCTATTATTTAATATTGTTGGGAAGTGTTATGAAATAATCTTTGAGTACACTCATCTACCATTAGATATACTCAGTATAGCAGTATCGTGCATCCACATAATCATTATACAGTTAATAATGCACTCATTTCTTAAATTGAAACTAGTCTGCATGTATTTCACATTTTAATAATTTAATGTTAATTGATAATTAATCTCACAATGCATAGTTTTCCCTATAATTTTGTGATTTTCAATCTTTGTGTTTGTTTCATCATGTACCTTTGCAAATAATTCATTATGTTGTCTTTCTTATGGGCTCTGTATTATATTGTTCTTTTGTTTGTAGAGTGCTACAAGTTGCTACACTAGGTCACTGAATCCATAAACTAGGAAAACATCAATGATGTTAAACTCGTTTCTAGGTAAACCAGGAAGTCATAAATGGCATTTTTACTCTTGTATTTTTTGAACTTTTTTACTTTACATTGATACTAAGGCTTTTTTTTACAAGATGAATCATGATGTATTGATTGTTGTACTAGACCTCTGCAAGTCTCCCTATGTGCTTCGGCTCAATATTGATATCTAACAAATCCTAATTATTGTATTGTAATGTAACAATAAAAAAAGAAGACATGCTTTCATGTACACAGGAAAAAATGTTCTTTGTCACATATTAAGCAATATATACATAGTTATGTTTGACCTGTGCTTATATTGTCTCAGCTGCCAACCTTGCAGGAAATTCATGGTTATCGAATACTAGAACCACCATGTGTCTGCGATACTCTTTTATTTCCCTCATTGTTAGCATAACAAAATTTGCAGGTTTGTCTTGTTTTTCATATCTCTCTTGGTATTTTCACATGCAATTTAACTAGAGGCATAGAATGTTATTTCGTGAGTGAGCTATGAATAGAAAAAAAATCATTGATTAACATTAAGTCAATCTAAGGATCCTTGGACATACAGAGCATCTCTATGCAACTCTAATCATAGTGCTTATTAATATATTTTTGTTAACAAAGGACACAACGTATATCTTCCAATCATTGAGAAATATGTTATTTTCCTACTCCTCTTTCAAGGTTCTGATTGAAATAAAGACAAATGTTATTAGTGTTATTTCCTTTCATGTACTTGGTCAATGTTCATAGATTTCTTCTTGTTGATTTTACAATTATGCATTGTGCAGGATAGTCGAAAATATGTGGAGTTGGAGAGGAAAGTAGTGAAAAACATGATAGCTATGATATACGTGATGATCTTAGGTATACTCTCCTTTGTTCAGATATTCAAAATCCATAAAGTTCGTTACTTATTTGTCCCTGTTATTTTTTATGGTTCTTATTCATTGCTTTCACTGCAATATCGCTACACATGATACAAGTGTTGTTGCAAAAATATCTTTGATTACTTTGAAAAAAAAAATCAAAACGGCTTTGTATTTTAGTTGAAGCAATAGTTTTATGTATAGCAAGTCTATAATATGATTTTAGTTGCCTGAGCAATTTACTTTGTGGTTAGCAAATGCAGTCTACATTAGTAACTTTAGCTTCAACACATGTAAACAATTATTTAAAAAGTACCGAATCTAGCCTCAATTGCTAGTTTCAAGTAACTAGAATCCAAAAAATTATTTAGAATTTTACTAATCGAGTCTTTATTGCTAATATTAAGTAAATAGCACACAAGAGCTAAAGGTAGAATTGCATATGTCAGTCATTTTCATTCTCAATTGTAGTTAAAATATGAGCATAAATTGATAGTACACAAGAGGAATAAAAAGCCTTTGTGTTACTGCTAATGTTCTTTGTGATTCAAAATAATAAAAAACAATACTCACTCATTCCATGATCCATGTTGTGTAATTTTTTTATACGTAAGATATAATTTAAAAATCCAAGAAATAATTTGCATTCCTATTATCACATTTACAAGGAGCCTTTTTTGTTTTGTATATCACAAAATTTAAAAAAAAAACAACAAAAACAAAAAAGTTAAACAAATTAACCTCTGGACTACTTGACCTTCCGACCATGCGACTAGAATGTCGGGTTGACTAGGAATTTTATGTTAAATAATCTGAGCAACCTCCGGACCCTAGAATTGTCTGACCTTCAAACTAAAAGGCCTGATGAAACCACTCGACTATGGTATAGTCAAGGTTGGGATACAATAAGTGAATCACAAAACAAAGAAAACTCTGGATTGTATGATCGTTGAAATAAAGAGAATACTTGACTATGGTATAGTCATATAAGAAATTAATCATAAAATAAAAAATGCTCGACTAGTCGCCCGCCCGACCTCTGAACTGTCTGATCATGCAAATAAAATACTATTTTTTGTTGATTTATGTGCAATGTGATTTTTAATAAATATTTATAAAATTTCTCATTTCACTTCCAATTTATTATTTCTTAGATCAATAATAAATTTGTTAATTCTTTTTCGATTTCCGAAGACAAAAAAGTTGGCCTATTTACAAGGAATTAATGCACACGTTCGTTTGCGATTTTCGCGTTTTTCTAAAAAGGATTTTAAGATTTTAGGCTATTGTGCCTACATGCTATTTTCTGGAGTATTGTTCGAAGAAAATTTGAAGTAATTATATTGAGTACCAGTTTCAAAAGCCTCCCTGTAAGCATCATTTCATTTTTTTTTACAGATTCCTGAGTACAATTGCAAATTTTAAATTAGAAAAACGTAAGCATGTTGTATTCACATTTACGGGTTATAAAATACCAAAAAAAAGGAAGCTCTTTAGTGTCAAATTTAAGACTTTAAAGTTTTTTCCTGCATGCTCTTCTTTTAACTCTTGTTCGAAGAAGAACTGAATTGAAGCAACGCAGTACCAGTTTCAACAAATTCTGTGTAAGCATAATGTTTTTTTTTTGCAAATTCTTGAATTCAATTCCAAATTTTGAGTTGTCAAAACTTATATATGCTTTTGTAATGTTTACAACTCTTAAAATGCCAAAAAACGCAAAATCTCCAATTACAAACTTAAGATTTTACGGTGTTATGGTTGCATGCTCGTTTCTTAAGTCCTATTACAAGAACCATTGAATTAAGGAACACAACCGCAGTTTCAAAAAATTATGTGTAAGCATAACGATATTTCTTTTAGAAATTATTGAAATCAATTTCAAATTTTAAATAAGCAAAAGTTATATATCCTTTGTTACTATTTACTGGTTATACGTATGGTCTGCGGCCAGATCTAGATCTAACCTTATCTTCTCTAAGGCTGGGTTCTACGGTCAAGTAAAATATGGCTCCGAGCTTCGCAAAAATCACTGGTGGCTCACCCCCCTCTGGAGGGCAATCTCCTGCCCATATCGTGAGTGAAGCCCCAGCTCCCACTATCCAAGTAGTCCAGGCCTCACTCGATGAAGCTTTGAAGTTTTCCTAAAGTGCCCTAATTTGCCGGTTCAATGGTTTTTGGCCGCGGTTGATAGCACTCCACAATTGGATTTCAGAGGTATGGAAGTCTGTCATTTCTGATGAAATTAATATCTACCCTTGTGCTAAGGGTTTCTTTATAGTAGATTTTGAAAATCCTGAAAGCAGACAATGTATTCTAGATTCCGGCCCTTGGTTTTGGGAAAAATCAGGCCTATTCATGAAGCCATGGGACCCATCATTCGATCCCTCTACAGCAGTGATAACCTCAGCACCAGTTTGGGTGAGATTGCCAAGCCTACTCTTGCATCTCTGGAATCTCTCCTCACTAAAAGCCATCGGAAATGCAATTGGGAAATTTTACTGCAGGTGCCCAGAAACAGAGGAATATGCCAGAACCACCTATGCACGCATCTGTGTGGAAATGGACTTCAGCGCCGGATTCCCAGCTGAAATAAACCTAACAAGTAAAGACTATGTGTGGAACCAGAAACTTGATTATGAAAGTGTCCTCTTCAGATGTTGATCCTGCTTTGAGACAGGGCATCTAGCCAAAAATTGCCCAAAAGCCTCTGAGAAAAATTTTGCTAGAAAAAACCACCACAGATCTACATGGTGGGAAGGAGCACAAAAAGAACACTACACTGTCATCAAAGAAGAATATTCTAGAGAAAACTCTGAGTCACAAGAAAGCAGGGAAGAAATAAACAACTCTCAAGACAAGCAAGGAGAAATCCCGCCCCAGCAAATCAACAGTTATGAGGATTCGAATAACTCAGAAAATAAATCTTCATTTAACAGCAAAGCAGATCTCCCAGACCAAACTTCTTCTCCGACTATCTTCAAAAGAACGAACACAATAGATTGCGAAGCTAAGACACCAATGTTCCAAGAACCAGAAGAGATGAAGGAGATGCAAGATAAAGGAAGTTGGAAGACCGTAGAGAAAAAAAGAAAGCTACAACACCAATCTCGCCAAGAAAGACGAGGAGCCAGACAACTAAAAATTAAGAAAATTGTAGGTCCGATAGACCAATTTGGTCTCAGTGGACGTTAACCGCCATCATCATCATCATCATCACAATGGGAAAAAGGGAAAATATGCAGCGGAAAAAAAAAAAAAAACAAATAGAGTAGGTTAAGAAAAGATTAGGAGCATGGATGTTGGACCAGCACAATAAGTGAACTTCGACGCATTACTCATGTCAGATTCAACCTACAAGACGCAAAAAGCAGGTACGATGACCTAGCAGGAGATATTTGAATTCTTTGAGCAAAGGGAATGGTTAAAAAGTCCAAGAGCTACTGAAACAAAGAACAAATTGTTTGAAAGAATCAAAGTAACAGAGTTACATAAAGTAGCAACTAGGGCCAGAATTTTTCCCTATTATGACATGATTTCGTGGATTCTCTCTCGCACTAATATTAAAACCCGAACAATATCTAACCATCAAGAACTAATGATAGCCTCCTATAAATCTAAAGTGTTATCGGCCACATATAAGCTCAATGCCCCACAAATCTCAGTTAACTAGTAGTTTCTTCATAAATTTCGAAGTATCGCCTTGAAGGAATGTCACAAGAATTATGATATAGTAATTGAAGAATGGTTGAGAGAAGAAGCAGAAGGTTTCAAGCTCAAAGGAAAAAAGGACTATCCAATAGTTATTTTTAAGAAGCTTGTTAGATTTCTTATTAAAATGCTAAGAAAATTATATGGGGAACAAGATCCTGAGCATTGTAAAATTAAATGGATCCCAATAATCCATAGCATTTTGAATGAGGGGAAACGCCTAAACTGGATTGAGTTATTGTCATAGAATATCACAGATTCAGTGAAGTTGTCAGTTTCATCTCCCTTGGGGTTCAATTATATTTTTTGTATGTCTTCTTATTTGTTAGATGTTGTTATTTCCTCAGTCTCATTTCCCCTCATGAAATGTAATTACCCATCTGACCAACAACTATCGATTCAAAATTAAGCTCCTATTCTATGGGAGTCTAATTTTAAATACCATTGTTATGATATCTGCCACTATGTTTTGATTCCTTTGCATCAAGTCCTGTTTGGAACAATACCTCTCTTAATAAGCGATAATATGAAACAAGACCTAGAATCAATAGGTCATTGGTTTGTTGAAGAATTAATGTCCTACATTAGATTTTTTGGCAGCGCAGTTGGTCTCCATCTTCTACCCTGATATATTCTGGAAAGACTTGTTTTGAGAGAAGTGGTTAATCAAGTTGTTTTGTATGGGCAAGCCAAAAGTTGAGTAAGCTGCAAAATAAACTCTAGCCTAATTTCCCAATAAATTTTGGTGACATTAATATCTTAGACAAAGGGCACGGAATCAAAGAAGGCAAAGAGCTTGAGGAAACTTGGTTCTTTACTTTTCCCCATTATGACTATGATCCTCAAGCTTGCATTACCAATCATCATATAACAGTCAAATATATTAAATATTTTATTCATCGGGAACCACCTTTTGATGTGGTTTTTATATGCATTGATGTTTTTTAGCAATTTGTCCAAAGAGGAAAACTCCTACATATTGAATCAAGACGACAATTGCAAGAAATTAGAGAGGAAATGTACGCAATTTTTCTAAAGGAAAAAGGATCTACACCTCAACATTTCATTCGAAGAGTTAAAGTCTACTGAATTTTTGCAATTTAATTCCAATGAACTCACTTCAGAGGCTTCTATTGTTTCTTAGAAGGGAAAAGCAGTATAAATTGAAAAATTAGAAGGGTTTGTTGTCACAAGTGAAGAAGTTGAATCCACATCAATACAAAATCTGAAGGAGGAACAAGAAACTACAGGAAGAGAAAAGACTCTAGAAAAAGAATAAGCAGGTGAACAGGGGATTATTGTCATTAATTCTCATGAGAAAACAATGCAAGAGAATCCAGAAAGTGCACAAGTCAAAGAAATGGAAGTACCTAAGGACAGGAAAAACATGTATCTGTTAAAACTAGTGCCAAGGAAAATGAGCAAAAAATGGAATCATATAGCATAGTGGATTTTCTATCTAATGTATCTCCTCAGGCATCAATAACATTGATTTATACTAATATTCCTTGGGAATCATTCTTGTTTAAATTGGTTTCTAAATTAGAGCCAATTGCAGATATTATTCCATCTTTGATAGATTATTATTTTAATAGTCAGACAAAATCAATTGTCCAAGGAACAAAGAAAAGAAAACATGATAATCTGGAAACTGTATCTGAATTCAGCTAGCACACTCAGGGAGATGTAAAAGAAAAATCTCAGGAATCTTCACAAGCTTTAGGATCTTTTTTCAGTTACAATCAATATCATTTGAATGAGCATGAAACTTCATATGATGACAGTTTACAGCAAATTAAAGTTTTGGAGGAAAATTTGAAGAAAAATGCATTGTTCAGTGAAGAAAACTAACATCATTCTGCTAATTTACTTCAAGGAGTTACTATAGAAAAAGAAAACATGCAGAATGATTTTTAGAAACAATTGGAACAAGCAAATGCAAAACATGAACAAGAGATTCAGCAATTTATAAAATTACATGAAGATCAAATCTGCATCTCAAAAGAAGAAGAAGAAAACAATTCTGCCATTATTGTCACAACTTTTTAACAGGAAATTGAATCTCTTAAATATCAAGTGAATGAGAATAAACGGGCAACTCAGAGTATCAATAATTTCAAAGATCAAGCTTTACAAATTTGTCTAATTTTAAGGAAGAATAAATCAAAGCTCTATAAAAAATGGATGAAATCTTAATGGTTTATCAAGAACTTAAAGATTTAAGTGAAGGAATTGACTCATTGGTAGAAGAAGACAAATCAATTAAAAGGAAGTTTCTCTCTATACTTGACTGGGAAAACGAATTTCAATCTACTGAAATTCCAAGAGTTTCTAAGAGAGAAAAAATATTGATGCTTGCTTTGCTAAGTTGCAGGGAGAGAGAGAAAAAAGAAATAAGAGCATGTATACAAATGGCGTATGAGCAATGTTTTTCAATTTGGGAAAAAAGAACAAACTTTATAGAATAATTTGACCTATTAGGTAGCAATGCATTAAAGGAAGTTATTCTAGGAGAATTAAAACTATCCACAGAAGATCTTGGTTCTAAGGACCAGGTAGAAATAAAAAAACATTACAGTTTGGACACAACAAAGTTTCCAAAAATTTCTGCAACTTCCTTTTGAGAAAATTAGGCTTATTGCCAAGTTTGAGGTCAAATATGAGAGGAAGAAGAAAAAGGCACAAGTATTAATTGCCAACTATCATATCAACATCAATCAATTTCCTCCCATTTATTTCTCTGCATTGTACAACGTATATTCACAATGGGCAGCTTATGTCGAAGTACATGCACCTGACCTACTACTTAGTATCAATTACGAAGTCTCTAAAGATGAGGAGAAAATAGGTGCTTGCCTACCATATTTCAATTGAACATACAACATTTTAGAATTCAATCTTTAGTTTCCAAGAAAAACAAAAACAAGAAAAACAAACTGTTGAATTTCATGTTCCAAGACCTATTTTATTTGATTGTATTTTAGTATTTATAGACCTTTATGCATTGGTTCAAAGGGTCCAGAATCAATGAAGACTATAGAATTGGATGTTTTTAATCAATTTTGAAATGCCATCTTTTTTCATTGCCATTATAAGTGCTCATCTGTAACGAACTGTGGCATTTGTGTCAATGCATGATTTTAATTACTTGATAAATGTTTCTGATTTTATTCTGTGACTTGTGTTGTTTGATTTTGAATGAGTGTTTGATAGCTCTGTTTAATATTTCTTATGAAAATTTTGAAATTTACATCTTTTTATAATCAGAAATTTAAAAGATTGTAGATTGACTTATACCTAGTTTATCATTACAGTACAATACTCAAATATAGGCAAATTTGCTCTTCTCTATGACACAAAAAAAAAAAAAAAAAAAATTACTTTCAATTATGCATTTGTAGATAAACCAGAAAATACTAAAAAAAACTGGTTGGATAGTATCAAAATCCGAAAATATTTTTGGAGTTTTTATTTAAATGTTTAGCCAAAACATATATGTTGAATCTTGTGAATTCAATTCCAATTAGGAATTTAAGTTTCATGATATTATGCGTATTGTTATGCTCATTTAACCCTTTCATTTTATGTCTTTAGATTGATTAAATCATTCCTTAGATTAGCACTGTAGTTTATATTGGTACTTACATAATGTACAGGACTTTAGAGCAAGCGTTTGATGAACAAAATCTCAAGAAAATATATTTTGTTTATGTATTACAGACATATGTGTTAACATCAAATAGTTCACAAATTATTTTTATTGCAAAACCTTTTTCCTCTATATGTCGATATGCATGTGGCAGTAATGAGTTTATAGTATAAGCCTGTGAATCATTAATACATTGCTCTTGTTCAATGTTTCTAGTATCCAGGTATTGTTTTAAGAAATTGGTAGTAGTATTCTTACTGCAAATGAAACAATTATAAAAAACTTGTGCAACTGTTTTTTTCATATTAGACATATCAAAACATAGTGCAGGTGTGCAAATAGACTCAAACAAACAATCATCACAGTCATTGATATTTTGTCCATAGATCTACAAACCTTGTTCAAGTAAGATTTGCTCAATTGACAATATGTCAAAGTGTACAAGTGAGAACTCGTATGCACATTTGCATGGGCCAGTTGCTTCAGTTATTGAAGCTAGGATATCTATTGTGCTATGTAATCAAAGTGGCGCAAATTTTCCACATATAGAATTTTGATTATCTTACAAAATATTATATTCATGGTCATCAATGGTTGGATTGAATTGTAGATCTTAGTTTAATTTTAGTTTTAGATAAACGGCAGTACCTTGTTACAAATGTTATGCAACCATACGGTAAAAACTAAAATTAAAATTACAAAAAAATAAAAATAAAGTGGAACCTTTATCAAGTACATACTTACTTGTTCCAAGAGGATTTTTTCCACCTATGAACAATTGCTTTTAAAAATTGACTTCAAGCATATTAATTGTTCCACCCATAATTGTGTCTTGATCCCTTTTCACATTCACAATGTTTATAATACAATAGACTCATCTATTTCTTGTTAAAATGATTATCATTGTATATGGCACATTAAACTTACCATTATTTTAAGCATTGTTATACAGGTTTCCTCAACAAGATACATTCCACTAGTTCTCGTTGCATTGTTGTTTCTTGTTATGTATATGTGTCAATATGTCCATGAAAATTGGTTTTCCTATAAGACGAAGCACAACATGACAGTGGATTCAATGTTGAACTTCAGTTGCACATTGAGTATGCCCTGAGTCACAACAGAAGAGTTATTATACACAAATATAGCACAAGGAATTGAGAAAATACTTACACATTTTGTCAAAACCTTCTCTATAAATTACTATGTTCTTGTAATCATTTGTGTCAAGTATTTAGCTCTGAATACAACTACAATTATAAAAGATAGAGATGAGTTACATGAGAGCGGATGGAGGGTAGCGATGAGGTTTAGCAGTCAGGGTTAGGGTTTACCGCAAGGTTTGCCTCAGGTAGACCTGAGACTTGGGCAGGGCGCAGCTAAATTCTACAGCCACCTGCACCAGATCAGGACAAGGAAGAGTCACGGGACGTTGGGGCAGGCGGATAGGCCGCGGGCTGGGCTGACAAAGAAATGACATAATCGGATGGGGGGGGGGGGGAAGAGATCCCCTCCTACAAAAACGTAACGGCAGGCGAGGCAAGCAAGAATGGATCGAACGGACTCGCATGGAAAAGAAGTAAGGGTGCGCACATGGAAAAGAAGTAAGGATGCGCCAGTCATGGGGGCTCAATGGCAAGCTGGGCTGGGAAACAAATGTCTACGTAGGGCAATGAAAAAACCCAGGTTTGTAGGCCCAGATAACAAACTAGAAGAATACAGAAGATATATGAAAGACCATACTCTGATTTGCAAGTTTGTAGGATCGTGGCCGTTAGAGAAAGAACTGGCAAAATGGATACAACAGAGATGGAAACCTAAAGGACATATTGACCTAAAATTAGGTGCTAAGGGTTTCTTCACGGTCATTTTCTCTAACATGGAAGACAAGGAGAGGTTTTTTTATGATGGACCCTATTTCTTCAACAATGCAGGTGTCTTTATGAGACACTGGGAAGAATGCTACAACCCAAATAAGGAAAAAATGTTAGCGGCACCAATATGGGTCCGGCTGTTCGGACTCCCAATTGAGTTTTGGGATCCAGAAATCCTGAAAGGTATTGGAAACTCAATTGGAACCTACTGGACACTCAAGTGCATATCAGTTGTATCAACACATAATGTATTAGTACAATTGTCTTAGAACAATATCACTCCTTCATGCAATCTCATATATACATACTCATATCATACAATTAATCAAACATTAAAACAACCTGTAAACATAACATGCTAGATAAACCAAGTAAACGACATAATCAAACTCATACCTCAATGTTTCTTAGGGGGCTATCACATCTGCATAAATCAGTCCAGGTTAGCATGGCACAATATCACAACTATATCGACTCATACTTGAATATCCTAACCATAACCATCTGCATAGGCCAATCCAGATTAACATGATACATATAACATTAAGATACTATCTGCAATGAACACACTCATTGTGCATATGACCGCAATGCATATAACAACAAATTACTATCCTTCATGACTATCTAACGCATGTACATATGATTACATCGATAAATTAACATCTATCATGAATGTAACCACAACAACAATAGAATTACAGGCATGTGCATAATCATAATCCTCATAACAACCATTAAACGACATACTTACATACCCTACATACCAACATGTATGATGATCTACTCTTACCCCAAGGTCTAGTGTTCCAATCTCGCTTGACAATCTGCACTCCTACTCTATCTCGACCAACACATTAGCATCATTGATCCAAAATTAAACAGTAATGCAAATAATTACAAATATAACCATAAATACATAGATGCAACAGAAATAACACTTCATTTCATTAATATCAAAATACTTAAATATGCTTACAAACCTAATGGAAATAAACTAACTCGAGCGATGGTAGCTTATCTCTGAGAAGAGATGTGGCAGGTTCATGCCTATGAACAGTGTTACAATGAGGCTCAAGGGCCTATTCATTATTGAACAACAAGGGAAAACCCTAAACAAACAAAACCCTAACCTCGAGAGATGGAATGTTAAGAGTTTGTGGGCCCCGTTGGGTTTAGTTGGGAAGCTAACTTCCCGGGGTCGTAACTTGGTCATATTATCTCTGTTTGGCGCGTACACTACATTGATGGAAAGGTCACTCCAAGTACTACAAGATTTATGATGTAGACCTCAAAAAAACGTCGTTTAGGGGGTCAAAACTGCTCCAGAAGTTCAGCGCCCGAAAAAACTACTAAAAATAGTAAATGTTGCAATAAACAAGGAAACAGATGAAACTGACTGGGGGTCTAGGTGGAATAGGTAGGTAGCAACCAATATCCACCTGGATCAGTCCTCCCTCCTTAGGAATAAATGGTCCCCATTGCGTTCCGAGCCTCCATGAGGTGAGGGAATTTCTGTTGAACCTGGTCCCTGGTGAACCACTTGCCCTGGTGAAGGACTTGCATTGCTATGACAACTCGATATAGATGGATCCTTTGTTGGCAAGTGTTCTTGATCTGTGTGTCCATGATATGATCAATTGTGTCCTATTCCATGTAGATTGGTTTTAGCTCTGTTGGTGTGAGTTGTTCTACAATGTTAGAGGGAATAGGTAGGTAGCAACCAATATCCACCTGGATCAGTCCTCCCTCCTTAGGAATAAATGGTCCCCATTGCGTGCCGAGCCTCCATGAGGTGAGGGAATTTATGTTGAACCTGGTCCCTGGTGAACCACTTGCCCTGGTGAAGGACTTTCATTGCTATGACAACTCGATATCGATGGATCCTTTGTTGGCAAGTGTTCTTGATCTGTGTGTCCATGATATGATCAATTGTGTCCTATTCCATGTAGATTGGTTTTAGCTCTGTTGGTGGGAGTTGTTCTGCAATGTTAGATGTGTCCAGCAATGGTGGAAAGTATGGACAAAGTTGGTCTACATTGAACACTGGGTGGAGACCAAGGAATGGTGGAATGCTAAGCTTGAAGGCATTGTCCCCCACGGCCTTGGTGATGGTGTATGGCCCATATATAAGTGGGTGAAACTTGCGGTGGGGTCTAGCAAGGTGCTCTTTCTACAAATGTAGCCAAACTTTGTCACCCACCTGGAACTTGTGCGGCACTCGATGTTAATCATCGTGTTGCTTGTACTGAGCATTGGCTCTGTCCAATATAGCATGGACCTACTAGTGGATGTGTTGAATGCACTCAATGAAGTTGTTAGCCCTATTAGCTTGAGACTGGATGTGAGCCGAATCTCCCTGAGTATCTGCAAATGGTATGGTCACATCAATGGGACATAATGGTTGAAATCCCAGCCCTACCTGAAACGGGTTGTGACTCGTTGAGCTATGGAGAGCTTTGTTGTAGCCGTGTTGGACATAGGGGAGGCTTTCATCCCATGTGCATGGATACTTCGAGTTGTACATGCGCAAAATGTGTACGATCATCCTATTGACGACATTTGTTTGGCCATCAGTTTGGGGGTGGAAATCCATGGACTTAGTAAGTTTGGTATCCAGCATCAACTAGAGACTTGACCAAAATGAAGTTAGGAATCTATTATCCTGATCTGAGATAATGGACTGTGGGATCCCAAAGTGTACCCACACTCGCTCAAAGAAGAGCTTAGTAGTGGTCTTTGTTTTGATACTCTTCTTGCAGACCACCATGATGGCCAACTTAGAGAATCTGTCGACGACCACCTAAATGCAGTTGTTTTCGTGCTTAGTAGAAGGAAGGCCCGACATGTAATCCATGGAGATCGATTCCCAAGGTCGACTAAGAGTAGGCAGAGGAGTATATAGACCTTGCTTCTTGATGGTTGGTTTGGCAATGGTGCAATCGATGCAGGATCTAATGTACTTCCCAACATCCTGACGAAGGTTTGGCCAATAAAAATACTTCTGCAGTACTACCATTGTTTTCTCTACTCTGAAATGTCTAGCGACCCAACTGTAGTGCGCCTCCCAAATCATCTTGGAACACTCTCTTAAAGGAACATATATGTGTCCCAGGTGGCACAACAGTACATCCTGGAGGTGAAAGTTTGGAACTTACTTACCTTCCAAGAGTGTCTGATACGTGTTGTTGAATTCTGGATCGCTCTTGTAAAGATGTGGCCACCTCAAAGTCTCATGCCCATAGGAGTCGAGCACAGTGATGAACACCATGCCTGGTCATTTGCTGAGGCAGTCTGCAACATTATTGGTGTTGCCATTCTTGTACTTAATGTTCAAATGTAGTTGTTGCAGGTATGTAGACCATTTATGATGGTGATTGTTCTGCAACTTCCCTTGGGTTTGTATAAAATGCAGGGGTCGATGTTTGGATGATCGTTTCCTTCCCCATAATGTAATGCTTCCATTGATGGCAGGCCTACACAATGGAATACATTTCTTTTTCATAAGTGGGATATCCGAAAGTGTCTCACTGCGGTAAGCTATTGGATGCCACTGCTGAGTAAGAACTACACCAATAGCATAGTCAGAGGCATTTGCCTCAATCTCAAATGGTTGTTGCAGGTTTAGTAATGTGAGCACTAGTTAAAAGCAGAGGAGATTCTTCAACTCGTCAAACGCCTTATGTTGGGTTTCGGACCAAAAAAAAAAATCTTTTTCTCTGCCCTTGGTGACTTGAATTAAAAGCCAAGTGATATGAGAGAACCCGAACATGAACTTGCAATAGAAATTGGCAAGACCAACAAGTTTTGGAGCACTATTAGAATGGTTGGGGCTAGCCAATCCTGAATGACTTATACCTTGCCTAGGTACACAAGCACACCCTCCTCATCAAGGATGTACCCCATATATTGAACATGGGTCATGCAAAAAGTGTGTTTCTCCAAATTGGTGCACAGTTTGTGTTGTCGTAGGGTTTGAAGGACCTCTCGAATATGGTGGAGGGGCTCTTCCCAACTCTAGTTGAAGATCAAGATGTCATCTAAATATACCACCATGAATGCATTGGTGAAGGGTCGCAAGATGTCTTCCATCAATATCATGAAGGTTGTGGGGCATTCATCAACCCAAAAGGCATGACCAACCATTCGAAAAGGCCCTCCTTGGATTTGAAGGTAGTCGTCCACACATCGAAGGGTTCAATAGGCACCTAGTGTTGGAAATATTGAGGGGGGGTTGAATCAGTATTCCTTAGTAATTAGAACTTTTAAATCTTTTCAGAGCATTAGTTAATCTTCAATTATTATTAAGGTTTATCCAGTAACAATAGTAAACAATAAAACATGGTAGGCACAACAATTTTAGGTGGAAAATCCCCTCCGGGTAAAAAACCACCGAAGGATTTTCTAATAAATTCTTTAATATTCAACCCCAACTGAAATAAAAGTTACAACTTCCTAGAATTCTAGAAAAGCCTTATTCTCCAACTCCCACTGGAAGGACGCCCCAACGCTCTGGTTTCTTCAATAGTCAACTGATGGATGCCCCAACATCCTAGACCAACCTACCATCCTGAAGTGTTCACATGCTCTAACCTGTAGGCGACTTCCTGCACCTGCCTAGCACCTCCCTGCCACCCTATAATGATCAGAATTGAGACAAGAGTGTGGACTCCCATACCAAGGATGATGATCCACAATACGATATGATTTAGAATGATTTTCTTGTACTTGACTGAACACCCAATCACACTATGACCTACAACCCAACCTTAACATCATCCCAACAATGACTCCTATACCTCTCAACAATGCCTCTTCAACTCTAGGCAGATTGACTCTTTTACAATAATGACTCTTTTACAATTTTACAATGATGGTCTTTTACAAGACTAACTCTTGACAAGAACTGATGCTTGACTTGACACGACTTCTTCGATCATTTGCAGTTGCTGAGGTACTATCGTGATTGCTTCAAGTAATGGTAATCTGGCGTTGCAATTCCTTCTAGTATGTGTCTGAGTTGTCCTAAAGTGTCCTCCTTGTTGCACATGCATTAAAAAGAAAGACCCAAACAACTACAAAACAATATACTTACCATGTCATGCAAAAACACATGTCAAAGATGATATTCAAAATTCAAATTCAAACATTAATTATACAGACCTTGCTATAGCAGACTTACCCTTGAATGTTGATGTGTGGTCCTTACTGCACTGATCCTTGAATACATACTTTTTCTTTCCTTCTAGGATATCGATATTGAATATGTTTTATCTATGTAATTTCGGACCTCCAACGTCTGAAATCTTGTCTTGTGGTAGCCCTTTGAATCCTCTTTCCATCCCCACAATTCTAACCAATATCGGATTATTCAAGAAGGAGTTATGCCCAATCTCTGAAAATGACCTGATTATAGACTAAATCAGTAGAGCAAACTTGTACAAACTGCCACATGTCACTGTTTTCGACCTTCAGCCCTAAAAACAATACCCAAGAGACTGCGGTCCGTCCTCTTTCTATCACTATTTACAAAATTTGAATCCAAAGCTCAAAGAGAAATTTATGACAATTTTCCCAAGGTCACTTATTTGATATGGAATTCGGGAGCCTGCAAAAACCCTAACTTCCTCAAATCATATCTCCGAAAATATAGTGAACCAAGATCTGAAATTCGGTCCCGAGGTTCACCAATATTTCGGCTCAATTGGGTTTTAATTTCAGCTTCGTAGAAAAAAGTTATAGCAAAAATTCCACGATGACCTGTTTGAAGCAATGAAATCCTAGAATCCAAAGCTCTAAACTTGCTTCAAAACAGACCTTCAAACTTGATCATAATTTTGCGGCCTAACCAAACCTCGACGAAACCTTAAACTCCCTACAATAGATCCTGTGTTGGAAGCTCATTAGGGTCAAAAAATTACACAGGTCTTCTCACAAGATAGTTCATTTAAAGTGCTTGCATGAGAGGGTCACAATTTACAGAAATTTCTTAGGTTGAGAGGGTATTCAGAAAGTGAATGTTGGAGGGAGTTTAAGAGCCTAAAACCTTATTAATTATTCACTCTTCAATGAAAACAATCAATGATGAGTTTCATGCCACAACCCCGTGGAGTTTTAGCCCACTAACTGGGGTTACTAAATTCAAACACAAATATCTCTCAAACTGTGAAGCACTATGTGGCATGCCATATATCAATGGAAACATCTGGACGAGTAGAATCCATATAGAATATCCTTGACTCAAGATGGAATGTGTTGTCAGGTCAAAATGCCCATGCAATATCTGGGTAGTCCGTGGTGCTGCTTGGGTTGACATCAATGACAACCACTGATCAACAATTTACCCCTTTGGCATTGATGGAAACACAAGTACTCCAGCTGCAATCAAGATACCTCTTCCTACTGCCTATCAAGACACCTCTTCCTACTACCTTCTCTCCCCCTTTGTCATCAATGGAAAAGGATAACTCTCCCTGACAAACTGTCATCCAGCAGACCTGTACACACCTCCACTCCCCCTTTCTACTTGGTTAGATAAGAGAAAGAGTATAATGAAAACTTGGGAGAATCCCAAGCTTTTGGCGAAGATACTCAAATGCTTCCGAGGTAATGGTTTAGTAAAGAATTTAGCAATTTGTTCCTTTGTGCCAACATATTCAAGCTTGATATTCTTTTCGGTGATCTGATCTCTATCAAAATGATATTTGACTGGAATGTGCTTTGTTTTGGAATGCATCATAGGATTCTTGGATATACTAATGGCACTAGTGTTATCGCGGGAGATGGGAAAAGGCTCATCAAACTTGACTTGAATATCTTGCAAATTTTGCTTCACCCTGAGAACTTGAGTACAACAAGCTATTGCCACCATATATTCTTCTTCCGCTGTGGATAACGAGATTGAAGACTGATTTTTACTTAACCATGAAAGAAGGCAAATACCTATATAGAATGTTGCTCCATTGGTACTCTTTTGATCATCAACACTTCATGTACAATTCGCATCTGTATAAGCTTGGATAACTATATCATTTCCTTTCGGATAGCATAAACCATATTCTTTTGTGCCCTTAAGATATCGAAGAATTCTTTTGACGAAAATAATATGAGATTCTTTTGGTGCTACTTGGAATCTTGCTACTTGTCCAACTTCTTGCATTACGTATGGCTGAGAAGCTATCACATATAGAAGACTACCAATCATAGATCTATACAACCTCTGGTCCACATCCTTTGACGAATCTTCTAAACTTAACTTCCAACCTATTACCATTGGGGTAAGGACATGCTTTCAATCTTCCATCTTGAATTTCTTGAGCATTTCCTTGATGTACTTGGTTTGATATATAAATATTCCTTTATCTTGCTAAGATATTTGAAGCCCTAAAAAGTATGTCATCTCACCAAGTAGAGACATTTCAAACTCACTTTGCATCTTTGTGGCAGTGTTTTTACTTAATCTGTCATCATTGCTTCCAAAGATTATATCGTCCACATATACCTCGATAATTATTAGTTTATCTTGATCCACTTTCACATAGAGATTGTTGTCGACATTTCCTTTCTTGAATCCTTGTTGATGTAGATATCCATCAAGACGAGCATACCAAGCCGTAGGAGCTTGCTTGAGACCATATAGTGCCTTATTTAATCTACAGATGTATTCTTCCTTGTCAGAGAGTAGAAAACCTCTAGGTTGTTCAATGTAAACTTCTTCTTCCAATTCGCTATTTAGAAAGGTTGACTTAACATCCATTTGGTACACCTTGATTTTTCTCGAGCATGCATAAGCGAGAAACATCCTAATAGCTTCCATTCTGGCAATGGGAGCAAATGTTTCTTCAAAATCAATTCCTTCTACTTGTGCATATCCTTTACAGAGTAATCTTGCCTTATTCTTAGTAACATGTATGTCTTCATTCAATTTGTTTATGAAGACCCATTTAGTTCCAATAACATTTTTATCCTTTGCCATGGAACCCGATGGACACCTAATCCTCTATGGGTTGGTGTGGAATGTGAAGAGCCACCGGAGTCGAAGAGACCACTTGGAATATAAATCCAAGGGTCACAGCAATGTACTATATATATGTATCATTATGAATAATAAATGCAATTCAATGTTTATCATTCATATTTTGTCTCTGCCATTGTCATGTTTAACATGGTATCAGAGCTGGTACGTTCATAACCTGCTCAATCTCATGTAAGCCACTTGTTTTTGTGGCCTATGTAAACTTGCGCTTTTCTGTCTCAATGAAGCTTGTGAGTTTGTGAGTATTTGTCAGGACAGAGTCATATTGCTTGTTAATTCGTGTGTTGGGTCATACTTGGTGTATGTGCTCCTACAAGAGTATATATATGGTATATATGTGTTGATGAATTTCCTGCAAAATGGTGATGTATCCTTGTATTTAAGGCTCCTCTTAGTGGCATATATATATATATATATATATATATATATATATATATATATATATACACATATACCCTTTGACACCAAATATAATAGATATATATATATATATATATATATATATATATATATATATATATATATATATATATATATATATATATATATATATTATATTTGGTGTCAAAGGTCGTGAACTGTGGCATATTTTTGTGCGTAACTCCAACAAATCCTCTCCATTGTTTAAGTTATGTTCTCTGTTGAATAATTTTAATGTGTTGCACTAAACATTGAATGAAGTGTTGAAACCTGTGCTCTTATTACCTGGAAAGTCTGTGCATTTTCTGAAGGCCTCCGTAAATTCGTTTTTCTTAAACTGCTACCAAAAACGTTATTCTTGGGTTCGAAATTCCAAGGGTTCGAGTTAGTGTTCCACCAACCCGTTTGCAGAATATTTATGCCTTTGTCAGTAGTCGGATGTAAATGCATATGCACATTTGCCCATTGTCTCAAAATACCAAAAAATAATGGGCATTCTCCTCATCCTCAGATGTGTCATTGTATTTTCACCTCATTATAGCCTATTAGCGACTAGAGCGAACGTTGTTTCTTAAACTCTGAATTGCACCACTATAACTCTTCGATAGAATTTCTTAGTGACCTTACTCCTCACACAATTGAACCTGTGCATTCTCTTGAAATGCTCGAGAAATGAATTTTCAAAGTATTTGGAGTTAGTCATCAACAAATCTCTCAGGGTTTTTGCCTAAAACAAACATTTGGCACTGGTGGCCCTTTAACATACAATGGCATTTGAACCAGTTCCATAAAGAGAGTTGTCGTTGATGGAAACCATTTCGTGGTTGCCATAATCAAAATGTTTTGTTAGCTTTGGAATTAAAACATTCTCTCTCATCAATTCCCATCATTTCCTGGAACCGAAACGTTCTCTCCCGTTAGTTCTTGGTCCTATCCACTCAATCATCTCATTTATATAACTTTTCTAGCACAAATTCCACGTTAGTCTCCACTGTAAAAGGGTGATGATTAGTGAGAATTATGAACTTTCGTCATTACAAAATTCTTATTGGTCTTTGACTTTCGGTGCACACTTTCCACTATGAAATTTGTGGAAGCTATGCATATGGAAATTTTGATGACTTGAAAGATGTCTGAATTTCACGACATCAATCCATCATAAGCAACGAAATGACTTTGATTCTGCAACAAAAAGAGATACTCGAATTGTGCAACAACTGATGTTCGAGTTTCAGAGGAGAGAGGGAGGAAAGCAGTGAGGAATTTTATAGTATGAGAAGGGGTTGAAATTTGTGGCAGTGGACAAATTCAGACTTCCTTCTATCCAGAAGGTAGTTTTGGAGAGGTTTTCTATGAAAATAGTGGTCACGAGGAGCCCTCTCTGTCCAAATGGTTGTTTGAGAGAGGTATCTGTAAATAAATAAATAAAAACAATCCTGAAGGAGGAATTTATTCTTTCATCAAAAGAGTGGTATATTTTTGTTGTATAGGTTTAATTTTGGGAGAGGAAGTGTTAAATTTCAGTCATTTAGTAGAATTGAGATAAAGTTGAGGTAAATAAATCAGGGTAGCTCGGTTGAATTTGACGTGTTGTGGACAAATTAATTCAACAAAAGGTTTGTGAAGGTTGTTTTGCTTAAAGCTCGAGGAAGGAGGGAACTTTTACATGCAATAAGCTTAAATGAATGCCAAAAGTTATGCTAATCCTTTTTAATCTCTGCCCCAACTGGATGATCGGTTGGAAAGACTTGAATGTTGTCTACTCCCGTGCTCACTATCTTCGTAAGCAAACTAAAGAGAGCAACTACACATCTTGAAGATGACTGTGAATGTGTTGGTGAGCAGCGTTGATGGGTTTCATTGGGAGACGAGAAGTTATGAAACCTCCTACTTCTAGCCCGCTGGGAAGCCATGTTAGAATCCCCACAGCCTACAACGAAGTTCGCCTCTGGACATGACCTAAAGTAGGCAACTTGATCAACTACACATTTATAGGTGTTGGTAAAGCTCGTTCACAGCCTTATTGTTTTGGGGACGTTCAAATTTGTTTTTCTTCATATATAGCATTGGACGTGGTCAAGAGTCCAACCGAAGGTGAAGACGGTGCAATATTCAGGGAACTTATTTTTCACAGTTTTGTTGGTAGCTTGCTACTCATCTTATAGTTGTAGTTATTTAGTGGTGAGAGTTATTTACCATTTTATATGTACATTTGTAGTTGAAGCCAACACCATTTTTCTACTTCAATTGTTGTGAAATGGATCAAATGAGTGACGTATTAGAATTACTGAATAGTCTAATACATTCCACGATTGATGGGATGGTAGAAATCAGCAAAAGAACTCTTTTGGACATTAAAACTTGCCTGCAAAATGCACAAGAAAATATTGATTTTTTGCAGCTTGAGTCACAGCTACAATGAGATGAGCTTCAACAAAAGAGTTGTCATTCTAAATTGTTTTCTATTTAGAACAATCCTTGTTCAAGATTGAGACAAACTCCCATCAACACCAAGAATGTAAAGTTGAGGTTGATTCAGTGCCTAGTGCAAGAGAAGATTTGTATGCAAAAGCAAAAATTCAACCTGCACTTCCTAAGCCAATCATCGCGCCTTGGGAAGAGATTTTCCATAACAAGCACAGAACTGGTCTTGGATATGACAAGGATGTGTCCTTTCATATTCCAGATTACTCAAAGCCCATCCAGTTTCAAAGTGTTGGATTTCTTCATGACAATTCACCTTCAAATGTTTCATATTCTAGTCCTCTTCCACAGCAGCCACAACAAATTGTTAAATGCCAACATTGTGACAGAGTTGGCCATGTGGAATATCATTGTTTTGATCTTCATCCATGTAAGCGATGTCATAAAACCAGTCATTCTTCAAAGAGATGCTCCAAAAACAAGCCTCCTACAAGAACAAAGATTCATCTTGGGTGGATCACTTCTTGGCGATGGGCTTCAACAACCAAGCGGATATTTTAGTCATATGTTAGAACTTGTTCTAAAGTATTAAACAGTCTTGCAGTTGAGTTTTTTAAATCTTCTCACTTTGTATCTGATATGGGGGGAAGTGATGGTCATTTATAAGCTTCAAAGCCACATAAAGCGAGCCTGAGCCACAACCTGCCATACCAGATTCAGAGTTGTATCCAGAGACAAAGATGCCCCTGAGCATGCCTTCGGCTGATGATGAGCCTTAAACCATCTATGAGGGGTTGAGACATCTCTTCAAAGAACTGGGGACACTTCCTCTAGTAGAAGACTTTAGCTTCCTTCCAGTTTTGGAAGAGTTCCAGGAATTGCATTAAGCATTCCACAATTGGTGGTCATCTTTAAACCATCACAGGTTGAGACCTCCCTTTTCAGGTTGAGGTTCTCCCTTTTTATGTGGGGCGAGACCTCCCTTTCAAGGTTGAAGGTTTCCCTATTCAAAACATTAGTAGCACTTCCTCTAGCATAAGACATTAGCTTCATGCCAGATTTGGAAGAGTTCAGGGAATTGTACTAAGCATTATAGTGTTGGTGGTCATCCTTAAACCACCCCCCTTAAACCAACATTAGAGAGAGCACATTTAGCCTAGTGTTTCCATGCATTTTTGCACATTTTGTATTACAACTCTCTTCTTGGACTCATACATAACCCTTCGAATTAAGGGGGGGAATGTTGGACACTTAATCCCTATGGGCTAGTGTGGAATGTGAACAACCACCGGAGTCCAAGAGACCACTTGGAATATGAATCCAAGGGCCACACCAATGTACCATATATATGTATCATTGTGAATAATAAATGCAATTCAATGTTTATCACTCATATTTTGTCTCTGCCATTGTAATGTTTAACAGAACCAATTCCCAAGTGTTGTTCTTCTCAATTTGATCCAATTATTCATTCATAGCTACTACCCAGTGTTCCTCTTGACTAGCTTCCTAAAAATCACTAGGCTCAAAAGTTGTTAAAAGAACAAGGTGGGCTTGTTGTGATGAACGAAGATGTTGACTTCTTCTGGTTCCAATTCCTTCATTTATATTGCTGATGATTTGATTTGACGGATGATTCTTTTGACACCATTCTTTTAAAACTTTTGGAGAAGTTTCTTGTACATCCTACTGATAATTTCTCATTTCCTCTTGGTTGACTATTGTTTCCTTATTTGATTGGTCTTGTTCTGGAGCTTCTTCTTCATCCTTCATAGATTATACCTCAGATCCCTTATATTTGCTTAAAGGTAAAATCTCATCGTTATCCTTTGGAACACAATCTTCATCAAAAGCAGCATTTATGTTTTCCACTATTTGTTTTCACCTCGGATTGTAGCATCTATAAGCCTTCCTTTTGCGTGAATAACCAATGAAAATACCTTCATCAACACAGGAATCGAACTTGCCCAATTTTTTATATTCTCTTTTGATGTAGCATTTGCTTCCAAATATTTTGAAGTATTTAACGTTAACCGGTCTTCCTTTCCATAGTTCATACGGAGTCATGTTACAATTGTTCCTAAGCAAACCTCTATTTGTAATGAATATAGTTGTATCGATTGCTTGAACCCATAATTTATCATCTAATTTTGAGTCATTTAACATTTTTCTGGCCATTTCTTGTATGATTCTATTTTTTCTTTCAACAACTCCATTTTGTTGTGGTGTTCTCGTTGTTGAGAATTGCCCTTTTATTCCATTTTCGTAACAGTAATTCTGAAACACCTTAGAAGTGAATTCTCTGGCATTATCTGATCTTAGACACTTGATCTTCAAATCAATTTCATTTTCAACCAATTCCTTGTATATTTTAAAACACTCGAATGCCTTTGACTTTTTCTTTAAGAAAATGACGGGTGTCATTCTGGTGTAATCATCTATCATTAGTATAAAGTATAATTCTTCGTCTAAACCTTTTGTTCTCATATGACCACATAGATTACGATGTAGTAATTCCAATGGACGTTATGCAAAGTGTTCTTTAGTCTTGAAATCAAATTTTGTATGTTTGTCGTGCCTACAAGTTTCACATATCGTATTGGTAGGTTTTGAATTTTTCGGCATATCTCTTACTGCTTCCTTTTTGTTCATCCTGACCAAATTGTCGAAATTTATATGTCCCGTTCGTTTGTGCCATAACCAACTTTCATCTTCTTTCACCAAAAATCACTCTTTAGGTGACTCATCCAAAATATATATGTCATTTGGATCTTTGCTTGTTATAGCCACAATTTTACCAAACTTGCCTTTCCTGATTTCACATTTCTTAGAGTTGAATAGCATCTTTTGTCCTTGATCGCATATTTTTCCAACACTGAGAAGATTTTGATTCATATTTTCAACCAACAACACATCCTTTGCTATTGCATCCTTGCTTCCAAGTGTGATCGTACCTGATCCTATGATGTTTGAAGATCCATCATTTCCAAAAGACATTGTTTCGTCCCTCTTTTCCTTCAAGGATATGAACTTATTTCTATCTCTAGTCATATGTGTTGAGAAACCATTGTCAACATACCAAAAATTTATGTTGCTTTGAGCCTTGAGAGCAAGAGCACACTTTTTAGTCTTCTTTTTCCATACTTGTTCATTATGATTTTGCGAAAATTCCTTTGAAGAACTTCCAAGTCTGCAACCTTTAGCCAGGTGTCCAAAATTGTTATATTTGTAACATTCAACATCATCTCTCAAATGATCAAATTTGTTGATATTCTCCCGAGTTATGGAATATCTATTTTTGAAAGATCTCCTGGAACTATATTCATTCCAAACATATGTGCAACATTCTACAGCTCTATGTCCAAACCTTCCACATGAATAACAATGACCATAAAATATGGGTTGATACTTGGGAGGAAATATTCTTCGAGGGATTGTCTTCCAAGGTTCTTCCTATGAGTCTTGATCTCTTGATTTAGCTGGGAGGTCTGCCTGCTTAGTTGATTTTGCATATCCATAATATTTTTTTGTCATAGAAGGACTTGACTCCTTTTCAGATTTTTCTTTGTAACCAAGACCAATCTTGTCACTGCATGATCACTGATTGTTGATGAGTTCTTCCAATGCCTTTGAGTTGTTGGCATAATTTTGAAGAGTTTTTCCATTTTTTACTTCCTTTCGTAGAGAGACTATTTCAGCTTCCAATGCTTCTCTTTCCTTGTTGCTTTCCTTTAATTCTTTCCTGAGTGATTCTTCAATTTGTTTGTATTCTTCAACCTTGATTTTAAGATTTAGGACATGTTCCCTTTCTGTCTTTAATTCGTCTTCAAGAGTGTTGACATGCTTCTTCTCAGCCTTGAGCTCTTTGATAACCTTGATTACTTTGTTTTGAAATTCAACCTCAGTCATCTCTTCTTCTTCGTCTCCTTCTTCGTTAGATGCCTCTTGCTTATTGTGCTTGGCCATAAACAATACTCTTCCATTGATTTCTTCTTCGTCATCATTGTCTTCATCAGATGAGGAGCTATCTTCTTTGGAGAAGAAACTCTTATTAAACCATTTCTTCTTTCCTTGCTTGTTGAACTTCCTAAGACATTTATTTCCTTTTATAACAACCTCATTTTTGTGAGGACACTTAGCTGCAAAATTCTCAACCTCACCACAATCAAAACATATCAATGGAAGTTTACCTTTGAATTTTTCATACTTGTTCTCATCTTTCGTGTGAAGTAGGAAAATTCTTTATCTGAAAATTCTTCTTCATCTTCTTCTTTTTCTTCATCTTTACAACTGTAAGTTTTTGCTTTCAGAGTCTACCTGTCCTTACTAGTATTCTTGGATGTGGAAAATGTTGTTTCTAAGTGAGATGTACCATCCTCTTCTTCAATCCTCATTTCATATGCCGCGAGAATTCCATTCCATTCATCTTTGTTGAGATTGGTCAGATTCGATCTATCTTCCAAGACATATACCTTGGGTTGAATCTTGTTGGCAAGGTTCTAAGGATCTTTCAGATAATAATTTTTGCGTCGATAGGTTCTCCCAACCTTCCAATGTGTTTTCTGTTTCATCAACAAGTTGAAAATATGCAACAATAGTTTCATCTTCCTTCATTTTGAGTTTCTTAAATATTTTCAAGCTTTCCGCATACCTCTTTAGCAGTTTTACAACTCAATACCTTATGATAGATAGATTCGATAATCCCACTGATAATAATATATTTAGCCTTTGCATCATATACCATATTTTTCTTGCCTTGTTCATCTAAGGTCGGTGTGAAGCCCTTGTCAACGATTTCCCATACTTCTTATCCTTGTGCCAACAAATGAACCTGCATTCTTCCACTCCAAAGTGCATAGTTATTTCCATTGAACAAAGGAACTCTATTCTTAGTATATTCCATGATCTCCTTCCAGTTCTTAGACTGTTATTGAAGGAACCAACCTCTGGTACCAATTGTTGGAAACACTAGGGGGGGGGTGTGAATCAATATTCCTTAGCAATTACCACTTTTAAATCATTTCAGAGCATTAATTAATCTTCAATTACTATTAAGGTTTATTGAGTAATAACAGTAAACAATAAAACATAGTAGGCACAATAATTTTAGGTGGAAAACCCCCTCCAGGTCAAAAACCACCTAACATTTTTCTAATAAATTCTTTAATCTTCAGCCCCAAATAAAATGAAAGTTATAACTTCCTAGAATTCTAGAAACGCATTCTTCTCCAATTCCCACTGGAAGGATGCCCCAATGCCCTGGTTTCTTCAATAGTTAACTGAATGGATGCCCCAACATCCTATACCAACCTACCACCTCAAGTGTTCATGGGCTTCAACCTATAGGCGACTTCATGCACCTACCTAGCACCTCCCTGCCACCTCCTTGCCACCCTATAATGATCAGAAATGAGACAAGAGTGTGGACTCCCGTACCAGGGACAGTGATCTGTGATACAATATTATTTACAATGATTTTCTTGTACTTGACAGAACACCCAATCACACTATGACTTGCAACCCAACCATGACATCATCCCAACAATGAATCCTATACCTCCCAACAATGACTCTTCAACTCTAGGCAGATTAACTCTTTTAAAATAATGACTCTTTTACAATTTTACAATGATGACCTTTTACAAGACTGGCTCTTGACAAGAATTGACGCTTGACTTGAAATGGCTTCTTGGATCATTTGCAACTGCTGAGGTACTGTCGTGCTTGCTTCAAGTAATGGTACTTTGGAATTGCTTGTCCTTATAGTATGTGTCTGAGTTGTCCTAAAGTGTTCTCCTTCCTGCACATGCATTAACAAGCAAGACCCAAACAACTACAAAACAATATACTTACGTTGTCCTGCAAAAAGACATGTTAGAGATGATATTCAAAATTCAAATGAAAACACTAATTATACATACCTCGTTGTAGTAGACTTACCCTTGACTGTTGATGCGTGGTCCTCGCTGCAGTGATCCTTAAATGCCTAATTTTTCTCTCCTTTTAGGAGCTCGATATTGAATCTGTTGTATTTATGTAATTTCGGATCTCCAAGGTCTAAAATTTCATCCTATGGTAGCCCTCTGAGTCCTCTTTCCAACCACACAGATTTGATCGATATTGGATTCTTCAAGGAGTTATTCCCAATCTCCCACAATGACTTGATTATAGACTAGTTCAGTAGAGCAAACTTGTACAAAGTGCCACGTGTCACTATTTCGTCCTTCAGCCCTAAAAAGGATACCCAACAAAATAAAATCCATCCTCTTTCTACCACTATTTATGAAATTTGAATCCAATGCTCAAAGAGAAAGTTATGATGGTTTTCCCAAATTCACATGTTTGATATGGAATTTGAGAGCCTACAAAAACCCTAACTTCCTCAGATCATGTCTCCAAAAATATAGCGAACCAATATCTAAAATTTGGTCATGAGGTTTATCAAGATTTCGGCTCAAATGGGTTTTAATTTCAGCTTCGTAGAAAAAAAAACTATAGCGAAAATGCCATGATGCCCTATTTGAAGCAACAAAATCCTAGAATCCAAATCTTTAAACTTGCTTCAAAACAGACCTTCAAACGTGATCATAATTTTGTGCCCTAACTGGAACTCAATGAAACCTTAAACTTCCTGCAACAGATCATGCGTTAGAAGCTCATGAGGGCCGGAAAATTACAGAGGTCTTATCACAAGATAGTTCGTTTAAATTGCTTGCATGAGAAGGATACGAGGGTCACAATTTATAGAAATGTCTTAGGTTGAGAGGGTCTTCAACAAGTGAACATTGGAGGGTTTTTAGGAGCTTAAAACATTATGTTGACAGTGTTGGACCTACCAACATTGAGGGGATCTCCCCGGTATGAAGTCCCAACTAGACCTCACATCATTTGGTGTAGGAGTCCCATCTGGTACGATGGCCTGGTTGCCATTGTCTTAAAGATATGCCTTAGCTCTTGCTTGTCAACACATGAGAGGGGTTTACTTTGTCTTCAAACAATGAGGTTCATGCTCTTAGTGACTTCTTAGTATCACTTGTGTCAAAGTTCTTGCACTGCAGGGGGAGAGGGTGGAAGTGAGTCTCAGGTTAAAAAAGAATAGCGCCATCTCTGCTAGAGACACACAATACAACAGGACATATGCGGCTTTTTCTGGAGTAGTCCACACAGATGCGGAAGTCACAAACACATGGTGAACAGATAGCACGTACAACACCCAGCGGAATAGTCCACACTAGTGCAATGAGCGTTATACAAGTTTACAAGAATGAATTTGTCAAGTGTCCGGCGGGATAGCCCACACGAGCGAGACAGCGTTAACAATGGATACAACACATTTCCAATATCATATGTAGTAAAACAACCGAAATAGTTCAAATGTCTTAATACAGGTTAAAGCAACATGCATTACAAGCGTCCAAAGAATAGTCTTAAAAACGAATACAATACATGTGTGAAAACGTGTTGGCTTGTTAACAGGCTTCTGAATTAAGTGAAAGTTCCAAGACACATCCGTACACCATTACATAACTAACCCCGATAGTGGGGCGTTTGAGACACTGCTCGCTCCTCAAACAAAAGATTACAAACTCTCAAGGCTATGTGGGAGGAGCCAAGGTGAAAAGTCTTTTGCATGTACAAATGAGGGTATATATAGCCAAGGGTGAAACTAACCCTTGTGATTGTTCGACTTCCCTCATGACTGTTTGACTTACATGACTCTTCAACTTTACATGTGGGTCTCTTAGACTTCCACGTTACATTACATTGATTACAACAGTATGGCCCACAGTAGTGATGTGGCCGAGATGACTCGTGACATGACTTGAAATGACAGAGCTTATATGTTCATGCTGCTGCTGGTGTCCATGTCGAGCTGCAGTGTTACCGAGTGATGAGTGTGTTCTTGGTGTATCATAGCTTCACCTCTGCATGGCAAGGTGTGTCAAGTCTTCGATGGTCTTTGTGATTGCTTGATAGTTCATGCATGCGCATGTGTCTCCTTCGCTTGCTACCTTTTACGCTTCGTGTGTTCATTCGTTCGCAAACAAGTCTCCTAGCATGCGCTCCTTGTTCATCTGTTCGTCATCGCGCCATGTACCTATATTTACAATCACTCATGAAGAGATGACATCAAATCCATAAATCTCGTAGTCTACCATGATGCATCATCTTTCTCTTTCAAGTGCAGGTGACTGGGAGAGAGGACAAGGCTTTGAAACTGCGCAGAGCATATTTCAAGCGGGGATGTCAGCTTTGGGCACTGTCAAGGAAAACTACGTAGAGGTCACTAGGAGGCTGAGATGGGTAGTCCAAATCAGCAATGACTGTCTACGAAATCTGGCTCAGCTGGAGGGCAGATCTGCGTAATTTCTACAAGGAGACAGTGCAGGCAATAGGGGGACACTGGCAATGAAAACTGCGCAGATTCTCTAGGGAGACTAGTAGCGGGCTGCGAGAGCTTACTGGCCTAAACTGCGTAGAGCTGGGAGGCTAGCCCGCAGGACATCACTACGTAGTTTCTGGGCTAAGCAGGATGCTAGACAACTGGGAGATATCCCATGAAAACTGCGCAATTTTTAGGAGGAGCAGCAGACTGACTAACAGGGTGACTGGCTAACAGAACTACACAAATTTCGAGGACAATGCAGTAATAGGCAGTGGGTGTCTGTCTGACATGTCTGCAGAATTTCTTCAGTCAGCAGAGGTAGGCATGCTTGGCAGCTTCTACGCAATTTTTTGGACGAGAGAGGCCCGAGCTCACTACCCGATCAAACTCTATGGTTGACTAGCTGAAGGCTTGATAGATTTGCTTGCGGGAAACACAGATTGAGATGGCTTGCTGAGAAACTTTTGTGTTGTTCTAGGTGATAGTCAGTCGGGTTGGCTCTAGGATTGTGCAGTGTAGACTACCTGGGAGGAATCCTCAAGCTTTGCGCAATTCTAGGCAGCAATACATGTTCGCTGAGGGCTGATACTGTGCAATGCAGCTCGACGGAGGTCTGGCCATTGGGGGGTGGTCCAATCGACAGAGTTCAGAAAAATGACTAAGTGTGTGAGAAAGTAAACTTGTGCATGCATGACCTTTCAAACACACACTCAACATGACTCGACAATAAGACACCTCGAACCATCAAGACAACATACACTCAGTGTGACTGACCGATGGGTGCGTGCGACAAGCACGACACATAAAATAGACATTCGAACGACCATGATGACACTTGCACGACAGTGCTTACAACACCATGTGTGAGTGTGATAGATGTTTACATAGCGAGCACAACTCAAAGACAACCTTCAACATCACCAGAATGAGGTCGGAAGCATGACATAACAATCAACATGCCGAAGACGAAAGTTGGACAAACAAGTGAAAAGGAAGCAAGACATGTAAAAGAAACACACAAAATGACTTTTTGTGTTTGCGCACATGCATGTTGCTGAGGACAAGATGATATGAGAATGACAAGCAGACTTGCAAACACATCTAAGAGGTGTACGTAGAAAGGTGTTCTCTACTTACCATACTTAACCTCAAGATTATCATGCATCCGACGGAGTTTGCATGCGGTCCTGATATTTTCCATTACTTGGTTCCTTGGTCCTTCTCCTCAACTCCTTGGAAGAATTTTCAACATGCCACCTTTTATTGTAGTCATTGAGAGGTAGATCTGTGCAATTTCAATGGACAATGACTATTGTCGAAATGAGGCCCTAGGAGGCTCGTCTGCACAGTTTCTGCATGCAAGACATACAGGGCAACTTGGACAAAACTGCATAGTTTTGAGGCACAATACACTACTAGGGATGGGGGTCCTAGGAGGACACCTCTACGCAATTTCTGAGTGCAGTGCAACCGGACTGCTCTGTGCATTTATGGGGAGCAGTGATGGCTACCTGACTTCTCTGTGCATTTTTGGAGAGCAGTGTTGGTTGGGGTCTCTGCAGGCTGCGAGGTTTCAGCAGGCAAGGGAGGTTGGGGTCTTTGTGCACTACATGTTAAAAAATTTACGGCAGAGATATAAATTATTACTGATATTTACTGAGATTTACATGGAGGAATAATAAAATAATGAGCAACAATACACATACATATTATACACATAATATTTATCCAGGAAAACCCCAAATCCATGGAAAAACCCAACCCAATGTGATCTCATTAGCATTTTCCAAAACCTTGGCCAATCTGACCAAGTGAGCCTTCACCGCTCACCTCCAGGCCTACATTACAATGAAGTATTCCCAACCTTTTATAGGCTCCATTACATGCAATACCACGGACCATAATACCATGGGTACACTATACCATGTGCCCAAAACCATTACTATTTAACCAGGTCAACCTTGACTCAAACCCCGAGTTAATTTTACCTAACAATTCCCCCCTTAAACTTGACTTGGGGTTCCTTGACTAAATCCAGCCAAAACCTGCTAAGTGAGACAATCTCACTCACTCTAGCCCTTACCCCCTTCAAAGTTTTTACTCGGGATTTGTTAACCTGACATCCCCCTATTACCTAGGTCTAACCCAGACTTTACCGGTAATTACCCAGGGGTACGCATGCCTTACCAAGTCTTACAGCAGTATGCCCATTTACATGCTGACATCAATGTCCATATAAAAAGAACTCATCTACCGAATTACATGGGTCACCAGCCGCTGTAATCGCTAGTTATCTAGGCATTCTTTTCAGGTACATGGTTCATCAATTAATTAATCCACGTGCACATATCCTCCTCATCCACTGAATCTCTCATGACCCAATAGTGTGCAGCTTTGCTTCACAATCTATGGCTTTTGATCCAGATCTGCAAGCAAAACTTAATTATCTCTCTATCTACCAGGCCAATACAAACCCTTGGCAACAAAAAAACGTCCTTCTGAAGCCAACTTAGCTTTGATACCAGTTGTTAAGAAATTTACGGTAGAGAGATAAATTATTACTAAGCTTTACCGAGATTTACAGAGAGGAATAATAAAATAACCAGCAACAATACAATTAAATATTATACACATAATATTTATCCAAGAAAACCCCAAATCCATGGAAAAACCCAACCCAATGTGATCTCATTAGCATTGGCCAATCCGGCCAAGTGAGCCTTCACCGCTCACCTCTAGGCCTACATTACAATGAAGTATTCCCAACCTTTTATAGGCTCCATTACATGCAATACCACGGGCCATAATACCATGGGTACACTATACCATGTGCCCAAAACCACTACTATTTAACCAGGTCAACCTTGACTCAAACTCCGAGTCAATTTTACCCAACACTGCGGGGTTTCAATAGGCAAGGGAGGAAGCTTGAAGGTTGCATAAGCAAAGCGTACAGTTCCAGGAACCTGGATGAGGCTAGGTTGCTCGGGAAAGTGGCTAAGTGTGAGATCAATGAAACATATGTAAACATTGATAGGACTTCACTTTGATTGCAAATAGACACTTAGTGACACAACATAGACCATCCATAATGCATAAGACATACTTTTCTTGATGCAACAACCTTCGTGACAAGAGTGCATGAAGTGAGAGTGAAACATGTTTATGTGATGACGACCACTCATACGCACACAATTCCCTTGAAGCAAAACAACATTCCCTTTGCATGACAAACAACAACCCCTATGCCCAAAAATGACACATGTTGCATAAAGATGAGAATGTGAACAACTCTTAGGATAAAGGAGGGGAGCTTGAAATCATTAGCTTACCAATAAGTGACCAAGGATGATCGATCGCATGATCCAAGGTAGGCTCCGGAATTTGCTTGCAAGCCAAAATTTTGGAGGGTGGTTGTAGCCACTACAACACATTATTAATTATTGACTATTCAATGATCACAACCAATGATGAGTTCCATGCCACAACCCCATGGGGTTTTGGCCCACTAACTAGGGTTACTAACTTCAAACATGAATATCTCTTCAACCATGAAGAACTACGTGGCGTGCCATATATCAATGCAAACATCTTGATGAGTAAAATCCATCTAGAAGATCCTTGACTCAAGATCGAAAGAGTTGTCAGGTCAAAATGCCCATGCAAGATCAGGGTAGCCCCTGGTGCTGCTTGGGTTGACATCAATGATAATTGGAATTCAAATCAATGTTAATGAAATATTTGGACCCCTTGATCTGGTCCAGAATTTCATAAATCTGTGGGATTGGGTACTTATTCTGGATAGTAATCTTGTTCAACACCCGATAGTCAATACAGAGTCTCTAGGTCTCATCCTTCCTCTGTACCAATACAATTGGGCTCCCACAGGGTGATGAGCTTGGCCTGATGCACCCTTTCTACCACAGCTCCTGAATCTACCTCTTGATCTCATTGTTCTCTAGAACAGGGCATCGATACATTGGTCCATTGGTTCGCAGCGCACCTAGGGTCAGATCAATGAAGTGCTTGACCTGACATTTCAAATGTACCCTGTAGGTGAGGCGAAAATATCCCTATACTCCTCCACGACCTTGTCCATCTATTGTTGCTGCACGGAGTAGTCCTATCTGGAATTCGTGGCCACAATCTTTTTCTTGCCCTGAGGGCGAATCATAAGGAAAACAAATTTCCTGGTCTGGGAAATGATATTATTGCATTGCTTTGCAGTGATGAAAGAGATGGCGATAGGTGGCGCTACCTCTAGTATCATGTACAACTTATTTCCCAAAGTAATAATCACAGAGCGAGGTCTAGAATCATATACAACGTGCCACTTCCACAAGGATGGTTGTCGTAATAATATATCACAAACTTCAAAAGGAGAAACATCACACAATACATCATCTGTGAAGGGCTTGATGTTATAGGGAATGTGACACTGTTGGCTGACGCAGAGATCTCATCCTTAGTGAAGCCACCCAATGGTGTACATCTTTGGATGTGTTGTAGTCAGTAGGCCCAGTCGCTTCACAACCTCTACTTAAATGAGGTTCTTTTGGTTCTTGCTATCAACAATGAATTGCAGCGGAGAACCCTTCACCCACATCTATGAGTGTAAGAAGCGTTCTCCCTCCTGTGTTATTCAAGCTCATTCTTCTGGATCTTTGTGGTGGCCACGGTGGCACTGGGCTCCGTGTCAATGATCTGCTTCCCTTTGTCATTCCCCTTGTCAGGTTTCGACTCAGATTGAAGGAATTCATCAGGTTCGGAAGCCTTCAGCTCGACCACTAGTGACTTCTTGGCCCAACACTCACTTGTGTTGTGAGTGGAGCTTTTATGGAACTCACACCATTTTCCCATGTCCTTCTTTGTCTTTGTTGTGTTGTTCTTTGCTTGCGGCTTCGGCGGGTTATCCTGCGTCATACCGCCTTGGCTTTGTCCTTTGCTTTGTTGTTTGGGGCGCCTTTTCCTTGCTTCATCTTCACATATCCAAAGTCTTGCTTCTTCTATTTAAACTTCTACTCAATCTTGAGAGCGTATTGGTACGTCATGCCAAGCAAGGAGATGTTTAGGAACTCCATCTCGTCCTATATATATTTGTGTATACAACCGCGGTACTTGAGTACCAAATGCCGCTTAGAATCCATTATACCCAGCTTCGTGTGAAGGGTATGGAAAACATTTGTGAACTCCGACACATCTTGATCCCTTCCCTGTCATAGCATGGTCCACTTTATGTATTTATCTTCATAGCTCTTGAGAGGGTAATATTGTTCCTTGATGGCATCTTGAAAAGAATTCCAAGTGGGTGCGGCTGAAAACAATGAGGATTCCCTCTCATCCTTTTGTTCACAGTAGTTTTCGCACCAATCCTTGACGTGTGGGGCGGCTTCGAGAAGTGCAAAAGTAATATTTTCTCGATTGCAAAATTTATGAACTGAAAAATATCCTTCCAACAGATTTAACCATTTATCTACGATTTCTGAATCTATCTGGCCCTCAAATATGGGAATATCAAACTTAACTTGTACCTTAAAAGGAGTGGCATCTCCTGAGTGGCTACTGGATGAAGATGCGTCACCTATGAGTAGTCTTCGAAGGATCTAGGCAAAGTTATCCATCATCACGTTCCTCTGTCGATCGAGGGATTCCTCGAGCAATATTTTGAAAGGATCTCATGCCCCCTCGTCTTTCTTTTCTTCCACCATGGGTGGCCATTGGGGTTTGTGAGGCTGGTCTTGTAAAGGTTCAACCTGTTTCAGCCCTAACTCCTTATACCCTAACCTCGTTGGGGACATGCAAAGAAAAATAGAGAAAGAACAGACTTCTCTGATACCACTGATATGAACTTAAATAGGAACACAAAAAATTACAGATATAACCATAAATATAGAGATGTAACAAAATAAACACTTCATTTCATTAATATCAAAATATTGAAATATGCTCACAAACAGAATGGAAATAAACTAACTCCGACGATGGTAGCTTATCTTTGAGAAGAGATGTGGCAAATTCATGCCTCTGAACTGTGTTACAATGAGGCTCAAGGGCCTATTTATTATTGAACAATAAGGCAAAGCTCTAAACAACCAAAACCCTAACCCCAAGAGATGGAACGCCAAGATTTTGCAGGCCTCGTTGGGGTTAGTTGGGCATCCAACTTCCTGGGGTCGTAACTTGGTCATATTATCTTTGTTTGGTGTGTACGATAACTTGTTGGAAAGGTCTCTCTAAGTGTTACATGATTTTTGGCAGGCCCATAGCCATAGGCCCCTACTTACGTCTATGGGTTTGCTACAGACCTCAAAGAAACACTGTTTAGGGGCTCAAAACTGCTCCGAAAGTTCAAGACTCGAAAAACTGCTAAAAATAGTACATGTTGCAATAAACATGGCAAAAAATGAAACCGACTAGAGGTCTAGGTGGAATAGGCGGGTGGCCACCAATATCCACCTAGATCAATCATAACAACCAACAACACCATGTTGACATAAACTACATACAATGACCTCAGTATACATGTATGACCTATTATAGATGTATAATTATAACCATGACAAGGCATGCATAATAACATATAGACACTGACATGCATAACAAATGCATAGACAACTGACATGCATTCATGACAAACACATCCCAACATCAACATAGTCAATTTCTACATGACAAAAAAAATGCAATAATGACCATCACCATGCATACACATCAAACACATATACAACCTACATGCATGCATGACAAACACATTCCGCCCATCCAATCCAAGTGTTGAACCATGCTTTGATACCATTCTATAACATCCTCCTCCCACATTTACCCAAGATAAGTGGTCCACCGGGGTAAACATGTGATGAAGAGTTACTATGATATGATTCAAATCCCCAAATACAGTTAAGGAAGTGGAACCGACAAGAGAAGACCAATATGACCTTCCTTAGGAGCTACAGAACCTTCAGGAGACAATCAACCCTTCCAGGTGCCCAACCCCTTAAACAACTTAACGTTTTGCTGATCTATCCCCCCAGTCACTCTCATGACAAGCCTTGCATGAGACTGAGGACCTCTAGTGGCTACCACAATAAGGTATGCATGTGACTATGGCATTTTTCAGGCAGTTTTGTGCCAATAACCCTAGATTTTGTGCCACTTTTTCAGGGCTAGGACTCAGGCCACTGCCCAAAACTTCATGAAACTTCCATAAAATATAATTAACATTGAGACAAGGTTGAAAATGCAAACACTTGACCAAGGACTTGATCTGACCGCTACTAGCCATGACATTTCGTCAAACATATCGTAAACATGAAATCTACAGGTGATAACAACATATCTGAGCATAGGGATTTCATGCTTATCTGAAAATCGTTAATAAGGTCTAGTTCCCTCTCATATAGTTTCAATTGCATCTATTATATCATGCATTGGATAACCAATCACATATCCATAAAACATGTCAAGATCCATAAACAATATACATCATATAAACAACATATAACCAACATATAACCAACATATAAACCATGGCAACTCAACCATAGTGTCACCGTCATAATCAATACATATGCTCATAGATCACAATATAAAATACCTCTTATTAACATATGAAAATGCCAACCAATAAACTTATGTATATGTAAAAAATAGTTGTTTTTGTTGCAACACACTGTTAAAATTAACATCGGTGATAAATATTTGAATCTCTTTATGTATGTAGATGTATTATATTGAAAATCATATTTCTACAAACACTCATATTCATTTTGATCACCATTTTGGAAAAATTGTTTGATTATCATATCTTATGCCTTGCGCGCTCGATGAATTTTATGGAAAAATAGTTGGGACAATCATGTTCAGAGGGAAAAATGGGCATATTTTTAAAATTTGTTTATATCCTAAGTAGCACTTTATGTCTACTTTATAATCCAATTTGAATCACTCAATTTTGATTTGAAACGAAAACATTATGACCAAAACATTGACAGGATGTCTTGTAGGCCTCTCAGGAACAAAGTTGGGACAATCATTCTTTGGAGGCCTAAATGACTAGATTTTGAAAACTTGTTTCTATGGTATATTCTCCTATGAATCTAGTTTACAATACAATTTGAATCACTCGATTTTGATACCATATGATAAAGTTATGACCAAAACATTGACTCCCTATTGTAAATCAACATTCTTAAAACTTTTTTTTCCCGATTGTTTAGTAGCGTATTTGACTCATTAATTCTTCTTGTATTCAAAACTTGTTTCTATTGGAGATATATAAATGAATTTAATTTAATCTCCAATTTGAATCAATTCATTCTGTCATCAAATGAGAACTTTATGCTTAAAATATTAATTGTTGGTCTAAGTTGGGAAATCGAAAATGGCTTTGTTATGCAGGTTGTTCTAATTAAATATGACATATTATATCATGGAATTTTGAAAACATATTCTCATTGGTTATATGTTTAAATTATCTTTCATTTTACTTTGGAATCACTCAAATCATATGAAAAACAAAGGATTTATGATTAAAATATTGTTGGTTAGTATGTCGACCACTACTCTCCCACAAGTGACAAATAAATTTTGCTTTATTTATCATTCTGTGGATTTGTTTTATAGAGTAACTACTTGTTATTTTTTTCATATGTCTTGGATTGGAGAGCCCGATCACCTCTCTTCTTCCATGATTTCATGTTTTATTGTAGGTCCCGGGAGAATAAAGGAGGTCAATTTATGAACGAGCAATTCTTGAAGGAAATGATAATGAAATAAGAGAATTTCATCTAATAATATATTAAGCAATATGATATCATATGATATTGATTCTTTCTAGGTACCATGATCTAAAAAAATTGGATCATAAGAGCTTGTTGCAAAATTGTTCCCACTATCATTCACCGACACAGAGAAAACAAAATGAAGATTTTTCATCACTTAACGGATTCATAACAGGAGAAATGGGGAATTGATTTCCATTTAAACATCCAAGTCATTACCACCAAAGCATTTTTCCAAAAGATCATTTTTTTCACCATTGATAGATTGTTCCTGGAAACAAATTGATGTTCCCTTTAAAAACAACATTGTTGCAACCAAAATCACAATAATTGTAACTTAAGCTATTTATTTATTTATTGCTTTTAAATAAAGTGTTGTTTCTTTTCTGATTTCTCTTATGTTTTTATGTTTCAGGTGTTGTTTACTTCAAAGTCACATCTTTTGTTCTCAAAATAAAAGAAGGAAGTTCTTAAGTTTCATGATGTTGCTCCACATCTATACTTTTGTTCCCCAGTCTTATCAAGTATATGGTTTCCTCAGATCTAATATCAAAAACTCTTATGGTAAGTCTTGTCAGGAATGATTCACTCTTAATTCCTCATTATTTTGTAAAGTGACTATGATTGTTGGATGACTAATCCTCCTCCATGTCACCTTGCTAGGATCGCCCATTGAGTTAGTTTTTGGGAAGATTGCCATAGTCATACTTGATACTTCATGTCTACAAGCTTAAAATGGTATGGGTAGTTTTGAGGTTGTAACATGCAATAATGGTACTATTGGATAAATAAATCTCGAATCATAATTTTTGCTACCTTAGTTACAGTTGTTGTTCCCTAAGTCACAACTACTCTTTCCTTTTTTTTTCCTTTTCAGACTACTACTTTAGTCGCCACAACCTTTTTCCCTTTCCCTGCTGCTACTTTAGTCGTAGTGCCCTTTTTCCCTTTCCCTACTGCTACGCTAGTCGCAACGCCCTTTTTTCCCTTTCCCTGCTACTACTCCAATTGAAACACCCCTTTTCCCTTTCCCTGTTGCTACTCTAGTTGCAAGACCCTTTTTCCTTTCCCTGCTGCTATTCCAGTCGCAACGCCCTTTTTCCCTTTCCCTGCCGCTACTCCAGTCACAATGCCCTTTTTCCCTTTCCCTGATGTTCCCTTAGTCAAAACTGTTATTAGCTCTATCACAACTGTTATTACCTAAGTCATGGTTGTTGTTACCAAAGTCACGGTTGTTGTTATTGGCCAATTTTCACATTTGATTCAACACATGTAGGTCTTTCAAATCTTTTTCTCCTTGATGAATGGGAAATAGTTTTAATAGTTTAGGTCCTCTTTGACATAATGATTGGGTAATCAATTTATTTTTGTTTATCTATAAACATAATATTATTTTTAAGGAATAATTATGCAAATATGATTTCATCATGCCAACTTTCAACTTTCCTAATTTTTCAAGTCCCTCATCTTGTAAAATTTATGATGATGCCACAAAATTGTATTTAAATCTTTCTGTCACTCTCTAATGAACTATTCCTCAACCCCAATCTTAACAAAGAAAAATATATTTATCAACGGTCATTTGAAGGTTATTAGTTTTTGGAAAGCAAAACTACTCTAGTTGAAAATAGTTATTACAAAACTTTTTATGCCATCTGTTATCACCAAAAAATTGATCATCTAACCTAATTTACTAGATGGATCGAAGTACACCATGTAAAGCCAATTTTACCATGGTAAAATTGCTTTCACTCTGAGAAATTACTTAATAAACGACCTTTGTTAAGTAATTTATAGTTAAACTCATGAAGAATAATTAAATAAATCATTATTTATTTGATTTTCTTCTAGGAATAATTAACTAAACCATTGTTCAATTATTATTCCTTGTCATATTTGATCCAATCATAAAAAATATATAGATAAATCATTAATTATCTTATTTTTCTCTAAGAATAATTAATTAATCACTAATTAATTATTATTCTTTGTCAAATTTGACTAAATCCCTTATGAATAATTAAATAAATCCTTATTTGTTTATTATTCCTTAACTAATTCCTTGAGATGATAAATAAATTATTTATTTATTTATTATTTCTAAATAAAAGTTTAAATATGTTTTCCTTCCTAACTAAATTTAATAAAATATTCCAAGTAGTTATTCCAATAATGGGGTTAATAATATTTTATTATTACTCATTATTCGAGGATAACTCAATATTCTGTTATAAATAGAAGGGTTTTTCCATTCATTATTCACTTTTGATTATCTTCACTGTTGTAACTTTGATTATTTTCATTGTCACACACCATATTTTTGTTAGGTTTACACATTATAGAGGAGAAAGACTCTACACACGTTGAAGACGTTTGAGGATAGCTAGGAACCCATCCCTTAGAGGGGCACTGGTAACATTTATTTGTTCCCTTCACATGTGTTATAATAAACTATTCTTTGTATATCTGGTTTCCATGAGATGATTGGAGTTATTACTATTTCTTTTTGTTGTTTAACTATGATTGTGGCATATATCATAATTTTGGCAGGTTTTGTTTTTTTCAATTGTTGCAGATCTACAATGTTTAGCAACCATTTATATTGTTGAGATTGCTTGTCATCCACGATCTTAAGTGGGTTCTTTTCGTACATCTTTGAGAAGAAAACACTATAACAAAATTGGCGACTTCGCTGGGGATTTTCGGATTGTTGCCAATCACAAAATTGACGACTCCGCTGGTTTTATACTTAAGATCCAGAAACATGGGTGACCTTTGGTTTTCAGCTTATGGTTTCTTATTTTTTTAATGTTTCCTAGTTTTTTAACCCTATATCTATTAAATTTTTTACTTCTGCAAGCTTTCTGGTCTTTTTCGCAGGTCACGAGAACCAGCCACGACAAAGGCGACAGTTTTTTTTTAGATTTGCCGACTGGGATCCACGGAGCAGAAATCACACTTTTTAGCCCAAAAGGTGCGATCCGGAGGCTAGAGCGCACTTATCAACCCAAAAAGTGCATTCCACCTTAAAAACAGGTCAGTACCTGCGATTTCTGGGTTTTACAGTTTTTCTCATATCTGTTTATGGGTTTTGCAGAGAGTTGTCTGCTGGGTTGTCTGGCCTCTGTCTCATCCCGCTTAGGCCTTAATCTACTCTAATTTACTCGTTGAAGTTGAATATATCCCCCCCTAGGGCTTCTAGTACGATTCCACCTTTATGGGAGGAGTTTAACTGAGTGAGTAGTCTGAGTTTTTGCAGCGCTTTCAGCCATATTTTCCAGATCTGCACCCTTATGTTTTAGATCTATAAAGATAGGTTGTCACCATCCATAGTTTCATTTTACAACTTGTTTGGTCCTTGGTCTTATGGTCCCATCAGTTGCTCTAAGTGTTACACCCATCTCCCTATTTTGCGGTGATCTTCCTCTTTGGTTTTTTGTTGTTGTTGCACCACTTTTCAACAGCTTAGTGTCACTTGATCCCAGTCATACCTACATTTAGATCTCTTGATCGTTTTAGTGTATTTTCTGTCAATTTAGCCACCAACTAGCATAGTGTTTGCAAACCCAGTTTAGGTGGGGTTTAGTTAATTGTTTTGTTGTTCATTTTCTATTGTTAATGTCAGTTCATTTTCAACAAGTTTTTTTTTCCTTTATTTTTTACAAACACGTTATGGGCTTAATCAATAAATACACTCACTCACACAAGCACACCTTAAGCGAAGGGCTCTTGGTTTACACCACAAAGCCAAGACTTAACATAATAAATTTATCTCCCCTCATCGAGACAAAGGCATATTGTTGATCTCCCTTCACCATTTCCATGTCACGTGTGTCTTACCACCATTGCACCACATAGGCGTTTTTTGTGGAGACTATTAGGCCTTCACCCCCAATTTTTGCTTGGGCATATTACCCCTCCCCGTCGGGTTCGAGTTCATAGCCCTCCGAGTCCCCACACCGACTCTTCTCTTGGTTCCTCCGATTCCTCATCTGATTCCGAGCCTCCTTCACTACATATCGTCACCATGTCTGGACCCACTGCTGCTGTAGGAACCTAACCTGGTGTTGGCTATGGTTCTATCCTGGTGGTCACATCAAGCAGAATAGTCTCAGGAACCGTTCCGGCAGCCCCCATGCTCCCCTTTATGGTTGGGTTAAGTCTACCGGATTTTAACCAGTTGATAAACGACCCCATACACCACGATGCTGGTTGGCCTTCTATGCTGACTAAGCTTCCCTCAGACATCCCAAAGTTTGAGGGTAATGTTGGAGAGGATCCTACCAACCATGTATGGTCCTTCAACATGTGGTGTTTGTCCAACTCCATTATTGATGACTCCATTCGTCTTCGGCTATTCCAATGCACGCTCACTAGAGACGCTACAAAATGGTATGTAAATCAGCCCACCGCATCTCATTCTATTTTCGCGACGCTTGATAAAGCGTTCTTCTCATATTTCCAGCTACCTCTCTGGTATGAAATTGGTATGGAGCTATTGACCTCATTCCGTTAGTCCTCCGCCACTCGCCTTTCCGACCATTTTCAAGAGTGGCGTTGAAGGAGGAGCACATGTTGTGCCCTGCCCTTCAAAGACCGTGTCTATCTAGATTGGTTTATTAGAAGCCTTTTATCTCCCATTGGAAAAGATGTCGTGTCCCATTTTCCTCAGATTGAGGAAGAAGCTCTACAAACCTTTATGAGATATGACTTGATTTATGCGCAATCTGGTTATGTCTATACCGTCATTCCAGACCTCCCTCATCCTGGAAGTGCTAATGCATCGGGGGAATCTCACACTGCCGATGGTATCATTGGAACCTTTCACACGCTTCGCCATATCCTCAGCAAAGTTATGACTATCCGTAGGGGGGCACCAGTTCCTCCAACACTTATACCCCTCCTACTAGCAACATGTTTTCAGGGCCCCAACCTGTCTACCAAACCGTTTCTCCTCCTTACACATGGCCTAGCACTCTAGCCCCTCAAGCATTAGCGCCGCAGCCTCCTGTGCTTCCTCCGCCTTAGCAGCCACCACCCCTTTAGGTTCAAGTGTTTGCGCAGAAAAGTGCGACCAATCCCCAAAATTCGAAGAAAAAGAATAAGGGGAAGGGTAACAAGGGTAACTAGGGTAATCAAGGTAATCAACCTAGTGAACCCCAAGGGAGCCAGCCTAACACCAACAACCAGCAACAGGGCGGCCAACCCAAGCAAAACAAGGTTATTCGTATGAACAAGCCTTGCGCATGTTGTGGTGTACATGGTCATTATACACATGAGTGTCCTCTCTTACCCCAGATGCACCAAATGTGGGAAGCTCAAGCAGCTTTTAGAGGTCAACAATCACCTCAGAATCCCGCGCCATCTTAACGACAGTGCTTACAAATCCTTTCCCTCAACAAGGATTTGTAGCTGATCAACCTCAACTCGATCAAGCAACCCACCCCCCCAAAGGTCCTGGTGACTACCAAATCCTTATTATGAACTCTGATGAGGTTAATCCCTCTGATATCAACTTGCAAACTTGATCGTGTCAATATGACAAGCCATCGACTTCGTCTGCCACTGAATCCAAAACCAAAGCATGTGTTGAGCCTCTTCTGACACCAAATGGTCCGTTACATATCCCTCAACTTAAATTCGACGCCATTCCCAAGATCCCAAAGGGACAATTAGGCCATAATGCGGCTTCTAACCGAGTTGCCCATACATACGGTATAGTAGACGACTTGGCACACCTACTGCCATGTCGACGCTGGAAGTCCTCCAGTCGTGCCCATCTCAAAAGAAATTTCTACTAACTGCCTTGGGTGTAGTAGATCATTTTGACGATCGTTTGATTGTTTTCCCAGTTGATACATCATAACATCCCCCATTGCCTTCATCCGTTGCTTTCTAGATACCAGTTAGAGTCCGTAATGCCATCATCTCTTGAAGCATTATTAACGAAGGTGCATCCACCTGTGTGATGTCCGCTAACGTTTCAAAACAACTCAAGTCACCTGAGTTGTCCCCCTCCACCATCACTTTGCGTGCTTGGGACGGACAATCCTCTCACCCTCTTGGCATGTATTGCAACTATGCAGTGACCCTTGAGGGCAAGACTGTCCATGTCGACATTGAAGCTATTGATGCCCCTTTGGATTACAACATTCTCTTAGGTCGTAGTTACACATATGCCATGTCAGTCGTCGCATCTACGGTCTTCCGCAAGATGTGCTCCCCCCATGAATGGAAGATCGTTACCATCGATCAGTTGACTTACTACGATCCGACATCCGTGACCTCCCCCGAGTCCATTATCTCGTCGGTGTCAGATAAGCTGTCCTCAATTCCTCTGACCGGTGTTTCAGCCAAAGTCTATAAAGATTCTTCATTGCTAGGTTCTTTCCCTGGTCCTCCCCCACTCATCTCATAACCCAACTCTATGAGTGTTTGCATGTTACAAGCATCATAGGTTGCTCTAAAGCAGTGTGGTACATCCGATCAATAGCCATCTCCTCAATACCCTGATGTTTCCATCCCAGTTGAGCCCTCTGGATCCTAGTATGGTACATTGATCCCCCTGGAAGCATTCCACTTAGTCAATTAAGATCTTATCATGCTTTGACCCTGTTTCAACTAGTCCCTATGACCCCTGTCGCTGCTTCAGTTCCATCACAACCTGAACAGGAACCCACTCCTGTTGTGAAAGCATCTGGACAAGGGGGCAAAGCTAAGAAGAAAGAACTTAAGTACAAGGCTCCCAAGCTCCTCCAACCCCCAAGGCCCCGAAGTTGTCACCTACGTACGCATTGTGTAAAGTTATTGGGCACACCACCAATAATTGTCCTGAACTTCCTCAACTCAAACCTTTGGTTCATGAAACATTCCCTAAGTCAAATATCCCTGAATTCCATGTTAACTTATCGGGTCCACCCAGGAAACTTAGAACGTTACACACAAATCACCCTTGTGCCTTGTGCGACCATCATCGTCACTATTCCCATTATTTCCCTTTCTCGATGAATTTTGTGATTGCCTTGAAGCGCTTCGCGAATACGAGGCCACTCGTAGTGGAACACCTACTTCTCTACCCGTGGATTCTGGTACCCCTAGTCAACCGGAACAAGGGGACTCTAGTACCACCATCGTGATCCCACCCCTCGATGTCAAGATGACAGACACCACAAACCATATCCTTTACATGTTGTCATCCTTGAGTTCCTCGTAAGCAAACCTTTCCGAGGTTTCCGCACACGCTTGTATCGAAACTCTTTCGACTGAATCCAAGGTCTCAACATTTGTAGATCCTCCATCTACCAGCTCGTCATGTACCATTCAAGATGATGCATATGTGAACCTTCTTTCTCAGTTTGATGCACCAGGTACTACCGCCACATCATGTAGTCAGTCTTCCTCCTGTCTGCCCATCTTCCATTCTGATGAGGACATCATGGAAGATATGTCTACCCCTTATTACCCTTGCACTTAGGCAAGGGGGAATATTTTTGAAGGATTCTGAAGGCCATCTCCTTCCTGATTATCCCCATGCACTCTACCTCAATAAATTTTGCTCGTAGCATATCCCTTTGATTTGTGTGTCTTTATTTCTGCCATGAAGATAGGTAAATTGCATCATCTCATTCGTTGTCTTTTGCACATTTCAAATGAATCTATCATCCACACCGTATATCAGTCATGCCGACGATGTGAATCGCTTCTCCAAGAATCTAGCCTCGACAGCCTAGGCCAATTTTACCCCCTTGCATACGTTAGTCCTTTCGAACGGCGTGTGCATTGGATATGCCACAAATAACCAGGCCGAATATGATGCAGCGATAGGTTTGTTAGTCGATTCCCTTGCTCATCGCATCCTTAATCTTCATGTTCTTTTAGATTCCTTGCTACTTGTCATGCAATTGAATGGTGTGTATCGTGTGCATAACCAAGTCCTATTTAGAAAATATCTACGAGTTAAGTTTTTGGTACGTGAATTTGAAACCATTACGTTCAATCATGTTCCTACAGCCATAAATAAATATGTAGATACCATTGAAAATAACATTCTAAATTGGCATTTATTACATGTATACCACAAAAGGCAACCATAAACAAAACACATGGTGAACCATCATTGTCATATAAAAATGCATAATCATATTATGTATCACATAAAACATATAAGTGTTTAGAGTCCACCACCCTAAATACATCTAGTACGCCCATAGCATACTGGGGCGCACATAGGCCCCTACATCTCCTTATCATCCTTTGGAGGATCTGATGCCAACTTGGGCCGAGATGCTTGAATCCCTTTTTCGATCACTCAAAACACATGACGCTCCACAAAATTCTCCTGCTAAGGGGCATCATTCCCACCTTTGCATACCAAATCAATCCCCTCCATCACATATTCTTGCGGGAAGTATCCCATGCTTGGGGGCATGATGGTTTTCCCCTGGCCATCTTCTCAATTGATTAACATAAGTCTCGGCCTATATCCCACCGAATCTAGGTATGGTCGATTATCCTCCCATTCCTTGGATAGTTTGTCTTACCAACCTCTCTGGTGAGCCATATGCACATCACATATCATAGACATTTGACACCACATATTCAAATATTCTACTCTATGTCCACATAGCCCCAATGTTTGACTTAATGGGTGAGAATGATTCTAGACCTCTTCTAGTAGTTCATTCTCGTTTTCCTCTTCCCTTAATTCTTCACGAGGAACCATCGTTTCAAGAAGCATTAAGGCCATCTTTACATAAGTAAGGCCACCTACCTGAAAGTCGCAGATCCTAATTCCGAAGGTTGGTTTGTCTGCTATGGTCTCCAAAAAATTTAGGGCCTCTTCCTCCTCTCCAAATTCACAACATCTCACTTAGCAAATGAATTCAAATTGGAGGGAAAACGTCCTTTCATAGAAAAATCCACAATTTTTCTGTCGCCCATTGCGACTAAACCGTAGCTCAGTTTGACGAACCGTTAGAACCGTTGGAAAGATCTCATCATGTAATATAATGGGTCTTCCTTAGTTTTTGATGATTTGACACTTCACCACGAAGTCATTTTTCCAAGAAGGGTCACTTCGTCGCCTTTCAAAATCGAATTTCTTCATAAAGAGACACTTTTACTTTGAGGTCTACCTCCTCTTAATACTTGTCATACCATGTGTCGATTTTCATCATGAGTAACCATCGTTTACTCATGTTTTGATGGTCCCCACCGGGCCTATTCTGTGTGGCGGCGTCGTTGTGTCACCTTTGTTCAGAGCATCCGTGATGAGTCATCTTTGCATCCATGGATTCCGTTTCACGTCCCATTATATCATAGTATTCCATCCATCTTTTCATATCGTTCATCATGTGTTGCCCATTTTGGGCTCTAGTCATACTGTCCCCATCCCCTCTAGAGTTGAGTCAGTTGCTGTCAGGTCAACCATGCACTTTATGCTTTGACAAGGGAAGTCATATGTTTGTCCCATAGTACCACTTTCCCCATTATCCTTGGTGTCAGTCCATTAGTCACATTACTATTTCCCTCATGCCTTAGTTGAGGATCCTCATTGCCTCACCTATCGCAGGCCCTATTTTGTCGACGTTAGCTCTTTTATTCCAGAAGAATGACCTAAAGGGCGGTGTATCTTGGTTCCAACTTCCATTCTTGTTCAGCGCCTTGGATCGAGCAGAGGGACTCATTATTTCCCTTTGAATTGGTTGTTTCATGTTCGTGATTCATACACTTGATGGTCCAGTGATGCAAAGTGTGTGTGATATGTTTCAGACCTCATGAGGGGGTGGCCCTTCAGGTAGCCCCCCACATGCCCGGATGCATTCCTATTATGCTACAGCCTTAGATGCAGTTCCGGAGAGTTGATGGGGTCGGTTCCTATCGATCGCATTGTTCATACCATGCACGTCTCCTTCAGATGATCCAATCAATTTTGCAGAGCCCTTCCCTATTCAGCAAGGCTTCTTCGGTTGTTCTACCTTCCCTACCTCCCATTTTCTGAGGGAAGGGCCATTATATCTCATGTACTTAGATATTATTGTATTCATTACTAGTTAATGTTTTCTTCAAGTGTATTATGTATATGGGACACATTGTATTATTTTATGGGTTTGCTATGCCAGCATGTCATGTACCATTCAACATGTACTTCATTGCTCAGTTTTATGTTTCTGGGCGCACCATTATTTTTTGTACTACGTTATCTCGGTGGGTATGGGTATGCCTCCCTCGCCTCATTGAGGTTTGGTACCACAACATAAAAGGAGACTTGCATTAGTCTCACCCCCTTTGTCCCTATCCTCTCTCGCTTCAGCTTTATCGGTCTCTCTCTCTCTCCACTATTTTGTCTAGTGATTGTGTCTTTACAACGTACTTCGGTCATACATTTTGCTCCTAACACTCGTACGTTGGGAGGCAATCTATTATCACCAAAAAAATGATCATCTAGCCTAATTTACTAAATGGATCGAAATACACCATGTAAAGCCAATTTTAGCATAGTAAAATTGCTTTCACTGTGAGAAATTACTAAATAAACCACCTTTGTTAAGTAATTTATAGTTAAACCCATGAAGAATAATTAAATAAATCACTATTTATTTTATTTTCTTATAGGAATAATTAATTAAACCATTGTTCAATTATTATTCCTTGTCATATTTGACCCAATCATGAAAAATAAACAGATAAACCATTATTAATTATATTTAAGAGAAAAAGTTTTTCGGCGTAAATCACATGATAGTACATTTGTCGACGCGTTTCGAACCAACAAGTGTGGTTCATCGTCAAGACAAGTTGAAGAATCAGATCATGGCTACATATTAAATAGGGAGAGCAGATCTTCCAATGGCTAAGTTTGATAGAAAAACGGCTATATTAGCCTGGGCAGGACAAACGACTATAATTGACCCAAAAACGGCTAGATTTGACTATTCAAATTGTTTTATTATAATAATACTCATCATGTTTTATTTTAAGTAAAAAGTTAACCAAATTTTAGTCAAAAATAATAAATCTAAGGAATATGATAATGAGTAAATTGTTAACATGTATTATTAGTTTTTGAATAATATTAATATTATATTATTATAATAGTATTATTCTTATTATTAATGGCTTGGGTAACTATTTAATATAAATTAATTAGTAAAACACTAATAGATCTAGGGATATCAGTGATTGTAAGAATTTAAAATAAAATAATATTATTAAGATAGTCTTCGGCAAAATCACATAACCAATCTTTTGTCGACGCGTTTCGAACCAACTTGTCCTGACGATGAACCACACTGGTTGGTTCAAAACGCGTCGACAAAATATTGGTTATGTGATTTTGCCGAAGACTATCTTAACAATGTTATGGATCACAGAAGTCTAAATTCCTTAAAATAATATTAATTATTATTATTATATTATTATTAATATAATAACGTTATAATAATTATATTATTATTAATGGTTTGGGTAACTAATTAATTTAAATATCTTAGTAAATTTGTCTAATGGGAACATAAAATATCTTATACTAGATAATTTAACCCCTTTAGAAAGTTATGAAAAGGACCATCTCCTAAATATAAGGAAAATAAAATGAGGGAGATTAAAAATCAAAGAAATAAGGATAAAGAAAGCAGGTTAAAGGATAATAAGGGGACAACTATAGAATTCTAGAACAAGTCATTAATAGAGGGAGGGGAAGAGACTACTAGGAAGAGAGGGTAGGGATCTAGAAACTACTGATCTTCCAACCGTCATCTCTATTGAGATTGCTTGGCCTTTTTTCAATCTCAAGGGCTTCCCTAAATTTACGGTGATGGAACTGCGCAACCTTAGCAATAACCTGGGCCTCCTCAATACAAACATGATGTTTGGTCTTCTCCGCATGCTCCACTAGTGCAGAAGACTTGGTTCTCCCATGTTTTAGGTCAGCTGCGTGCTCATTAATCCTTTGATTAATAGAGCGTCCAGTCTCACCAATGTAGGGGGTCCCACAAGAACAAGGAATAATATAGACACCCTTCATGTCCTTAGGGTCGACAGGATCCTTCACAGATGGGAGGGATTTACGAATGGTGTTAAGGGGTCTAAAGGTCGAGGGTTTTGAATTATGATCCTAGAATTATGTACCATAACAAATCATTTTTCCAGCTAAATGTATCAGATGTACTGGAATCTTGTTGTAACTTTCGAATAAGTGCCCACACTTCTTCATCATTCTTCCATTCCTCCCTTGCTTCGTTTATCCAATCTGGTTGGATAATAGAAATGGCGCACAACAATGCTTCCACATCCTCATCCTTTCTTGAGAGTGCATCTTCCACCACATTTTGCTTCCCTTTTTTGTAGATGATTTCAAAGTCATAACCCAACATCTTTCTAACCCACTTTTGTTGCTCTTCAGAGGATAATCTTTGTTTTAAAAAGCATTAAAGGCTATCATGATCCGTTTTTACCTTGAAGTGACTTCCCATTAGGTAGGGTCGCCATTTCTTAAGTACATGTAGTATTGCCCACATTTCCTTCTCATAAATAGCTTTGTGTAAAAACTTTCCCTTGATTGGACGACTTTCAAAAGCAATGGGTCTTTCATCTTGCATTAAAACAACACCAATTCCATTTCTTAAAGCATCACATTCCACAATAAAGGTTTTTGTGAAGTCCGGTGTAGCTAAGACCGGTGCTTAGCACATTGCCTCTTTAAGATGTTCAAAGGCCTTTGTTGCTTCTGGAGTCCATGAAAATGCATCTTTCTTCAATAATGTTGTTAAAGGTGCTGCTATTCTCCCATAATTCTTGACAAACTTGCGATAATACCCTGTCAACCCGAGAAATCCTCACAGATGCTTTATGGATGTGGGGATTTTCCATTCCTTAATGGCTTTAATTTTGCTAGGGTCTACCTTAACTCCTCCATGAGATACAATATGACCCAGATATTCCACCTCTTGTACTCCAAAGAAACATTTGGATATTTTTGCATATAATTGTTTCTCCTCCAATAGTTGTAGCACCCTGTCAACATGTTCAACATGATCCTTCCAAGACTTGTTGTAGATTAGTATATCATCAAAAAATACTAACACAAATTTTCTAAGGAAGGGTTTGAAAACGGAATTCATCAAACTTTGAAATGTAGAAGGTGCATTGGTAAGGCCAAAAGGCATGACCAAAAATTCATAATGACCCTCATGAGTTCTAAATGTTGTTTTCAGAATGTCTTCAGTCTTCATTCTGATTTGATGATATCCTAAACGAAGATCCAACTTGGTGAAGCAAATTGATCCATGCAATTCATCCAGTAATTCATCAATGACAGGAATGGGAAACTTATCTTTAATAGTGAGCTTGTTGAGCTCCCTATAATCCGGACACATGCGCCATGATCCATCCTTCTTGTGTACCAATACTACTGGAGCAGAGAAATAACTTTGACTAGGTTGAATTATACTAGCCTCTAGCATTTCTGCAACCATACGTTCAATTTCACTCTTTTGGGCATAGGGATATCTGTACAGCCTGATGTTTCGAGGAACACTTCCTGGAATTAGATGAATAGCATGATCATGATAACGAATAGGTGAGAGACCTTTGGGAGTCTCAAATACCTTGGAATGATTGTCCAAGACTTTTTGGAGATCTGGATAAATAGATGATTTCGATGTGGAAACATCTAGCGAACATAATTGTGCAATTACACCTATTTGTTCCTTTTTTAGAAGCTTTGTCATACCGTTAGAGCTGATTATCTTTCTCGGTTTCCCTGCAATACCCCTTAATTCAACTTCCTTTCCTTCCGTAGAAAATTTCATGAAAAGTTCTTGAAAATTAAAAGCTATTGTACCCAAAGATTGTAGCCATTGGACTCCTAGTACAACATCAACACCTCCCATTGGAATGGAAAGCATTGGGCTAGTCAATACATATTCTCCCATGGATAGCTTGATATTATGGCACTTTCCAGAGCAATTTATTGTTCTTCCATTTGCAACCATCACTTGACACTCTGGTGCTGGATATAGGAAGCAATTCAATTCTTTTGCTACCTTACAATGAATAAAATTGTGGGTACTTCATGAATCAATCAACACTATTACCTTTTTCTTCTTGATTTGTCCTTCTATCTTGATGGTTTGAGGAGTGGTAATTCTAGCCAATGCATTACAAGATATGGTCGGATTCATTTCTTCTTTATCTAGGCTTTGTTCCTGGAGTATATCCTCTTCTTTTGACCTTTCTTGCTCCTTTTCTTCTTCCTCTTCACAATCTATGTAAAATAATTTCTTCTCAGCACACTTATGACCTTTAGTGTATTTTCTATCACAATTGTAACAAAGCCCTTTTGCTCTTTTTTCTTCCAATTGTTGTGGTGTCAACCTTACAGGTTGTGGAAGACTAGGGGTAACAACACTTCCATCTTTATAGTTGTGAGTGGTATGCTTCTTGGTTGCCATAATTTTACTTTCCATTTTTCTTCCTAACCTAAATGCCTTCTCTAATGAATCAGGTTCCCAAAGGCGAACATCATGTTGGATATTATCTTTTAAAGTCCCTATGAACACATCAATCCTATGCTCCTCTGGAATATTTTTACCCTTATGTTCAATTTTTGGAACTCCTCAATGTTCTCCATTATTGAACCCTTTTGTTTGAGACTTATCAATTGGCTAAAAAAAGTGTTGCTTTTTGTATCTTCATAATGTGCTGCCAATTCTTCCGTAAAAATTGCCCAAGTGATAATTTGTTTACGAGAGCAAAGCCATTGATACCATACAAACTGATTTGGTTCCAAATATAAAGTTGCAATACATACCTTTTGTGTGTTTTTCACATTATTGAGATCGAAAAATGGCTCCATCTGTAATATCCATGTTGCGAGATCCTTGCCATCAAACTTCCTCATATCGATTTTTGGAATATGGTGGGTCTTCGATCCAACATTAGAGTCTATGAAATCATGATTAACATTTCTTTTGTTCGCATCATGAGTTTTCTTTACTACCCTTTCACCATTAGTAAGTATTTATTGTAAAAAATTTGTCAAATATGTCTTCAAATCTATATTCAAATCGTCCATCTTAGCTTCCACGCCATTCATCTTAACTTCCACGCCCTTTATCTTAGATTCCACGCCATTTATCTTAGCTTTTGTGAGAGTGACATTTGTTGCACTTGGTCTTGTAATTTTGATATATCATGTAGCATTTATTCCTCTTCTTCATGAGTCATGCTAGAGCTTTCAGGTTGCTTACTAGGTGTTTGCATTTTCTTTCCTCGGGGTGTCAGTTACTGATAATAATGCTCTACTATGCCCTTTGAATTCCTTCAAAATAATTTTTCAAACCAAGCTTAAGCAAGATTAAAAAAATCTACACACCTTTTTTCACTTTGTAGGAGCTTGATATTGCCTCTGATGTATCTCTGTAATTTCGGATCATCCAGTTTTGAAATTGTGACCTTCAATAGCCCTCTATGTCCTCTTTCCAATGCGACCAGTCTGATCCAAATTGGATTCTCCAAGGAAGAGTTATGCCAAATCTCCCACAGTGACCTGATTATAGACTAGTTCAGTAGTGCGAACTTGTAGGACGTGCCACGTGTCCCTGTTTCAACCTTTGGTTCTGAAAAATATATACCAGAAACTACAGTCTGTCCTCTTTCTGTACCTTCTTACGAAATTTCAATCTAATGCTCAAAGAGAAAGTTATGACGATTTTCCCCAGGTCACCTGTTTGGAATGTAATTCAGGAGTCTGCAAAAAGACCAACTTCCTCAGATCATATATCCATAAATATAGTGCGAAAATCTTTGAAATTCAGACCCGAGGTTCAGTGTGTTTTCATCTCAAATGGGTTTTTTTTTTCGCTTCTGAAACGTCTCAGAAAATTTTTTATAGCGAAACTGCCATGATGACTTATTTGGAGCAGCGAAACCCTAGAATCCAAAGCTCTGATACCAAATGTTATGAAACTAGCTCACAAAAAGATAGAAAAGATAGATCAACGCCTTAGAATTTAGCCTCTTCGAGGGGGAAACCTCCTTTACATTACACAAATGAATGATTCTTTGATGATTCAAATGACAAAACCTCCTTTCTATATATAGGAGTCTAAGGAGTCACAATATAACCCAACCGACCTAACAATAATAATATAAAGGCACAAAAATAATAATAGAGGGATTCTATGGCGCACAGTAATAACAATATGGGAACAATAGGGGCACAACAATATTAATAAGGGATATAACTACAATAGTAATGGGGTAATCACTAGTATTATAGGGACCTAACAAAATTATACTTATTCTAACTGAATCATGATGGAAAGATCTCTCAGATCTCATCTTGCTTATTGGGATTTTGTAATTAATCTAAATGGTATGGGAAATCATTTTTTAATTAGTTTGTTGTAAATTTCCCTTTGTTGTCTGTGTATTTAAAAGACACAAATCAAAGAGAAAAGGGAGATAACACATAGATAACAGATCAAATATTTAAGGTTTTCCTTTGGCGTGTAGCAGCAGAACTTCAGTTTGTAATTCCTTTTATGAATTACTGAGAATTTCATCATATTGTAATTTCACGTAGTCTGTAATTCTCAGCCATGGCCCTAATCAAAGAGTTGGGCCCACTCTTTCGATCATGTGTTGTTGGATACATTTCGTGTGGATAGGTATGTTTTTTCAATTATATTGTTAATGCTTTATGATAGATGTTTCATTTCTTGTTGCTTTATTATATTGTTGTTACTATGAATTGTTGTTACTCATAGTTGATGTTATTTAAGATTGATGTTATTTGGTTTGTTAATTTCTGCTGGATTGATTTAGAACTCTTTGGGCCTTGTATTTTGTAATTTCTCAATACTAGGTAGGGAACCTGTGGCCTGCATAGACCTTGCATGATAACCTTGAAATAACCAAACGAACCCCATATTGACAATAAATGTAAGAGGGACTAAATTTATAAACCCATATTAAGACCCCAATAGTAATGAATATTAATCTCCATATAGGGTTGACACTTAGAAGTATCCAAAGGTAATATGTATATGTATGCCTTTAATTATATACTTCATCATATTTCTTTGATATCACTTGTGCATGTAACTAATGTAGGTTTCAGCGTATAGTTTGTTTCTCGTATATGTCTCTAAGGCATCTTACTTTATTTTGTTTACACTTGTAATAATGTCCCATGAATACTCACTTTGACTTAAATAAACTTAATATGTGATAAACCTTAAGAAGTTATCATTGTTCAAACATGTCAATATATGAAATGAAATATGTCATGCCAAAACTATTTGTGAAACCATGCCGTTGCCAAAGTTGTACTAACAATACCTAACATTCGTTTATCAATTGATGAAGAATGTATGAAAGTCAGACAATCACCATGGCGTAGTCATTTAACTAACCTTATAACACCCATTTAGGTAGGGCCCTACCTACCATTGAATTGATTTAAAATTTTAGTTTAGTTTAAGCTTTTATTTTCTTTATTACGGGAAATATTTTCTTTTAGGAATCGCAATGTCTTGCGAAAATTTTCGTTCGACATTGTCTTAACTCCATTGGTGAAGGGAATATGTTATTACTAGATGTAAAGTTGCCTTATTTGTTAACTAAGGTCCACTAGGTAGTCAGAGTGTGTAACTAAGAATTGTAAGGTGACCTCATTAAATAATGTCCATTACGTAGTTGATGCTACCTTATTTATGTAGGCTCACTGGATTGATAGTAGTAGAAGCTATGTAATCATGTGTAAAGTGATTAATATAACATCAAAGCTTTGTTAAATTTGAGGGTGTCCCCTCAAAGAGGCAATTGATCATCACTTCCTATTTAGAATATCAATAAATACTTGTCTATTATTGATGCAACAATACTCTGGTTATGTTTTATTTGCTTATGAAGTTACATTCCTATCAATATTGTATACTACAAAATTAAATTTCTCTAGCTTTGTAGCATCGGTTGTCCTCCATGGTTGTGAGGTTTAGGGTACACGTATATCTTAAGAAACTTGAAATATAATTGAGCAAATTAAAAATGAACTCATTACTTGTAATGCCAAAATCTAATGCAATACTCCCTTCCTTATTCTCCTCTGTTGAAAAGTGTGCAACAAGAAATTCTTGTTGAGACTGCAACAAGATGATGGAGCTTAGTGAAAAGAGTCGCCTTCACTAAGTGGGCCCACAGGCAAATTATGGCGCAAGTTCTATTTTTGGATCCTAGCAGGGATGATCACAGCAGGAGTGACCACAGCAGGGATGATCACAGCAGGAGTGACCACAACAGGAGTGATCACAGCAGGAGTGATCAAAGTCTATTTTTAGACTGGCTGTCAAAAATAGAAAAGTCAAATATTATTGTCTCATAATAATATTTGGACTATAAACTTGATCTTATTCTCTTAGAGCACTTTAGTTTGAGCTACAGATGTGGCACATGCAGCTGTTAGAAGGAAGTACACTTTCTTTGTGGGTCAGTTGAGTTGTTGCATGCATGACTTCAGTTAGAACTCAATCAGTTGAGTTTGGCGGAGTTGATTGTAGAGTTGATGGAGTTGTGTTCAGTTTGACTTGGTTAAACTAGTTGTAATTAGTCTAATTGCAAATAGACTAATGATGAGTTGTTAAACTAATTATTAACTCATAATGTAACTATAGAATACATCATTTAACTCAGTTGCATGTCAGTGCATGTTCAGTTCAGCATGGACAGGTGTTAGAGGATCAGATTGCTATCAGTTGTGACTATAGTTGTGCATGAGGATTTGCACAATCAAAGGGATTGAGTATGCCAATGAATTGGCCAATACCAAGTATTATAGCCTCTGCTCACGTCTTTCCCAGTGTGAGTGATTCTTTGGAGGTTAAATACGAGCTTGGTAAACCATTCTCGTTCATTCTTGAGCAGGTATTGAGCTGTGGAGGCAGGCAAGCAGTGGAATAGATTTGGAGATCAGATCTGAGCTGTATTTTGTGTAGCATGTGGAGATAGTACTGAGTACTTGTGAGGAGTATTGTACTACGTATTGTTACATGATTCAATCACTATAATATACAGATAGTTGGGGTTTTTAGCGAGATGCTTTCCCCAGGAAAATACTGTGTTGATATGTGTGATTGATGCTTCTATGTACGCCTGTGAATGTTTCTGCTTCTGTAAATTGATGATCAACGTAGAGGAGGTTATGTATTATGCATGTTCCGCTTATAAGTGTATAATCAGGATAATCTCTGTGAATATGTGTCATATTATTCAAAATTTCTACATCCTCGTACAAGGTGATATGTTCTTCATTGAATGTAGTGCCCTAAAATGATATAATCTAATCTATATAAATGCATGTTGGGAGAGATTTGCTTAGATAGACTTCCCATCATTGCCTTATAATCACGCCTATCCTATATTTGGCTAAAAATTTAGAAGAGCCAAGAAAGAGGACTTTGATGAATGTGTGTTAAACTTTGAGACTCATGAGAAAACCTAAAATTGAAAATGTGTTTAAATTCCTAGGGAGAAAATACTAAAGATAAAAGAATGCCATGTCATTAAAATAACATTAATATGAAACTTGATAAAGCTTTTTACACTAATAAATTTACAAACTGTAATTAAAAAATGTTAATAGCTAAACTAAGAACTAACTAGCATATGTTGTTTAGCATATTGATACAATATAGTCTATAATATAAGGAAATTGAAGATGTAGCTCATTTTCCTCTTAAATGTGACTCTATGATACTAATATTTACAATCTAAATTTAGGGCATGAAATTCCAATTCAAGATCATTGTGTAAATAAACAGTTTGAGGATTTTAATTTATATATATATATTTTGTGTGCTTTCTCTTTGTTTAAACTGTACAAATCAAGTTGGTCAAAAAATAAAAATAAAAATAGCTATAATCATCATTTTTTTTTGTCAATTAAAACCTTTATATTACTCAAAGAAATTGATTTACATGGATATTTGAGTGCGCACAGAGGGTGTGATTCCTCTTAGCAAATTTTCTCTGTCGCCCAGTCCAAACAAGATACACTTCAAAAACAAAATACATGAGAATCAAGGCTAGATATGGCTTGGCTATCTCCCCATACATACTCGAAGCTGATACAAATGCAAATATCCACGGAGGGATGACTAACTTTGTCACATGTTGAGGCATTCACCCAACAAACCATTAGAACTAATGTTTACACCTCGCTTGGAGCACCGCCATTCATTACGAGATTGTCAGACCATGACCCTCTAAGCATTGCTTCAATGGCATCTAATAGTTATGACAAGAACCGAGTAGAGCTAGCCTGGGAAAAACACATCCTTCCACAGTAAATGTAATCTACATACCACCACTAACATATAAAAAAGATAGAAATATGAATACCGAAGTCAAATAAAAGTGCCAGAAGCATCCATAAGAACACAAGGCCACGACCAAACTACGTTGTCGTTATTCGAAGACAAAGAATCCAACAACAAACCTGAAGAGAATAAAATTAGAGGCATCAGATAAGCCCAAGACTACCCACCCACCACCCATGCTCACTGGTCATCATCTGAAGTCAAAATATTCACTGGAACCCTTGCGCAAGAGCCTAGAGGATCCATTAGGTCCCCACCATCAAAGTCACAAGCTATATGGCTTTCCACATGTGTCAGACAAGCATTAATTCTGTCTAGAATAACCATCATCATCATTATAAAAAATATTATTGTTTTAAAAAATAAATCAACACATAACATATCTCAAAATATATAAATAAAATATAAATGAACTCAATCTTCAAGGTATTAAGCTATAAATTATTTTTATAAAATTTAAACTCTCAATCTTTATACATTAAATAATTCTAAGAATCTAAACTAATTTTAACTTTAAACTTTCCAAACATTAAATAATGAATTATTCTAATTTTTAATCTTTTTCTTAATATTTAAAATAATTATATAATTATGTAATTATTGCTCGAGCCGCCTTACTCACATCCGTTCTCCTTTTCAAAGCATTTGCCACAATAACAACCTTCTTGACTTGTTAAGTCACAAAACTATAACTATCTCAAAACGCTTCTCTCCCTTCCTTTTTATCATACAAATAAAATATTAAAGAGTCTTAGTTAATCACTTACTTTCTTAAGGTTAGATAGACCAAATTGATCTTAGTGAAGGTTAACCATTATTAGTCCCTGTCGGGGACTGTAAGCGATCGATAGATCGCTGACTTTGGGTTGACCGCGGCGATATTTGGAAATATTTGGCGTTTTTCCTAAGTCGAATTAAGGTTTACGGGGCGGAAAGGGTTGGGGGTCTTATTATGCGCTTCGCATGGTTTGAGGCGAATGGCACGTGGCGCGTGTGAGGGGCACGTGGTTGCATGCGGTCTGGTGGTGTGATCGGCGGCCAGGTGTCCGTCCTCGAGATGCTGGAACGTTCGGGGTGTGTTTTACTGTCTTCGCGGCATTTGGGTTGGTATTGTTACTTGCTTGTGTAGCTCTGTAGTCTGTGCGATGTTTGGTCTGCGGTAGAGTTCCTGCCTGCCCGGGTATTGTTGCTTGCAGTCTGTGCGACTTTTCGTCTGTGGTGGAGTTCCTGCCTGCTCGGTGTGGCTTTGGTGAGTTCGGCTACTGTGTGGCCTGCATGCAAGAGTCGATGGCATTCTGGTTGAATACTGAGGGTTTGTCTTCTGGTTAGATACTGAGGGTTTCTCTTACGTGCATGCAAGAGTCCATGGTTAGTTGAACATTATAAGTTAATGGCATTCTGGTTGAATACTGAGGGTTTGTCTTAGCTGTGGTCGGCATGCGCTATGGTGGTCTGATTGGCGGCCAACTGTTCCTGCTCGACATGCTGGAAAGTTCGGCTTGGGTTTTACTGTCTTCGCGGCCTTTGGGTTTTACTGTCTTCGCGGCCTTTGGGTTGGTATTGTTACTTGCTTGTTTAGCTCTGCAGTCTGTGCGATTTTTCGTCTGCGGTGAAGTTCCTGCCTGCTCGGGTATTGTTAGTTGCTTGTTTAGCTCTGCAGTCTGTGCGATTTTTCGTCTGCGGTGGGGTTCCTGTCTGCTCGGTGTGACTTTGGTAAGTTCGGCTACTGTATGGCATTCTGGTTAAATACTCAGGGTTTCTGTTACCTGCATGCAAGAGTCCATTGCTATTTGGGTTTTACCCTGTTCGCGGCCTTTGGGTTATTATGATTACTTGGTTGTTTAGCTGTGCGGTCTGTGCGATTTTTCCTTTCTATTTGTTCTATTGTCTACGGTGAAAACACAAAGCGGTTCCTGCCTGTTGTGTTAGCTGCATGCAAGAGTCCATGGTTATTTGAGCATTATAAGTTAATGGAATTCTGGTTGAATACTGAGGGTTTGTCTTCTGGTTGAATACTGAGGTTTTGTCTTACGTGCATGCAAGTGTCCATGGTTATTTGAGCATTATAAGTTAATGGCATTCTGGTTGAATACTGAGGGTTTGTCCATGGGTTGACGGACGCGATTTTTGCAAATATTTGGCATATTTCCTAAGTCGAACTAAGGTTTATGGGGCGGAAAGGGTTGGGGGTCTTATTACACGCTTCGCATGGTTCGAGGCGAATGGCACGTGGCGCGCGAGGGGCACGTGGTTGCATGCGGTCTGGTGGTCTGATCGGTGGCCAGGTGTCCGTCCTCGAGATGCTGGAATGTTCGGCTTGTGTTTTACTGTCTTCGCGGCATTCGGGTTGGTATTATTACTTGCTTGTTTAGCTCTGCAGTCTGTGCGATGTTTGGTCTGCGGTAGAGTTCCTGCGGTAAATGTCTGCGTGAAGCTATGATTCTTAGTTGTATTGTTTAGAGGTTAAGTTCGGCCACTGCAGTACAAGTTAATGGCATTTGGATTATTATTGTGAATACTGAGGGTTTGTCTTAGCTGTGGTCGGCATGCGCTATGGTGGTCTCGTCGGCGACCAGCTGTTGCTCCTCGACATGCTGGAAAGTTCGGCTTGGGTTTTAGTGTCTTCGCGGCCTTTGGGTTTTACTGTCTTCGCGGCCTTTGGATTGGTATTGTTAGTTGCTTGTTTAGCTTTGCACTCTGTGCGATTTTTCGTCTGCGGTGGAGTTCCTACCTGCTCGGGTATTGTTCCTTGGTTGTTTAGCTCTGCAGTCTGTGCGATTTTTCGTCTGCGCTGGGGTTCCTGCCTGCTGGGTGTGGCTTTCGTAAGTTCGGCTACTGTATGGCATTCTGGTTAAATACTGAGGATTTCTGTTACGTGCATGCAAGAGTTCATGGTTATTTGGCTTTTACCCTGTTCGCGGCCTTTGGGTTGTTATTGTTACTTGGTTCTTTAGCTCTGCGGTCTGTGCGATTTTTGTTTTCTATTTGTTGTATTGTCTGCGCTGAAAAGACAATGCGGTTCCTGCCTGCTCTGAGGATTGTTGTTACCTGCATGCAAGAGTCCATGGTTATTTGAGCATTATAAGTTAATGGCATTCTGGTTGAATACTGAGGGCTTGTCTTAGCTGCATGGGTTTTATGGAAATTTCGGTAAATGTCTACGTGAAGCTGTGATTCTTAGTTGTATTGTTTACAGGTTAAGTTCGGCTACTGCATTATAAGTTAATGACATTTGGATTATTATTGTTGCTTGGTTGTTTAGCTCTGCGGTCTCTGCAATTTTTCCTTTGTATTTGTTGTATTGTCTGCGGTGAAAACACAATGCGGTTCCTGGCTGCTCGGTTAACTCTATCGCAAACGTTTGGTTGCGGTTGTGTTGTTCCAGGTGCAGCTTCTATCGCTCGACTGTGTGCTGTCGCTTTGGTAAGTTCAGCTACTGCATTATAAGTTAATGGCATTCTGGTTAAATACAGAGGGTTTCTGTTACTTGGATGCAAGAGTCCATGGTTATTTCAGCATTATAAGTTAATGGCATTCTGGTTGAATACTGAGGGTTTGTCTTAGTTGCATGGGTTTTATGGAAATTTGGCTAAATGTCTGCGTGAAGCTGTGATTCTTGGTTGTATTGTTTAGAGGTTAAGTTCGGCTACTGCATTATATGTTAATGGCATTCTGGTTAAATACTGAGGGTTTTTGTTACCTGCATGCAACAGTCCATGGTTATTTGAGCATTATAAGTTAATGGCATTCTGGTTGAATACTGAGGGTTTTGTGTGCAGACTTCGTTAACCAATTTCGTCATTTGCACATTTCTCATGGTACTGGCATAGGCTGCGTTGTGCATGCATATGGTCTAGACGAGAAGGAATTCGAACGCTTGGCTTCGTTGCAGGTACGGTGTTATTCTACTCATTGCTTTTTGTCAATTTTTGTATTACTTGCTTTTTGTCAATTTGTTAGTGTTTTAATTTTTGCATTGTGTAGGTTTATGGTCCAGTTACTCTAGGTTTATAGTCCAGTTACTCCGTGATCCCTGCTGGGGACTATATGCGATTGATAGATCGCTGACTTTGGGTTGACCGATGCGGTTGCTAGCTGTCGTGATACTCTGGGTTTCTGTTAGCTGCATAGGTTTTATGGAAAATTTTGTAAATGTGGGTTTCAGCCACGATGTGACTTCGTTATCATTTGAGCCGAGTGGACCTGGGTGAAGCTATGGTTCTTGGTACAGATTGAGTCGCAGTCTTTTGTAGTTTGAACTGTTTTTGCACATGAAGATCTAAATAAATTGGGGATTTTGAACTGTTTGAAATGTTAAAATATTGAAGATTGCAGTCTGTTTTGTAACTGCACGGTTTCCTATCTTAGGCGTGTATTCAACGTTTTTCGCTCGTATAATTTATGTATATGTTTACTTTGGTCCATAATGTTTGTTCAAGTTTGTAATTCTGTTATGGATGTATGAATATTCGACTCTGATATTACTCCTAGAACGGAAGGTTGCTTTGTTAACGACTTTGTTAAGTTCATTTAGTTAGTGTTAAGTTCATTTGCTTTGTTAAGAAGTGCTGAATTGAAGGTTTGCTATATTGGTACTAGATGTTGTTCATTTGTTGTTGCTTATATATTGGATGAAATGTTTCGTTTGCGAAAATTATAAGCTTTTCTGTGATACTAAGGGTTTCTCTTACCTGCATGGGTTTTATGGAAATTCCCGTAAATGTCAGCTTTGAGCACCATGTGACGTCCTTGTCATTTGGGCCGAGATGGCCTAGGTGAAGCTGTGGTTCTTGGTATAGGCTCTGTTTTGCATGAATATGGTCTAGACGAGAAGCAATTTGAATAGTCGGCTTTGTTCCAGGTACGCTGTTATTCGACAAATTGCTTTTTGTCAATTTTTCTATTAATTGCTTTTTGTAAATTTGTTAGGCTTTTAATTTTTGCTTTGTGTAGGTTTATGGTTCAGTTACTCTAGATTTATAGTCGAGTTACTCTGTGATTGTTTTAAAAAACATAGATATTTAAGTTGTATTCAGTCATCTATATCTTTTCTGTCATTCAATTATATTGGAATTCAAATATGAAATTGTCATTGTTTATTCTGTGTTTACATTAATATTAATATTAATATTATCAATTGTTATAATCATAACAACAATATTATTTGAGATGATCCCAACAAGTAGAAGTTGAGTAATGCATGCAACTAGCTCCGTATAATGATGAATCAAGACATTTTGTCTATTTAAACCTTAGATTAAAATGTCATGTTAGCTAGTTATAACCAGATTGGTTCTCATATGATGTTCAACTACCTTATTCTGCTCAGACAGAAAAAATTATTTTATTATGAAAACAAAATTACATTTATTATATATGTTCCTGCATTTCACAGATATGCTTAAGCATAGGAAGCGATAAAAGTATTGCTGGGAACATATCTTGTTTCATAAACAGTTTCCAAAAATGTCAATATGACAGCCCTATCATAGTCATTCTAACATATATCGGAGCTTTGAAGCGAGTTTTATCTCATAAGAAATTAGCTGCTAGATATGTCCATAAACAGTCCCATAAAAAAATATAGATATAGAGATATGCTTAAGCATAGGAAGTGATAAAAGTATGGCTGAGAAGATATGTTGCTTCATAACCAGTTTTCAAAAATGTCAATATGACAGCCCTGTCATGGTCATTCTGACATACATCAGAGATTTGAAACCAGTTTTGTCTCATGAAGAATCAGGTCCTAGATATGTTCATAAACAGTGGCATAAAAAATTATACATAGATATTGGCATTTAAAAGACATTCCATCAGCTCTCCTTCCACTCTCTGTTGAATGAGCCAAGCTCATGCTACCAAGTGTAATCTTGCTTTTGACAGTCCATCAGTTTCCATGTTCCTGTCTTTGTAAACATGTTCAAACATAATGTGTTAAATACTCTGTTTAACGAAGTCGAATCTCCTGAAATATAGGTTGAAGTTTATAATTATCCAATCAATTTGTTCCATTCATCGAATTCACCACAATTTGTGAATCATCAAAGATCTGTAATTTTTGGGCATCTTCTTTCACATGCGACAATTGCCAATAGTCTTGGGACAATTTGCTTAGGCAGATTGTTGTTGTGTTTGCCAAACCTGCCCTTTGAATATATTACATGTTCATCATTTATATGGATCATACCTGCAGTGTCCCATAATAATGGATCTTCTTGAGAAGCGTTATGGAATTATGCTTATGCACTACTCGTATTTGGTTCTCAATGCCTTGTTTGGGTTCCTTGATCCTTGAATTCTGTTTAGATCCATATAGTATAACCATATCCAAATGCCATTAACTTATAATGCAGTAGCCGAACTTAACCTCTAAACAATACAACTAAGAATCATAGCTTCACGCAGACATTTACCACAGGAACTCTACCGCAGACCAAACATCGCACAGACTGCAGAGCTAAATAAGCAAGTAACAATACCAACCCAAATGCTGCGAAGACAGTAAAACACAAGCTGAACATTCCAGCATCTCGAGGACGGACACCTAGCCACCGATCAGACCACCAGACCGCATGCAACCACGTGCCCCTCACGTGCGCCACGTGCCATTCGCCTCGAACCATGCAAAGCGCGTGATAAGACCCCCAACCCTTTCTGCCCCGTAAACCTTAGTTCGACTTAAATGAAGACTTCAAAAATTTCAATTGCATCTCAAGTTGCATTAAGCATGAAGTAATGATATTGATAAAGGAAAATATCATTATCCTTGAACATACCCATTTTGAAGACTGCTTTGTAGAAGCATTGTTTGCAAAAATAAAAGTTGACACATTAGAAATTGCAATACTCAATATATATGCATTGCCACATGCAAACCTAAACAATATCCTCAACGTCATTGCAAAATCCTTATACCAGTTAGATCTAAACAATATCATAGTTATACTAGGGGACTTGAAAATTGATATGGTGCATTGCAATCAAAAAACAAAGCAGCTAGAAACCTACATGCAAAACTACAATCTTCATTTCCTAGTTGACAAAACTAATAGCATGCACAAATCATTGATTGACCATGTTTGGGCAAATCTAGGCAATATAAACTATAGAATTTTCGTATTGGATGCATATTGGTCTGACCATGATATAATATCTCTTGTCCTTGACCTATGATATACACATGAAACAGTTTACAAAATTCCAAATTTTGACATTTTTGCAATATCTCATTGCTTTTACCATATCTATTTTACTAAAGCATACTACAATATCTTTTTGTGGTAAACGAAGTGATAACAGCATACATACCATGCATTCTATTCTACATTTACATATATGGCGTTCTGTATTGATCAATGCAACTTATGCCAGAGACAGCTTTTTCAATTAATCAACAGAACTATCCTATCATAAATTTGTAGATATGACCCCATCTATTTATGCATGCAGATTCTGCTAGTAAAACCCTTTTCAATTGAACAAAACAACCAAGAAAAAAGAACAACAACATGCAACATAAACAAACATAGTATATTCTTTTTGCCTTTCCTTTTCTATGGATCTTGTCTTCTTGTTCAAGTTTTACTTTCATATGTTCTTTTGACTTGTACTAAATATGTCTTGGTATTCTATAACATAGCATAAAACTTGAAAAAGGAAATGAAACAATTGAAGAAATAGAATGCATAAGCCAATTAGAAAGCGCAAACAAACCACTTGTTTTGCAAAGGTATGTATATGAGAACTACACAAAAATGGTAATTTGTATTTAGAATATTGATGTCTACTATATATGCATTCTATTTTTATTTTTACATATGTATGGTTCTATGGTTTTAATGTTCTTGTTCAGTTTTTACTTCTAGTTTGCACTAAATATATGTTACTATTCTATAACATAGCCTAAATCTTCAGAGACGAAACAAAACAATTGAAGAAATAGAATCCATAATGCAATTAGAAAGGGCAAGCCAACCACTTGTTTTGCAAAGGTATGTCTATGACAACTATACAAATATGCTGATTTGTATTTAGAATAATAATGTTCAGCAAGGTATGTCTATGACAACTATACAAATATGCCAATTTGTATTTAGAATGTTAATGTTTAGTATATATCCATTCTATCTTTACATATGTATGGTTCTATGGTTTTAATGTTCCTTGTTAACTGTTTACTTCTATATGCTCTTTGAAATTGAACTAAATATATGTTCCTATTCTATAACATAGCATAAATCCTGAAAAAGGAAAACAAACAACTGAAGAAATAGACCACATAACTCAATTAGGAAAGGCAAACCAACTACTTGCTTTGAAAAGGTATGTATGGCAACTATACAAATATGCTATTTGCTATTTAAAATATTAATGTTTACTATATATATCTCCTCTTTTTACATATCTATATTTAAATGTATATATGTCAGATCAGGCCACCAAACCCCCCTGAAGCTTCTCAACGCCAAAGTCTTTCCCAAAGAACGATCTCCCTTTTTCAACGAAATTGCGAATGTTTGCATTGGCAGTTTTGTTGAAAAAGGGACGTCGTTCTTTGGGAAACACTTTGGCGTTGAGAAGCTTCAGGGGGGTTTGGTGGCCTATCGATGACAGTCATGTTTAGTTTTTGCTAACTTCATTAATATTTTTTGCAAAGCTGTACAAGACAATTGCAAAAGCCAACTCTGGTAAGCAATTGCAAATAATGGAAGAAATAATAGATGTTGACAATTACAAATTCAGATTGCAATGCATTTTGCCTGAGAACATTGATATTGTATTAAAAAGAAATGGTCTTTTTAGACTAAATGCATTTTCATATACTGTAGGAGATTGTCTATTTGACTCGTTCGAAATGCTTCTACATTTTCGTTATACTTCAAATGAATTGCGAAATGCGTTAATAGACCACTTTCTTTTTTGCTTAAAGAACAATGACGTTGAAGCAATACAGTCATATCAATATGAACTAGCACCTGAGTTCCTATACGAGTTACATCGTGTTAATGATATTGGTACATATCTTCATAAAATGCGTTATTCTGCATCTACAAATATAAAGGAGTCTGAACGAGGTTTATGGGGTGATACCTTTTGCATACGTTGGTTAGCTAAATGGCTAGATATATCAATTGCATTAATGTTGGAAACCACTTTTATATCAGTTTGAATCTTCTGCTGCATTGTTGACGTTTTGTTTTACTTGGTGGTGCATCAGAAGAAAAACAGCTTCAATCAGGGTAAAAGGAGGCTCAAGTTAGCGTGAATCTGAAGTTTGATTGCAGATACAATTCTGTAACCAGCAATAGCATTGCATACGATAAAACACCTTTCAGCAGCTTGATCTTATATTGAAATTGTGTTCTTCCCTGCTCACATAAGGCAAGTGCAATCTGCAACTATTTGATGCTTCTTTCTGTTTGCAAGTATTTCAGGTTTTTTTGCAAATACCTTATCCAGACATCTTTGTTTTATTTATGGCTCAACATATTATTAGATGCAAAATTGAGTTGAGATGTTTTAGGTTACACTTCCATGTTATTTCAGTCTTGCATAATTTGACTACTGTTTTGACTCAACTAGTTTATTTGCATGAGCAAGTGCACTTGATGATACAAAGTGCAACTCGTCACAAAGCATCATGATGATGTTACATGTGTTTATTCTTTCCCAAATATTTCTGTTAGCTTACCTAAGTTGTCAAATTTTTCCATCGCATGGAGCACCGCATCAAATTCTGTTGGATTCAGATATAGATAGAAATGACTTTTTTGCAATTCTTTATCTTCTAAAACAGAACCGCTCAGAGTTCAACGTGAAAGTACGTTTATTTTCTGCTTCACTTGCTTTTACATATATGTCTCTAAAACTTTGCTAAGTGTTAGTCTGGATTCTGTGTGCATTCTGTTTTAGTTTAATTGCATTCATTTGACTCGAGAATAAATAAACAAAGATCATGACACATAGTTATTAGTCCCTGCCGGGGACTATAAGCGATCGATAGATCGCTGACTTTGGGTTGACCGCGGCGATATTTGGAAATATTTGGCGTTTTTCCTAAGTCAAATTAAGGTTTACGGGGCGGAGAATAAGGTTTATTTGGCGTTTTAAAATAAGCATGATAAAGAATGTCCAAGCAGTAAGTTTACCTCAACCCATTTCATTTTTTATATCATTTGAAGTGCACTTCACACACAGTGTTGTGTATGCAGAAGCTACCTTTGGAGTACTTCGGCAAGGGGACTTAAAACTTTTTATGAAACCCGTGCCTAAAATTTCTAGTCGGTTCTTTGCATTTAATTGCCTACATCCTCAGCATTGTGCAATATTTTCAGCCAATGTTTCTATTAGACCTCATTGAAAAGCACATGCTACAGGCCTTGTTCCAAAAGTTTATGGCTTTGTAGCCTCACACTTTTGATCTCTCCTTCTGCATTCTCATGTTTAGCTAGTTAGCGTGAATCTGAAGTTTGATCGCAGATATAGTTCTGTAACCAGTAATAGGATTGCATATGATAAAGTACGTTTCAACAACTTGATCTTATTTTGAAATTGTGTTGTCTAATTGGCAGGGGTGCTGTACTGACTTCTGATATGAGGCACACAACAGCTGCCAATATTAGAATATTACAAAGAGAACAGCTTCCTCGGTGTGCTTTCGAAACTGATCAATTGGTTGAGGTATGTACAATACTCACTTTCTAATAAATTGTTTTTTCAAATCAAAACAGATCTCGTCAACATTGCAAAGCTGCAACAAGCCATCTTAGGCATGTGTTTTAGTCTTATACAGCTTTAGTCAACAAAGCAACCTTCCGTTCTAGGAGTAATATCAAAGTCGAATATCCATAGATCCATAACAGAATTACAAACTTAAAAAAACATTATGCACCAAAGTAAACATACACATAAATTATACAACCGAAAAACCTTGAATACACTCCATAGCTTGACTCAGGTCGTCTCGTTGCAAATGTCGGTCGAAACCGACATTTACAGAAATTTCCATAAAACCCATGTAGCTAAGACAAGTCCACAGCATCACGGCCGGCAGAAACCGCATTGTGTTTTCACCGCAGACAATACAACAAATACAAACGAAAAATCGCAGAGATTGCAGAGCTAAACAACCAAGTAACAATAATAACCCAAAGGGCGCGAACACGGTCCGATTCATACCAACGTTACACAACGGCTTGGGAGTCACCAGACCACATGCCCTTCACCTCCAACGATGCGAGGCCCCCAATAACACCCCAAAACCTTTCCACCCCCAAAACCAACCTTTCCAACCTCCAAAACCTTGGTTCGACTTAGCTTATATCGCTCATAAAAGCCATGCAGGTAAGAGAAACCCTCAGTATTTAACCAGAATGCCATTAACTTATAATGCTCAAATAACCATGGAATCTTGAGGGAAACGAAGAGACAATACTGCTGGACCTACGAAGCAGGCAAGACTGCACAGTTAAACAACCAAGTAACAATAATAACCCAAAGGGCGCGAACACGGTAAAACCCAAGTCGAGTAACTTTCCAGGATCTCGACGAGGGACAGTTGTCCGCCCACAAGACCACCACAGACGAAAAATCGCACAGACTGCAGAGCTAAACAAGCAACTAACGATATCCGAGCAACCAGGAAGTCCATCACAGACGAAAAATCACACAGACTGCAGAGCTAAACAAGCAAGTAACAATACCAACCCAAAGGCCGCGAAGACAGTAAAACCCAAAGGCCACGAAGACAGTAAAACCCAAGCCGAACTTTCCAGCATCTCGAGGAGGAAAAGCTGGCCGCCAATCAGACCACCACAGCGCATGCCGACAACAGCTAAGACAAACCCTCAGTATTCAACCACAATTCCATTAACTTATAATGCTCAAATAACCATGGACTCTTGCATGCTCAAATAACAAGCTCAATTGTTGATGCCTTGCTATGAACACACTTTATTTACTGATCATGTTTTCTTTGTATGGTCAGATTTCTCATGCCAAAGATAATCTTCTTGAAGTTAGACCAGGAAAATCTGAATCAATGATTGAAATTTCAGGCAATCCACAGCAAACAAGTGCACCAATTTTGTATGCAGTTCTTGATCTCTCTCCGACATTTTCCAACATTTGCCAACAATTCGTTTACTGTCCCTCTGTTGCTACTTTTTGATTTTGATTTCTTAGAACAAAAGCAGATTCCTTGATTCAATTAAATTTCTATTTAAGATAATTAACCATAAATCTGTCTGCAAACACGAACCCCTGCAGTACTAACTATATGCTTTGTTTCAAAATTCAGTCAAATCACAATATAAACAGTATTGGCAATTTCTCTGAGTTTGAGGACCCAATTCTTTGTCAACAGACTTATGCCAGATTTGAAAGGTACACAACATTTGCAAAATTTTGTCAATTGCTACTATCATAGTGCTTTTGCTGATCAGTATTTATGTGCTAATGTCCTTGGCATTGTATATCACCTTTGGCAGTGTGACAGCAGCTGGTCAGCTTATCACAAAAACTACAGTTGAAGTTGTAACATCTGAACGCATAGTTGCAGCCATTCTAGGAAAGTCTGGAAATGATCTTGTTAAAATTCAGCAGTTAAGCTAGTATAAAGAAGCATAAATTTCTGCAAATTCCATGGGATCCCCTTCAACTGAAATTTTTTAAACATGCGGACTTGGAATGAAGTGTTGTCATTGCTGGCAAAATGACATTGTATTGACAGAATGGCAAAATGTTACAGCACAAATCCTATGTTCTTAAATGATCATCTTGTATGTGAAAATTCATCTAGTGGAATGTTGCATTAATTATTAGTTAATAAAAATTGGCATTGGCAGTTTTTATTTTGTCTCTATGGCTCTTGATTCATTATGCTAATGTTTAATGCATTAATTATTAGTTAATAAAAATTGCATTGGCAGTTTTTATTTTGTCTCTATGGCTCTTGATTCATTATGTTAATGTTTAATTAAATTTCAATATCTCTGGTCCAATATTTTTTCATTATGCCAATGTTTAATGCATTAATTATTAGTTAATAAAAATTGCATTGTCAATTTTTATTTTGTCTCTATGGTTCTTGATTCATTATGCTAATGTTTAATTAAATTTCAATATCTCTGATCTAATATAAAAATATTATTATTATTTATTTTTATTTAATTGTAATATCACACTCTATCTTGCATTGTTTAAATAAATAATGCATTTTATGATTTAAATTACCCATATAATATTAAATACTGCTTATCCATTCATATTTAATTATAACTATTAAATTATTTATAGTTTTAACTAAGTATAAATTTCCTATAATATTTTTATTATTCAGTATTCATAATGGAAAGACTACACTTCCAATCACAAAGAAATAAAATTCCTTGAATAAAAAGATTCGCACATTGAAATGAACTGTTATCTATTTTTTATTTAAAACAGTGTTAATTGAATATGACTTTCATAATTTAAAACATGTAATATCATTTCTCCCAGTTGTATTAACCTGCAATAATTAGCTTATGGCAAGGCAAGCCTTTCTTGTCACCAGGTATAAAGTTTAATAACATAATAACTTTTAAAAAATCAAGCTGTCAAAACATTATTTCTAACTAATAAAGAGTAATTTGAAGTGTCAAAACATTATTTCTAACTAATAAATAGTTTCTAACTAATAAATAAAGTAATTTGAAGTGTCAAAACATTATTTCTAACTAATAAATAGAGTAATTTGAACTGCTATAGTCAATCTCCATTCTTTTATTATTTTCAATTATCCCAAATTTCGTCATTCTATATGTCATCATATCTCCTATGCTTATGTTATGTCAAATAAATGAATTATATTAAACTATACTCCCTAATTAAGATAATCACAAAATAGAAAAACAGCTATGTTTAATGGCATCTGTTTATCTGTGATGTAAGTGCCTTCATTATACTTTGAAAAAATTTCAATAAGAAAACTAACTTGCTTAAATGGAACACAGATATTGCAAAAAGCAAGAGTATACAACACCAAAAGATAATGAATTTTTTCTTGAAGGTCATGATCAATTTACATTTCAACTCGTAGAGTTTAAATGTTTTTTTAATTTTAATCTGTTTATTTTAGTTTTTAATTTATAAAATAAACTTATCAAAATTGCTTTGCTATTGTACTTAGATACTATATTTACTAACCCAAAACTATAAAAAAGACCAAAAGTCATGTCCTTTTGCATCACAAGAAATTACTAATTAAATGCAACAAATTACTAATTAGAAATTAGATGCAGGGTTTATTTTTTTTGCTAATTAGTAATTGGACAAATTTAAAGTTCACACTAAAGTTATGATACACAATATTTTTAAATAAATATATCTTTTGTTCTTTTGACCATGGAATAATTCCCCAATCATTGACATTAACCCCAATGGAATCACTTATGTCCAAACATGTTACTAGATATCTAATCTTTCAATTATGGGTTCAATACTCCATAATTTTTAAATGCTTAAGTTCTTCTTTGACTTTCAACAATCATTTATCTAAATATTGAACACTCTCCACCACGGATTTAATTAACAAATTTATATTCACAATAATGTTTATTTGCTCATTATCATTTTATGAATATTTCCATAATATTCAAATGTAAAAAAATAACAAAATTCTATCTTTTATGCACCATGAATTCATTATTATGCATTTAAATATATTTTATACCCCATGCTTATTAAAATACATTACTTACTTTAACACTCTCTAATTCTTCATACATTATAATGCATTATTATTACCTTTTATAGTTTTTCCCCGTCAAGGTTTCCATGATTCACTCTTAAATTTTATTACATTTTAATTATTAATCTAAACACTTTCTAAATCATGACACATTGGAAAATTATGTCTAAAACTATTCTTACATTTATCACAATTCTTACTTAACAAACGCAAAGTTCATTATATTTCACTCTTTGCATAAAGTCAAAAAGTCCATACAACAATTCACTATCCAATTCACTAAATCTTAATACAAATAAGCATGCCTACAACACACTAGTAATGCAAACCAGCTCTGATGATAATGCAAATTAAACACCTATTAAATCTCATCATAATAACTCACCAAACCCTTCTATTAACCGGCAGGGACTAGCGCCACAACAATGGCTCCTTGTTATAATTATCATCATTATTTTCTATATAAAATAAATTTATAAAAATTTAAACCCTAATTCTTTATATCTTAATAACCCAAAAAAATCTAACCTTTAAAATATCCAAGCATCACATAAATAATTATCAACCTAATTTTAATTTTAAAACTTCCCAACATCACAAAAATGATTATTTCCTTTTTAATCTTTTTTCCTCAATATATTCAAAATAATTAAATAAATATTCTTATTTTTTTTTCCAAAAAATAAATGCAAAGAATCTAAGTAATTTTACCTTTAAAATTTTCCTACATTAAATAAAGAATTATTCTCATTCTATATTTTTTCAATATATTTAAAGTAATTCAATAAATATATTTATTTTCTTTATTTTTAATATTTAAAAATTAAATATTCAAACTATTTATAAAAAAAATCTTAAAATAAAAACCATAATACATATAATCTTTAAATTTAAAATTCATCATATATTTATTTTTGATTAAATATACTAAAATATAATTAAATAAAATTATAAAAAAATATACATTTCCATAATTTTTTTTTTATACTAAAATTGTGTGAAAGATTTTTTTCCTATTCAAAATATCCTTAAAAATAGGTGAAACATCCACCCAAAACTTTAAACAAGGAAAAAATCAATTACAACCCATAATAAAAATAGTATACAATTACTTATAAGGACTCTGCTACAATAATGACTTGTGCTGCATGTCATAAATCCATATAAAATGTTAATATTATTTTATAAAGTTAAGCAAAGATAATTGGTTCCGTATTTCAATTTATCAATTGTCAACATGTTAATATTATTTTATAAAGTTAAGCAAAGATAATTGGTTCCGTATTTCAATTTATCAATTGTCAACATGTTAAATTGTCATTAACATTTAAGGTGTATAATTTTACAAATTAAAATTTTGGTGTATCTTTTTAAATTAATTATACAAATCATTTAATTTTTTTAATATAAGTGTTTTTTATGGTGTATCTTTTTAAATTAATTATACAAATCATTTAATTTTTTTAATATAAGTGTTTTTTATAAGATTCTTTGTTTTATATATAGTTTATATCATTTTTAAAAAATAATTATATCAAAAGAATAAAGTTATGATTAATGTTTAGTTATTATTTAGGGTGGTAGGAGGGGAGGGATTTTCTTTAATCCTAAAAGAATAATTATGGATAATTATGTTTGAGGACTGGGAAGGAAAACCAACAATCACGACAAAGTTTATAGACTATATTTGGATTTTCTCTTAGCCAAGATAAGAGGAATTAAGGGCATTTGCTTATTATGAGACTCTCTCTTTATAATATGCTTATTGAGAATCGACTTCTAGAGATAATGGGCTCAGTTTGTTAATTCGTCGAATAAAATGTATAATATCCTCTTTCTCTGCTTCATTCCCCTTTCATATCCCAAGGTCCCTTAATGCAGAGGCAGATCAAATGGCCAATAAAGCATGCTTGCTAGAGGAAGGCATCACTGATATTAACGGTGTGATAGACAATCTTCCTATCCCCTGATGTTATATATGCTTAGTCCCACCCCTCTCATTATTCTTATACCTCCCCATCTAAATTGGAAATTATGCATTAATCCCTCCTCTCCACTGTCTTTCCCCTCGTACTTATCTCTCCATTGGCATAATCTCCCATTGCATAATCAATTCACCATAAAAGGTATTAACTGTCCCATGATGGACATCCCATGCTTGATGGCGTTGGAAGCCATCAACATGCTTAACGCGGAGGCCCTCAGGTCTTAAGAGTATGCAGGTGGATTGCTTCAAGGCAAAGTGCCCCTATTATGGATTCACTTAAGGCGAATTTGATGGTCTCTTGCATGTAACAACTCATCCAAGGTACAACGTTCATTCACCCAGGCGAGGATTAGACGGGTTGTTAATATGAAGGCTCCACCACATGGAGATAGAGTCATTTCACCTAGAGGTTTGATGATGAAGTTGCATGGGAACAATATCAATTTTGCAGGTCCAAGCTAACCTCGCATGCTCTTGTGATTCGAATAAATGGATGTCGAGAGTCTTCGTATGTTTCATTCTGGTGGCTAAGATAGAGTCGTGGCCCAAGTTGCGGGCAGTTTGGTGGTGGGTTTCCAGGCTTAGAGCAACAAAGTCCCCTGGGAAGCAGTGGTCTTGCTGCAGAATTACCCTCTACAGGAACACTACTTGGTGGGGCTTATAGGGCTTCAACTCTCAGGCAAAATTTAATTTTCCTTCCCTCTGTTCAAGGTTGGGTATGTGGTCTTGGGTTTCCTTTTACGAGTTAGCAATTGCGTTCACTAGTAGGCTTAAAGAGCCCTATCTTCTCTTGCATTGGAGTGGTCTTCTTCTACATAGGGCGTGGGTAGCCATGGCATCTGTTTTACGGGGACGTAATCATCTGCGTACAGGACGACGGAAGAGGTAAGAGCATAAAGTGTCCAATTCATTGGATGGGCCTCGTGAAGAATGCATCATGGAGCTTGCAGAGTTACGAGTAGATATTTTCGACCTACAAGTGATGCTTCATCAACAGAGCACCTCTCAGAACAACACTCTAGACATGGTGGAGAACCAACGAAAAAAGATTACCAATTGTAAGACGAAATGGAGGTAATTTGTAGCATCCTAAAGCATCTTCAGCTTCAAAAGAATGAACTGAACAACCTAAAGGTAGAAGAGAGCATGGAAATTGACCTGAACCATCCTGTTGGCCTTCATGCGTAAACTTGATAATAGATGACTGGTTTTAAATGTTTAGTTTTTTTGTCTAAATTTTGTCGGATATATACTAATACTAGAATAAGAGTACTTGTAAATCCTGTGGTTTTGTATGTAATGTGGACATTGCTACAACCATCTCAAGTTAGTTATGATGTTCATAACTCTTCTGCAATGTAAATCTTGTGGTTTTTTGTCGTGACCGAGTGCGAATTTAATGAAAAAGTACTCATTCTTGTTAAAAAAGAAAGTTTAGATTATATGTAAAGTTATTATCATCCAACTTATACGTATAACGTCACTGTATTGTAGAAGAAGAAGAAGAAGAAGAATATATTTTTAAAAAACTATTTTATATGATAAAGATTCTCTTTTCAATTAAATTAAACAATTTTTTTTGTAAGCTTGGTAGGACTACATCTTCATCATGTTCAATTTTTCACCCCGATCGGGGGGATAGCACAAGATTTGAACCCAAGACTTCCGGTTCAGTGAGACTTCATTTCCATGACCATTGCCAATTGAGCTACCCCGAGCAGACAACTTAAACAAAATATTTATTAAAATTAAAAATTTTCATTTTTTTTTGGTTTGTTTGCTATTGTGATTTGAGTCTTGAGATGATTGACACACCTAACCTATGGTTTGACTAATTGTAACTTGAGGGCATCTACGCTGTTAAAATCAACCAGTGATCGCGCTTGGGGCCACACCAGCCCTTGGCATGACTGGATTTTTGCCCATGGAGTTTCGAACCATTTGCCTTTTCACCATAGAGTGCCTTAACACTATCTGCTCTGAGCCCTATGGACAAAATTTTAAATTTGTAACTCGAGGGCATCTAAGCTGTTAAAATCATCTAGTGATCGCACTCGGCACACCAGCCCTTAGCATGACTGGATTTTTGCCCATGGAGTTTCAAACCATTTACCTTTTCACCCCAAAGTGCCTTAACACTATCTTCTCTGAGCCCTATGGACAAAATTTTAAATTTTACAATAGTGAAAATCTTATTTTTTTATATAATAAATAATTACACAAATAAAAAATAATAATTTAAATATTAAATTATTTTCCGTGTCAAGAAGAAAATGAATATTACTAAAATAAGAATTAGTTTCAAGTGAAAGTGGGGTATTGGTTGATTCCCAAAACACCATGGGAGAAAAGAGTTTGCCACCCATGAAATACAAAAAGGATTGAAGATGAAAAACACCTTCTCTTAGTTTGTCAAGTTTTTACTCATATTCATTTTAAATTTCCAAATATTCGTCATACTACTAGCTTTCTTGACTTGTTCATACAACATAACTATGGTGATTTGGGAACACTTCCCTAACCTCCTTTGCAACATAAAAATAAAATGTTAAAAAATCTCAATTAATTTCTTACCTTTATAAAGTCTTATAAACCATATTAATTTTAATAGACATTAACTATTTTCATCATAATATTATATTTTTTTCTTCGCAAAATTAAAATTAAAATTATTATTATTATTTTTTAATAATTTATTTTTAAAATAAATTTAAATTCATGATAAAAACTAAACACTCCAAAATCAACTAACACGAGAGAAATGAACTAACTTAACTAAAATTATTATATTGTATAAACTATTATATCTCACTCATTTCCAATGAAATAAAACCAGAAATAATAATACTGACAATACAAATATACGTGGTTGAAGAGGTGGGCCATGAGGTCTTTGTATATCCGCGTGAAAGAGAGGGAAGTTGAATGGGTCGTGGTTGGCATGCCAAATTAGATGTCAACAAGGAATTTCTGTTATAATCGGAGCGCATTCCCGTGAGTCTTCTTCATTTCGCTTACAATATCATTTATTTAGTGCGGTGCCCAACTGCTATTGCGAAACAGGCAGATGCTCCATTCGTTCCTTAGCGCATTTGTCGCATCTGTTTGGGCCACTAACCTCGAAGACATCTCTAAATCCGCCTGAATTTCTAGGTAAGCCCATGGCCTGAACCTGCCGGCTGCAATTTATTTTTCTGCAAAATATTTTATTGAATGAATGGTGTACTTCTTGTTGTTTTCGTCAGGTGAGCCAAAGTCAGATCTGTGTTGATCAAAGAAGCCTTTTTTGGAGTCATGGGGGATTACAGGTCTCGCACATATGGGGGAGCGGATTACAGGATGGACGTAGTGCCCTCCAATGTTTACAATGGGGGAGGGCAGATTCAGGTTCAGCCTCAGCCTCAGCCTCCCCAGCTTCCCTATGCGTATGGTAGCAGCCATCAGCAGCAGCCCCCTGTGTACATGGACGGGGCTTATAATTACAAGCACACCAAAACAAAGTCATCCAAGGTATGGGGTTTGAATGACCCTGAAGTGAAGCGACGGAAACGCGTGGCTAGTTACAAGGTCTATACGGTGGAGGGCAAGGTCAAGGGCTCCTTCCGAAAATCCTTCCGTTGGCTCAAGGACAAGTACACTGAAATCGTCTACGGTTGGTGGTAGGGTCGAATCCCCTCCCGTCCTCTCCTTGCATGGGCAACGTGGAAGACCCGCAGAGCTTGTGTACGAGGCGGCCCTTCTTAACCCTTTTGGTATTTAATCTGTTTTTGTGTCGCTGGATTAGGTAGAAAAAACAAACAATTGCATTAGCCTCGGGAGGACTCGATGGATGTCTTGTAGATTTTGCTTCTCTTGTTCTTATTTTATGCTTCCCTAGTCTCAAGTTTTTCTGTAAATTTTCAGTACGAGATCCAAATTTCGTGTTAATAACATCTTTTTATTTAATTTCGACTGAAAACATGGATGCCCCTTTTGAAGTTTTATTAATCTGTTTTCTATGCCTCTTTCTATTTTTGATTTAATGGTCTTTGAGCATGGCTTTTACTCAATGAGGGAAGATATGTGACTGCTGAGCAATACATGTTTTAAAATTGTAGTCCGATTGTATAGAACCTCTGTTGGATTTTTGAGACTGGGCTAGGATTTAAGGGAGAATTTGAATGCCTCAAAATTTTCCTGTATGTGTAGAAAGCGTGGGAATCTTTGTAGATTTTAAAATATCAATGTATGGGATATTTATTTAAGTGTTAAAAATATTATAGAAAATTGCGTGTTGTTTAGTTAAAAAATAATTTTAATTTATATAAAATTTGGACAATATTCATTTGGATTGATAAATTACTTGGAAAATATTGAAAAAATTAGTCAAATGACTAAGTTTAGCTGCTCAAAATTCCTTGTCAATAAATATGTTGTGACAGACTTGGATTAGGTTTCACTCGTGTTTAGCAAATATACAGGGTTCCAATAGATCGGATGTAAGCGTTTCTGTCCCACAGGATCCATAGGCCAGTTACATTTGCAGATTGTTTTAGTAAGACTTAGGCTATTCTAGTCTCTGGCATGCCCTCTTTCACCTAATTTTCTAAAATCAATTAAAATCTTTGCTTGATCTTAAAGGCTGACTTTGGTGACAGGATGACATGGCCTCGAGGCTGTCTTTTATGAGCAGCCCTTTCTGTTTTAAGCTTTTGGCAATGGGTTTTTTTGGCCTCAAATTTGATTAACATCTCATTTCTGTGTGTTGAAATATTATTTTTCGATTGGCTGTGCTATTTAAATAGGAATACAACCTGGTTGGCAAACACAACCAGCATTAGGCTTGCATTCCCCTATTATATCTGGATCAAAATGTTAACAATATTTGAACAAACTAGGTCAAGGATGACTAGCAAGAGCTTGTTCCCAACTGTAGTCCACAATTTATGAAATATGGCTTTTACCCAAGTCGTAAATATTAAAGTCTAATCGGTGACATACTGACAGTTGCAGGCACTTGATGCAGCAAAGCTACTTTGTGTTTCGGCTGTCAAACAGACTGGTTTAGGACAATTTCCGCTCATTTACAAAGCGATGCTCCACCTCTTGTTGTTACAGGGCACCTGATGGTTCTTATTTTCCATCTGCTAAATAAGTCAGGTAGTATTATGCCCGTCAAGCAAAATAACTTAACAGTAAAGAGAATACATAAGATATAGCAGATTAAATTCACCTAGCTATTTATTCTTATACTTTCAAAGGAGCTGACTGAGATTGTTTGAGGAACTCATGTTATCGTCGACCTCTGCCAACTGATCTTGAGTAGCTTTATCAAGATCAGAAGCAAATTGTGCAAGGGCTCCAAACTCTGCAAATTGAGCTAATTCTAATTTCAATTTTCTAGCCTACTGAGATTGTTTGAGCAATTCATGTAATCGTTGACCCCTTTTGTCAACTGATCTTGAGTAGCTTTATCAAGATCAGAAGCAAATTGAGTTGATTCTAATTTGAGTTCTGATAAAATAAATGAGGCAATACAGCCATAACAGGGAACTGGTAACAAGTCCTACACCATGTATATTTAATTCTCATTCACAGCACCAAATTGTAAATCTTGATCCATTGATCAGACTTGTCACTTTAGCAATCAAGCTCCAATGCCCATTAGCCTACAATAATCAGCAAGCTCCAGTTGGGTGGAACTCCAGTCTTTTTCTACAAGAACTCCATTATCCAAGTTGGTATCTATCTTACCTCTGGTCAATCTCCATGTTGAATGTTGTTTCTCTTTGCATTTATTCAAATAAGATGCTCCTTATGTATCTCATGTTCTGCTCCACCCCATTAATTATATCGTAAATTTTTGTGGCTCCTAATTGCTAATTAAATTTTCTCAACAAAGACATTGAAATCGTATGTTATCTGGAAACAATATTTGTCACATCTTGAAATTCATAAATTTGTTGTAGAATGACATGTCAAGATCTCTCCAAAAAAATATTTATCTTGTATGGAAGGTATAATAACTCTTTTTATTGTTCAAAAGAACAGTAAAAATGGTTTTGGCGTTTAGGAGCCATTGGTGAGAGGTGTACATGAAAATCATCCAGTACTTGCGTGTTGCATTGGCTACAAGACTTTACAGGGACTTCATCTAAATCTTGTGTCCAAGATGTGGGGTGATAGGCATCCCTTGCTGATAGTTTAACTATTAATGTAGGTTGCTGCACAGTGCTTGCTCAGAGGTCACAAGGGTTAATAAGCTTCATTTGAGCTGCATAAGGTCTGAACAAAATTAGTTGTCCTTCAAGTGTTTTTTTTTCTTAAAATATGCTGCAAACATGCACACCACAGAGGATGATAGAATATGGGAAAAATCATTTTTTGATAGGTAAATTAACGGCCTTTGCTTGAAGCACATATTATTTCAGTTTGCCTTTGCTTGAAGCACATATTATTTCAGTTTGCAAGTCGATTGAAATTAAGATTCCTTATCTTGCACTGTATTAGAGACTGAGTGATGCCCTCAAATTACATTAAGCTTTAGTGGGAGGGGATTTTTGAGAGAATGCATGTGCTATATAAATGGTTTTGAAAATTCTAAGGTTTATTCCATAATATGATTATGAATAACAACTAACTTTATAAATACTTTTTTTTTTACAAAATTGGGTTTGGCTTATCTTGTATGGAATTCCTTTGAATCAGATGATACAAATAGGTCTACAAGGCTAAATTACATAACTCGATTAATTTGCTTTGCTGTTAGGCATTGAGGAGGGTGAGCGCCTAGATTCCAACTAGATTGGTTATAAGAAACCTATTTGACTTTCTTTGACTTGTAGAACATACCACTTGAATAAATTGTTTCTCACCAATGGTTTTACCTTTGTCATAAAATCTTGGGTGTTGATGTTATTAGCTTGCTACGTGTCAAGCATGTAGAAGATGTTAGATTGCCTCTGTAGGTGCTTTCTCACAAGGAATAAGTGATTATTATGACATATTTCCTAAGTTTAACCATACTATGAGGAAGTCACATGATACCATACTACTTGTAGATGATCAAGAGCGAGAGGCCTTGAAGGTTGAGAAGCCAACAACACTAACAACAACTACTTAGTCTTCAGATCAGGAGGAGGATTATGAGGCGCCTTCTAGTTCTATTAGGAGGAGGTTGAGATGGCTGGAGCAAACTCTTAGGGATGTTGAGGAGCATGTGGTGGCTCCCTGGAGAATATTTGGAGAGAGGAGACCATAGTAGAAATTTTCTAACTACATGACACTAATGAGTAATAATAGTGATGCCTTCTAGCTTTGAGGAGGCAGTAGATCAACAAGTTTGGAGAGATGCCACAATGGAAGAGTATTATTCAATGTTGTTAAAAGCGCGAGCGGGATTAAATCGGCGCCGGGAAAAAAGCGGAAAAAAGCGTTTGGCACAAAAATATTCATTTTTTTTCAATTTTTTTAATATCTAAACCATCTACAACATAAAATAAATACATTGACACATAAATATGATAAAAAAACTAATATATATTATATAAGATGTTTAATATCATTTCTAGCGCTAAAATCACACATAACATTGAATCATGTCCTGAATAGTAAGTCCTGACTCCTGAGTCCCAACTCAGCCTCAAAATATCAACAAAAAATATGATAATGTATCTCATCATGTCATAATGTCATATACAATAAAATGAAAGTCTAATCCTATTGATTTCCTCTGCCCTTCTTGCGAGAAAATGCCACAACTTTCCCTTTCCCTCTAGATGTAGATGCAGGTGCCTGTGCTGGTGGAGATGGCAGTGGAGTCTGATGTGCTCTAGAAGCTGAAGAACTAGAAGTAGGAGCTATAGGAGGTAGACCACGTCCTCTACTGGTGGCAGGGGTAGCCCGGGCAGGTGGTGTCACCTGGAAACATTACAATCTCCCAATCCTGAAATCCTGAAAAACTGATAAGTCTGCTGGATTTTAAATGAAATCTAAAATTCTACTTTCTCCATATGAAATCTAATGAGGCTGGAACCACTCTCAAACATCCTGAGTCATTTCATGGTAATGTTAAAAATTTAAGTAAAAGGATGAAAATGAAGATTAAGGAGAATGTCACTTTTACTTTAAGAATTTAACATTACCATGAATAGCATATCCATACTAGGGCCTAGACTTGATCATTAAGCTGCCCCACTCAAAAATTATTTGTTTCTTTCAAAAAAACTTGCATGAAAAAACCCAAAAACGCATTATAAAACACGCTGCCCTGATACCCTGAGTTTTTTTCGAAAAAAGCGCGCTTTTTTGAAAAAACCGCGTTTTTTTCGGAAAAAAGCGGCAAAAAAAATATAGCTGCTTTTTGGTATAAAAAGCGCGATTAAATCGGCATTAGGAAAAAAGCGCGATTTTTTCTCGCGATTTTAACAACACTGGTATTATTCCATTACAAAGAACGATGTATGGGATATTATGCATAGGTCAGTAGGAAATTCAATGGTCACTTTGAGATGGGTCTCTAAGATCAAATATGTTGCAAATGGCAATATTGAGAAGTAGAAAGTTAGGTTTGTGGTGAGAGGGTTTTTTGAGGAGGGAGTGGATTATGAGGAGACATTCACTCTAATTGCTAGATACACTTCTATCAGGGCTGTAATGTCTATTGCTTTAGAGATGGGGTGGAGGACACATCAGATGGATGTGAATACAACATTTCTTAACGAAGTGATTGAGGAGGTGTATATGTTGGAAATAATACTGAGAGGGGGGGTGAATCAGTATTATCAGATCAATAAAACTTTTTCAATACTCAGAAACATATACGCTACTTCAGTTAAGTGAACCAGCGTGTACACGCTACTGTGTCTAAAGCAACCAGCGTATAACCAGAAATCTTATGATTGAGTTAGTTTATCTTCAGTAAATGCATCAGGACATTATTAACCATATTAAAAGTAAACAGGTGCAGTATAACAGAACAGATCATCACACAAAAGCCACACACATGAACACCATGATATAAGGTGGAAACCCAATGTGGGTGAAAACCACCTGCTGCAAGTCGTCTCTATCTTTCTTTAATAAGAAACTTCAGTTTACAATCTTTTGTAATGGTGCAGCCTTATACCAGTACGTAGGCTACAACCTGCAGAAGGCTACAACCTTCTCTCGTTTTCCAAACTCTCCTGGAAGGGAGCTCCAACCCCCCTTTGCTCTTGTACTAGCTAAGATACTAGTACGTAGGTGCTGGCCTACAATCTTCTTTCCTTCAGGTATCACTTTTCATCAATTTTCAGACTGGATACTCCTGAAGCACAACATTACAATCTGAAGACCACGATTCATTCACTTTTCATAACAAATCATTGAAGCACAAAACAACCAATACTAGCATCATCAATCTTTGAATCATTGAACAACTGAAAACCTGTCAACACCCAGTCACCAGAACACAGAGCAGACTACAGAACTCTGCAATAACAGTCAGACCCAACTGCAACCCAAAAATTAAGCTTCAACAGATATACGCTACTTCAATGAAACCAACCCGCGTATACACGCGCTTTTACCAAAGACAACCTGCGTACAGATCTAAAAATAATTTCTCATAACTTGCAGCTGTACCAGACATCAGTCATACCCAGAACATAACATTGCGTCAGTATGCAGATCTAAAAATACGCATAATCAACCATATAAAGATAGTTCATTTCAACCAATTTGATCCCGATCTATCCTTAGATCTAGTCTTCCATCAACCGGTGAGATCTCTCCTTAGCTTAGATCAAGCAATGTATCATCAACCCAGAACCTGCATACTAGATCTCTTTCTTCATTAGATATTCAAGACTTTTTCGATGCACTTGCCTAATGATCTTCTTCTCCTTATATAGTCTTAGGCCCTTCTCAATACCACGGTCCAAAACCATAGTAATACAATACCATCAACTTCAAAACTCGGGATCAACACGACTGTCGAGATACCTTGGTCCAAAAGCATAGGCTCAAGTACCGAGGACTAACTACCACGGACCAAAGGGAAGCTTCTCGACATGTACGCTCTTTTCTGTTCATGAAACTGCGTGTATACGCGACTTCGTATATAGCGATACTGCGTATCCGCGACTTAGTATATAGCGTACCAACGTGTATACGCAACTTGGGCTTAATGAACCTGCGTATATGAAATTTCTCTTCATTCTTGTAGTCTGGACTGAGATCTGTCATCAAAGAGAGTTGCCATCAAGGACAACACCTGTACCGAAGCGCCACACCTGTGCCAAAATGCCAACAATCTCCCCCTTTGGACTTGATGGCAACCCCAAGATCCTTAGAATCATTCTCCCCCTTTGTCATCAAGGGCAAAGGGCTGTGCTCCCCCTGTGAACATGCTGATATCTCTGCTCTGCTGTGCTGAACATGCTCCCCCTGTCTGTAGGCAAGATCCGCAAAAGATGTTCTTCAAAAAGAACCAAGACTTATACATCATAAAGGACCTTCCTATCACCAAAAGACTCAATACATACATCCATACTCCAACCAGGAGGGGATACATCGGAAATTTACATATAACAACCAATTACATTACATCATTCATCCCAGGCATAGTGGGGAAACCAACATAGGCCATTACATGACCTTGACACCATAGAAGAGATATCACAAAAGAGATACATGACATAGAGACGAAAAAATCTAGACCAAGACTTATGAAAGTCACCAACATCATCTGATAATCATCTTTTAGATCAGCAACCAAGATTTCCTTCTCCTGAAACCATCAACAGTTGTGAACTAGAACCAAAAGCATCTAAATGCCAACAATGCTTTAAGCTGCTCCCCCTGAAACTGTGCCTGCTGCTCCCCCTGAAACTGTGCCTGAAGAACTCTGGCATACCCATCTCAGACCTTCTCCAACCAGAATCTGCCCTTGCTGTTCAGAACTCCATATACGCGACTTCACCTGCATAAATCAGCGTATGTACGCGGATATCCCTTACACAACTCGCGTATACCAACTTTTCTTTAGAACAGACAAGCTTCAACAGCAGGATGAAGCATCAACTACTCCCAGCTTTTGTCTGAGATATTCAAAAGTCTCTCTGGGCAGTGGTTTTGTGAGAATATCAGCAACTTGTTCTTTAGAAGAAACATACTCCAACTTGACCTTTTGTTCAAGCACTTGTTCCCGGAGGAAGTGATACTTGATTGGTATGTGCTTGGTCTTTGAATACATGACTGCATTCTTTGAAATGCTGATTGCACTTGTATTATCACATAAGATAGAGACAGGTGGAGTGCAAGTGATTTGAAAATCCTGCAAGGTCTGCATCATCCAAAGAAGTTGTGTGCAACAAGATGCCGCAGCCACATATTCTGCTTCAGCTGTAGATAAAGCAATTGAACTCTGTTTCTTGCTGAACCAAGATACTAATCTGGAACCTATGAAGAAAGCACCACCACTTGTGCTTTTCCTGTCATCCACACTTCCTGCCCAATCTGCATATGTGTACGCATGAAGAGCGAGATCTGTATCTCTAGGATACCATAAGCCATAGTTTTGAGTCCCTTGAAGATACTTGAAGATTCTTTTGACTGCCTGAAGATGAGTTTCCTTTGGGTTGGCTTGAAATCTTCCAACAATTCCTACTGCATGCATAATATCTGGTCGGGTGCCTGTCAAATAAAGCAAACTCCCAATCATGGATCTATAAGTTGGTTGGTGAACTGCTGCTGATTCATCATTTGCACTGAGGCTACATCCTGTAACCATGGGGGTACACACTGGCTTTGAATCTTCCATGCCATACTTCTTCAAGATCTGCTTGAGGTACTTGGTTTGAGACAAGAAAATACCTCCTTCATTTTGTTGGATTTGCAATCCAAGAAAGTATGTCAATTCTCCAAGTAATGACATTTCAAATTCTTTCTGCATAACCAAGGCAAAGTTTTGACTCATAGCCTCTTCATTGCTGCCAAAGATAATATCATCTACATACACAACAAGTATTAGCAATTTGTTATTTTCAACTTTCATATAGAGATTGCTATCTGCTGATCCTTTTGAAAAACCTTGTTGGTGAAGATACTTGTCCAAACGATAGTACCAAGCCCTTGGAGCTTGTTTGAGACCATAGAGAGCCTTTTTCAATCTGCATACAAGGTTTGGATCATTCCCAAGAATGAAACCATCTGGCTGCTCAATATATATTTCTTCTTCTAAGTATCCATTCAGAAAGGCTGATTTCACGTCCATTTGAAATACCTTGAAGTTTTGAAAGCTTGAGAGAGCAAGGAACATTCGGATGGCCTCAAGTCTTGCAACAGGAGCAAAGGTCTCTTCAAAATCTATTCCTTCTTGCTGCGCATACCCTTTACAAACAAGTCTGGCCTTGTTTCTAATTACTTCTCCATTTTCTTTCAATTTATTTTTGAAGACCCATTTTGTCCCTATGACATTCTTATCTTTTGGTCTAGGAACCAATTCCCAAGTGTTGTTCTTTTCGATCTGCTCAAGTTCTTCATCCATTGCTTTGACCCAACATTCATCTTTGCATGCCTCTTTCACATTTTGTGGTTCAGTGGAAGAGAGTAATGCCAAATAGCTTGAAGCTTCTACAATTGTTCTTCTTGTTTGTACTCCTGCTTCTTTCTGCCCCACAATTTGAGATTCTGGATGATTCTTCTGAACATATTTGGATGGAGTCTTCTCTTCTATTCTTGTCTGCTCCTCTGGTTCTTCTTGAGGTTCTTCTTCTTCTTGAGGTTCTTCTTCATCATTTTGTCTTTGAGGGTAGCCTTCATCTTCTTCGATGTCTTCATGATGAACTTGCCTAGGAATGTATCCCTTCTCATCAACCACAACATCAATGCTGTCGACAATTCTGCCAAGTCTTTTATTGTAGCACTTGTATGCTTTGCTATGTGGAGAATAACCAAGAAGAATGCCTTCATCTGCTCTTGGTTCAAGTTTGCCAAGTTGCTCATCAGTATTCTTAATATAACATTTGCTCCCAAAGATTTTGAAGTGCTTCACCGAAGGAGTCTTACCACACCAGAGCTCATGAGGAGTTTGAGTGCTGTTTACTCGGACATTTGTTTTGTTGAGAATAATAACCGCAGCATGTGCAGCTTCACCCCAGAAAGTTGCGGGAGTACCTGATTCATCAAGCATAGCACGAGCCATTTGTTGGACTGTTCTGTTCATTCTTTCCACAACTCCATTTTGCTGAGGAGTTCTAGCTGTAGAGAATTCTCTTCTTATCCCATGTTCTTCACAGAAATCGAAAAATTCATTCGAGGTAAACTCCCCACCTCTGTCAGATCCGAGGCACTTAATTTTATGTCCTGATTCATTTTCAGCCAAGGCTTTGAAGGATTTGAATTTTTCGAATGCTTCATCTTTGTGCTTCATAAGTCCTAACCAGACAAACCTGGAGAAATCGTCAATGAATAATATCAAATATTCTTCTCCTCGAGGTGTTCTTTTTCTGAATGGACCACATGTATCTGTATGTACTAGCTCAAGAGGCATGCTAGCTGATCCTTCCTTCTCAGGAAAATTAGTTCTGGTTTGCTTTCCAAACTGACATGATTTGCATATGGTGTTGTCTGGAATTTTGATATCTGGAAGATCACGAACTGCCTGATATTTGCATGCTTTCCTTATTTGTGGAAAGCTTAGATGCCCCAACCTCCGATGCCATAGCCAATGTTCATCATTCTTGCTCAAATAGCATTGTTGTTGTCTTTCTTCAAATATGTATAGATTATTTGGAGTCCTTCCTTTGATCACTGTTTCGCCTGTATCAAGATCACGAACACGACATCCATTTGATCTAAATATTACCTCTGTTCCTTGATCGCACATCTGACTGACACTCAGAAGATTATGCTTCAATCCATCAACATACAAAACATTTCCAGCTTTGACCTTCTCTTTCAATGGAGCAACGCCTTTTCCTTTTATGGCTGCAGAGATATCGTTTCCAAAAGAAACTTTCTTTCCCTTTTCTAATGCGGTATATGATTCAAGTTTTTCTTTGTCCCCTGTCATATGCTTCGAACATCCGCTGTCAATGTACCATAGACTTTCTTGACCTTCTGCATAAAAGGCTATCCCACATCTTTCTGGTTGCGGTTTCTTTATTCTCCATGTTCTGACATTTGAGGTTTGTTCCTTCTGAGTTGTCTTCCAGAACCTGCTCCTGCATTCAGAGTCTTCATGACCAAAGTTATTACAAATAGAGCATTCAACTTCATTTTCAAGAACCGAAAAGTTGTTATAAGTCCTTTTCATGTTTCCAGTCATACTTCTTTGCTTTTGAGCTTCTCTAGTCATGATTGTCTTGTAGGCAACACATTGAGCTGCTTTGTGACCGAAGTTATGGCAAGAAAAACATTGGCCATTAAAGAAATTTCTCCGATAATCAGATCTATCATCCAACCGATTGTAGCTTCTATTGACATCCATTCTTGGGGCAAATTGGGAAGATTTTACCTGTGGCTGATTGTAGCTTCCGCTTGTCCCCGAATTTCTTGATAGTCTTTTTGTAAACTGTCCCTGATTCACCTGATGACTTTTATTTGGTCTTTGCTCGCTCCTCCTTGCTGCATCCAGATAACTTTTAGAGGTAGAAGCTTGAGATGTTTCTCCATTATATCCCATACCTGTCTTGATCAGAGGAGAACGCTGCACATTGATAATCTCATCCAAGGTTTCAGATCCTTTAACAAATTTAAGATAAATCGCTTTTGTTTTCTCAATCTCCTTTCTAAGACAAACAATCTTACATTCCAATTTTTCAAGATGTTTTTCCTTTTCTGCCAGTTGACATTGTAGAGAATCAATAATAACACTTTTCTCTTCTAAGCAAACTTTGAGATTATTCATTTCTTCATAAAAGCCTTCTACATCTATAGCATCCATGTAGTCATCATCTTCAAAAGCCATTAAAAGTTTATATCTATAACCCTGTTCATCTTCGTCACTATTTGAAAGACCATCACTATCTTCATGAGTGTAATAGCTTTTCTTCTTTTCATTCTGTTTCTTGTTCCATTTAACAGGTTCCTTTCCCTTGTCATTCTTATCTTTGTGAGGACATTTGGCAGCGTAATGACCTACTCTTCCACAAGTAAAGCATTTAAAAGGTAACTTACCTCTGAACCTTCCAGAACCCCTTTGAAGATTTCTAACAAAATTTGATTCTTCATTTTCATCTTTTGGCACGTGACTTGCTTCATAATAATCTTCTTTGCCTGAAGCCTTGAAAGCAGCTTCTCTTCTGTCTGATGGACCTCCTTTTCTCATTTCATAAGCAGTTAGAATTTCGTGAAGCTGAGACATAGTAAGAATTCATAGATTTTCCTTTTCTTCTATTGCAGACACTTTAGATTCAAATTTGGGGGACAATGATCTTAGAACCTTTTCAACCACAATAGCCTCTTTTATTTCTTCACCCAAGTTTTTCATGCAATTAACAATCTCATCTACCCTAAGGAAATAGTTAGCCACACTTTCATCATTATACATTCTGAGAGTCTCATACTTAATCCTGAGAGTTTGAAGTTTAGCACGCTTTACCTGTTCGTCTCCTTCATAGCTCGTGACAATTTTGTCCCATATTTCTTTTGAGGATTTATAGTGCATTACCTTCGTCAAGGTTGACCAGCAACCAAATTACCCCCACTTGTCCTCCACGTTTTAGTATAAATAGAGGTGGCCTTCAAGTCACTTTGACACACACACTCTTGTGATCTCTCTTCATTATGTTTTGGGTTTGATGAAGAAGAGATCTAGAGGGAGTGCCCTAGGATATACGCTGGCCTAATGATGCCCTAACTAATACGCAGTCATGAAGGCAAGAAGCCCTAATGGAGTCAGGGAAGAAGGCTTCCATATCACAACGAGGAAGTGACCTAAACGCAGGTCTAATGCCACTGTTCTAGAGTGCCCTAGACGCAGTAATGGGAAGATAAAATCACAGTTAAACGCTGTCCTAAGTGAAGACATCTGGACGTAGAGATAAGAGGATCATGTTATGTGAAACACTGGCCTAATCTATACGCTGTTCTAAAGGAGACTCCTATGTAAAAGGGAGCTTTGATAAGCAACAAAAAGAGACCTGTTTGCGCAGCTAAGAGGTCATAATCGACAGCCAAATGAGGGTTTTATGCAACAAGAAGAAGGATCCTAATACGTTGGGAAGAGGAGGCTTTAACCAGTCCTAGACACAATCAAAGAGGGGTCTATATAAGTTGTCCTAGTCACTGTCCTCAAGGGCTATCAAGGAGCCCTAACGCAACCTTCTAATTTGCTGTTCGATGATGCCCTAATCCACATTTAGTAAAGATCCTAATTTGCTGTTATACATGGTTCGGATGAAGCCCTAAATTTTGTTAATGAAGGTCCTTATACTCAACCTGAAGTAGCCATTATCCGCAGTCCTAAAGAAGCACTCATTGACAACTACGTTCATGACAAAGGTGGCTATAAGCATTAAGATACATGCTTGCTGTAGGTAACTATGTGATGAAGGGAGCTAGTATAATCATGCCCTAAGGACTGTTTGATAAGCGACAACTTTACTGTAAAGGAAAGGGTTGAAGCCTGCTCCTTGGTGTCGATGATTTTACTTCAGAATTGCTATGTGCTAGGCGATAGGCCATATCATCATAGCAAGGGTTTATTAAGAGTTGATCCTTTGAGATTAGTGCCCTCATTAGATCACCTTCATAGCGCAGTGAAGAGCAGCATAGTGATGATGATTGCAACACAGTGAAGTGCAACATAGTGATGATGAGTGTAGCATAATGATGATGGGTGCATCACAGTGATGATGAGTGCAACGTAGTGATGATGGGTGCAACACAGTGATGATGGATGCAATATGATGAGTGCAACATAGTGTAATGAAGTGCAGCACAGTGATGGTTACAACTTGGTGATGGAATCTCATGTGTTCAGATCTGCGACCTCATGTGTCATCTTCCTAGAGAAGATCACTGCTCTTATTTGGACAATTCAAAATGTTGACTTATGATGTATATGTACTATCTCTCTCTCTGTTGAACTATTGAAGAACATCAGAAGAATTGATCAAGGGTTTCCCCACATTGGGGTTTGTCCCTGGCTGGTGCCACGTCTTGTGTCCTATTGTCTTGGCTTGTCTTTTGTGATTTATGTTTATGTTCTATCTGCTTTTTACTATCATACTAAATGTGATTGCTAAGCTAATATGGAAAATTGAATTAAATTTGTTCTCAACATAGAACATACCTAAAATTAATAGTTCTAAACTCTGGTAGAAGATTCCTGCAAGTAACTATCTCAGCCAAATGGCCTCAAAAGCTGCCATGCTAGCAGACATGTATTCAACCTCTGCTAAGCTCAGTGCTACTGATCTTTGCTTCCTACTGAATCAGGGAACAACTGCTGATCCCACACTGAATGCGCAACTTGAAGTGCTCTTCCTGTCTATTAGACTCCTTGCCCAATCTGCATTGGAAAAGCTTGTCAACCTCACTTCATCTACTCTCTTGTACAACAACGCAAAGTCATCAATACCCCTGATATACCTTAATACATGCTTAGCAACCACCAAATGCACTCTTGTGGGTTCAACCATAAACTGATTGAGTTGGTATATTGCATGGAAAATATCTGGTCGTGTGTTCACCAGATATATCAACGACCCTATAAACTACTTGTAGAGTGTAGCATCCACACGTTCTGCCCTGCTGGCATCTATCTTCATCTAGTTTCTTGCTAAAGGAGTGGTCGTAGGCCAACAATCTTGCATCTTGAATTTCTTAAGAATTTCCAAAGAATACTTGTCCTGTCCCAAGAAAATCTGCCCATCACCCTAACAAACCACCAATCCAAGGAAGTAGTGCATTAGTCCTACATCCTTCATGTCAAAGTCTGAAGCAAGATCAATCTTGCATTCTTTGATGAGCTTCTCGTCATTGTCAAGATGAGATCATCAACATATAGTACAAGACCCCCCAACCAAAATAAATTACGTGTTAGGGTCAACTTCACTCTTGCTAAAGCCCAATCCAAGAAGATTGTTGTCTATGTGCGAATACCATGCTCTTGGGGCCTACTTGAGCCCATAGAAAGCTTGCTTGAGCTTGCGCACGTGCGACTCCCTGCTGTGTGTTTCATACCCATTCGGCTGTTCAATGTAAATTTCCTCCTCAACTTCTCCATTGAGAAAGGTTGTTTTAACATCCATTTGGTGGATTTTCCACCCCATTTGCGCTACCAAGGCAATAATAGTCTTGATGGACGAGTAGTGGGCAATTGGAGCAAACTTTTCACCATAGTCTATACCCTTTACACGGTAGAAGCCTTTGGCACACATTTGGCCTTGTACTTCTCTACTCTCCCGTTTGCTTCACACTTAATCCTATAGACCTATTTAGATCCTATCATTGTCTTGTGATCTGGTCTTGGCACAACTTCCCAAACACCATTTTGCATAATGGAGTTATACTCCTCAGCCATAACATCTCTCCAGACTTGTTGTGACTTAGTGCCAAGTGGTTAGAGTGTCTTTGTGGCTGTTTGCTCTGTCTTATGTTAGAGTTTGGTGCTCCAAGCCTTTCTTGGGCCTCCTGATTCAACTTTTTGGCCCACTTGGCCTTTCTTCTCCCGACACTGGGAGTCACTGGGTGAGTGGCTACCTCCACTCTCTCATCTTTCTCCTCTTCTTGCGCTGTCTCCTCATCACCCTGCTGTATGACTTGTCCACTAATTCACTGTGATTGCGACTGTGAAGCTGGTTGAGCCTCTTGCTTGGGAGCCTGTTGCCCCTCCTCCTGTTTTGCACTAGGCTCACACTCCAAGGACTTCTTATGGGCCCTTGTCTCCTCAAACTTCACATCATGTCTGATCACTGTTTTATGCATTGTTGGAACGTACAAGCTGTATGCCTAAGATGTCTTGCTGTAGCCCACGAAAATACCCTTTTTAGTTGCGGGTTCCAACTTCTTCTTGCTATCCTTGGACACATGGCAATACACCAAACTACCAAAGATGCAAAAGTGAGGTAAATCAAGGTTCTTGCCTGTGAATGCCTCCTCTAGTGTAACTTGTCCCAAAACTTTATGTGGACTCCTATTATGTAGGAACACTACTGTGTTGCATGCCTATGTCCACAGAAACATAGGCAACCCCTGGTCATGCAACATAGCTTTGGCTGCTCCAATAATACTATGATTCTTTCATTCAACTACCCCATTTTGCTAAGGATTGTGGGGAGCTGTGAGTTCTCTCTTAATTCCTTCTTTAACACAAAGGTTCTTGAAGGAATTTGAGATATACTCCACATTGTCACTTCTCAAGGCTTTGATTTTTCTACATCTCTGGTTTTCAACTAGGGCCTTGAAGTCCACAAAGTTAGAGAATACTTCCTGCTTTTTCTCCATGAAAAATATCCAAGTTTGTCTATAATGACCATCAATAAAAATGACATAATATTTATAACTCATGAGAGAAGGAGAAGAGAAAGGGCCACATACATTTGAGTGTACCCATTCTAGAATAGCTGCAACTCTATTTCCTTGGTTGGGAAAATAAGTCTTTGCTTACTTTCCAAGTGTGCATCCCTTGCACATGTCATGCTGGTCTACGCTGCAATTCGACAACTCGATGGCTATTTCCTGCAATATCTTCAATGCCCCATGGTGCAAATACCCCATCCGTTTATGCCAAAGTTCCCTCGCGTCCTTGTTCTGCTCACGGCCAACCTTGCTGCTGGGTCAAACTGCAATTTGTAGAGCCTCTTCACCCTTACTCCAATCTGCTTGGCCTCTTTCGCTGAGTTAAAGGGTTTCAAAAGGGCTTTCCCTTTGTTGAAAATGACATCATACCCCTTGTCTTCAAGTGCTGAAACTGAAACAAGGTGTTTCTTCAGCCCTGGTACATAGAGGACATCCTTGAGAAAGAGGGGACTGCTTGACTCCCTCTCAAATTTCACAGTACCCACACCCATGGCTGAGTACTTGACATCATCACCAAGCTCTATGGTGATTCTCTGGTCCTTTTTAGTAAGCTGGCTGAAAAAATCTTTACACTTTGTCATATGATGTGAAGCCCCATTGTCTATGAACCAAACACTGTTAGACACTGAAATTTCCATGCATGCCATGAGGGAGAACTCCTCAAATTTGGAGTTGAACTCACTTATTTTAGCAGTGGCTTCTACTTGGTCCTTCTTGGACCCTTTCTTTCTTTGTGGACACTTGGTAGCGGTGTCCAAACTGATGGCATTGAAAACACTTAATTTTGGATAGATCTTTCTTGCCTTTCTGATTTTTGGAGCTTGACTTGGCTGGTATTGCATGTTTCTTGCCTTTACCTTTGACCCGTTTGCTAGCTAGGGCAAAGTTCTCTTCGTCTTCCTGCTTGACGTGAGCCCCTGACCTTGTTTGCCTTCTGATTGTTAGAAAACCGGAAAGGCATAAAGATTATCTCTTGTTGATAATTACTTGTGATTTGTTCGAGTTCTTATTATCCTTCTTATGTTCTTCTTTTATCTTAATTCATTGATCAATTACCAAAACCAAAACACGAAGATCAAGGACACCAGATGTAGGCACTCAGGGAGGGCTAAAACCCCTATGTAGGGGAAAACCCAGTCAAGAACTTTTCCTTCATTAATCCAAAATGAGATAGACCAAGGCCTTAGACCTACATACCTTCCTCCTCCACCAAGTCAGCCTTCCAATGAGATACAACAACCTTTAATAGTCTCTTATTGTCCAACAACTTTAGCATAATATCAGCCCCCAGAAATTTCGGCCCCAGCTTCACCAACAGCTTCAAAATTTCAGCCTCCCCAACAATTGCAGAATTTCGACCCCTAGCAGCAATCCATAAATTCGCACGTGTGAGATAAGAGAGAGAAATTTGGCTTCTTTAGCAAGATGTTGGCCTCCTCCTTTACTAGACTTTACTAGAGAAATTCACACTTTTTCTTAGCTCGAAAACCGCAGATTGAACTTGTTGAGTTTGTGCTTCAAATGAGGTCGAGTTGCTCCAATATATAGGCTTCTTGTGAGGTCGAATTCCCCTGTTTGAGGCCGACTTGGTGGAGGAGGCCTAGAAGAGCTAAAATATAATAAAATTAATTTATTCTTTGACAAATAAATCCCAAGAGGGGTTCTTTACAATATGACATGGATAAAGACACTTGACATAAACCCTAGAAGCCTTCAACGGAGGCTTTGACCAAAAAACAATTGATTGAAGCATGAAAACCATGCTTTAATAAGTCAATTTCTTTAATAATAATTTTTTCTTCTTTCTTTTGACAAATACATTACATCATGACTCAAATACAATTATGAAGACCTACACTAGTTACATTCTTCAACACTCCCTCTTTATTAGGGAGGTATTCATAATTACAAATATATAGAGGTACAAGGAAGATCTCCAAAATGAACTACGAAGAGTTCTAGCACACTCAGTACTGCAGACTAGAAACCTGACCAGGGTATTCTATCCGGGTTGGACTAAGATGGACTCGAGCTTTCAACCAATCTAGGTACCATCAGGGTTACTTGCTAACAATCAACCCGGGGATATAGGTGCGTATCCAAGGTCAGAGCTCCAAGACCGATGCCACCCTCCCTCTTCGGGATCTAGACATCAACACATAGGCTGGCTAGATGTCCTCCCAAGCACCCACCATTAGATGCTTCATCTCTCCCTAATAAACTATATATATCCATAAACCCGGGACCTTGGTCAAGCAAGCCAGGTTTTTCTGCCTGAGGTCGATGGAAGGATATGAGGTATAATAGACTACATAAATAATAACAGAGGCTGCAGAGGCCCTCTCTATGGCACTAAAGGCAAGTAGAGGCCAACAAGGCCCCTTTTTCCAGATAGCAAGGCAGTTTGTGGTATAACTAGTTGTTACTAGTTTGTTGGGCAGTGATTTCTAGGGTAGACCTGAAGTAGACTCGACCTCATCAGAGTTTGTTCTTCTCTCATGAGTGCAGTTGGATAACCGTGAACAATTTACAAGATAGGGGATATCTAGTTTAGGGACCTATGCTCGGATATGAAGGGTGCTGTCATAAGCACTAAACCACTGTTTGTGATAACAAAACCACAAAGGGAAACTCTAGAGTAACCCAAATAAGCATTAGTTAGACAATGCATTATTAAATAAATTTAGTAACCTCAAACGTGAATAGACTAAGTAGATTACGATTGGTTGTTGGACTATTGAATAATTACGGTAGAAATTTGAACTATATTGGTGCATCAGTGGTTGAATGTTCTTTGGGGAGTCAACCCTTATATACTATGAATTGTTGAAGAGTTAAATTTGTTGTTATATGAATGTGCACTATTATTGATAATCTTTTTGATGTATAGAAAAGTAGAACCCTAAGGGCCAAATTTCCTTAGTATATTATAGTGGTATCAGAGTTTGCTCTCCTACCAATTTAGAGGGTTTGTTTGCAAAATGGAGCTACTGGAATCAATTTTGGGGAAGGAGTACATAGAGTCTTGGTGGAAGTGTGAAGAGTATCTCAAGAACCTAGCAAGAGAAGCTAAAGCATGGACAAAAGCACACCCAAATGAGTGGTCATGGCTATACCTCCTAAAAAGAATAAAGAACCTCAATCTTTTGAATTTGGTGGTATGGGCAAATCAAAATCTTTGCCTTACATTAGTGATGGGGTTTAAAACAAGTCTAGGAATGGTGAGAAATATGAACAATGTTTATCAAAGAAAGGGACAGAATTTTAGGAAGAAAGGGACTGAAAACAAAAGCCACACTAAGAAGAGTGGAGGCGATGTCTTATCTAGAAATGAAATCAGTGAGGGAAAATAAAAAATAAAGGAGTCGGAGGAGGATGAAGTAGGTAATTCAAACCCTCTTAACAAGTTAACATAGAGATTGTAGTAGAAAATGGCTTCTTTGTAGTGGTAAAATTCGTCAATAAGGATCAAGAGGAGGAACCTTGTTTGTTATAATCGATCATTGAGACAAAAAACACAAAAGTAATAAGATGGTTTGCTGACCAATGATGAAGCCTAGGTAGTCTCATCATAAGAGTTTGAACTTGAATTTGCTTGTAAAATGAGTGATAATATTTATATAAAATGTAAAGCAAGTGACAAACATTATCAAGCAATGAAGCATGCATCCATGTTCAAGAGGACCCGCCTGATAGAGGAGGGATAGGTGTTGCTAGTATGGAAAATATCTTATTTGATGTTGCTACTGTCTTCACGAATCATGCTCCTCACAAGAGTGACTTGAAACACCGAGATTACAATTACTTTATTGGGGACATTGTTATTCGAATGCCCTCTCTTGCAGAGCTACTAGAAGAGTCTGGTGTTGTTGAATCATTAGTTAATGATAAGGTGTGCCAAAACATCTCATGACTTGAGAATTGTATGGAAAGGAAAGATGAGTCAAACGTTGAAAAAGATTGTGAAATGGAGCCAAATTCTGATTGTAGTATTGGAGCAATGATATATCCGGAACAAATATCTTTGAGAAGAAGACTAAAAGCTAAAGCTGGCTTGGCCATGGAAGATCAGATTAGTGATGATAAAGAAATTGAACTGAAACCAAAATGGGTAAATGAGAACAAAAGTAGAGAGCCAATTTTCTAGCAATGTGGTCTTCAAGAAGATGGAAGACTAAAATGGGTATGAATACTGAAGAATCATATTTACGCTCGACTGGTAATATCATAGGTCTTCAAGATGGGGATATTGAAGTAATGTGAGCAGATGGAATGACTTCAACTGTTGGACCATATATGATTTTTGTAGTTGGAAGGGAGGATGATATGGACTCAACTCAAAATAGTTTCAAGGATGGTGATGCTACTGTAGGTTGGGAAATTGTTGATGATAATACAAGAGATCCATTTGGGGTTGATAACAAGTTGGATCAAATTGTAGAAGATAATTTAAACAAAATTACTACTAATGGAAATCATGATATGGGAACTATAACATCCGTTGGAAACTTGAACAACAGTACCAATGGTGGCCCTTGAGTTGTAACAACTAAGCAGATGTTGCTCATACCTGAACAAGACAAGGTAACTTGCATGACAACTTGTATGAATCCCAGGATGTCAAGTAGCAACTTACATTCTTATGAGTTGGAATGCAAGAAGAGTGTTGGACTTGACATATGCACACTCATGAAAGATTAGAGAGCCCACCTTTTGGTAGAGGACTCCAAAATAAGTTTGCCTGCGAATTGATGGACGATCTCATCCATGATGAGAGGTACATGGTAGCATATGAGATCATTTTCTATGAAGACTAGATAAACTTTGTCCCCAAATCTACACTTAGGGAAAGGTCCCTTGGGACCACACACAATAGAACACAACAATAAATATGGAACCAACATTTGGTAAAAGAAGGTTAGAGGTTGACGATGTTGACCATAAAGAGAATCAAATTGCAAAAGCAAATTTTATTGAAGTTCATGGCAGTCCTATAAAAGGAGGAAGCACAAAACATAATGGCCGTAAGAAACATCTTGAAAAGTGTGAGAGAGGGGAAGTAGTTGAAAAGAAAGGCGACACTTGGAGAGTTTTCTCTTTGAAAGAGTTGCATGTGGCTACAAACAATTTTAATTATGATGATAAACTTGGTAAAGGTGGTTTTGGTAGTGTCTACTGGGGTCAACTTTGGACTGGTTCCGAAATTACTGTCAAGGATTTACAATATGGAGTACCAAGGGTGAAATGGAGTTTGCAATAGAGGTGGAGATTCTTGGTCAAGATAACATAAAAAATTGATGTGCTTGTGTGGATACTGATCTGAAGGTCGAGAACACCTTATAGTCTATGATTACATACTTTCATATCTCCAGGGTCAACACGCTGCTAAATGCCTTCTTTATTGGCCTAGGTGGGTGAACATGGCAAGTGGGTTTGCAAATGTCTTGCTTATGTTCACTATCATACAACACCTCATATAATTCACGGGGATATTAAGGCAAGTAATGTACTATTAGACCAATGTTTTAAAACTAGGACGGTCTGACTCGTATTCGGCCTGGGTGACTGGGCCATGCCCCTGCCCTAAGATAGATTAGGTCAATTATTTGGTCCGGCGGCTGGTTTGTTACCGAAATGATTGAGTTGGTCATTGACTTGGTCAGTTTGATAATGGAGCGGCTGATCCCAATGATGGGAAAAAAAGGCGGGCTAAGTAAACTTGAAATCAATTTTTTTTTTTGTTTAAACTATTTCCTAGCCCCTCTGCCCCTCTCCCATGCCTATAAAGGTGAAACGACCCCTTCATATTTCCTCACAACCATCTCATTGCATTTGTGTGAGCATCTAAGAAACTGGATTCGTCCTCCCCCCCCATGTGTCCTGAATCCCGCGTGTCAGACACGATTCTCTAGGGACACATGTCCAATTTGTGGGTCAAGTGTTTCCAAACACGAGGGATTTGTGGACCTAGCGAATCTAATTCTCCTGAGCAACATGTTATGATTTTGGGACACGTGTCCCTCTTGAAAGGCATGCCACGACTCTTTAAAAGCTCGATTTGGGTCGCTTTCTCTTTATTGTAATGCATCTCTCTTGGTGTGGGTGTGTGGGAGCGAGTAGCAAATTGTTTAGGAACATGTTTCTTGATGATATGGGTTTGGATAACAATGTTGAGTTGCCATTGGCCAACTTGGATATTAATGATCCAGTGCTAGAGCTTGTCACTTTTGATGATGGTGATACTCTTGAGGGGTCATCCTCCACACCAATAGATGCAGAGATTAAATTGGATACAAAGGAGGAGGGTGCAGAGGAGAGTAGTGGTGATCGTGATAGTCATGCTGTTTTTGGTGATGATGATTGATGAGCTACTACTACCTTGTAGTTGTTTTGCATTGCTATTTCTATTTTTTTCTTCTTTTAATATAACATATAATGTATCCTACGTGTCTTGTTCCGGGGGGTCTACGTGCCTCATGTTAGACACTCGAATTTGTGTGTCCTGCGTGTCTCATGTCCCTGTGTCAGGTGACTTAGGTGAGCATTTGTGAGGAGTTTGTGAGCATTTGGAGTTGGTTTTTGGAGTAACATTGAGGAGGTATGACTCCGATTTAGAGTTTGAGACATATGATGTTGCCTTGTCTAGCAGTAGTGACTAGTGATCACTAGATAATATTCTATATTAGTGACTTGTAGTCTTGCAGTTGTATTGTTTTGTTATAGAGGCCATTTAGAGCCTCCTTGGTTATGTGTTTTTGTTTTAATCTCTATATATTACATGTATTGGACAATGGACTGGGTGCCATTTCGATATAATAAATATATATACATGAGCATACTTTGATCATATGTTGTCTTCTCTCTATTATTTTAATGCTTCGAGTTTGAAAACATGAATGAAATTCTTTAAAAATATGTTTTTTCATAAAAAAAATAAATATTTAATGTACTTTTTACAAAGCCGAGTCATTGGAATCAACTAGTCTGAGTCGATACCGAGTCGGAGTCTGAGCTGGAGTTGACCCTCGACAGGTTCCAAGTCCAACTTTGAGTTTTAAAACTATGGTAGTTACTAAGTACATCAGGGACCCAATCAATTGTTTGTAGCATGTAGTATCCACCAGACTAGAATCTGAACTCATCAACTTCTTTAGATTGGTAATCATAGGACTCATCATAGGCTTGCTATTCATCACGCCAAATTTATGAAGAATCTTGATCAGCTATTTCCCTTGACCAAGATATATCTCACCCAGCTTCTGCCAAACTTGTAGTCTCAAATAATAATGCGTAATCCCAAGATCCCTCATATCAAACTTGGCTGCTAACTGCTTCTTGCATTCTTGAATTTGATGCTTTACACCTATAACAAGTAGATCATCCACATACAATAATATGATGATTGGTTCACTGTGGACTACCCTGATATATAGGTTAGGATTTGTAGAAATCTTGGTAAAACCAAGTATCAATAGGTATGCATCCATTCTTTACCAAGCTCTAGGTGCTTGCTTTAAGCCATATAGAGCTTTCTTTAGTCTGCAGACATGGGCCTCCCTTTGATTTATTTCAAATTCTTTAGGCTTGTCAATGTAAACCTCTTCCATCCCATAGTAGTAGCCAAAGAGATAAGCGATCTAATTGTTGTATATCTAGCTGTAGGAGCAAAGGTTTCTTCGTAATCAATACCTTTTTTCTGTGAGAAGCCTTTTGCTACAAACCTTGCTTTGTATTTATCAATGCTCCTATCTGCTACATGATTTGTCTTAAATATCCATTTTGAAATGACTATCGATTTGTCACTTGGCCTAGGAACGATTTCCTAGACATCATTTTTCATAATTGACTGGCATTCTTCTTGCATCACAGTCCTCCACTCTTGATGTTTAGTTGCATCTTCATAGGAGGAAGGTTTAGCTTCAATGAGCTTCGTCATATATGCTGCATAGCCATAATACCTTTTCGATCTTTTACTTTCTCTAAAGGTCTCATTTGCTGTGTGTCCTTCCGCTTCTTGTAGAGTAGTCCTAGATCAAGCAGGCCTCTTTCAATTTTAAGGTACAATTACTTGTTGCATAGGCTCACTAGGACCTTCAACATCTTCTTGAGTTAGATCTTGATCATCATTGCCCCTTGAGATATCCTCAAAGATAGGTATATCTTCTTCATCAGTGTTGACTAGAACATCCTTAGATTTCTTGTAAGCTCTACTTTCATCAAAGATGACATCCTTGCTCGATCGGAAGATCCTCCTTAATATAGATTTTGTAGGCATTTGATGAAGCACTATACCCAACAAAGATGCCGTTCGTAGTGGTAGGATCCAACTTCTTCCTTTTGTCCTTCGATATATGAATATAAACAAGACGCCCAAATATTCGAGATGATCCACATTCGACTTCTTTCCTATAAATTCTTCTTCTAGAGTCATGTTGTTAAGAATCTTGTGGACTTTGGTTTGTAAACAACTGTCGCACATGCTTCTTCCCATAGGAATTGAGGGAGATCATGATCATGTAGCATAGCCGTGACACATTCTTTAGTTGTTTTGTTCGTCCTTTCGGCCACACCATTCAGTTTAGTATTTATAAGGGACCATTAGCTTCCTCTTAATCCGAACTTCCTTGCAAAATGTTGTTAGTTTTTTGGAGGTGTATTCTCCACCATTGTTAGATCTTAGAATCTTGATCATTCTTTCTGTCAAATTCTCCACTTCATTCTTAAATTCTTGAAACTTCTATCCTTGAGAAATCATCAATAAATGTCACATAATATTGATGCCCACAAAGAGATTTTACTGCCATAAGACCACACACATCAGAGTGTATGAGATCCAAAACTTCCTTAGATCTAGTATCACTTCTTGCAAATGGCTTCTTCACATTCTTGCCTAGAGCACAACCCTTACAGGTCCCTTCATGTTCTTCCTTCAATTCGGGGATGCCATTGACCATTTGATTTAGAGATGGCAAAATCTTATAATGAAGGTGTCCATACCTTCTATGCCATAGTTCAGAAGGGTTCACATCCAAGTGAACTAGGGCTTGAGATAGAGGTGTAAAAATTCTATATAATGTCCCCTCACGAATCCCAATCACCCTAGCATTATCAATACTAGAGCCCTTACCTCAAACCAAAACATTGCCATCAACAAAAACAATTCTATCACTGTTATTCTCTAGACAAGAAATAGAAAGTAAGTTTTTCTTCAAACTTGAAACATATAAGATGTTGTTGAGGTGAATACTTCCACCTGATTTGAGCTCCAACAAAATAGATCCAATCCCTTTTACTGGATAGCTCTTCTTGTCTCCAAGTTTGATTGAGTGAGAGGAGGTTCCTTTTGACAAAGTATGGAGTTGGCTGCATTCTCTTGTTATATGTCTGCAAGCACCACTGTTGATAATCCATACATTTTCGTCCTTGAAAGTTCCAGATAAAGCAGAAAATAGACTTCCATCCATTACCTCTAGCTTGGGAATGATCTTCAAGATGTATCCTTTGATGGATGTAGTGAGATTTCTAACAAGCTTGAAACTCTTCTTTATAACCCTTGCCATAGTGCCCACTAGAATGTGATCTTCAGTGTTCATGCACCTTAGGTCTGATACCATGTTGGAAAATTAGGAGACTTATAGATTATAGATGATTTTCCTTAACGTGATAACTACTTGTGAGGTTAGTTGGCCTTTTATTACTTCTTTAGTTCTTGTTCATCAAGTAATTATCAAAACAATGAAGATCACAAAGAGAGAGTACACATGATATAGGCTCCAAGCTAGGGCAAAACCCCTCCAAGGGGAAAACCCAGAAAGAAATGCTTCTCATCTTATAGAATCTTCTTACAAAGAGACTTCCAAGACCCAAAGACCAAAGCCCAAAAACCTCCCAATCACCAGGGCAACCCCTAGCAAGATCTTCAAGATAACTTCCAAATTACGAACTTTTGCAGCTTCACTCTAGAATTTCGGCCCTGCGATTGCTCCCCAGAATTTCATCACTGCACTTCCGGGCTCGTGCAACTGCTCCTCAGAATTTTGTCATTGCAATTACGGCCTCTTGCAACTGCTCCTTATAATTTCGTCCCTACAATTTAAGCCTCTTGCAATTGCAACTACATAGAATCCCTAACTTTGCACGTGTGGACATAGAGAGATTATCCCAAGAAACATCAATTCTTCCTTCTTTTTTTCATTCTTCTAGCCCTTCTTCTCCTTCACTATTGCAGATCGAACTTGTGATGAGAGAGTGTACCAAATGAGGTCAAGCTCCTTGTATTTATAGCCTTCTTGAGGGGTCGATTAGGCCTCCCCTAGGCCGACTTGGTGTTGGAGGAATACATAGCTTTTTCTTGACGAAATAAATATTTTTCTTTGTTACAATGAGTCCAAATGGGACTGTAATACGTGACATAATTTCTTCTTTGTGCTAGAAAGATCTAGAAAGATCTACAAGCATGAAGAGCATGCTTTTGACCTAAAATTGAGTATGAAACCAATGCTTTACATAAAGAAAATTTTCTTTTCGTTCTTTTTCTTTCTTTATACAAAATATACAATGTCATGATTACCCATAGATCATTATGAAGACTGAACCTAGTTATAATTTCCAACAGAAGGCTTGTTTCATTTGTTACCAAGTGGTAATGCTGTCCCCTTCAAGGTTCATGAACCAGCTTAGCGCTGCATCCTTCATGGTAGAGGGAAGAGCTTGAGTTTCTATTCATCTGTAAGACAGTCATAAGTCTTGCACACCACAACAAACTGAAATAGAAAAATGTCAGGATCCTCAATGGTTAGTCCATAGAAGTGGCGAAGTACAAATCGATTGATAGTTTTCATTCCAGCTTGCATATTGTTTTCATTGATAGGAAACTAAGACGTCAGTCTGACCTCCATTTTCAGCCATTGTATAACGAGATGGGGAGCTGCCTCCTTCTGAAAGGGTTTCAAATGCGCTGGCCTGCTCTTCTAGATAAGTCTCAAAGCTCTCTGCTGTGGAAGGTAATGTTTCACAATCAGCTGATTGGTGCTCATCGCTACCTAGAGGCATGTGAGTAGGGGTATTTGGTAGAAATTTTCCTATCTTATCTTCGAGTCTATGAGGCATGCATGCTTTAAAGGAAAGAAATTTTTTGTTTTGTTTTGCTTTTTATTTTTATTTTCTTTTTGTTTTGTTTTGCTTTTTATTTTTATTTTCATGACACCTTGTTGGCAACGGTGTCAAAAAGTGATGGCCCTCAGTGTTCTAGCAATAATGCAGCGGCCCTTGGGAGTCTCAACTTTAATATGTCAACTTGGGGTCCATACAAACTTAAGAGGTTCACAGATTTCCTTTTCTCAATGCAACATGAAACCATAAGAAATGATGCAAAACGAAAGCTCTTGGGTTGTTCTGCATGAAGTCCTGTAATTTAACATGAAGACCTGTGACTCTACAGGAAACTCCTAGAACTGATATAAGTGCAGAAACCTGATAAAAGAAAGATGAAAGGAGATAGATGAAGCTGATTCTAACTCACGGAAACTATGATCCATCACTCAGCGACTGTGAAACATCATATTCCAAGCATCTGCAGGGACATCAAACTATGCTAATGCTACTGTACTTGACTAAAACAACAAAAGAAATGATAACAACTTAAGGAAACATATAGAAATGAAGTACAGAAGGTACAAAAAGATTTCTAGAGTCCCTGTTGGTGGGCCCTCCCCATGGTGCTGAAGAACCTTGAATAAAATCGACATTGAATGCTGGTCAAAAGGAACTGTCCTTTCATTAATATAAACTGTCATTACAAAAGTTTGAAATTAACAAGTTTCAAGAATGGAAAACAACAATATTGTTCTTTTCTCTCCAAACAAGACCCCTTCTCACTGGCCCGAGTTCCCCTCTTATACAAAATGTTGAGGGAGCAGCCTCCTCAGTAGGAGGGTTGTTTTCCCTCAAAAAATGTGTGGAATCATGGCTGTTGGTCCCCTTGGGCTTGCTGCATAGCAACCTTCTCTAACCAAAGTCACATGGTTCGGGTTCAGCGATTATTAAGTTTGATTCGGGTTCGAATGGGGTTTCACTTTAGGTTTGTCTATATACATTTCGAGAATATATATATATATATATATATATATATATATAGATGAAATATACGATAAAAGAATGTAAAAGAGTAAGAAATGAATATCAATACACAAAGGAATAAGAAATGACCATAAAGAAGTATAACATATTAACTTCAAAATTTAAAAGGATATATATATATATATATATAAGAAATGAATATCAATACACATAAAGAAATAAGAAATGAGCATAAAGAAGTAGAACATATTCATTAACTTCAAAATTTAAAAGGATATATATATTCAAAATATCAAGCACTTGTAATTGGGAAATTAAATTTACAAAATCTAAAGCATGATCAAATGCAACAATGCAATGCATTTGATCATTAAGGACTAATGGCAATTTTTAAGGTAAAATAATTTTATCCTATAAAATTTTGGACAATCATTTTTGGAAAAAAAGGAAATAGGCGAATCTTTTTTTTTGAAAAAAGCATGGAAAATTACCCCACTTGTGAATATTAGCCCCTAAATTTTTCCTAACACCCACTAACAAGGAATAACATGTAAACTTGCAAAATGCACAATAATTAAGGTTGGAAATGCATATTGTTCCCTAGGTGATAGAGGTTATAGATGGGCCTTTAAATGTACAATTCAAGAGCCCATAAAATATTGTAATAATTTGTAATTTAGGGAAATATTTCCTGTCCTTGGTGAATTTTTGTAAACCCTTAGAATAGAAATGTTGGTTTTGAACATTTGGGTGGTTGGAAGGTCACAAGACGAATATCACAAGTATAATTATGAGGTTTGTAAATCAACAAAGGGCCTTTGGGCTATCATAGATTGCCCTTCTATAGTTGGGTTTCCATAGAATCCAGAGACCATGATCTTGTGAACATAAGAAAGTTGAAAGTTGAGCCAGTGGCATTGAATAAAAAACAAAATTTTGGGTTGATGAGTGGTGTATATATTTTATTACTATGGCGATTTATGTCCAAAGCATTGTTGGGGTGTTTGATAATTTCCGCTGTGTGAATTTGATTGCAGCTCCAAGCTGAATCGACTTCTCACAATGAAGCAAAGTCCTTGTGCACCTTTATTTGATTATGTTTGCATGTGGAGATTAATGGTTCGTGCTTGCAAGGTTCCTACCCATCTTGAATAGCGCTTTGACCTATTCATTAACTGCTTATAGCCTCATGTTTGCTTTGAGTTGCTTATGTTGAATCTCATGTTATATGAGGATGCACATGAAAATTGTCTTTCTAAAGGGGCCCTTAAGATCCATGCATGTCTCAACCATCATGATCTTTTGCTGTTGCAGTAAACAACGATCCTAGTGTGATGTGTGATTTATATAGTTGAGATCACTTGATTGTCTAAGGCCAAGTGAGTTAATCAAGTTCAAGAGACTTAAATATATACGGAGCAAGAGAAGAAACAATTCGAAATGTTTCGTAATAAAAATCCAGTTCCCTATGAGCGAAATAAGTTCTACACCTCTCACCAAGCTGACTTGATGATTAGAGGTTCTTAACCTACAAGACAAAGAAACAGAAACTCTTTGAATGACATGACCTACTCTCATGAGTCATTTGCCTAAACTAGCCTTAATTTTACATTGTTAGTTAAAGTGCTTGAGTGTAAGAAAAGACTATAGAGTCTAGACAAATGAAGGTTTTCCTTATCTACTTGGAATTACTTCTGTAATATTTGCTGTTACAATCTTGCTATGCAAGTGCTAGTTAGGTATGAGTAATGTGATTGGCGGTTAGCCTTAAGCTATGCCCTTGCCATGTAATTGCCATGGAAGTTGAATCTCAATATGACCATATTTGCATTTTTTATAATTTATTAGTATGAACTGTCAGGAAAATGCCATCTATTAGATGCTATTTTGGAATAAAATTAATTATAGGATAAACTCTTTTTGAGGTATACTAACTAGGCGAGTGTTGAAGTTAGTGGTTTGATTTTCTCTCTTGTATGTTTTGAGCGGGATTTCATCGTAGTAGTTGTTGTTCTCTAAACACAAAGAAGTATTTTACTATTTTGTATTTAGAGCTCCTACTATGCTTTTTATTGGGATGAGTAAATGGGGATCATTGTGATTTAAGTTGGAAGAAATGTCTCCTGCCCTCCATTCCCTCTTGCCTAGTGTTTTGGGGCCGGAAACATCCGGAAATGCATTTCTAAACAACTAAAATTGTCCCAAAACATTTTGGTGACATTTCGGGATTTGGAACCACATCCCCTGTTACACCAGCTCATGTTTGATGCATAGCATCCTGAGCAACTCTATGTTTTGTCCTAAACAGCACACGTTTTGGCTCAAACAGGTTGCGTTTTGGCCAAAATAGGGCATGTTTTGTAGCTACAAAAGCTCTTAAAATGTGTGTGGGACCTGCAGCAAGCACCAAAATGTGTAATGACAAGAAACCAATGATGAATCTAAGCCTAAAATAATTTCTTAAACACCCAAAATTTCTTGATCATTTTATCAAAATTCCCAGATAATGAGCTATTAAAAATTATTTCTGAAATATATATATCTTTGTAATTTTTGCATAATGCATTTACAGAATTTGGAGTGGTCACGTTTCCATGACGGACTTTTGTCAGAAACTTATACCTGTTGCCACATTTCATGTGATTGATGCAGAAACCCACTTAATCAGCATAGAGTAACAGTCTGACTCCAAGATTTTGCAAAACAGGTCTTCAATGTATTGGTTAAGTTTTATGATTGAGTTCCAATTGAATCATTATTAAAATGCTTTTATTAAATAGTGTTGAAAAACTCTCTGATTCTCTCAATTGTGCTGAATTTTTCAGATCGTTGATTTTTTCTTTCTTTCAAATTTACATGTTTGTCAATATTTTCCTTACTATTTCTGATTAGTTTCTTTTGGACCCTCTGATAAATTCCCCAAAATGATATTTGCAAGATGGGTACTAAGATCTCTACAAATAAAATGTCCTTGGCTTTTATTGTTAAGATGCTTGTATTAATTTTCAAATCAGTTAAAACTTGTTTGGCTTTTAAGACTAAAGTATGGAGCCACTGAATGAAATGCTGGTTGAATTGTTTTCCAACAGTTATCCATGGAAAATTTTAGGGGCTAATGTTCGCCCAGTGGGCTAATTTTCCATGATTTTTCCAAAAAAAAGATTCGCCAATTTCCAATTCGCCCAAATTTTAGAATATTAAATTATTTTACCTTCAAAATCGCCAACATTATAGAGAGACTATATATAAAATAATTATAAATTTGATTAATTTTACAAATATATCAATAAACATTTATAATTTGCATATTAGGGATTAGTGAGATTCGCCAGATTCGCCAATGTTTTAAACTTCAAGAAAATTTTCCATCCTTAAAATTTTCCTTGCCTGAGTTATCTCTAAGCTGGAGCTTTCATCCTACAATCACTTTAGACTTCTGCAGTATGATATTTATAGTTGCCAACTGAGTTTTGCTTGTAAGAGTATACACCATTAATGAGGAATATGGTTTTACCTTAGTTATGGACCTTTGGGCACCCTAAGGATCCTTTTTTCAGTTTTGATTTGAATTGTGTGTGCATCCACATTCATTTTTTCCAAGGGAATAGATTCCCCTCACCGTCCTGCACTTAAGTATTCAGAATGTGGATGCTGGTTCCTTGCCAATGCCCCATGGATTTGCCTCCTCTTCCCCAAGTTTCCTGATGGAGGGCGGTATCAACCATTAGCGACAGTAGTCACTGGTAACCCCTCAGGACATGGTGGACATGTATCCCTCTGCACTGTGCATTGTGTAAAATTTTCAAGCTTAGGTGACTGCTCTCCTAATGTGCTGTCATTAAATAACTCCAAAACATAATTTATTTAAAGACAGAAAATTAAATTTCTGAACTTTGCATCAGTCACACAAAAGCCGAAAATGACCGATGGAAGAAATAAAAGGCACAGATTTCTCCTCCTAATCAGCTTTCCATTTCTTTGCTGACAAAGATGATCTCTGCTGCTTGCTTGAACCAGCAGCTATATAGTCAATAAAGCTCCCAGATCTGAAGTGTATGGCCTGTGTAAGAAAGGGTACAGCTACAGCAGTACTGCCTGCTCTGTTTCTTCCTTTCCTGGATAGCAAACTGCTCTCTCTTTCCTCTCAACTCTGAACCGCAATCCAGCGATCCATAGAAGACAACATATGGTCTGTTATTGCTGCCTTTCACCCCACCAAGACCAGCAGCACCTCTGGTTTGTCTGCCCCCACGTTGACTCTGTTCAATCGGCGTCCACCCTTTCGTCAAAGCCATATAATCTGTTGCGTCCGTTGATATCCTATCACATCTACCAAATTTCAATTCACCATTGAATTTTACCTTCCCCATATTGCCATAACATAAAATTTGAAATTAAAACACTGTACAATTCGACTTGACTTTACCACGTGACTACTCATACAATCATGCCTTATCATCTAGAGTCTTTAATCTTTGAAGGAACTTTCAGGTTAAAGTTTTAAAGAAGAGTGTTGATTAGGGAAAATAATACTATTATATTGTTGGAAGAACAGCCCTTGCTTCCTAATTGGTAAAAAGGCAAGTGGAGAAAATCCAAAGTTATTTAATGTATGATAGTATAAATCAAAATCGTAAAGGGGATTTTCAATATATATATATATATAGGCGTTTTAATAAAAAAAAAGTGTACTTCATACATGAGCACTTTTAATTATTCAAGTTAATTAAAAGTTAGAGGATTAATTATTTTTCTTATAGGATCTTGACCCTTATTTATTTTTAATTTTTTCATACTTGAGCACTTTTAATTGTTCAAGTTAATTAAAAGTTAGAGGATTAATTATTTTTCTTATAGGATCTTGACTCTTATTTATTTTTAATTTTTTAGTCTGTTCTTGTTTTTGGTTGACTTGGATTGTCTGTTTTTTATTAATGTGTACGTTTTTCGATTTTTCTTAATTAATAATATTATTTTAATTTTAATTAATATTATAAATTATACTATTATTATTCTTAAACTAACCATTATAGGAATATTCTTTGATCTTAATAATCGTTATTAAAATGTTGATTTTCACAAACTTGCTGTTATATGATCTTTTGGTCTCTACATTGCCCTCTATTTAAGTTTTTTGCTATGATATGCTTCTTCATTTGGTCCTGATGATGAACCACACTAGCTAGTTTGAAACACTTCGACAAAATGCCCCCCCTCCCCAATGTGATTTCCACTGAAAAGACTCTTCTTAATGTAATATGGATCACAAAAGTATGAATTTAGAAATATTTAATACTTCTAAAAGATCTAAATTAGGTATTGAAGTATTTTAATTATAAAAAAAGTGAGGGGGGACCACTTATAAGGCTATTCTACTATAAGGTGATGAGAATATATTATTTTTGTAAAGAAAGAAATATAAGGAGAATATAAGGTGGGAAGAAAATGAAATAAAATTTGAGTTTGGGTGGAGAAAAAAGAAGAAGTGAATATTCTTATTAAAGTCACATCTCTTGATATAAGGTTAAAGAGAAAAATTCATAAATATTCAAGTTGATTTTTTCAAGAAAGTCATACTTAAAAGTGTTCAAAGTCCATTAAAAGGGACTTTATTATATTTTTAAGAAGTGGGCATCTCATTCAAGAATATATATTAAAGTAAATAATAATTAATTAATTTAATTATTCACTAAAAGAAATTGACGAAGTTCACCTTGACAAGCAAAATGGCATCTAATTCGGAATTGAAGGAAGGAAGTTTACTAGAAACCTTACTCGGTTATGCTAAAGTACTATTTAAAATTAAAGGAACTCTTGCAAGAATAGATGTCACTGTTGCTATCTCTCGCGCTGAAGATAAAAATTATATAATGTCAAAAATTGGAAACCAATTAGTAGTTACAGAGTCTAATATAATCGAAAAATTAGTTTGTTTAGAAAAACACAATACGAAATAATTGATTTACAATTAATTGTTGGCCATTAAACATTTATATCGCAATTCTTGGTTCAATCCCTATGGAATGACCCAAGTGACATTATTTTGGGATCACCATGGATGGAAACCCTAGGTTCCTTCATCTTGAATATGAAAAATATGTTTTTGACATTTTCATACAAAAAGAAAAAAACAACATTTCAAAATGTTATATTGAAGTCAAATTCAGTAATGCCAGATGACATACAAGATATTTCAAAAGTATTTTTTCAAGAAAGTAAAAAAGTTCTACAAAATATGCAAGGAGAAGTTGAATATTTCAAAAGTATTTTTTCAAGAAAGTAAAAAAGTTCTACAAAATATGCAAGGAGAAGTTGACAAGATCATTACTGACAAAAATGAAAAAAGTTTCTCGGCTTAAAAATCATAGTGAAAAATTACTGACGCAAATTAAGAAACTTATCAAGAAGAAAGCATCAAATGTAGGAATTCAAGTTGACGAAAAACAATAGATACCGATCCAGTGAATGTCACAACTCAGGAAGAAGACAAGCAAGTTGAAGAAAATATGAACTTAGCTGTTGTAGTTTAGACAATGAACATCACAAGTGAATGTTCTGTAACCAAATCAACAACATCTTCGCCAGAAGGAAATAAAAAAATTGCCACACGCCCAATAAGGAAAAGTCAAACAAAAAAAGTTTCATATTGACATCCAAATCATGAGAGTAGACAACTCATTTAAGCTACGTATATGTACCATTCAGAACAAAAGCAACAAGTTGATGTTCCGAAGAATATTGAAATAACCTCAATCTAGTCCTATGATGACAATTCGTTACAAAATTATAGTGATTTAAATATGCCACAGAAGATTAATCTAGGATGGTTTGATCCCTTAGTGCGACAATTTTGTTTGTCACTTGGAAGATCATATCAACTTGTATCAACGAAGATGATAGTGTCGAGACGAGAAGACATTCGAAACTGAAAAAGAGATCAAGCCTTTTGCATTAACAAGCTTTGAGGATAGTTTTTTTTGAGGATGAAGGCAATGGTACGAATAAAATATATAAATAGCTGTAATAATCATTAGTTAATTAATAATTAGTTAAACAAAGAGGCATGTCTAAGAAGACGTGACCGCTCGTGAAAGAGTGTTTACCTGACTATATATATAGGAACCTCACTTTTAGTTGTATCATCATTCTTATTCATACATGTAATATATATTCTTGTATCTCAATGAAGATTTTTATATTCCAAATCTTCTGGTGTATTTGACCTGAAGAACGAACTTTGTTTGCTTTAGATTGAAGGTTTTAAACTGAATTTTTGGACAGTTCATTGGCTTTTCTTGTGGTGACTACAATGAGAATTTCAACCATCTTTAACAATATTTTCAGGCCTATGTTTCAGCCTCGTTGTGCATACCTGTTTTACAAAAGTGAAATTTATGAGCAAACTTTTATTTAGTATTGCATTGTTGATTATCTTGATTTTGTTGGAACATTTTGATGGACATAATTGCTCTCTCATAAGGAAATAATTTTTTGGGTTTTCCTTGTGTGAGTTGGGAACACTTCATAAGGTTAGTTTATTAGCCACTCCCACTTATGGAGGTAACAATATTACGAAATCAAAACCTTAAATTTGGAAGAGAAGCCATGTACAAAGTATCAATTTTCCCTTGATTAACAAAACTTGGTTCACTTAGATGCACTAATGGTTATTGTACCTAATGGTGAAGATGTAAGATGCAACACTAGACATTGTGTTTAATTGGTAGGTGCTTTCCATCATGGGTTGGGCAACCTAACTAGGGCCCAAGTCCACTGTAGGAACATTATGACATTCTACAGGTGAAGTGTTCCATGGGACTCTTATTACTTGTAGAGCATCACTCCATTCTATGGGCACCTAAAGCATCTCAACAGTTTGCGCTTTGCCTCACATTATTAATGAGATGATGCACTTGGACCAACATGCCCCCAACTGACTGAACAATGTACACATGGTTTGGAGGTTGATTCAAAGCCCATATGAGGTTTGTCTCACCCGTGAGATGTGGGAGGGTTAGCACCATCCTTTGAGCCCTCAACATTGGAGCAAAACCATACTATTCTCTCACTAGGGGAACGAGACCCATTTTGTGCCCCAAATACGAGACTGGGGTCCACATGATGATTTGCATGGAGATTTAGAGATCAACCCCTAGATCCTGATTTTTTGAGCCCTCTACATTCGACTTGACACTGGAGGAGCTTGCATGCATGATCTCAACCTTTCAACCTATTTTGTGGGTTAATTCTTATGTTTTACATTGGCAATGAGGTTGGCTTGTAATTTGACCTTGTATTAGCCCATTATTTTATGACTTGAGGGGTTTTAGGCTAAATTTAGAGATTATTAGACATGTATAAATAAGAGGGGTCATTTCACTATGTCATCATCATCACTTAGAGAATTCATACATCATTAGATATTTCACACTTGCTCCTTGGATATTGGAGATTTCTTGGATGCATTTTGATGTTTGCAAGCTATTTTGGATTGTGTTTGTAGTTATTTCTTTGGTGAATGGATGTATATACTACTTGTTATCTTATAAGTGCTTATTGTTGATGAATTTTATCTTGAAATTATCTAATGTATAGAATTGCCACTTTTAGATTATGCTCATTTGTGTCCTAATTATTCAAAATTAATTTTTGAAACGATATTTAATTGAGAATTGCATATGTTATTCATTATATAACATGTAATGAAGTTCCTAGTGGAGGAATCATTGCAACTCTCCATGAATTTCCATTTTCCTTAGAATTGAGTAAATGCTAGAAGTTGGTACCTAGGGCATCAATTTTTAGCCTACTGTTGAAGCCCCGAAAATCAGGTCCACAACAAGGGGGATACCCACCCGGTCCGGACCTTGAAAGCAACGCCTTTTCCATTTGGGATGGTGGGTCCGACTAGGGATAATGGGACCAGTTTCCCAATTTTTGTGTGTGTGATAAGAGTTGATGTTTCCATTTTTAAAGATTTCTAAATAAAATGATTTTAATCTAAGTCTAATTTAAAACATGCAATTATATTCTAATGAACAGAAACATCTAATTCTAAAACTAACTCGAGATTTAACTTTTCACTTATGCGATCTAAAATAATTTCCAACAACAATTGGTAATAAAGATCATTCAATTGCTATGAGAAAATAATTCGTTAAAAATGAATTGTTTCGTATAAAGAAATTAGTCGAAACAATTGTGAGAAACATATCGCATAATAAGTCATTCATATATTAAGCATAAAAAGAATAGTCATCACCGTACGAAAGTGCCGAATGATAACTCAAACATTCAAGCCTTCATATATAAATAACTGAACATAAAATATTACTTTGACACATAGGCATAAATTATTAAGAGATTAAAGTACCATTGAGAACAAGTTCTACTCATGGGCTTTAGCAATATAGATTTATTTCTTCCTAATTCAATATCTACTAAGAGTATAGAAATGCATTTCAATGGCAGACATTAAACACAGATATCAATAAATATCGTACCATTCATTCATCAAAACCTCCTCCGAGGGTGCAGAAGTGCATGTTCTGAGGAAACGTTTTTGACAAATTTAAGGACCCCTATCTAAATGCATGAGAGAGATTAAAATACTACTACCTAAATACTAAAAATAGTTTATTACAAAAATATAGGAGGAGGTTTAAATGACCGTCCTCATCTAAGGCAAAAATAAATAAAAAATAAAACTAAAACTGTATCTAGAAATTAACTATTTATGTATATTTTCTCTGAGATTGCAAGCATTCAGCATCGGCTTGAGGAGCGTCGGTTGACTGACCTCCGATTTTAGTTGTCCTGCGAAAACAAATCGGCAAGTGTTGGCGCTATCTTCTCGGCAGAGTTTGTAAGGCATTTGAGAGTCATGTAGTCACTGTGCGGTTTAACCAAGTACTGCCAGTAAGTGTCCCAATTCAACTTGGTTAACTTCTTGATGGACAATGCCTTTTCCTCAGCTTTCTGTCTCCAGCTTGTTTGCAGTTGCTGTGCCTTTGGGAGAAATCCCGGATCGGTTTCTGATATCAGGTTTGCTCTATGAAGATTTTCATTGACACAGTCAATGATGTTGTTAACCGCTATCACCGCTTCCTCTGCTACCTGTTTTACCTTTTTAATCTGTGAGTCCCACTTATGGAAAAACCTTTCTTTGTGGGCTTCATTGGTTCTGAGCAAGCCTACTTTCTTCCCTTCCTCTGATTCCTGCCATTTCAGATAATTAGAAATTATTTTATCAATCAAATCATAATCGAGTTGCAAATCCACGACTTGCTTTGTAATTTTATCACTCATCTCGCAATGGGAATTCCATTGTGATATTCTTTGGCATAATGCCTCTTGCTGTTGCAAGATTTGGTCGTTTAAGGCAAGGGCTTATGAGACAAACTTTGTAATTTTGGGGTCATCTCTATGCAATTATAGCATAGTCTGTAATTGATTTTCCTTTTCGGCCAAATTGTTCTAATACCCCAGTGACCTCTGTTGAAAATCTTGTTGTAATTTTTCTAACTTCTCTTTTGCTTCTCGATTGGCACTAGCTTGTTGTAACTGTTGCTGCAAGACTTGTATTTGTTCATCTCTATCCTTAAGTAATTGCTATACCTCGAACGCTTTATCAATGGTAGCAGAAGCATAGGCTCCTGCGATCTGGGGTAACTTAGTCAGATTTTTAGTAGGGTCAGTGGTAGGGTCTCGCCAAAGGACATCTAGCTGTTCTGCCTAGAGCATGTTGTCCAATTTCCTTTTCTTTCTTTGTCTTCTTACCATTGCGTTGTGCTGTAGACTATAAAATGCATCTAGAGAAGGAATCTCTTTTATCTTGAGCATGATTTTAGACGATGGGGTAATGAGAATATGCTCTATTTCTGGAGCATTACTGACTGTTCCAATGACCATATCTATAATTTTCTGCACTATATTCTCAGGTGTCTTCGTGTTTTGCTCCTCAATATTAATCAATTCATTAAATGTTTCCCATTCTTTATCTAGCTCAGTTCTCACTGGCTTTGGTGGTTGGATGAGGGCAGGGGAACCTTTACCTGTGGTGTAGTCAAGACCTGTTGCTCTGGGCGCTCTTTAGATTGGGCAGTATCTCTAACTGACCCTTCACTTTTATTATGGTCGCTCTTGGACCGCTTAGAGCGTTTTGGTGATTCTTTCTTAGACTTAGCCCTGGACTTGTCTGTACCCGAACTTCCACTTAAATTGATACTGGGAGTTGGCTCCCTTATTGGTTCTAAGCGCAACTTATCCAAGGGGATGTTTGCTAGTATCCTTTCTCTGTACAATTTGAATTCTTGGAATTTAGCTGGGGGAAATCGAATTTGAGCCATATGCAAAACTTCTTTCAGTGTGCTTTTCTGTTAGAAGATATCATAAAAAAGATCATCTTCTTTAGAAAATACTTTTATCTTGACAACAATAGTAAAATTCTTAATGACATCAAAGGGGCGAATTGTCTCCCTGGAAACTTGAACAGTCGTAGGCTCAACATATTGTCTACTTCTTTGAATGCATGACCTAAATCAAACAGTGAAAGGCCCCACAGGGTACAGGAAATTGCAGCCAGATGGCCTTCTTCTTGTCTTTCAACTCTTTGCTCATTCCTCCCACCTCGCAGGTCTGGTAGGCAATTTCTCGAGCCAATAACTTATCAAGAACATATAAGGGTAGCACATGAGGGGAAGCAATGCTTTCAAATACTCTGACATAGGTGAAAAATTCTTCCCCAACCATCTTCCGAAAGGGAGAATATCAATTTCTGCTTCGGGGGAAATCTTGGGGCATCCCTATTATACAACAATCTGTGAAGAAGTGACATAATTCCATGACAAATTCTGTAAAAATATGGGATGAACTTGGAATCCCACAATTCTTTATGATAAATGTGAATGGGCAAGGGATTCTGTATAGCCCACTTCCAACCCATTAAAGGAAATTTGGAAACATAACAGATTACATCCATAACATAAGCAGCGAAAAAGAAAGAAGGATAAATCCTCTGAGAGGTAGTTCTTTTTGACTGGTAGTTCCAAATCGCTGAAACTAAATTATCAGACAATATCTGAGCCTAATCCATAATAGTGGCGTTAGTGGTTGCATCTAATAGGGGTAGCCACTCGGATGAAAATTTGTTGATATCGGGCCTTCCAAATAGCCTACATAGCATAGCAGTAGCAAAACAATACGGGGAGGAGAGGGAACCAATACTGTACATACTGTGTTTGTCATTTTTCAATGGTTCTTCCCTTGCCGTCCAGTTTTTGGTGCATTCGGCCAAATCTTCGTTTTCTTTGGCGAACTTCTCCACGAACTGTTTGTTGTAGCTTGCCTGCGGTTCTGGTAGATGATACATAAGCCTTGAATGTTGTGGGGTGGATGACCCAATGAGGTCTTGGCTCCGAGACTTGAATTGTCTGTCTGTTATATCAGTACTATCCAGTACCCACTTGACCATGTCTGTGTATGGAAGTATTTTAGGCCTTGCCACTATTCGATGAATGAATGAACATGCAAGTTTAGTAATTGGTGCCTCAGATGACTCGCGTGAGTCAGCTGTTGCTTTAACTTCCATAACTCTGGGGTTTTCTTCTTTGAGCAGAGTGTACATGCCTTCATAAGTGGTTATGCCGACATCTCTGGTACAGGTGGTGTCTGTGAATAAGGGCGTCATCTCTTTGTCCTCAACAATCGGAGCTTTTCCCTTCTTTCCCATTACATTCTGCACGTTGCTGCGTATATTATTCTACTTGCCGCACCTGTAAGTTTTTTGAGGTAAAGAAAGAATAATGGTAAGAGATAAGGTGATGGGAAAGCTCTTAATTTCGAAATCATATCGAATATATCACCCTACGTGAAACAACTTTTTGATCAGATTTAAATCTTATCTCATAAATGACCATCAACTAACCACTAAATTGACATTAATGCCCATAACTTGGTATCGGATTACGAGAAATACTTTATTGAACAATGAGCGCTACCTATCTACGATAAAACGATTTTGCGATTTGCTTCGCAATATCGTAGATCGCAATATCGCAAATCGCAATATTGCTAATCCTTTTCGTTAACAATCATTTATTGCCTTATGCATCTGCAAGATGCGATTTGCAAGATGCCTTATCGCATATCGCCGGATCGGGATATTTTATCTTAGGTGATACTTGCGGCATATGAAATCCGCGATGTGCAATGAGTCTTTAAGGCACGCGATCTCGCATCGCGTTTTCGCAATTTCGAAAGTTTGTTTATATGATGCCCTTCATTACCCTTTGCGATGCGATGTTTTATTGTTAAGAGAACGATTTTATTCAGAAATTATCATAAAACTCGTGTTTTTTGGGTTTTGGGTGTTTTCTTAAGCTTATGATAGTATGTTTTATTCAAAGGGAAATATAAGTGCTAGTTTTTTATTTTTAGAAAAGGGTCCCCATTTATTTAGTTTTATTACTAATGCTAAATAAAAAAGGGGGGTTGTTGCTGGCCACAACACCTACCTAGAAATGATTTAACTTATCTAGAGCCTCCTTGGCTCCATATGCCCAAAGGACAAGGCAATAATCCAAGTCCTCAATGATCACTCTCACTTTTCATCCATAAAATTTCCTCATGAAATTTCAGTGCTCTTAAGGCTAGGACGTCTAATTAGGGCTTAGAGAAAGTTTCCTTGGGGAAGGTTTTGTGGAAACTTGAGAGCCTAAACATCAAGTTAAGGGTCTTGGCTACACGACCTCCAAATTTGGTAGACATCCACTTAAGTTTTCTCCATAAAATCTCTTGCCCTAGGTGTGCCCTAAGAGGGAAACCCTAGTTATTCTTTCTCAACATGGGGACTTCCTTGAAGGTTGTATGAGCTTAGTACTTGTTAAAGTATATCATAAGAAAGCTTTTCTCCTTATTTCCTTGATTGCGGTAATACCTAAAATCAAGCCAAACAATAAAACCCTAGGTCTTGTGGATTTTATCCCTAGGTCCCTTATAGAAAGCATATTGCTTCTTAAAGCCTTGTACTATTAATTTGAGCCTTTCTTGAGAGATTCTAGCATATCACCTTACACCTTAACCTTAGAATATCATCTATAGGTGATCGTATCCTATTGGGAATCCTCCCATCGGTGAAAATACATAAAGAGAAAGGGGCCTTGGCTGTGGTGATAGTGGACCATTTCTCCATTGTTAACATTTAGTCTAGATATTTGTCTTCTAGGGTTTCCCTTTCCAAGGCTTGTTAGATTTTGTGGTAACATTTTGGCACTGTTGTCGGGGAGGAAGTGAGTTTACATTCCCTTAATTGAATCATTTGAATAGGTGGTTCCTTTAATGACAAAATATATGCTCTTCTCGTGACTCCTAATTTACATGAGTATGAATCCTTTGAAGACAACACCATTCCAAGAACAAGCACTGCTACCAAGAGGGGTGAATGTACTCCATCTCATATTAGACAATATATTCGCTGATATGGACAACACCACTAATACTAATGTCAATGTTGGCCCTAGTAATAATAATAATAGGAATGCCAATAACAATAACCCTAGGGCTAATAAATGGCATCTTTCTTCATTCAAACCACTAAACTTTGATGCATTCCCTGATGCCCCTCACGAATTTCCTGATAAACTCCATGAGCTGTTTCCTATGTTTGATTGAAGTGCTATTATTAGTGTTGAGAACTATGTTGACAATTTTATTTGGGAATTTTTTCCTAGGAATATTGATGAAGACGAAGAAGATGTCGTCATGATGTTGTTTGCCTTGACATTTGAGGGAATTCTTAGGGATTGGTATGCCCACCTACCTTGAGGAAGCGTCACTAACTTCCATAAATTTGAAGATGTCTTCAAGATGAGATGGGCTAACCATCTAGATAGAGGTATGGCTCTGGGAAAATTCTCCGAACTGATAAGACAAATAGTGGAATCATGAAAGATTATATCTAAAGATTTGACAAGAATTTTGGAGAAATCCATGATACGCTGAAACCATCTTTTGACATTGTATTGGAAAGGTTTATCCAAGGTGTTTGTGGGAAATTCACATGTGTTAAGAGATAAGAATCCTGGTACTTTGGAAGAAGCAAAGAACATTGTCATTAAGGTGGAGTACAATATGAATTCGGCTCATATTGATCTATACAATAATCCAAGGGCTAAGCTTTAGGCTGCAAAGAATGGAGCTGATTCTGTTATGAAAGAGGAGATCACAACCTCGCAAAGAAATTTAATGACATGTATGTTAGTCAAAAAGCTATCATGAACAAGCTGACCTCCCTTGAGAAGGAAAGGAGGGATAATTACCTTCCAAGGAATCAATTCAATAAAGATAAGTCTTTTCCCAATAAAGTTGACGAAGGAAAATGTGTTGGTCAATATAATGTTCCAAACACCCTTGCCCCCAACAACATGGTAGGACGAGGAGAACCTTCTAGTCAAGTTTATGTGGAAGAAGAGGATTTGCAAGAAGAAAGTGAAGGTGAGGATGAAGATGAGCAATTGAATAATGTATATCAAGATAACAGATTTAATATATTATTGGATGACACATACATTTATTCATGATTGTACCAAGTCAAGCACCAAGATGAGCGGAAAGTGGAAGTTCTAGCAACTGAGAGTAGTGGAAGGTTTAAAGGGTTGCAATATTCAAAGAAAAATAATAAGCAACCCAAGCAAGCTCAAACGAAGCCCTTACCCAAAGTGAGCTAAAGCAAAAGTCCAAGGTCAAAGAAGTTGAGTTAGACATTGATGTTGGAAGCTTGTGGGAAGATGGCCATGAAATTACCCATAAAAGAGATTGTTAAGTTTCATGCTCAAAGAAGGCAGGTCAAGAATCCTTTAGGGTTTGATGACAATAATGAAGTCTTATAGGGAATAAACTCGGTTGGACAAACAATAATCCTCTCAGGTTTTCCTGGGAACCTGAGATAGACAAGTACAACTAACTCCAGAGGCTAATCCTGCATACAAAGCGAAAAACAAACCAACCTTCACAACATAATAATCTTGTCAATAAAAAACACATGTAAATAAACAACTATACATTACTGAATATATCATCACGAGGCCAACTTCCAAACGATTAATAATCAAACTCAAGTGACATAAACATTGAACAATGGTTTGGAAGAACGAACAATAGATCTATATATTAGTGAATAAAGGGAAGATTACATCAAAATGAAGTTGTAGCATGACCTCCTCGAGCTTTTAGCTCCAAAAACTCTCACTCTCAAGGAAGATCTCGACATCATAATAATGTACATAAATTCGATCCCCTTCTCAATGGCTAAGCCTTCAATTTATAGGCATAATTGAGGATGTGAAGACTCAGTCTCTTTTAAGTGCAATTTGGGAAAAATCCATAGGGTGGGTGATGCTTCCTCTTGCTTTCTGCTTTATAGGCTTTATTTGAATAGGAAACATCTATAGATGAGTTTGAGGTGATCAAATTCCACCTATTTAGAGTTTCCTTAAGTGAACAAGGATACCACAGTGAGTTGACTTGAGATTTTTGTTCATGATTGCGTGAGATTTGGATAATGCAGGTTCCATGAAGAGACAATGCATCACTGGCTAGGGTAACACTTTGTATGAAGCAAATAGGTTGCGTTATAGTCTTAAAAGGCTAGATGAAGAGGTATTTTAAGGGATAACATGAAGATCCTCGTATCATGCTAGAAAATATTCATGTTTCTAAGACCAATCCTGGGCATGAGCTATTATTTTTGACATTATTTATAAACAAATTGCTCCTCCATATTTGCATTTTGAATTCTAGGGTTGCTGCAAACATCATGCCATTAAAAGTTATGAACCAATTAGAATTGGAAATTACTAGAACTTACAAGAATGTTTGTGGTTTTCATTCTTGGTCCTTCCTTGTGTATGGGATCATTAAAGATCTCAAGGTTATCCTGGCTCGTAACAAAGATATATCTGTGTTAATGGTTGTTGTTGTGATTGATATTCCTGATGGTATACGACATGCTATTGTAAAATCCCACTAGGAAATATCCCAAAATGACCATTGAAGTTTTTGAATTTTAATGTGTTTTTCTAGTGAATGATTTTGAAACAATTTATAAACCTTTCATTGCAAGTATAATTTGTAGTTTAAATTTAAATAGACGTACAATAATTCAAGCATGCCAAAAATAAAGCTTCGGAACAACACCAACTGATTTCTATTATGCCCAGAATTACATTTAGTGTCGGTAGAATACTAAATGATGAAGAATGCCATGAACAACAATATTATGGATGTCTATCATTAGTTGAACTAACTCAAAACAACCAAAGAAATGGATTTTGGAAAATACACAACACTTGAATTAATTCACACCTGAGTTTGTGGTGAGAAATGAACAATAGAACTTGATTGTAACCCCTGAATATTAGTAAACTCTTCCACTTTAGTTGAACAAGGATATCTTCATCTATATGACCTGGAGAATGATTTGGAAATGGCACACAACTCTCGATGTGTATCTTCAGCAACTCTGAGTTTATAAATAGTGAGAAACCCGTCCTCCGTTCAATGTATCTTCACAATAGATTTAATCAACAAGGATGATAGTCAACCAACTATAAGAATGGAACTCAACCCTTCTCTACGAATGAACTCGACCACTTGAAAATCATAACTCGACCTCGAAAAACTGTAGCAAAACTTGTCCTTTAAGGTATGACTACTTGCTCACTTTCCCATAGTGTGTTCAACCAACAAGACGAGATGATATCTTGTCCTTCTCAAGCAATGAATTTGTCCCTCTAAGCCACAATGATGCACAATATCTTTGGAAGAGAAACATGACCTCATAAATCCATACTTTGACCTCCTACTTGCAGAGAAACTCAACCACTATGAGCTCAGAGATGGCTGCTTCGACATAAACATTGAACAATGGTTTGGAAGAATGAACAATAGATCTATATATTAGTGAATAAAGAGAAAATTACAACCAAATGAAGTTGCAGCATGACCTCCTCGAGCTTTTAGCTCCCAAAACTCTCACTCTTAAGGAAGATCTCGACATCATAATAATGTACATAAATCCGATCCCCTTCTCAATGGCCAAGCCTTCAATTTATAGGCATACTTGAGGCTATGAAGACTCTTAGTCTCTCTTAAGTGCAATTTGGGAAAACTCCATAAGGTGGGCGATGTTTCCTCTTGCTTTCTACTTTATAGGATTTATTTGAATAGGAAACATCTATGGATGAGGTTGAGATGATCAAATTCCACCTTTTTAGAGTTTCCTTAAGTGAACAAGGGTACCACAGTGAGTTGACTTGAGATTTTTGTTCATGACTGCGTGAGATTTTGATAATGCAGGTTTCATGAAGAGACAATGCATTACTGGCTAGGGTAACACTCTGTATGAAGCAAATAGGTTGCATTATAGTCTTTAAAGCCTAGAGAAAGAGGTGCATTTCAACCAAAAGCATGATGATCTCCTCTGAGCTAATGAGGAGGTATTTTAAGGGATAACATGAAGATCCTCGTATCATGCTACAAAATATTCATGTGTCTAAGACCAATCTTGGGCATGAGCTATTCTTTTTGACATTATCTATACTCCATATTTGCATGTTGAATTCTAGGGTTTCTGTAAACATCATGCCATCAAAAGTTATGAACCGAGTATAATTGGAAATTACTAGAACTTACAAGAATGTTTGGGGTTTTGATTCTTGGTCCTTCCTTGTGTATGGATCATTAAAGATCTCAATGTTATCTTAGCTCGTAACAAAGATATATCTGTGTTAATGGATGTTGTTGTCATTGATATTCATGCTATTGTAAAACCCCACTAGGAAATATCCCAAAATGACCACTTAAGTTTTTGAGTTTTAATATGTTTTTCTAGCGAACGATTACAAAACAACTTACAAACCTTTTGCTGTAGGTATGGTTTGTAGTTTAAATTTAAATAGACGTACAATAATTCGAAGTGTGCCCAAAATAAAGCTTCAAAACAACACCAATTGATTTCTATTATGCCCAGAATTTCATTTAATGCTGGTATAATTCTGAATGATGAAGAATATAGCCATGGACAATAATAATATGGATGTCTATCATTTGTTGAACTAACTCAAAACAACTAAAGAAACAGATTTTGGAAAATACACAACCCTTGAATTAATTCACCCCCGAGTTTGCAATGAGAAATGAACAATAGAACCTGGTTGTAACCCCTGAATATTAGTCAACTATTCCACTTTTAGTTGGACCAGACAACTCTCGATCCGTGTTTTCTTAAGAGCTCAGCTTAATTTGATCCTGAGGTTATCATAAGATTTTTATTGGTGATGCATGAAGGGTTTTGAGCTAAGCACCTCTTTTAAAATTTATTTTTTTATGTGCGAAATTGATGAATCTCGCTCTTGAGAGCCTTAAATTGTCAGATCTCGGAGAGGAGTTGGACTCACACTCCTTAGATGTGATAGATCTAATATTTTTTTTTTCTGGGTAAAAGTAACTTCTATTAAGCAGGAAAATATTTACATAAGATACATCAACAGAGGGGACTGGGCCACCCTCAGACTATGACAGCTGGGACAAAAAACTCAGACTCAGACCTTTGAGACAGCATTACAAAAAGAGTCCAGATGTGCCTCACAAAAAACCAGAAGTGCCGCGTGGACACCATTACAGTTCACAAAACCGACTCAGAAACACAAAGCCACTATAGGGCCGAGAGCATGGACAGAGCGAGATTTGAAAGAGTGACCAACAATGACATATGCAAAGACAAAGCAAGACCTGGAACAGCGCTGTTGAACAGAATTAGGAAGGGTGACTGGGCGACGCCGGCAGTTGCTGTTGCGGTGGGCTGGGCGGTAGCCATATGACGGACTCTTCATCCACCTGGATGTGCCCCTCCATACCCTGAAGAGCGTGAACCGGTTCTGCAATCCCAGTTTGGACATATTGATTCATAGCTGGCTGAATCTCTTGCATTGATTCATCGCAGATGGAATTCTCTTGATGTTGAGCCTGCGGAGGCTGGACGACATGAGCTATGGGCGCTTGCGGACGGGGCATCCTGTGCAATCTTCCCTGCATATCCCCTAGTAGAATTTCATTACTGTGTAGACTGTCAAAAGCAAGGGAGGACCCGGTGGGGTTGATTGGAGGAGCCTCGGAAAGATACACTGTAAAATTGACCATGATATCCGTCTGAAGGAGCCCTCTGGGAATGCGAAGGCGGAAGGACTGATAGGAGTCCCTCATGAGCAGAAATTCATCCTCTGAACTGGAAGATGAAGGGGAAATGGTGGCCATCGGAGCTATCGGAGGTGGTTCCTCCCTCTCAGTATCGTAACGAACCCCCGAACGCCCACCTCGACATGGCACCCCCCGACGACGCATCTTCGATCCCCAGCTAAGCTCCTGAAGACACTGCGCAATATGCTGGAGGTAGTGATGCAGAGCGGTGGTTTGCCCTCTACCCACAGCATACAACATTCTCTTAGCAGCATTCTCTGCGGACACAGTATATAGCCAGGCCTGCGCTCTTGCCAACTGCTGCGTATCCAACTCCATCAATTCAGATCTCCTCGAAACCGGAGCAGTCTCGCTTACCATCAATGCTGCCTGAACCACGCTCTGATCTCCCGTAACCTCAATCGCCTGGAACTTATCTCCCTTAACATCTACTGCCTGGTGCTTTAATTGTTTGCTGCATGCCATCGCATACTTGTACCTGCTCTCTGCCTTGGCATTGAGACAGGTAGCAAGTTGCGGTGGTGCCTTAATGGCCACCTGCCACTTACCCTTGCTAGACACCCGCATCCGGGGGTGATAGATCTAATATTCTTGTGCATAGATTTGTAATTTTATTTTTGGTTTTCTGACTTGGGTTTTTGGTTTTCTTTTTGTTGTATATCTGGATTTTGGGTATTTTTGTTTTCAGGTACATGTTACAGATTTGAAGGTCAAGTTTGTTTTGAAGCCAGATCTAGGCCTTGGAGGGTAAGATCTGGCCTCAAAAACTATTTTTGCAGGAGCATTGGTTTTCCAGTACAAGGGTTTATTTTTTTAATTATTTTTGGAAAAAATCTTATAAGGGTTTTATTGATAAATCTGAAACAGATATATCAACTAAATCAGAAGTTTCTTGGATAGTTTTTAAGGGTTCATTGAGTTACCATCTACTGAATATGGAATATGGAATTTCTTTTTCTCTGAATTTTATTTTATTTTTTTTGTTCGGATTTGTTTCACTGCCTTGGGTTAATTCATATCTCTCGGTGTGTCTTTTCTCCTCCGGGAATTTTCGATTTTTTTTTTACTATCTCACGTGGGATCCTTCATTCCAGCTGCAAACCCTTGCATCTCCACTGTTGCTAGATTGCTGCCCTTCGATTTGTCGCTGCTCTTGCTTCCTGCGCTAGCCCGCAGCTATAGCTCCCACGTGATTTCCAACCTGCAATATTCAAATGCTACCATCGTTCTCTTCATCACCCTGAAAGCCCGCGTCATTCCTCCTTCATTGATCCGCAACTCCCCACGTAATTTCCTTAACTTGCAAAAATCGCTACCATTATTCGTTGCTTGCTGCTTGCCTTCATTTCTCTGATCCACAACGCTCCCTCTGCCACTGCTATAGTTTCACTGCTAAGCCCTCTGTCGAGCCTCCTCGTCCTCCCTCAACGTTGCCATCGAACTTTTCTCTCCCGCCGTCCTGCATTGCACAAACAAACGAGAACGCTTTGTTTTTTTTGTTATAATTCATTTTGACTTCATTTAGATTAGGGTTCTATTAAGTTTGATTTTTATTTTATGAGTTTTCCTTTTGTTCTTATTTGTTTTTGATTTTCTTTATTTAAAAGAAATCTAAAAAGAGAAAAAAAGATTTTAATTCCTTTTTATTTTTGACTTTGACCTTTTGTGTATTTTCAACAATCAATATATATACAGAAAATAAAAAATATAAATAAAAAACACTAAAAAAAAAAAAAGGCTTTGTTTCCATTTTTTTTTTTTATTTTCATGTGACTTGAGACATCGAAAAAAATTTAAATCAAAAGTAAATTTTCGCATTTAAAAACTTTAAAATTTTTGTGGCTTTGGCCCATTTAAAAAATTTGAAAGTTGTTAAATCCTTTTGATTTGTTTTGGTGACATTAAAAAAAAATCTTAATTGATGATTTACCACATTAGTATTGTTTCATAAAACTTAGCACATCGATTTTTTTTCCTAAGGACTAATCAAATTATCATTCTATAGTTCCTTCTTGGTGTTCTTTTGTGTGGTATTAAGCATTTTAACTTTTCCATAGTCAAACACGCTTAAAATTTTTGTATCTAAGGATTGACTATATGAAGGTGGTAAATTTTCCTAGATTTGGGTCACTAAGCATAAATCATTTTAATTCTAGGATTTTGAATTTATTAGCATTTAAATTTCATGCTTTTTAAAAGTATTTAGATCTCTAGAAATTTAACTGTTAGAATATTTTGCGCCTATTGAAATTGATCATCATTGCTTGAATTATTTGATGTGTGTTACATGTTAGATATTTTGCGAATATTTTCAAGTGATTGTTAAAGTACTCCGTCGTGAAATCGTAATAGATTTCATATCTTTGTTTCCCAAGTTGAGTATATTTTGAGTATCTGCTGACATTCATATTAAATTACAAAGAATTTTTTGTTCTCTTTGAGCTATAATTGTATCAAAAAGATTTGAAATAAACTCGTGGTCTAATTGTAATATTTTCGGGGTTTATTTTTAAGTCTTCATCCAATAAAGCGAACATTTTATTTTGGTGATTAAGGGCTTTTGCGACACAAGTGTTTCTAATCCTCGAGTCTAACTTCATCTCATAGTGCATTCACATATAAGTTAGCTTTGCATAAATAAAATTTACTTCTAAGCATAAGCTTGGTTGATAGAGAGATAGGTATCCATCCTTCTTTGCTTGAGAAACTTACTTTTAATAGTACTTAAAATGATGACCTTGCAGTGGTCAGAGCCACAACTCTCTGTAGCACCTGAGGCACCATCTATGTTATATTTTCAGGAGAAGTATCGTTAATCACACTTTAGTGTGATTCACCTTATCTTTTCTTTGCGAATTACTACGAAATCAATCTCAACACAGAGAGGATAGAAGAATTCAAAAAACTTAGACATTTAACTAAAATTAACCAAGATTCTTGCATCTCACATTAGCTTTAGGATCTGCATTTCATATGAGATAGTCATTCATCTAAGCAGCAATTGCTAATCGATTACTTGGTCTTAATTTTCCTAGCAAGATCGTTGACTCCATAAGGCACTGGTATCAATTATTTAAAATCTAATCAAATCCTATAAGTCTTCCTAAATCTTAATCAATCACTTGGTCGCTTCACTGTGTCTCCTGAACTGGTTGGTTCCCAACTAGTTCTTCTTGATTCCATTTTTCCATAGGGTCTACCCCCTTTAGCCTGCTGTATGGAGACAAATTAAGCGGAGAGATTGGGGATTAGGGTGACATCCCCCGATTTGACCCGTTGTCGTGGTGCCTAGACTTTCTGTGCGACAACAGATTGTAGAAGAGAAATAATTACATATAATACTCAAACTTTCATTTCTTGAGTTTTTCCATAAATACTAGATTTCTTTGCATCATTCTACGCCTTACTATCCACGAGGGATTGGACTGGCATAGTCATCAAATAAAAGGTTGATCAAAGTAATTAAAAAGGACTTTAAAAAGGTGTTAGCAGATCACAAAAGGAACTTAGATAGTCACTTGAAATATGTAGTCTGAGAAAACAGAGTTTCACCGAAAAGAGCTACTGGTAGATCTGCGTTTCAGTTCGTTTATCGAATTGAAGTAATTTTCCAAGTCAATTAGCTTTTCCAGTGATGAAGACCTTGCAAGAATCTCATGTGGAAATAAATATTTTTAAAAAAGAATCAATTAGATCATTGAATTTAACCAAGAAAGAAAATAGGTTCAACACAAACTTCTCCAGTATCAGGATAAGACGAAGAGTTTGTTTGATAGAAAATCCAGAGAAAGAGACTTCAGGCAAGGCGGCATAGTATTTAGATGGAATGCAAGGAGAGAAGATAAATGGAAACATGGAAAGTTTGACAATATTTGATTGGGCCCTTTCAAGATTGCAAAGGTCAAAGGGAATAATACTTTCATTTTTCAAAACCTGGTAGGAAAATATTTCTCATTTCCAGTCAATGGGAAATATTTGAAACATTACATTCAATATTGAATAAGTTTCTTTGATTTTCATTGTAAATAATCATTGTGATTTAATTTTCCAGAGCCAGTGTGTTTTTCTATGGCATTGATTCCATAACTCCAGGAGAAGGCACATGAATCTTCACGTTCTTTGCACCCTAAGGGGGGAAGCAGTCCTTAAATGGAGCTGCTGTTGTAACATTTTCTTACCGCAATAAAAATTTCGAAATTTTTATTGAGAAAGGCCAAAAATAATTATTTTATATGCACTCCCTCATAAGGTTATTCACAATGTTATAATGCCGCATATTTTATTTTTATTTTTTTGAATAAATGTCTTATCGCGTGCCCACTAAACATACATGCATTTTTTATTGACGACAATTTGTCTTTGTGTAATTTATGGTTCCTATTTTATTGCGTGTCCCACCCCCCCCCCCCCACTTGCTTGAAATTTAATCGGGGGGGGGGAGGGTGGAACGCACACAAAATTATCTTTTTTCATACCACCTACCCCCCCTTGCACAAAAGCTTTCTTGGTTTTCGTCACCAACCATTTTTTCCAAATAAACATTTCTGCCAAATTTATCGTTTCACCATAAATGGTTTCAGTTCAACTATTTTTATCGTCACTTCTTGTTATTAAATTTATTAACCTTTTACCATTTAATACATATATTCTTGTTGCATTCAAACATTTATATCACTCTTCTCATAATCCTTCGTATATATCCGCTCTCACCATCATTTAACAACATTGTTCGCTCTTTTACCTTTATTTCAATTGCCAATTGCAGAAAATCAAAGTGCAAGAATCGCAGTCAATTGTGGGAGAAAATTGAGAAACTCAACACTTTATTTTATAGGTAACTCTGTTCCCTGTTTACAAAATGATTTCAATTAAAATAAATAACCTCAAGCTCATTTTGAAGCCATCCCAAATTTTGCAACAACGAACATTGATGAGTTACCTTTAGTTGATTGGGAAAACAGAATAATGGATACAAAATCAAAATTTGACCTGTATGAGCTTCACAATTGGGCTTTTCAAATGTTTCAAGATAACAACGATAAATTACCTTTATGAGAATAATTTTTACTCCAATTTATATTCCCTCAGACTCATCCCTTTCCAGAATTCGTGGTATGGTGTGTAGATAGGTACCTACATAATGAAAATGTCGTAATTGCTCAAAATGGCGAATCCCTGTTTTATGTAACCTTTGATTCCATACTAAAAACTCTATGTATATCCATTCCCAGTTCTCTACACCAATTCTCTAGTGAATCTCAAAAATCTATCAGAAATTAACATTTGAAAGAAGCGCTGCTATTTTTGAACTATTCATGCCTGAAGGAACTAGTATTCCCATTCACAGCCCGACTTACCCCTCATCAAAGTTTCTAGAATTTTCAAGACAAATTATATCTATTTAGTGTTGCCTTTTAGGTTACCAAAGTGATGAAGAAGTGGATTAAGTAGTTCTAGTTTTTCTTTCAACTTTCTACCTGGACAAAAAGCTAGAAAAATATTATTCAATTTTAGCTTGTTTCTATATGAATCCATTCATGACCAATTTATTATATTTAGGGTTGATAATGAATTTAAGTATCAATATATCTTGTTTATTTTTTTTACTTATATTGTCATTCAGACAGGTTCCCAATACAATTGCAGAAGCATGATCTACAAGGAAATCAATCGATTGTGATTCATTGGACTTCATTGGTCAGGTGTTGTTGTTGTTGTTTTTTTGTTTTTGTTTTTGTTTTGTTTGTTTGTTTGTTTTGTTTTGTTTGTTTGTTTGGTTTTTTTTTTTTGTTTGTTTTTTGTTTTTGGTTGAAATTTGGTACCGGAGGACAGGTGGTTCCCTAAGGCTTTGATCTTTGGCCTAGGGAAAAGTGTCCAAAAGAATTTAATTTTTCTCCTAAAGTAACTTTATAATTTTTATAAAGTTAAATCTAATTTGAAAGTGACTTTAAGTGATAAAGTTACTAAGTCTAATTTTAAAGTGACTTTTATAAAGTCAATGGAAAATTAGAAAAGAAAAGTGACTTTGGAAATAAATGACTAAGTGGGTCTTTATTAAAGTGGGGTGAATTAAAAAAATAGAAAGTGAGATTTAAATGAGCATTTAATCTCAGCCATTGATCTAAATCTATTTCAGCCATTGGATTTAGGGATCACCCAAAAGTCATTTAGGGTTGGGTTAAGGGAGGAAAAGGAGGAAAATATCATTCATTCTTTCATGAGCAGATTGAGAGAGAGAGAGCAAGAGAGCAAGGGAGATTTCTGGACAAGGAGGAGAAGGAGGCAGCAACTTGGCACACATACCAAGGCAACATTTAAGCAAATCCTTACAGCTGAATGTGCAAGCAGTAAAAGGCAGATTTTTCTTGAGCAAACAACAAAAGGCAGATTTGTTTTTGCATAGAAATCGAGGCAGCTGATTTTCTGCACAAAAATCGAGGTCCTTACAGCCTGTCCGTACAGTCCGTACAGCCTCCCGTACCGTCCGTACAGTGGCCGTACAACATTGTGTTGATGTTTGGAAATTTCTGGTGGGCTGTGAGGCTCAGAAATCGAGATAAGTTGTAAATTTGTTTGCTGATTTTTGCTAAAAATTTCTCACTCTAAAAAGACATTTCCAGAAATAAAGAAGAGCTCTCAAACTGGTTTTCCCCAAGAGTTGTAGGGGGTTTTTCCAGGGTCAAGTTGACCAAAAATCACTGAGTTTAAATGTGTTTTAATGGCTGTTTTTAATTGCTGATTTTTATTTTTGCAATTTCCAGCATTTTGAAAAATTTCCAGAATTTGTGTTTTCAGCAATATTTATTTTTTTCAGTCTGTTAAATGTATGGTTATGGGAATGGGCATTTAACTACATGGGAGAAATAAGGTGAAACTGAAAACCGGGGTGGGAAACAAAATTTTTACATGGTATCAGAGCTTGAGTTCTGAAGGGCAGTTTGGGACAGCAAAAGAAAAAAAATACAGCTGCTGATTTTTTCACTCAGAAAATTCCAGCAAGCTGATTTTTCATAAACATCAGTTTTATCTTTACCACAGCAGTGCTATTTTTCAGTTTTAGGACAACAATATGTCATTGGGATTGAGGGTGGAGGATAGGTTGGATGGGTATACAAATTACACCGTTTGGAAGGAGAGAATGCAGAGTATCTTTGAGGAGGCAGAAGTCTGGGATATCATGGTGCATACAGCACATCACCCTGTTGTTGTGCCTACTGATGCTACTCAGTTGATCACTTATAATAAAAAGAACAACAAGGGTAAGAGGCTGATTCTAGACGGAATCAAAGACCATTGCATTCCTCATGTGAGAGGAAAGAGCAATGCCCATGAGATGTGAACAACATTGTCCAATCTCTACCAGAGTACCAATGAGAACCAGAAGATGGTCCTGAAGGAGAAACTGAAGAACATTAAGATGGGGAATGATAGTGCAGCTGGATATCTCACAAAGGTTACCAATGTGAGAGATGAGTTGGCAGCGATTGGAGAGGCCATTCCATCCACTGAGTTGGTGCGTATTGCAGTGAATGGCCTCCCCCGTTCATGGTTGAACTTTGCTGATGGGGTTTGTTCACGTGAGACCCTTCCCACGTGGGAGAGGTTTTGGGATGATTGTATTCAGACAGAGATCAGGAAAGGACAGCTTGGGGCAGCCAAGCCAGTTGAGAAGGATGAGGACGTAGCACTGGTGGCAGGAGGCAAGAAAGGCAATGGGAAGAAGCAGGCTTCCACAAGCGGTGGTGGAGGCAAAGGCAAAGGTAAAGGTAAACAAGGTAACTCACAGAAGGACTATTCCAAAGTGAAGTGTTGGAATTGTCAGAAGATGGGACACTATGCAGTTGTGTGTCCGGAGAAGAAGAATAAGAAGGGGAAGAACCAGGATGTGGCAGCTTCAGCTGAGATTGAGGACTTTGCAGGTCGTTTTGACCGGGAGTTTGCGTTCATTACATGTGAGTCCTCTAGTGCAGGATCACCTGCCACACAGGTTCAGAGGGAGCATGCTTTTCCCTCGATTAGCGGAGCATATATAGGTATCTGGTATGTGGACAGTGGGGCTTCACGCCACATGACAGGAGTCCGGGAGTACTTCTCAGAGCTTTCAGAGAGTGGCACTGATATTGAGGTAGTACTCGGTGATGACAGAGTTGTTAGAGCAGTCGGGGTGGGTACATTGAAATTTCAGAGGGAGTCCAGACCTCCCTTGAAAGTGTCAGATGTTCTTTATGTGCCAGGGATGAGGAAGAACCTCATATCCGTCTCAGCTTTGGAGGACAGAGGATATGAGGTACTGTTCAGGGGAGGACATGTGTTGATGTATCCCAGGGGCACTCCAGCTGATTCAGCTAGAGTGATAGGTGTACGCCATGCAAAGGTGTACAAGTTTGCATTCCAGCCCCTTTTGGCATTGAGCAGTAGTACCGATAGCAGAGCTAGCAGTTCTGAGCTGTGTGAGATTTGGCACCGCAGGATGGGGCACATGTATCATGGAGCCTTGAGGACATTGCGGGAGATCACTACAGGTGTGCCAGATTTCAGTACTGATCACTTTGATACTTGCAGAGGTTGTGCGATGGGCAAGTTTGTCAAATCCCCTTTTCCCAGCAGTGACAGCAGAGCGACGGGGATACTTGATTTGATTCATTCCGATGTGAGCGGTCGGATGTCTCATGTTTCCTTGAGTGGATATGAGTACTATGTGTTATTCATTGATGATCACTCCAGGAGGACCTGGATTTATTTTTTGAAGACCAAGAGTGAGGTCTTTAAGCGGTTTCAAGAGTTCAGAGCTCTTGTGGAGACTCAGACAGGTCGAAAGATCAAGTCCTTGAGGTCGGACAATGGAGGAGAGTACACCCTTGGAGAGTTTGTTGACTATTGTGCGGAGGCAGGCATTAGGAGGGAGTTCACTGTTCCTTACAACCCCCAGCAGAACGGAGTTGCAGAGAGGAAGAACAGATCCATCATAGGGGCTGCTAAAGCCATGTTACATGATCAGGGGTTGCCATTGTTCTTGTGGGCAGAGGCCTGCAACACAGCTATTTACTTGCAGAACAGGAGTCCGCATCGTGCCTTGGGGCACATGACTCCGGAGGAGGCTTTCTCTGGGAAGAAGCCTGATCTTGGTCATCTTCATATCTTTGGATGCATTACATACTCCTATATACCCAAGGAGAAGAGGACCAAACTAGAGCCCTCCGCAGAGAAGGGTATCTTTGTGGGCTACAGTGAGACCTCAAAGGCCTTTCGGATTTACATTCCTGCACAGAGGAGAGTTGTTGTCAGACAGGATGTGAAGTTCGAGGAGGACAGGGCCTTTAGGAGGTCACTGGAGTTAGAGTATCTGTATCAGCCAGACCCTCAGCAGCAGTTGAGTCAGTCGCAGGGATCCAGTGGGCAGGGATCAGGAGGATCCGGAGGTACATCTATGAGGATGTCAGGTCCATCAGTGAGCAGTGGCTCGCCGAGCCAGAGGGGTGGTGCTCCGGGCAGCATGCAGAGCAGTTCACTAGGGAGTCCACTGATGGACAGTTCACACGGTACCTCAGCTTCTACAGGTTCAGGTGTAGGCAGGAGGACAGCAGACAGACAGTCAGGAGTTCAGGCTACTGATGGTGATGAGGAGGAGGAGTTTCATTCTCCTATGAGAGAAGCATGCTCAGGGAAGAGGAAGCCCAAGTGGCTTCAGGACACCTTGAGAGATGCCACATCTGTTGCTGAGCCGAAGAGGCCGGTCAGAGAGAGTAGACCACCTGAGAGGTTTTGTAGTTATATGGCGATGGTTACCAGCATCCTTGACTCTGAGCCTTCTAGCTATGAGGAGGCAGCTAGCCAGCAGGTTTGGAGAGAGGCCATGCAGGACGAGTATTCTTCTATCATGAAGAATGATGTTTGGGAGGTGGTGCCGAGGCTTGAGGGCAAATTCGTGGTTACTTCCAGATGGCTTTACAAGGTAAAGCATGATGCAAATGGCAGCATTGAGAAATTCAAAGCGAGGTTTGTGGCTGGAGGGTTCTCCCAGGTAGAGGGAGTTGATTATGAGGAGACCTTCGCTCCCGTGGCTCGATATACTTCGATCCGCTCCATTATATCGATAGCAGCAGAGCTGGGTTGGAAGATCCACCATATGGATGTGAAGACCGCATTTCTCAATGGCTTCATACAGGAGGAGGTGTACATTGAGCAGCCACAGGGCTTTGAGGTGCATGGGAAGGAGTCCCATGTGTGCAGATTGAAGAAGGCCCTTTATGGCCTAAAGCAAGCTCCCAGAGCTTGGTACTCCAGGATAGATGCATACTTGCAGGGGATGGGTTTCACAAAGAGTGAGGCAGATCCGAACCTTTACTTTATTGTGATTGGTGAGGAGCCTCTCATTCTGGTGCTGTATGTGGATGACTTGATCATTACAGGTGCAGAGAGACTCATAGAGCACTGCAAGAGAGATCTTGCGGCGGAGTTTGAGATGAAGGACATCGGCTTGATGCATTACTTTTTGGGTTTGGAGGTGTGGCAGGAGGAGGGGCATTTCTTCCTGGGGCAGGGGAAGTATATTGTGGACATCCTTAGCAGATTCCACATGGAGGATTGTAGACCCATGTCGACACCGATGATCACCAACTGGAAGAAGCTTCATGCTTCGGATTCCGAGTTGGTGGATCCCACATTGTACAGGCAGCTGATTGGTTCCTTGATGTATTTGGTCAACACTAGACTAGATATCTATTTTGCAGTCAACACGATGAGTCAGTTTATGTGTGAGCCTAGGAAGGTTCACTGGGTGGCTGCAAAACACATTTTGCAGTACTTGCAGGGGATAGTGGATTATGGTCTGGACTACAGGCAGGGAGATGGAGTGAGATTGGCAGGATACACTGATTCTGATTGGGCAGGTTGTGCTTCTGATAGGAAGAGCACTTCAGGGTGTTGTTTTGGGTTGGGTTCAGCAGTAGTGTCATGGTTCAGCCGGAAGCAGCAGTCAGTAGCACTGAGTTCAGCGGAAGCAGAGTATATGGCAGCCAGTCTAGCTAGTTGTGAGGCCATCTGGCTTTGCAAGATATTGTTTGGCTTATTTGGTCAGCCGTTGAGACCTTCAGTGATTTACTGTGATAATCAGAGTTGCATTAAACTCACAGAGAATCCAGTATTTCATGACAGGTCAAAGCATATCGGGATCAGATATCATTTCATCAGAGACTATGTTCAGAAGGGAGTTGTGAAGCTTGAGTATATTTCCACTGATGAGCAGGTTGCAGATATTCTTACCAAAGCCTTACCACGGGGCAAGCATGTCTACTTCAGAGACAAGATGGGTGTGGTGAGGAACACCTTCCTCGGTAAGAGGGAGTGTTGAAATTTGGTACCGGAGGACAGGTGGTTCCCTAAGGCTTTGATCTTTGGCCTAGGGAAAAGTGTCCAAAAGAATTTAATTTTTCTCCTAAAGTAACTTTATAATTTTTATAAAGTTAAATCTAATTTGAAAGTGACTTTAAGTGATAAAGTTACTAAGTCTAATTTTAAAGTGACTTTTATAAAGTCAATGAAAAATTAGAAAGGAAAAGTGACTTTGGAAATAAATGACTAAGTGGGTCTTTATTAAAGTGGGGTGAATTAAAAAAATAGAAAGTGAGATTTAAATGAGCATTTAATCTCAGCCATTGATCTAAATCTATTTCAGCCATTGGATTTAGGGATCACCCAAAAGTCATTTAGGGTTGGGTTAAGGGAGGAAAAGGAGGAAAAGATCATTCATTCTTTCATGAGCAGATTGAGAGAGAGAGAGCAAGAGAGCAAGGGAGATTTCTGGACAAGGAGGAGAAGGAGGCAGCAGCTTGGCACACATACCAAGGCAGCATTTAAGCAAATCCTTACAGCTGAATGTGCAAGCAGTAAAAGGCATATTTTTCTTGAGCAAACAGCAAAAGGCAGATTTGTTTTTGCACAGAAATCGAGGCAGCTGATTTTCTGCACAAAAATCGAGGTCTGTACAGCATGTCCGTACCGTTCGTACCATCCATACAGCCGCCCGTACTGTCCGTACAGTGGCCGTACAACATTGTGTTGATGTTTGGAAATTTCTGGTGGGCTGTGAGGCTCAGAAATCGAGATAAGTTGTAAATTTGTTTGCTGATTTTCGCTGATTTTTGCTAAAAATTTCTCACTGTAAAAAGGCATTTCCAGAAATAAAGAAGAGCTCTCAAACTGGTTTTCCCCAAGAGTTGTAGGGGGTTTTTCCAGGGTCAAGTTGACCAAAAATCACTGAGTTTAAATGTGTTTTAATCGCTGTTTTTAATTGCTGATTTTTATTTCTGCAATTTCCAACATTCTGAAAAATTTCCAGAATTTGTGTTTTCAGCAATATTTATTTTTTTCAGTCTATTAAATGTATGGTTATGGGAATGGGCATTTAACTACATGGGAGAAATAAGGTGAAACTGAAAACCGGGGTGGGAAACAGAAAATTTTACATTTTTTTTTGTTTTTTTTTTTTTTTCGCAGATTTTGTAAACAAATTATTCATATATGTTATAGACTATTGATTAGTGATAGTCCACGTAAAATATCAATAGAAATCAAAATGGTTCTACAACTCAGTTAGATCGCTTATATTTAGAACATAAAATGAACAATAAAAACAAATTCTTTTATTAATTTATTCTTTATAATAAATCAAGTAGTATATATGTACGGATCCAACCCTAGATGAAGACATCAATCTTCAATTCCCCAGGCTTCAACCTGTAATGTGTCGAGCACTGACTTGGACTTTCGAAGGCACCAACCTTGTTAATTTTGAGGCACCAACCTCAAGGGATCCTACCCTATATCTGGTTTAGGCTTCAACATGATTTCTTGAGGACTTCGATCCTCTAGGGCTCCAACCCTATCTTCCAAGGCACCAAACTTGTCTCTATGAGGCTCCAACCTCCAGGGCTCCAACCCTATATTTGGTACAGGCTCCAACCTAGTGTTCTTTAGGACTCCTATCCTCTAGGGCATCAACCCACGACTTCAATTTTTCAAGATAAGTTTAATGGTTATTTAAGGCTCTCAATATCTTCTGCAACCAATCCTGACAATAATTTTCACCTTCAACAATGCCCTTGATCTCCAAAGGACTTAGCTCTTCAATGACAACTTTGTATTCTTAGAAGGTGTCTCCAAAACTCTTCATGTTACCCAAACAAAACTTCTTCAAGGTCACCTCCTGATGGCTTCAATGCATCATGGTCTTCAATGATCTCCACAAATCTTCAATATGCTGCTCCACAAAGTTCTCCAACTCTTCCCTTTTTTTTCTCAAGAGAAGACTTCAACAAGCTCTATTTTTCCAATCCCAATAAATCAACACTTCAACCACAAAAACTACGACAACTTCGACTACAACAGCTGCGGAAACTGCGACAAATTCGACCATGGCAATTACAACAACTTCGACCATGGAAACTACAACAACTTAGACCACGACAACTATGACAACTTCGACCACGACAACTTTGACCACAGAAACTAAGTCAATTTCGACCACAAAAACTACGACTGCTTCGACTACGACAACTTCAACCACTAAGACTGCAATTCCAAGGCTCCACCGAGGTTCAATCAAACTACTATAACTTCTGCACCAGGTCTTAACTCCAAGTGTAAAACAAGGTCTGAATGTTGAGTACAAGCTCTTGTGCCTTATCCAAGAGATTGTGTGGGAATCTGAGCTTTTGTGGGAGAGTCCGAGGTTTTGTGAAGGAGTACGTGCTGTGGCTTATCAAACGCTGTCCCATAGTCTTCCAACAAAATGTTTGCTTGCCTTTTTATCATAGTTCCGAAGTTACTGTGGCTGCCTGGTGGTGTCCGAGTTAAGTTTCGCTGCTTGTAACTTAATCCTTCTAGCTGCTTGTGGTGTCTGAGGTTCTCTAGCTGCCTATGGTTAAGTCCAAGCCTCCACTATAGCTGCTTCAGTTGTCAAATAATTCCAATCTGATTTATAACCCAATCAAAAGATCCTCCTCAGTGTTGTTCCTCGTTGTCTTGTCACTTGACTGTAATCTTCACTGAAAATCCTTGGTCAAATGAGTGGTACGAACTTGTATTTATAGTGATTTTGTTTATAACTAAAGGGACATGTCTTTCTAGAGGGAGGTTGACATGAATGTTTAAGTGTAGGTCGGCTCACAATTAATTATATTTTTCTTAAATAAAAAAATCATTATGTCATCAACCACCGAGAGTTTGAGGACAAATAAGGGCTCATTAGAAAGAGGAAAAAATCCTCTTTAATATGGTGTAGGATCCATTTTGAAAGGATGCCTCCAAGGTGTCCAATTTAATTTTTCTTTGTGACTGCTCTTGAAATTTTTAGTATAGAAAGTGATTAGGACAACAAGGTCTTTAGGGATTCTTTATTGTTATGACTCCCAGCTCTTCATCATAGTGTGTCATCATGTATGTCATCAATATCATCCATGTCATCATGATAGTGTATTCAACATCCATGTCCTCATGATAGCGTATCCAACATCCATGTCCTCATGATAGTGTAGCATCATATATCGAATAATAGTGCAGTGATATGTCATCCATATGTTCTAGTGCAACGTCCATCAATTTGCCATCAAGTGATTTCCAAGTCCTTCATGTCATGTCTTCAATCATTGTCCATGTCATCAAATGGTCCTCCATGTCATCATATAGTCTCCAACCATGTCATCAAGACCTTCATCAAGTGCCATCACGTATGACATTATCAAGTGTGGTCATTCATGTATAGTCCTCCAATAGTGCAGTATTCATCAAGGGTAAGGACATCATACGGGTTCTAGACTTCTTCATTAAGAGTAAGAACATCATCATTTCTAGGGCTTCTTCATCAAGAGCAAGGATACATGAGGTTATGGTGTCTACATGGTTAGTTCAAGGACATATAAGACATTATGATTAATAGGCATCTAGGACAAGACATTTTCCTAAGTGGCATGGCATCATCATTAGTGACATGTGCTCTTAGCAACTTCATAGATAACATCCGTTAAACAATGTTGCACAAAGCAGGGACGAAACTGGGACCTTTCTTGGAAGCGGGGATGCGAAAGCATCATTTTCCAAAAATCTAGGAAGCAAAGCGTTTGCTATATATATATATGTTGCATTTATATTCAAAACAAACATCCCAAATACCAGATTAGTTGTAGGAGACATGAAAACATGCATATTTTTACATAAATCAAGATAGATATGGCATCCATGATTCCATCGTAGTTACTAACTTACTAGTATGTACATCAATGATTAATTTTTCGAGCATCAACCATCTATATTATAGCAATTACAAACATACATCAAATTTTTAAGCATATTATAAAACATAAAACATAGAGCATATTATGATTTATCTAGCAAGTGAGCAATTGTCAACATTTGTCATGTGCAAAATTCAAATAATAATGTTTACAAAATAGGTCACTTGGTCACCGCCAAGACAAAAAGGTTCAAATTCACAAGCCTACAAGTCTAATGATCAATCTATGACAAAAGTAGTAAACTGTGAATATATCTACTAATCTCTCCTACTTCCACCATGAAGAGAACGTGGTGGCAGGCCTCCATGTGAAATGAAGAAGATGGTGCCAATGGAAGTTGTGGCACTGAAACTGATGAAGGCGAAACCCATGCTGTTGGTGTTGAACCATGGAACCTGGAAACCAAGGGACCAGATGGTGGTGGCATCTCAACTCAATCATCATCATCCTAGAATAGCTCAAAAAATTCATACAAAAAAAACTGACGTAGGAAAACCTTGCTTTTACCCACAGTATGCATATTGAAATGCATAAACTATTTTGCCTAGGAATTAATATGACCTACCAAGTCAAATCTTCATTAGATAATGGTTAAGGCCCTTAATCAACCCTTAATCAATCCTTTCATCATCACAACTTAATGACTCTTATAATCCTTTCTTTAATCTTTAATATCGACGCTCTTTATACATCCATTATCATTAAGCTTTCATTAAACCTTCGTTTATCTTAATGCCCGCACATATAACTAAACCCCATAAAATTTTAATAACTTTGGGTCATAGACAGGCTTAACCCACAAATCAACTATCGGCGCTTTAATCTATTATAACCCTTTTATAATAGAATCCACAAAAACCATGTGTAAACATACCTTTTCGTGTTCCTTCATTACTTAGCACAATTCTCGAGGCTTCCTTTATTGCAATCACAATCACAATTCTCCGCGGGTCACACTAACACATGACTTCCTCCATCGCATCCGATATGTGATAACACATCAGATTCCAAACTACAATAAACCCGAGTCCATTACCTTCTCGAGTCCGCTCTATATCACATATCGCAAATCCTCTCACCCGATCAATACCGCTCATCGCAATGTCGCATATCGCAAGGGTTAAGGGTCATGGCACATCTACTATGGAATACTTGCGATGCGATCAAATCTCTGATCGCATCAGAAATCACAATCGCCCATCGCATTTCACATGTTGCAAGACTTGTGGCCCAAGGTTAAGTCCTCCCTTTGGAATATTGCGATGCGAGATTTAACAACAGTCCTCCATCGTTGATCTGAGCGCTCGATCCAACAGTTAACAATAAGATCGAATTTCGCAATCACAACTTGCTTGCAGGCGGGGTTTACCCACTGCTATAATATGTTGCGATGTGACACAACTTCCTCCCTTCGCTGCGACTTAATCCTGGCCATTGATCTTCCAGATCTGATGGCTCCTGTACACTAACACTTCATTTCTTCGTTCATCTCTTTATTTGGGTTATACGCCATTCTTCAATGGTTCACTGTGGTTTCGGTTATTTCAATGGTTCTCGTCCTTCCACTATTTCGCTGCGCGACTCCTCCTGAGCTTAACTCTATGTGTTTCTTTGATCAAGATCACTCCAAACCATTACTTGGGTTCTTCGAATGGATTCAACGATCCATTACGTTCCTCTATATTATTCTTCTCCTCTGTGTATTCACCTGGACTCTGCCTGCACACATATGTTATACAGAATACTCTGATTCATACATAACTTTAACATTTGATATTCAAATCACACATTTACACACTTTGGAATTAAATCTCTATATATGTACATACAACCAATAATTACATAACAATACTTTCTGTCCCTCTTTGGCCTGATCTTCTAATTACAGCTACCTTTGATTTACAAGCTGCCCGTAGGCTTACAGTCACACTCCAATTATCTAACCTAGTATCTATCTAATCTATCCAACCTCTGTCTATGCCTTTTTGTCTTGCTTTTATACAAAAGGATTCTAAAACCAATTCTTGGTTTAGATCCATAAGCTTCTCAACTAAATCCTGAAATCTCTTCCTCATCCCTAAGGATTCTCTCAAATCCACAAAATCATGATCTAATTCCTAATATGAGTTTTACAATTAATTCTCAAATCCCTCAATCTCTCAACTATCCTAAATCTCTCATATTCTCCTATATTCGAGAATATTTACAAGTATCCCTCACTATATTCAATTAAATCCTATTCTAGCGTCTCTCATTAAAATCACTCAAAACTCTTAATAATTACATTAATTCAATACTTAAGAAAGCAACTTCCCTAAAACACAAGACCCCCTATGTCTACTAAAATACAATGATAATGTTGAGCTGAATTCTCTTGCGTCAAACTCTCCATGTAAGAAAATTTATGACCACTTGGTCATAAGTCTAGATAATTGATTCCTCCTGGATCCTAGACATTATTTTGTAATCTGTCTTTGCTTGTCAATTGTTCTATTGCTGCTATTGTCTGCTGTTGTTCTCTAGGTCTCCATACCTTATGCTGCAATGCTCCACTTTCCATGCTTTCATAGTCTAGTATTGTCTTCCTCTTGTTATCGCTCCTCTCCTTTCTTTCTGTTGTCTTCTTCTGAGACACTTTCATCATTAACTTTCTTATCAACTCAATTTCTCTGTCCAGTATATCCTCTGTTTGCTGATTGTCTTCAACTCTTAATCGCTGAATTTCCATTACTACTGCCACTCTTTTATCCTTACTCTCTTGTTCACTATTGTCTTGCACCTTTTCAACTGCTGTCATATTGTCTTTTAACACAATTTTATGCTTCTGTTTTCTGTACCTGTCAACTTCTTCTTGTCTTTCATTTATGACAACTTCTTTCTCATTCTTCATCAACAATTTATCTTGAACATTTATTCTTTGCTCTTCCAACAATCTTCTTTGAAAGTCTAATTCTCTATATAATTCAACGATTTTACTTGGAGTAAACTTTGGAAATTTCACACAATCTCCCATTTCTTCATTTGCTATTGACCCATCATCACATGGTCCTTTTTTCTCTGCTAAATCTTTCTTAATATCCTTCAGTAGATGTTTTTCCTCTTCTTCTTTCATTGGGTTGTCCACCTGTGCCAAATATGTTCTAGTTTTTGCAACAAAATCTGCACTCATAAGCCAATCATCAAAATAAAAATTACAAGGCCTTTGTACCTCTTCTTCTTCTGGAAACCTTTCAGTATGTTGCTCTGATCGCTCCTTTAACTCCTCTGTTAGCACATCAATATGCTGATTCAAACTCAAAGAACTCTTGACACTGTCAGCAACTCTCGCTCCAACACCATCTGCTTTAATGATGCCTCTTTGCACTTGTTCACTGTAGCGAACTATTTCTTTTCCAGTTCCCTTGTCATATTCTGCTTCAAAACTTTCATTTTATGGATGGTATTCTTTCATGTTTTTGACAGTTTTAAAAGACCACCTAAAACCTGCAACCATACACAAATTATCAGTTTTAAAATCACAAGTCCTTACGGTCTCATTTGATGCTTCAGTCATCAAGTCTTCTGGTTGCTCTGAATCATTCATATGATCCAACTCTGTTGGATTCTCATCACTTTCAAAAAGTAACGGTCCACGTTCTGGTTTACATATCAAAACTTCAACATCTCCTTCAACATCTCCCTTTTTCTGTAGCTCAACTCTTTTGAACTTCTCTGTCTCCAATTTAGCATCTAAAATCTGTTCAAGTTCCCTCAGCTCCTTTATTAACTGCATATTCACCTGCTGATTCCTCTTCTCTTGTAGCCCCTGCCACTTCACTTTCTTTCTCATGAAATAACCATATCTATAGTCTGTTTCATTTTGCGTACAACATCTCCATTAATAATTCAAGCTGAACTGCTATCTCAGCCATTTCTTTATCATATTCTTTATCACTCATTCTCATGCCATTTCCCTTGAAATCCTTCTCCTTTTGTCCTTTGCTATGATCTCCTTCAAAATCTCTGTTATGATTGTCACTAGTCATCATCCTCTCCATCTTTATGAGTTCCTCACTTACTTCACTATGAGTTGCACTAAAGCCTCTAAAACAACAAGTCCATCCTACTTCCACTTACCTCACCAAGCTCTCCTCTGTACTTGGTCTTTTGGCAAACACTTGGTTCTCTATCTCTGGAACCTCCTTTGAGCACTTCTCTTTGCTCCTTCTAGGCTTCAACTCATCTGCATGCTCCAAATGGATCCTAGAAAACCCTCTAAGTCTTCTAAAGATCAAAACTAGCGCAAAAGAAGAACTCTTATAAATGGCGGATAACACTATTGGGAGTGAAAAAACATGAAAAAATGACCAAAAAACTGAGCATCGGCGGTTTAAACAACTTTGCACAGGAGCCGTCGGATTTGGCCGATCAATTGTCCAGATTCGATCGGCATATCGCAATCGGCGGTGGCAGGCGGAGGCTATCAGAGGCGACCATATAAATGTTGCGATAGAGATCAACGGGGTCAATGAGGACCGTCGATCAAGCGTGCAGATCGACGACCCAGGTTAACCCGCCATATTGCATCGGCAGGTTACAAGGGAGCGCTTACAACGACCCGGGGAATATGCAATGTGCAATTGTGATATATATCGCATCGCAATGTCGCGTCGGAGCATTACAAAGGAGTGGGGCCGATAACAAATGTGACTTGTGATAACTGAACCCGATAAGGTTACAGATGATATTTTATATATTTTGAGATCCAGAAAACAACATTTTCCTATGTATTTCACATTTCTGCTAAAATGAATGAAATACAAAGGAAATGCACCGATGCGATGAAACCAGACCTGAAAGGGTTTATTAATGCAGTTGTATATTGTTTCAACTCCGATGTGAGCCATTTTGCGGTATTTTCAATGTTTTAATGTATTTTTCAAATACAAAGGGAAACCACGAAACGAACGGGATTTCGGGCAGGCGTAGGCGGTAAGTGGTATTGGATGGGCTCCGTCCGATCCCATCCATTGGCTGACACATGGAGTGAGAAAACAACCTTTTCGGGTGGGTAATCTCCATATGCCTTCGTCGCCCGAAATGGATCTCAGTCGTTGGATCGAGATCACTCAGATCTACGGTGGAGATGCGATCACGATATAAAGGCGGACCCAATAGAAATATAGTGCAGATTTATGAATATTTGAAGTCCGATGAACAATGATTTGGTGGATTTTTCTCGTGTTTTAGAGTGTTTCTCTGTGTAAACAAAAAATGCTATTTTTGGGGATTTCAAAGGCCCGATGGTCCCTTCCGTTGCAGAACAGGGGGCCACCTTCCCTGAAGACGTTATGCCATGATTACTAATGCTCAGAAGGGGATTTGAACGGACAGAGGCCGGGAGCCAGAGAGCTCGAGAAGAGGAAACGAATAGATGGCGCCAATTGGCTTAAAAGCCATAGGAGATAGAAGACAAGGAGAGGCAGTGTTGAAACATAGCAAAAACAGAGATAAAGAGTGAAAGAAAGAGCCTGTGTACTTAGAGAGGCTTGAGGGATTCAAGCAAACTCCCGCTGTTTGTATCTGCGTGTTGAGAGTCAGTTGAGTTCATATTTTGTAAAACTTTGCTCTTGAAGACATAATAGAGAGGTCACCACTGAATTCTGGACCAGGGAGACGTAGCCCAGGAGTTTTGGGTGAACTCCATATTAAACTTGTTGTGTTATGTGTGTTTGTCTATTATGCTTCTTTAACTGCTTCATTGTCTATGTTATTCACAATCTTATCGATCCATTGCACTAAGTAATATAGACAAATCCATGCACATGAGTCTGTAATACCTTAAAAGTAATGTAAGATCTCATTTATAGATCAAGTGGTATCAGAGCTTTAGGTTTGCTAAGGTTAAATAAGCTTGTGCTGGATTGTTGAATGCTAACTAGGTCAAAGCTCAAATTAGGAGAAGGAGAGCTTGTTGAGATTAATCCAGAGATTGGAAGAGTCTACGCTCAGAGGAGAATGGCCGGATAAGTCCCATTGGAATTAGACTCTCAGTTCATGGACAGTTTCATGACCATGAGAGCCATGGTGGAAGAAATGTATCGGGAATTTAAGAAGGATCGAGGTGCAAGCACCTCAACACCCGAACAAGGCAAAGGAGTAGAGGAACCTCTTCTAGATGGCCATTCGGAAGGCAAAGGGAAAGGGGAAGAGCCTCCTCCATTGACACCTCCTTCTAGCCCTAAAAATAAAAAGAAGAAAACATCTTTGATTAAATTAGATGTAAAATTTGATTTGCCAATCTATGATGGAGAATTAAATGCAGAAAAGCTAGATAATTGGATTAGACAGATTGATGTATATTGCAGGGTGCAAAACATTAATTCAGAAAGGAGTAAAATTCAACTGGCCAGCCTTCGCCTTGGAGGAACTGCCTTAGTGTGGTGGGAAGGCAGGACACAAGCTGATTTGAAGTAGCATGGTAAAATTCTTTCTACTTGGAGTGAATTTGTTTCTGCCATTAAAAAACAATTCTATCCACTAGCTTATATGCAACAAGAAATGATGAGTTGGCAAACTCTTCACCAATTAAAGGGGTAAAGTGTACAAAGCTATACCCAGGAGTTTAGAAAAAGAGCTTTAATTCTAGGCATTTCTCTAGACTCATCTGAAACTTTATTGAAGTATATAGGTGGTCTACATAGCTATTTGAGGCACACCATTTTCATGTTTAACCCTACTAGCATAGATGAGGTATCAGTTTAGGCTACACATCTAGAGGCTAGAGGCAAGAATGTGAACCTAGAGATTGGGGGATCATCAAAACCCACTGCAAGTAAAAACAAGGAAAAGAAGAAGCTGAGATGGAAAGAGAGGAAGGCAAACACTGTATAGAAAGACAAACCTTCATGCACTCACTGCAAGAAGGATGGACATGATAATGCATATTGTTGGTCTCTGCATTTGGCGCTGAAACCCAAGAAGTTCGATGGCAAGAAGAAGAAGACTGCTGCTGCTATTCAGAAAGATTTGGGGTCAGACTCAGGTGATGAAACAATAGTCACAACCACAGGTATAAAAGGTAAAAATTCTGAAGCATCTACTAGTAATTCTGCACAATCTATTGATAATGAAGAAAATGAGAGGAAAAGACATGAGATTTTTCATATTAGAGTTATTTCCAAGCATCAAAAGATTGATACTTTATTTGATAGTGGATCACAAGTAAACTTGATTTCTGAAGTAATTGTAAAGAAGTTGGGATTACTAACAACACCTCATAAGAAGCCATATCCATTAGGTTGGGTATGTGATAAAACAAAGCTACAAGTGACTAGACAATGTAAACTTAGGTTTGAATTTGGGTCAACATTTGTAGATGAGGTTGAGTTAGATATAGTTCCCTTAGATATATGTGGTATTGTTTTAGGAAGTCCTTACTTGTATGATAGAAAAACCATTTTCTATAGAACTGAAAATAAGTATGAACTCACAAAATATGGAATAGAATATATTGTAAGAGCTCATCAACTCAAAAAAAATTATACTCTCATAAACTCAGGGCAGATGAAAAGAATTGTAAATATGCAAACAATTTTTACTAATGGTTGTAAAGGAAAAGAACCCTGATAAAACCAATGTATTTGAAGGCTGTGATGCTAAACAGAAAGCTGATTTAGAAAAAGTTGTTTCAGAATATGATATCCTATTTTAAGAACCTAAAGGTATGGCACCCAAGAGGGAAATAATACATGATATTCATTTGCAGCAAGATGCTCCATTTCCTAACATCGGAATGTACAGGTTATTCGCTTTAGAGAATGCAGAGATCAAGAAGTAGGTACAGGAGCTGCTCGATAAGGGGTTCATAAAGACAAACACATCACTATGCGGATCTCCAATCATGTTGGTGAGAAAGAAAGATGGTTCGTAGAGGATGTGCATTGATTACAGAGCACTAAATAAAATAACGATAAAGAATCGTTATCCTCTTCCTCGCATTGATGATCTATTATATCAGCTGAAAGAAGCTATTTACTTTTCTAAGTTAGACTTGCGTAGTGGCTACCATCAGGTCAGAGTTGCATAACAAGATGCATGGAAGACTGCTTTCAAAAGAAAGCAAGGGTTGTATGAATGGCTGGTTATGCCTTTTGTCTTAACTAATGCTCCTGCCACTTTCATGAGAGTTATGAATGATGTACTCGGACCTTTTATTGATGATTTTGTAATTGTATATTTAGATGAAATTCTTGTTTTCAGTAAAACATAGGAAGAACATTTGAAGCATGTAAAGCAGACTCTAGATGTTTTGAAAAGAAAAAATATCTATGTTAAGTTATCAAAATGTGAATTTGGAAAAACATCTTTAAATTATTTGGGTCATATTGTAGGGGGTGGTGAATTGAAGATAGATCCCTCTAAGGTTGAAGTCATTGTGAACTGGCCTAAACCCAAATCTGCTACAAAAGTTAGGAGCTTCCTAGGAGCAACACAATATTGGAGAAAGTTTATTGCTAACTTTTCCTTGATTGCAGCTCCCTTACATGCTTTAACAGGATTGAACAAGGTGTTTCAGTGGGGAGGCAAACAACAGAAAGCCTTCGACACCTTGAAAGAAAAAATTAGTACAGCACCAGTACTAGCATTGCCAGATCTTCAAAGACCATTTGAGATTGAAACAGATGCTAGTGACTATGCCATGGGAGCAGTGTTGATGCAACACGGTAAACCCATATGTTATCATTCTGAGACATTTAATTCTGTAGTAGTTAATTATCCCACATATGATAAAAAATTGTATGCATTAGTACAGAGTGTGAAAAAGTGGAAACATTTTTTAATGGGAAAAAAAACAATCATCCATATAGAACATCAACCACTTTAGTATTTGCACTCACAAACTAAATCACAACAATCAAGACACTATAGGTGGATGGGTTTTCTACAACAGTTTCATCCAGTCATCAGATATAAGAAGGGCATAGACAATAAAGTTGCAGATATGTTGTCCAGACAAATCATAAATGCATCTACTATACTTAAGCATAACTCAGTAATGCATGAAAGTTACATTAAACAATATGCTCAAGATATACATTTTAAAGATGTATATGCAACTTTAAGTCATGGAAAACAAGTAGAAGAATTGGACTATGATGTTAAAGACCAACTCTTGTATCATTTGGGAAAGTTATGCATTCCACAAACTGAAAGAGTTAACATAATTCGGGAAGCACATGCTTCTCTTATATCAGGTTATTTTGGTGTAAGTAAAACAGTTGCACAGCTGCAAAGGTTCTGCTATTGGCCAAGAATGCATGAAACAATTTCTATATATATAAAAGGGTGTACCATGTGTGCTAAAAGCAAGCCCAACAATAGAAAATTAGGCTTGTACACTCCACTTCCAGTTCCTTCTCGTCCTTGGGAAAGTGTTTCCATGGACTTTGTTGGGGGATTGCCAAAATCTAGAAAAGGTCATGATTATTTATATGTTATTGTGGACATGTTCAGCAAAATGTGTATTTTAATGTCTTGTAACAAGCAGATTACAACTTAACAAACAACGAAGTTGTTCTTTCAGCATGTCTGGGTTCATTTTGGGTTACCCACATCCATTGTATCTGATCGAGATTCCCGATTTGTTGGGAAGTTTTGGTCAAGTCTACGGGACTTGATGGAAACCAGACTGAAGAAGAGCACAACCTTTAATCCTCAAACAGATGGCCAAACAGAGGTGGTCAACATGACAGTGATCCAGTTGTTCAGGGGTTATTGCAGCAAGCATCCCAAGCTTTGGGATGAACATTTGTGTTATGTGCAACATGCTTACAACCATGCCAAGCACTCTTCTACACAAAGATCTCATTTTGAGACTTGTTTTTGTTTTACACCAAGGTCTCCCTTGGATTTTGTCTTTGGAAAAGACATAACACTTGATGGACACAGTGATGTGGAAAAAGCAACCAAGTTCATTGAACAGATCCAAGAAATTCACCAGGCAGTGAAAGAACAACTGGAAAAGAGCTAGGCCAAGTACAAGGTAAGGCATGATAAGCATCGAATTTAACATAGCTTCCAAGTTGGTGATCAAGTCTAGCTGTACATCAGCAAAGACAGAATGCAAGGTGAAGGAAAGAAGCTGAAGCCAATAAGGTATGGGCCTTTCAAGATACTTGAGAAAATTGGTGAGAATGCTTTTCGCCTTGATTTTTCAGCTTACATGCACATCTATTCAGTAGTTAATACAAAGAACATGAGACTGTTTGAACCTTCATTGATTGAAGATCCCGAAGAGCAAAGTCAGTTGCCTTATATTGATGATTTGTTGCCTGAATATCTCAATGAGTTGCAGGAAGATACAGTTCTAGACAGGAAGGTGAGAACTACACGCAGAGGGGATGTTGAGTATCTTAGAATCAGACTCAAAGGTTCAAAACCAAGCAGTGCAATATGGATAGAGATTGGACAAGTGAGGAAGTTGTATCCTCACTTGATTTATGCTTAAAAACAAACATTTGGTGGTCCAAAATATTTTTCAGTGGGAAGGCGTGATCCGAATGGATCCTAGAAAACCATCTAAGTCTTCTAAAGATCAAAACTACCACAAAAGAAGAACTCTTAGAAATGGCAGATAACACTATCGGGAGTGAAAAAACATGAAAAATGACCAAAAAATAGAGTATCGACGGTTTAAACAACTTTGCACAGGAGCCATCAGATCTGGCCGATCAATGGTCCAGATCCAATCGACATATCGCAATCGGCGGTGGCAGGCGGAGGCTATCAGAGGTGACCATATAAATGTTGCGATAATGATCAGTGGGGTAAACAAGGATCGTCAATCAAGCGCGCAGATCGACGGCCCAGGTTAACCCGCCATATTGCATCGGTAGGTTACAAGGGAGCGCTTACAACGGCCCGGGGACTATGTGATGTGCGATTGCGATATATATCGGATCACAATATCACGTCGGAGCATTACAAAGGAGTGGGGCCGGTAACAAACGCGGCTTGCGATAACCGGACCCGATAAGGTTATAGATGTATATATTTTGAGATTCGGAAAACAACATATTCTTTTGTATTTCGCATTTCCGCTAAAATGAATGGAATACAAAGGAAATGCGCCGATGCGATGAAACTGGACCCAAAAGAGTTTATTAATGCAGTTATATGTTATTTCAAGTCCGATATGAGCCATTTTGCGGGATTTTCAATGTTTTAATGTATTTTCTAAATACAAAGGGAAACCACGAAACGAGCGGGATTTCGGATGGGCTGTAGGCAGTAAGTGGTATTGGACGGGCTCCACCCGATCCCATCCACTAGCCGACACGTGGAGTGAGAAAACCGCATTTTCGGGCAGGTAATCTCCATACACCTTCGCCGCCCGAAATGAATCTGAGCCATTGGATCGAGATCACTCAGATCTACGATGGAGATGCGGTCACGATATAAAGGCGGACCCGATAGAAATATAGTGCGGATTTATGAATATTTGAAGTCCGATGAACAATGATTTGGTGGATCTTTCCCGTGTTTTACAGTGTTTCTCTGTATAAACAAAAAATGCTATTTTTTGGGGATTTCAAAGGCCCGATGGTCCCTTCCGTTGCAGAATAGGTGGCCACCTTCCTTGAAGATGTTATGCCATGATTGCTAACGCTCAAAAGGGGATTCGAACGGACAGAGGCCAGGAGCCAGAGAGTACGAGAAGTGGAAACAAACAAACAACGCCAATTGCTTTAAAAGCCACAGAAGACAGAAGACAGGGAGAGGCAGTGCTGAGATAGGGAAAACAGAGACAGAGAGTGAAAGAAAGAGCCTGTGTACTCAGAGAGGCTTGAGGGATTCAAGCAAACTCCTGCTGTTTGTATCTATGTGTTGAGACTCAATGGAGCTCACATTTTGTAAAACTATGCTCTTGAAGACATAATAGAGAGGTCACCACTGAAGGCTGGACCAGGGAGACATAGCGCAGGAGTTTTGGGTGAACTCCATATTAAACTCACTGTGTTATATGTGTTTGTCTATTATGCTTCTTTAACTGCTTCATTGTCTATGTTATTCACAATCTTATCGATCCATTGCACTAAGTAATATAGACAAATCCATGCACATGAGTCTGTAATACCTTAAAAGTAATCAAAGATCTCATTTACAGATCACTGCATCTTCTAAGAACACAATTGTCCTCTTTATCCAATCCCTGTTGGAATTCCTTAAGGTTCTACCACATTCTGCTTTCACTTAGAAACTCTTACCAACTTCTTTTATCTCTTAGCAATTCTACCCATATCCTCTGTGGAATTGCCTTTGGGAGTTACAAGAATACTTTTGCATCAACACAAATACCACAACTTTCGAATCTTCAAATGAAATTAAAATAAAAACATTTTATCTCACCTTCAAAATCTCTGTCTGATCTTGTCTCCCCATTCACCTGCACTTTGAATGGACTATTCTTTTCACTAGCCTTCAACTGTATCTTCAAACTCTGTTACTTCAAGAACTTGCAAACATCCCTCTTACAATTTAACTACTGTAATCCTGCTCTAAAATTTCATTGATTCAATATTTGCTAATCATTAGACGAATTTGCATACCTTCACCTATCTTCAGGATCTCACCATTTTTGCAAATTTGTTTCAACAGATCTTCATGCTTCCACTCCGCAAACTTTCAACATTCAACTACTGTCAATTAGATTTAGAATCTGGTTCTTTCTTTCAATCTTCCGGCTTGATATTCTTTTGCTGAGATACTTCATTAGCTGCAACTATCAATCTTCAATCTATTTCTTTATCCAACAAAACTCAAATCAGAGTTAAATAAAACAATACCTGCATGATTTCACAAGTAGTCTCCATCCACTCTTCACATTCAAGTGAATCTCCATTCTTCAAAACATCGTTATGGATTCTTTATGTTTCTGCAATCTCTTCTTAATTCTTACTCACCTGCATCTAAGAACTTAACTGTTCTTCTCCAATTTCAATTTCAAATATTTCACAATTCCAATTATACGGATTCATTGGCCATAAATCACTTGCTCTACTTTTCTCAAAATCTGAACATTTTATCAAAATGCAGAAATTACAAGATTAGTATTCCTCTTACCAATCTCCCAGCTTTACCTTGGTTGAAATCACCAACTATCAACAATACTCTGTCCCTTCTTTTGCACGCAGAATCTTCTTATGCTCTGATACCACTTTGACGCAGGAAAACCCTGCTTTTACCCACAATATGCATATTGAAATGCATAAACCATTTTTCCCCAGGAATTAATATGACCTACCGGGTCAAATCTTCATTAGATAATGGTTAAGGCCCCTTTTATTAAAACTTGGTGGAATGATTTATCAAACTAACCACAGATCAACCCTTAATCAATCCTTTCATCATTGGGACTTAATGACTCTTATAATCCTTTTTTTAATTTTTAATATTGGTGCTCTTTATACATCCACTATCATTAAGCTTTCGTTAAACCTTCGTTAACCTTAATGCCCACAAATATAACTAAACCCCATAAAACTTTATTAACTTTGGGTCATACACAAGCTTAACCCACAAATTAGCTATCGTCGCTTTATAATAGAATCCACATGAACCATGCGTAAACATACCTTTTCCTATTCCTTTACTTAGCACAATTATTGAGGCTTCCTTTATCACAATCGCAATTCTCCGCAATTCACATTAACACATGACTTCTTCCATCGCATCTGATATGCGAAAACACATCGGATTCCAAACTACAATAAACCTGAGTCCATCACCTTCTCGGGTTCGCTCTAGATTGCATATCGCGATTCCTCTCGCCCGATCAATACCGCTTATTGCAATGTCGCATATCAGAAGAGTTAAGGGTCATGAAACATCTACTATGGAATACTTGCGATGCTTTCAAATCTACAATCACCTCGGAAATTGCAATTGCCCTTCGCATTTTGCATGTTGCAAGACTTGTGGCCTAAGGTTAAGTCCTCCCTTTGGAATATTGTGATGCGATATTTAACAATAGTCCTCCATCATTGATCTGAGTGCCCAATCCAATGGTTAACAATAAAATCGCATTTCGCAATCGCAACTCGCTTGCGGCCGGGGTTTACCCATTGCTATAATATGTTGTGATGCGACACAACTTCCTCCCTTCGCTGCGACTTAATCTTGGTCATTGATCTTCCAGATCCAAGGACTTCTATACACTAACACTTCATTTCTTTGTTCATATCTTTATTTGGTTTATACGCCATTCTTCAATGGTTCATTATGGTTTCGGTTATGTTGGAGAGGTAAATCCCCTCTACGGATAGAGGCGATCCCTACTAGCCCAGAACGGGTCTAGCAACAATCAATCAATGCTACTGTGCAAGTTCCTAATTGCAATTAAAAGAGAGGCAAAGAACACCTACTTGGATTCCAACGCTATTGTTTGATGAAGAGATGCCGCTCTCGCTCCTTCGCTCTGGCCGGTCACAATCCTCCACGATCTCCGTGAATAGATACCTGCACACACGAAGAGAAAGACAAACACAAGCGTGAAATCTAATAAAAGCAATTATACATCAGTCAGAAAGGATGTAATTCACATTAACCATTACAAAGACAAATGAGAATGGAACCATAACAGTAGTCATCTATTATTAAATCAATAACAGAGAAAGGTACAACCAAAGTTCTGACGCTGAGTCCTTCTCTAGAGGGTCCAGCCAGCAAGTCTCTTAAGCATTCACCCTTGGAGGTAGATTCTCCCAACACAAAAGCTCTCTCTCACACAAGCAATACTCACAACCTTCCTTAAGCTTTCTCTAGCAAAACCACACTTGTCACACCAACTACCTACTAGCAGCAGCAATCCAAGCACTATCAATTCCACACTATCCAAACTAGCTGCTCATGGTAATGGCGGAGGTTTAAATAGAGAAGAGGTCTCCATGAATGGTGGAAGGACAAACTTATCTTCAAGGAAGGTGGTTCCAAATGACGAACAAACATGCCATAGAAGGGAGGGCGATACTCACAAGGCCAACAACCAAGTCTGGAACCATCTGGAAGGCTGGCTGTTGGAACAAATTCGCCCAAACTGGATCAGCGCAGATGTAACACTGAACTGACGCGCTGACAGCGCATCACAGTAACAGAGAAGGCTATTTCAGCGCGGCTTAATACTTTCATAGGATGCGCTGGCGCAAAAAATTCGACTAGCGCGGGAAACCCGTGTGCTTCCGCGCTGGCAACGCATCAGTTACACTATCAGCTGCTTGTCAGCGCGGGTATTTTAATAATAGACGCGCTGATGCAATAAACTTTGACAAAGTGGGTCATTTGGCCAGTTTAGAGAGCATGTGCATGGTGCATTTGATTTCATGAGACAGTAGGGAGACTGACAGGGAGACAGTGACAAATAACTGCGTAACAGGTTATTTTAATGGTTCCCATCTTTCCACTGTTCCGCTGCACGATTCCTCCTGAGCTTAACTTTATGTGTTTCTTTGATCAAGATCGCTCCAAACCATTACTTGGGTTCTTCGAATGGATTCAATGATCCATTACTTTCCTCTATATTATTCTTCTCCTCTGTGTATTCCCCTGGACTTTCCCTGCACACATATGTTATACAAAATACTCTGATTCATACATAAATTTAACATTTGATATTCAAATCACACATTTACACACTTTGGAATTAAATCTCTGTATATGTACATACAACCAATAATTACATAATAGTACTCTCTGTCCCTCTTTGGCCTGATCTTCTAATTACAGTGGCCTCTGATTTACAAGTTGCCCGTAGGCTTACAATCACACTCCAATTATCTAACCTGCTATCTATCTAACCTATCCAACCTCTATCTATGCCTTTTTGGCTTGCATTTATACAAAAGGATTCTAAAACCAATTCCTGGTTTAGATCCATAAGCTTCTCAACAAAATCCTAAAATCTCTTCCTCATCCCTAAGGATTCTTTTAGATCCACAAAATCATGAACTAACTCCTAATCTGAGTTTTACAATTAATTCTCAAATCCCTCAATCTCTCAACTATCCTAAATCTCTCATATTCTCCTATATTCGAGAATATTTACAAATATGCCTCACTATATTCAACTAAATCCTATTCTAGCTTCTCTCATTAAAATCACTGAAAACTCTTAATAATTACATTAATTCAATACTTGGGAAAGCAACTTCCCTGAAACACAAGACCCCCTATGTCTACTAAAATACAATGATAATGTTGGGCTGAATGCTCCTGCATAAAAAACTACTAGTTAACAAAAAAAAATTAAAAACAGGAATTAGAGAAATGATTTATAAGAAAAATTCATACCACAATGGACATACCTGGATAAGAGCATCCTCTAATTGCTCTAATCGCAACACTCATCCTCTGATTGCTCTAATCGCAACACTCCATCATCCAAATTGGGCTCCTCTGGATTCTTGTCCCAAATCTTAAGGTCTTTATTAGTCTTTGCATCATCACAGTAATGGGACAACAATTGCATGCTGTAATGAACATAAACCAAGCTCTTTGCCTGGTCTAAACTCAACCTGTTCCTTTTAACATTGTGGATGAAAGAATAAGATCTCCAACACCTCTCTACAGAATAGGTGTTTACCACCTGTGATAGAACCCGCAATGCCAAAGTTTGTAGAAGTGGAGTAGCACCTCCATGCATGTTCCACTACTCGAGAAGAAAAAGTATCTCAATCTCTAATTGCATGCATGCTCCCAAATGGACCAGTGTTAAGCGTATAGTTGCTCAACTGGCTTCATACCACAGCAACCTCATCCTCATCAGGGACTAATTTACTCAATGCAATCATATATTTTTTGTGAACCTCTTGATCTTGGTGTGGTTTTTTCCTTCCCCCCCATAAGGTGCTGGTGTTGAAATCCATGATGGATGATAATATTTAGGTGTCAAAACATATGCTAATGAATGTAATGGAACATTTAACATTTACCATCGGTTTTCCACCTCTGCACGAATATAATTGTACAAGGTGATATCCCTAGGCTCAACATTGTCTTTAATCTACTCCAACATGCTATCCATTTGCTCATACACCTCCCCAATTATTGGTCGATATGAATCTCCAAACTTGATCATATAATAAATTGGTTTGGTGAATTGCAAAACACATTTAACCTGTGACCAAAAGAACATGTCAAGAATAGTGTCCTTGGCTACATTAGAATCATCTCTATCAGTGTTAATTTCCTCCCATGATTTAGCACACACCATATTAGTTAAAGCTTGTCTCACCTTCACTAGCCGCCTAAAGGTGAGGTAATAACTAGCAAATCTTGTTTTTGCAAGTTTATGTAATTGCAACTTGGAGTAAGTTGCATAGAATTAATTTACCCTTGTATTCCCTGTGATGAATTTAATGAGTTGCTTCCCTCTCCTGTAAAACTTATTAATCCACCCACATTCTTTATGATTCACAATATCATAAATCAAAAGGTTCAATGTGTGAACGAGGCACCCAAACCAAAATATGTGTGGATGAGTACACTCAATAACTTTTCCTGCTGCCTTACAATTTGCTGCATTATTTGTGATCACTTGAAGCACATTATCCAGACCAACATCTCTGATTGATTGTAATAAGAGATCTGCAATGTTTTGGGAAGATGCACTAATGGAGGAGGAGTCATGACATGTAATAAATTTTGCACCACTAGCAGAAACACCAAGAACATTTATCAAATGTTGGTTTCTAATATCTGTCCACCCATCTTATACAATGGATACCACAAAATCTACACACTCATTTCTAAAACGTGTCAAAGCTCTTTGAACCTTTTCTTTTTCTCTTTCGAATAACATTGTTATAGCTTTCTCATAGTTGGGGGACTTGTATCCTTTTGGGGCTTCATTGATGGCCTTTACCATTTCATGCCAATAGGGAGAGGGAAGCACATTGAATGGTACACCGCAAGCATAAATAAACCAGACTATCTTTCCATCCACATCATCCGTCCCATCAACATTCAGGAAATCCCCTATTGTTCTTTTACCTCCAGAGCTTTCAGAAGTACCATGAGGAGATGAGCTACCAAATCTAGAGGTTGCACTTGATTCAGAATGAGTTTTTTGTTTCTTGATTTTTTGTTGTGAAAACTCCTCTATTTGGATGTATTTTTTTTCTTTGTTCAACGGAAATGTTTGGGCAAATTTGTATCCCCACAACACCCTTTTTTTCATCACTGTCCATCACCCCACAAAGATGCCTCCTCACACGAGTATATGAACCACTAAATGGTTTTCCTCCATGACAACCATGAGGGCACAAAAATTTGTAGCTTCCACCACCCCTTCCCCTTCAAGTTTGGTCACATAGTTCCACAAGGGTGTTAATGAAATTTTCCCCTCTAGTGTTTCAGTGTTCCCTTCAGATTCAACTTCATCCCCTTCCTCTTCAAACCCTTTCTCCTCATCATACATTGGGTCACTCATATTGGGGCCACTATCCTCTTGTTCTTCTATTCCTACTCCCCCTTTCCATCATTAAAACCAAAAGTGGAATGATACATAAAAGCTAAAAGAACACCATCTTGGAATATGAATATAGGTGGTGGAAAACCTGCAATCAAATGAGCAAGTAGAAAGAATGGGAAAGAGTAGGAGAGGAAGGAGAAAAATAAAAAAAACAATGTCAAAAAAATGAGGGTGTTTGGGGTTTGCACTTACCTATTTAGCTCTTGTAGATGGAAGTACTCTAAGCTCCTCCTCCCTCTCCTAGCTCCTCCTCCCTCTCCTAGCTCCTCCTCCTCCCCCTAGCTCCTCTTTTACTCCTCCAAGCTCTCCTTTCTTCTCCTCTCTTTCTCCTCTCTTCTCTTCTCCTCTCTTATCCAAGTTCCCATAAAATAAAAGTGAGCAAATGAGAGATGAAAGGGTGTTAAATCCATTCACTCCTCACCCTAACCCAATGTGGAACCACCCCCAACCAAGGAAAAAGAAAAAGAAAAATAAAAAAAGAGATTTTTTTTGGCTCGTGCAGTGAAAACGGCGGACGCCTGGGCAAATCGGTCGCGATCCGTACAGATCGTACCTGGAAGCACCGCGCTTCGAACGACGAAATTGCCATATGAAATGCGTTCCAGAAAAACTGAAATGCGAATCGGCCATAAGATTCCGAAAATGGAAGGACTCAGATTTATCAGCTTGATTCGCGTTTCGGTTTTTCTGAAACACATTTCGGAGGGCAGTTCACCCACGCATATGTACGGATTACGGATTGAGCTTTTGATTTGGGGGAGGGGGGATGTTTCTTGCAACGTTGTCCTTAACACCTAGGGATTACATGAGGTATAGACATCATAAGGTCATCTCGACCAATGCCATATTGACATCAATGACAAACTTGATTAACAATCTCCCCCTTTGTCATTGATGGAAATATTCTTTCCTTTCCAATATTCTCTCCCCCTTTGACATCAATGGAAAATGGGGTGCCCAAGTACTCCCCTTATTACGTTGCTTCATGCTGCTCCCCCTGTCATTGTCCATTTTGGATTTCTTCATGGATGAACCAACTCCCCCTGTCTACACAAACTCTTCTAGCCTCTTTAGACAAGAAAGATTGTTGCCTTGTGATCAAGTGGAATTCAGCCTTCAACCATGGTCTATTTGATGAGTAAGGAATCATGTTCTTCAATGGAGTTGCTCTCAAGAGATGATCTATCAAAGGATGATTGTCCATGTGTGACTCATCCAAGGTTTTATAACGCCTTTTCACGGATAGCTTCTATAAGAATAATCAAAATCTCTCCCTACTTGTACGCATGGTATTTTTTTGGCAGAGACTCATCAACCCTTTGGAATATCAAGGATGCATTCATTAAATCAACAACATGTGTTGTTGGTTGGAATGTTCAAGAGAATTTCAGATCCAATTTTCTTCCTTTTCCATACTTGTGTAACTTTCTTTTCTGGTTTGGTTGTCATGGTTCTAGCTTGTGTAGGGACCCAAGTCAAGTTACAGTCACGTGCCATATGTCCAATGTTATGGAAATTGAAGCATTCCATCTTGTCCATGAGTGAGAAATCATGACTTATTCTTGCAAATTTCTTCTAGGAGATTGATGAGGACCATTATATTTGTCTTTGTGATATGCCCTATGATCTTTTTCCATGTTCCCAAAGTTTGTACAAGAATAATAATAACCAATAAATATACTTTGGTACCTGGGAGATGAATATTTCCTTGATGTACTTCTGAAGTATTTTTGCCTTGGGATTCTTTAATGATATTCATTGCCTTTTTAATTCTTGACACCATATGCAAGTCTCCTTGGAGTAGGTTTTCTTCCATCGTTGTCTTGAATCTTATCCTTGCCTTTGTTGGAACTGGGAGCATCAACATTTTTTCTTGGCTTCCTCACATCCTTTTTGTTTGAAGTATTATCATTCTTTCTTGAGGATTTACATTTCTTCCTAGCTTCCTCACATCCTTTTTGTTTGAAGCATTATAATTCTTTCTTGAGGATTCACTTGCATAGCCAAGACCTGATTTATCAAGGGGATACATTTGATGACTTAGGATGTCATTTAGGGTTTGAGAACTTTTCAAGTTCTTATTTAGAAAGTAAACTTCCTTTTTAAGAAAGACAAATTCTTCCTTCATTTTCTTGCATTCTTCATCCTTCTTTGATAAAATGATCTCCATTTCTTCCTTCTTCTTGGTTGCTTCACATGATTGGGCCTTAAGAGAAGTGATTTCTGATTTTAACTTGGTGATGTCGTCATTGTTTTCTTCTAGTTGGCATATCATGGTGTTTCTCTTCTTTTCTGCTTCATCAACTTGTCCTTCTATGAATGTCAAAGCTTCCATCACCTTCTCAGCTCCTTGTGCTTGTTTCCTTGCTTCTTCTAGTTGAGATCTAAGGGAGGAGATCTCTTCCTTGTATTGACCAATCTTTGCTTCAAGTTTGTTCAAGCTCTTGTGCCTTTGTTCAAGGTGGCTTGACAAGGTATCTTCCCATTTCTTTGCCTTCTTCCAATTGATTTGTCATGGATATGACTTCTTCATGATTCTTTCTCTTGTTTTGATGAAATTCTTCCTTAATCTTGGTGAGCTCCTCATCTCTTTCTTGTAATTTAAGCTTGATAAGGTCAACTTCCTTCCTTGTCTTGTCTTGGTCACCAACTTGCACCATTATACATGTCTTTGTGATATGCCCTACAATCTTTTGCCATGTGCCCAAAGTTTGTACAAGCATAGCAATAACCAAGAAATAAACTTTGGTACCTGGGAGATGAAGGTTTCCTTGATGTACTTATGAATTTTTTTGACTTGGGATCCTTTGATGATAACCATTGCTTCTTGCTTCCTTGACACCATTTTCATTTCTTCGTGGATGAGGGTTTCTTCCATAGTTGTCTTGACTCTTCTCCTTAACTTTGATGGAACTGGGAGCATCAACATTTCTTCCAGGCTTCCTCACATCCTTGTTGTTTGAAGCATTAGGGTTTGCATCATTCTTGCTTGAGGATTCACCTACATAGCCAAGAATTGATTTATTGGGGGAGACCTTTGATGACTTAGGATGTCATCTAGGGTTTGAGAACTTTTCAAGTTCTTACTCAGCAAGTCAACTTCCTTTTTAAGAAAGACATTTTCTTCCTTCATTGTCTTGCATTCTTCAATCTTCTTTGATAGAATGATCTCCATTTCTTCCTTCATCTTGGTTGCTTCACATGATTCGGCCGTAAGAGAAGTGATTTCTGATATTAACTTGGTGATGTCATCATCCTTTTCTTCTAGTTAGCATGTCATGGTGTTTCTATGCTTTTATGCTTCATCAACTTGTCCTTCTATGAATGCCAAAAATTCCATCACCTTCTTAACTCCTTGTGCTTGTTTCCTTGCTTCTTCTAGTTGAGATCTAGGGGAGGATACCTCTTACTTGTATTGACCAATCTCTGCTTCAAGTTTGTTCAATCTCTCGAGTCTTTGTTCAAGGTGGCTTGACAAAGTTTCTTCCCTTTTTTTTGGCCTTATCCAATTGATTTGTCATGGATATGACTTCTTCATGATGATTTATTTTGTTTTGATGAAATTTCTCCTCAAGTTTGGTGAGATCCTTCTCTCTTTCTTGCACTTGAAACTTGAAAAGGTCAACTTCCTTCCTTGTCTTTTGCTGGTCACCATCTTGCAATTTCTTCTTAAGTTCCTCATTTCCCTTTTTCAAACCGTTAATCTATTCCATGGTATCTATAAGTTTAGTTAGGAGATCTTCTTCAAAGTCTTATTTGATTTCTTCTTCTTCTAGGTCTTCTTTGGCCTTGATGTCATCATTCTTATTTTTAGCTTCCTTGATGGGTTCTATATTTCCTTCTTGCTTTCCATCATCTTCTTGACTAGAGGTCATGGTCAATTCTCCTTTTGAGTGAAGGTCATGAAGTTTGTCCCATATATCTTTTGCTGACGAACGTTTTTCCAAATTGGCCTTTATAGGATTTGGTAGCCCATTCAAAATTGTATTCATTTCTCTTGTATTGTACTCCTTGGATTCTCTGTCCATTGTTTTATTAGTAATCACTAATTCCCATACTTCAACGCCTTGAGCCATTAAGAGATTTCTCATTTTTACCTTCCATACATCAAAGTTTCCATTGAACATTGAAACTTTCTCAATTTGATTGTCTTCAATTTTCGTGGTTAAGGAAGAGACATCTTTAGGAGGATTGGAGGATTTCTTCCTTTGCTTTTCCATTTGTGTTCTAAGGATCAAACTTCAAGCTTTTAGGCTTTGAGTGAAGGTATTGGCTCCAATACCAATTGTTGGAAATACTAAGAGTGGGGGTTAATCAATATTTATTTTCAATTGTTATTTTTACCAGTTAGATCACTTATATTTAGAACACAAAATGAACAATAAGAATAAATTCTTTTATTAATTTCTTCTTTATAATAAATCAAGTACAATATATGTAGGGATATAACCCTAAACGAAGACATTGATATTCAATTCCTCAGGCTCCAACCTGTAATGTGCCAAGCATAAACTTGGACTTTCCAAGGCACCAACCTTGTCAATTTTGAGGCACCAACCTCAAGGGCTCCAACCCTATATCTGGTTCAGACTCCAACCTAGATTCTTGAGGACTCTGATCCTCTAGAGCTCTAACCCTATCTTCCAAGGCACCAACCTTGTCGCTATGAGGCTCTAACATCTAGGGCTCCAACCCTATCTATGGTACAAGCTCCAACCTGGTCTTCTTTAGGAATTCTATCCTCTAGGGCTCCAACCCACGACTTCAAATCATCAAGATAAATTTAATAGTTCTTCAAGGCTCCCAATATCTTCTACAACTAGCCCTGACAATAAGCTTCACCTTCAACAATGCCCTTGATCTCCAAAGAACCTATCTCATCAATGACAACTTTGTCTTCTTAGAAGTTATCTTCACAACTCTTCATGTTACCCAAACAAAAATTCTTCAAGGTCACCTCCTGATGGCTTCAATGCATCATGGTCTTCAATGATCTCCACAAATCTTCAATATGTTGCTTCACAAAGTTCTCCAACTCTTCCCTTTTTGTTCTCAAGAGAATACTTCAACAAGCTCTATTTTTCCAATCCCAATAAATCAACACTTCGACCATGAAAACTATGACAACTTCGACCACAACAACGACGACAACTACGATAGCTTCGACCACGACAACTACGACAACTTCGACCATGGAAACTACGACAAATTCGACCATGGTAGCTTCAACCACAACAACTACGACAACTTTGACCATGGGAACTACGACTACGTCAACCATGGCAACTACGACAACTTCGACCATGGAAAATACAACAACTTATACATCTAAGACTTCAATACCTAAGCTCCACCGAGGTTCAATCAAACTACTGTAACTTTTGCACTAGGTCTTAAATCCAAGTTTAAAACAAGGTCTGAATATTGAGTACAAGATCCTGTGCTTTATTCAAGAGATTATGTGGGAATCCGAGCGTTTGTGGGAGAGTCTGAGGTTTTGTGAAGGAGTCCGAGCTGTGGCTTTCGACCATGGAAACTACGAAAAATTTGACCATGGAAAATACAACAACTTATACATCTAAGGCTTCAATACCTAAGCTCCACCGAGGTTCAATCAAACTATTGTAACTTCTGCACTAGGTCTTAAATCCAAGTGTAAAACAAGGTCTGAATGTTGAGTACAAGATCATGTGCCTTATCCAAGAGATTATGTGGGAATCCGAGTGTTTGTGGGAGAGTCTGAGGTTTTGTGAAGGAGTCCGAGCTGTGGCTTATCAAATGCTTCCCCACAACCTTCCAGCAAACAATTTGCTTGCCTTTTTATCACAGGTCCGAAGTTACTGTGGTTGCTTGGTGGTGTCCAAGTTAAGTTTGGCTTCCTGTAGCTTAATCCTTCTACCTGCCTGTGCTATCTGAGGTTATGTAGCTTCCTGTGGTTAAGTCCAAGCCTCTAATGTAGTTGCTTCAGTTGTCAAATAATTCTAATTTGATTTATAACCCAATGAAAAGGTCCTCCTCGGTGTTGTTCTTCACTGTCTTGTTACTTGACTATAATCTTCACTAAAAATCCTTGGTCAAATGAGTGGTACAAACCTATGTTTATAGTGATTTCATTTATAACTAAAGGGACACGTATTTATGAAGGGAGGTCGACATAAATGTGTAAGTGTAGGTCGGCTCACAATTAATTATATTTTTCTTAATTTAAAAAATCATTATCTCATCAACCACTTAGAGTTTGGGGGCAAATAAGGGCTCATTAGAAAGAGGAAAAAATCCTCTTTACGATGGTGTATGATCCATTTTGAAAGGATGCCTCCAAGGTGTCCAAATTATTTTTTCTTTGTGACTGCTCTTGAAATTTTTAGTACAGAAAGTTATTTGGACAACAAGGTCATTAGGGCTTCTTTATTGTTACGACTCCAAGCTCTTCATCATAGTGTATCATCATGTATGTCATCAATATCATCCATGTCATCATGATAGTGTATCCAACATTCATGTCATCATGATAGTGTAGCATCATGTATCCAATAATAGTGCAATGATATGTCATCCATATGTTATAGTGCAACATCCATCAATTTTCCATCAAGTGATTTCCAAGTCCTTCATGGCATGTTTTCAATCATTTTCCATGTCATTAAATGGTCCTCCATGTCATTGTATACTCTCCAACCATGTCATTATATAGTCTCCAACGTATGACATTATCAAGTGTGGTCATTCATGTATAGTCCTCCAATAGTGCAATATCCATCAAGGGTAAGGACATCATCTGGGTTCTAGGCTTCTTCATTAAGAGTAAGAACATCATCATGATTTCTAGGGCTTCTTTGTCAAGGGTAAGGATACATGAGGTTATGGTGTCTACATGGTTAGTTCAAGGACATCTAGGGCATTATGATTAATAAGCATCTAGGACACGACTTTTTCCTAAGTGGTATGACATCTTCATTAGTGACATGTGCTCTTAGCATCTTCATTAATAACATTCTTAACACCTAGGGATTTCATGAGGTTTAGACATCACAAGGTCATCTCAACCAATGCCATATTGACATCAATGACAACCTTGATTAACATTTTTTACCTTGAAGTGTCTTCCCATTAGGTAAGGTCACCATTGCTTTAGTGCATATAATATTGCCAACATTTCCTTTTCATAAATTGGTTTGTGTAAATACATTCCTTTGATTGGACGAATTTCAAAAGAAATGGGTCTTACTCCTTGCATTAAAACAACGCCAATTCCATTCCCTGATGCATCAAATTCCACAATATTTTTTTTGTGAAGTCTAGCGTAGCTAAGACCGGTGCTTGGCACATTGCCTCTTTAAGATGTTCAAAGGTCTTTGTTGCTTCTGGAGTCCAATAAAATGCATATTTATTTCCTAATAATGTTAGAGGTGCCGCTATTCTCCCATAATTCTTAATAAACTTGCAATAATACCCTGTCAACTCGAGAAATCCTTGAAGATGATTTATGGTTGTGGGGATTTTCTATTCCTGAATGGATTTAATTTTTTTAGGATCCACCTTAACACCCTCATGAGATACAATATGACCCAAACATTCCACCTCCTCTACTCCAAAGAAACATTTGAAGGTTTTTTCATATAATTGTTTATTTGCCAATAGTTTGAGCACCCTGTCGACATGTTCAACATGATCCTTCCATGACTTGCTGTAGATTAGTATATCATCAAAAAATACTAACACAAATTTTCTAAGGAAGGGTTTGAAAATGGAATTCATCAAATCTTGAAATGTGGAAGGTGCATTAGTAAGTCCAAAAGGCATGACCAAAAATTCATAATGACCCTCATGAGTTCTAAATTTTGTTTTAAGAATGTCTTCAGTCTTTATTCTAATTTGATGATATCTTGAATGAATATTCAACTTGGTGAAGTAAAATTCTCCATGAAATTCATCCAACAATTCATCAATGAAAGGAATGAGAAATTTATCTTTAATAGTGAGCTTGTTGATCTCCCTATAATCTGGACAGATACGCCATGATCCATCCTTCTTGTGCACCAATACTACTAGAGCAGAGAAAGAACTTTGACTAGGTTGAATTATACCAACCTTTAGCATTTTTGCAACCATACATTCAATTTCACTCTTTTGGGCATAAAGATATCTGTAAGGCTTGATGTTTGGAGGAACACTTCCTGGAATCAAGTGAATCACATGATCATGATCATGAATAGGTGGGAGGCCTTTGGGAGTCTCAAACACCTTGGAATGATTGTCCAAGAATTTTTGGAGATCTGGAGAAATAGATGATTTCAATGTTTGAACCCCTAGTGAGCATAATTGTGCAATTACGACCCATTGTTCTTTATTCAAAATACTTATCATGCCATTAAAGCTGATTATCTTTCCTGGTTTCCCTGCGATACCCTTTAATTCAATTTCCTTTCCTTCCCAATTTTTTTTCAAGAAAATTTCTTGAAAATTGAAATCTATCGTCCTCAAATATTGTAACCATTGGAATACTAGTACAACGCCAACACCACTCATTGAAATGCAAAGCATTGGAATTTTCAATACATATTCCCCCATGGTTAGCTTGATATTATGACACTTTCCAGAGAAATTTATAGTTCCTCTATTTGCAACCATCACTTGACACTTTGGTGTTGGATATATGAAGCAATTCAATTCCTTGGCTATCTTACAATGAATAAAATTATGGGTAATACCCAAATCAATCAACACGATTACCTTTTTCTTCTTGATATATCCTTCTATCTTTAGAGTTTGAGGAGTGGGAATTCTTGCCAATGCATTACAAGAAATGGTCAGATTCATTTCTTCTTTCTCTGGGGTTGGTTCCTGGTGTATATCCTCCTCTTTTGATGTTTCTTGTTCTTTTTCTTCCTCCTCTTCACAATCTATGTAGAATAATTTCTTCCCAGCACACTTATGACCTTTAGTGTATTTTCTATCACAACTGTAACAAATCCCTTTTGCTATTTTTTTCTCCAATTTTTGTGGTGTTAACCTTGTAGGTTGTGAAAGACTATGAGCAACAACACTTACATCTTTATAGTTGTGAGTGGTAGACTTCCTTATTGCCATAATTTTATTTTCAACTTTTCTTGCCACCTTGAATGCCTTCTCCAATAAATCAGGTTCCTAAAGGCGAACCTCATGTTGGATGTTATATTTTAAAGTCCATATGAAGACATCAATCCTATGCTCCTTTGGAATATCAGTTACCCTAATATTCAATTTTTGGAAGTCTTCAATGTGCTCCACCATTGAACCCTTTTGTTTGAGATTTATCAATTGATTAAAGAAGGCCACTACTCTTTGTATCTTCATAATGTACTATCATTTCCTTTGTAAAAATTGACAAGGTGACAAGTGGTTTACGAGAACAAAGCCATTTATACCATACAAATTGATTGGGTTCTAAATATAAATATGCAATACATACTTTTTGTGAGGGTTGCACATCCTGTAAATCAGAATATTGCTCCATCTGTAGTATTCAAGTTACTGAATCCTTGCCATCAAATTTCCTTATATCTATCTTTGGAATGTTGTGGTTCTTAAACCCCACATTGGAGTCTCTAAGTAATTCATATTCCTTTTTTCTTCATCATGATTTTCATGGATTACCTTGTCACCACTCGGAAAACTTTCTTCTAACAACTTTACCAAATCTTCCTTTAACCCCTTTATCTTGACATTCATCATTGCTTCCATGTCTACTTTTAAACCACCATTCAAAACTCCCATATCCATTTTTATACCATCTATCTTAACTCCCATGTCCATTTTTATACCATATATCTTAACATTCATCATGGCTTCCCATTCATCTTTCGTTACTTTTTGCGAGAGCAAAATTTGTTGCACTTGGTCTCGTAAATTTGATATATCTTACTGCATTTCTTCCTCTTCTTCATGCGTCATAAAAGAGTTTTCTGGTTGCTTACTAGGTGTGTCCACTTTTTTGTTTTGAGGAATTTTGTAATCAAACAATGATATCTCAGCTTCAATATGCCCTTTGAATCTCTTCAAACTGATTTTTCAAACAAAAGTTATGCAAGTTTAAAAAAAAAAAACACACATTTTTCTTTCTTTTTATGAACTTGATATTGCAACTGTTGTATCTTTGTAATTCGATATCTCTAAGATATGAAATTAGGCCCTGTGGTAGCCCTCTGAGTCTTATTTCTATTGCCACAAGTCAGAAATTTGGGTTCTTCAAGTTAAATTTATTCCCAATCTCCCATGATTAACATAAACTTTGAAACGAGAACTGATATTGTTATCCATTTTGTAGAGATAGCAAAAAAGTGACCCGATTTTGTAAAGGGGTGATGCAGAACACATTTTTTTTTAGAGCATAGTTTTTGGCACTTAATTTTTTTTATGTACATTGCGTTTATGGGAGTGATTTTCATGCAGATTTAAAAAAGTGGTTATTCTGCGTCAGACCCTTTTTTTTAAAAGATCAATTTTTTGACTTTAAATTTTCTAATGTATGAAATGTAAATAATTATTTTGACTTTAAATTTTCTAATGTATGAAATGTAAATAATTATTTTGCAAATTTAATAATTTTGGAAGTGGTCTTCTTCTTCATATTTTCTTGTTTTTATTTTTATTTTTTTTGTAATGAGGTTTTTATTGATTTGCATATTTAAAGAAGGTCGATATTTTGCATTTTCGATATTCTACATATTTATACATCGTTAATTAAATTTTCAATCCACATGAAATAATTGTCTCTTAAAAACAAATATAAAAAAGACAAAAATAAAAAATAAAAAATGTGTAATTTTTTTTTTATCTCATAAATCTTAAAAGAATTTGGAAAAAAACAAAATCAATATATATATATATATATATATATATATATATTAGCAAAAACTAGGAAAAAAAAATAAAAACAAACTAGTTTAAAAAAAATAACGGACAAAATTAAAAAAACTAGTAAAATTAATATTGAAAAAAACATAAAAAGTTAAAAAAAAATTATCTCACAAAACATAAAAGAATTTGGAAAAAAAACACTATATATAAAAGAAAAAAAAAAAAGAAAATTAACGAAAAAAAATTAAAAAATTAACGAAAAAATTAAAAAATTGGTAAAATTAATATTAAAAAAACAAAAATAAATTTAAATTATAAAAAAAACAAAAAAAGCATATTTTTTATTAGAAAAAGAAAAAATGTAATTGTTTTTTAGTAAATATACATATTTTATTAAAAAAATTATTATTATTATTATTTTTTTTTAAACAATCTTTTTTTTATTAAAAAAAAATTCTATTTTTCTTAAACAATTATTATTATTATTATTATTTTTAATTTAAAAATACAAATGATTAAATCTACATTTTATATTAAAAAAAAATAAAAAAATTAAACCTACATTTTATATTTGAAAAAAAAATTTACATTTTTTTTAAAACAATCTTCTTCTTCTTCCTTTTTTCTTTTTACTCTTTTTTTTTTAAAATACAAATCATAAAAAATATTTTAATTTTTTTTTTTAAAACAAATTTAATTTTTTAATTTAAAATTTAAAAAATTATTAAACAATATTATTATTTAAATAAAAATTTTAAAATTGTTTAATAATTTTTATTTTTGATGATGATGATGATGATGATGATGGTTAACGTCCCCTGAGACCAAACATTGGTCTATCAGACCTAAAAACAAATTATTTAATTTGATTTAAGATTTTATTCCTATGCTCAAAAAGTTTGGAGAGAAGACTTCCAAGCTCACTATAATTTTGACATTGTAAAAGGCTAGGAAGGTCAGTGTTGTAACAAAGATTGTGAAACTGAGATCTAATGTGATTGTACGCGGGACACTCTAAGAGGAAGTGGTTTTCATATATATATATATATAATAAAAACAATTTTAAAAAACATATTTATAATTAAAAATTAAAAGTGTTTAATTTGGGGCGGCCGTGGGCCTAATTTTTTTTTTTTAGACAAAGATCGGGTGCTATATATTAATCTGAAAAAAGAAGGCAGATTGCCATACATAAGATGCTTCAAGTGTGTTTTGAATCCAAGGAATCACAAAAAAGTTTCTTTCCTTGATTCTGACTTTAGTTTGACTGCCCCTAGTGCTACTTATACTACTATAGATTTCTACAAACTGGCGACCCCAAAATTTACATCTGCAACACATGACTAATCAATCTCAATATGGCTTATCTTCCTTGCTGTTGATCCTTCTGGATCCTGGTCAGTTGCAATTGGCTTTGCGCTGGAAGAGGATGTCACATCTTTCTTTTCCATCATATATTTGAGTATTGAGATCCTTTCTTCTGCATGACTACATCTATTGCTCAAATCACTGAACTGCTCATGAAGGGAGTGTACCCTGTGTAAAAAGAGATTCATCTCCACTCTATATTTTTCATGGAGGATTTTACATTGGTCTTCAAGCCTGGTTTCCAAGCTACGCACTTGATCCTCCAGCGCTCTCTGTTGAGCTCGAACTTCTTCAAATTCGGCTTGCAGATCCCTGCAGTGAAAACATTGCTCCTCCATTGTGCCCTTTGAGTGATTGCTGGCACTACGTCTTTGCTTATCTCCGTGCCTCTGAAGATTTATCTTGCTGCTAGTGAGAACAACACTGCTCTCAAGGATGCTAAAAACACTTGGGGATATATACTCGGACTGACAGAAACTATCGCAGATAGCTTGGTGAGACTCAGCTGGGATTCCGCTCTGAAGCCTACGAAAATAAGTTCCAACTGTGGGATGTTGAGACTGCATACCGGGGATATATAAAGGATTTCCCTGAATGCAGTGATGGGAAGGGGGACTGCGCATCCCAATGTTCCTCTGCACCTTCCGACACATATCTTGATCAAAATCTAGTGTTTGATGGCGAGGACGATTTCCTTCTTTGTGAATCCTGGTTCCCATGCTCTGAGCTGATTGCCTGATCGGGCTTCTGATGCAATTCCTTTCGACCTTATCTGTTCTGTCCTCTGCTCTGCTGATTTGCCTGCAGTTGCGGATTCTATTGGTTACGGTGCCCCATGTGCTGACTATGTGCGCGTTCCTCATGGCAGTGGTTGGGTGGACAAGATATCATTGCAGCTGAGTTGGCCTTTGGGGCGTTCACAGGCCTTGCTGGCATATTTGTCAGCATCTTTATTGAGACCCCGTAGAATATGGTAATAACGGGCTTCCTCCAACATGTCGTGCAGTATCTGATTCCTGCTGTTGATTTGTTGCAGTAGAGTATTGGCGAGCTCTGCCTTTGCACCATGAGCCGAATTATGATTGCAGAGTCGCCAAAGACAACCACCTTCTTGATTCCCAGCTTGATCAGTTGGGCGAGTCCTTGGAACAAGGCCAATCCCTCAACCCTGTTGTTAGAGAGTTCACCCAGCCCCCATTCGAAATGCAAGATAGACTCTCCATTAGCATTGCAGATGTGGCCTCCTGCGCCTGCTAGGCCAGGATTTGATTTTGAAGCGCCATCGAAAAATAGGTAGAAACTGTTGCAATTGCTCAGCCAGAGAGCAAATTCTTCTTCCTTGAGCCTCAGTTTCCAAACATTAGTTGGCTCCTTCGATTGCAGATTTTCTTTTCTTGGATCCTGGGCGCTGATAATGCTACCATGTCCATAATTGATCAAGTTTCTTTCTTCTACACTGTAGTTGATGACCTCGATTTTGCCTTGGGTGCGGGCTGTAACAGCTTCCACCGCTAAGCTCTTGGCTTTGTGACACATGATTCTAATGTTGTATCCTTTGTCTTGGAAAACCTTCTTATTTCTGGCTAACCATATACTCCAAAGAAGAGTTAAAGGTATTGTGTTCCATATCCGCTGTGTTAATTTGCTCTTCCTGCTTTTCCATGGGCAAAGTTTCTTCCAATCGTAGACTGTTTCTACTATGGATGCCTTTGGATCCCATGTGACTTCCCCAACTGAGGCCATATCTTTCCAACATTTTACTGCTACTTGGCAATCTATGAACAAGTGTTGCATTGTTTCTTCTGCTTGGCAACAATTTGGGCATCTGGAAGGGCCCAGAATGCCCCTTTTTTTTAAGTTTTCAGCTGTAAGGATCTTACCTTTCAAGAGGAGCCAGAAGAAGAATTTGACTTTCGGGGGGGCTTCCGCCCTCCAGACCAATCTCCAATGACTCCAGATGGCCTGTGGAAAGGCTCTTTCACACAGTTGGTGATACCCTGCTTTAGCTGTGTAAAGGGTTCCCGTAGGATCCCAACGATAGCTGTCTTTTTTCCCTCTTTGAATCGGAGCTTTACTGTGCAGATGGTTCTTTAGTGCGAGGACACTTGTTTCTAGATCCCTGGGGTAATCCGGTAGAGTCCAGCCTGTCCAAGCTTGAGAGGGATTTCCCCATTGCGTAATTTGAGCTAGACACCAGATTCCTCTGCTGTTCAGCCAATTTATGGCTGGAATTGCATCTGTGTTGGATCCAATAGGGCGCTGACCTAGAATTCTATCATTGGAGATGCTTATGCTGTTCCCCCCTCCTGGGACTTTTGAGGTGTGTTGGACCATAAAGGGAATGATTTTCTTGCATAATTTCCAGATGTTGGAGTTGTCTCTGTTGGGGATATTGGTATCCAATAGCTGGAGCCTATTGCTGTTCAGATACTTGGCTTCTAGAACTGATTTCCACCAAGCTGTGTCCCCTGAAATTAGCCTCCAAATAATTTAAGCCCCAAGAGCTAAGTTCAGAAGTTTTGGAGACCTTATTCCAAGTCCTCCTTTCTCCTGGGGTTGGATAACATTCTTCCAGTTAACCAAGTTAAACTTTTTCTTCTCCGTTTTTCCTCCTTGCCAGAGAAAGTGTCTAAGGGCTTTTTCCATTTTATGATGGAAGGTCATTGGAGCTTGGATCAAAGAAAAGCGATAGATGGGTAAAGAGATCAGACCTGATTTTAGAAGAACGAGGCGTCCTGCTGGGTTCAGCCACATAGATCCCCATTGCTGAATTTTCCTTTTGATTTTATCCAGGATTTCATTCCAAGAGTTGGTGTTCAGAGGTCCCATACTCACCGGCATCCCTAGATAGGTGAAGTGGCTCCAGTCTAACTTGTATGAGACCCCTAACGTGTTTGCAATGCTGTGTATGGTGTGATTTGTTGCATTCCATCCATAGATGCAACTTTTTACTTGGTTAACTTTTCCTCCAGAATAATCCATGAATTGATCTAGAATCTTTTTGAAGCGCCTTGCAATGGTGTTCGAAGCTCCTCCCATCAAGAGGGTGTCATCTGCAAATTGGGAGTGGTTGATATTCTTTGTGCCCTGCTCGAATTCGATGCCTGTAATTAGGCCTATTCTTCGGTTGTAATCCAAGGCTTTGCTAAGGGATTCAGCCATGAGAATAAATAAATAGGGGGACAGGGGGCAACCTTGTCTGAGGCCTCGGGAGGATTGAAAGGCTGCACAAGGTCTTCCATTCACCAAGGGGGAGATCCAGGGATTCGAGATGCATGCTTTGATCATGTTAATGAAGGAGGTATTGAATCCCATTTTGTGCAAAACTGCAAACAAAAAGGAGTGTCTGACCCTGTCAAAGGCATTGGCAAGGTCTAGCTTTAGGACAAAGCCTTTTTCCTTTCGACTAATACTAGAATGAATGGCCTCTTGAACGAGAAGAATGGAGTCAGAGATGCGTCTGTTGGCTAGGAAGCCTCCCTGATTTTCAGAGATTAAAGAAGAGAGATGAGGCTTGAGTCTTGTAGACAAAATTTTTGTAATTATTTTGTAAGCAGAATTGCATAAGGATATGGGCCGGAATCTAGAGAAGGTAGAGGGCCTGTTCTCTTTTGGGATTAGAGCTAAATAAGTTGAGTTGGTGTAACCCCCCAACTTGCCTTTCCTAAGGACCCAACGTATCATCTTTAGGAGGTCCTTTTTGATCAGTTGCCAGTATTCTCTGAAAAAACTGATTGGAAACCCGTCAGGACCTGGAGCTTTGTCCGGATGGAGACTCCAGATAGCTTTTTGGACCTCTTCCTCTTCAACTTCTTGGGTGAGCTTGCTGTTCATTCCTTGAGTGACTTCTCTAGTCATGTATTGGAGTAAGCTTGAGTAGTCTTCCTCACTTTTGTCCTCTGTTAGTAGATTTTTGAAATGAGTGGTTGCTGCTGCTTTTATGGTGTCCTGGGTCTCGTAGCTGTTCCCTTCACTGTCTTTAATTGTGCTCACTGTATTCCTTGCCTTTCTGACTGTAGCTTGCTTATGAAAGTAAGAAGTATTTTTATCTCCTTCACGCAGCCATATCTGTCTTGACTTTAACCTCCATTTGATCTCCTCATCTCTAACTGTTTGCCGCAGCTGGGCATACAATTTTATCTCATCTTCTTTTGCTTGCTGGGAGAGTCCTACCTCTTCAATATTTTGCTGTATTACCTCGAGGTCTTTTTTGATGACCTTTTTTATCAGCTCGGGTTCCTGATAGTTAGCCTTTGCCCATGATTTAAGGGCCTGCCTCGTTTGCTTCAGCTTTGTTTCCCAAATGTATGTTGGGGAGCCTTCCACATGCTGAAACCAGGCTTGCCTCACCACTTCTCGAGCTGCAGAGATTCGGTTCCAAAGGGAGGAATATTTAAAGGGGAGGGGTCCGAGCTGGCTATGACTTTGCAAGGTAAGCGTGATTGGGTAATGGTCCGAGGCGGAGATATTGATGATGTCTGACTGACCGTTGGAGAAGGAGGATAGGAATGCGATGTTAATGAGGAAACGGTCAAGCCTTTCCATAATATTGCCGGCTCCTAAACGCCTGTTGCTCCAAGTGTACCTTCGATTCTTGGGTTTTATATCTACCAGATCTTTCTCCTGCATGATATGCTCTAACCGGTTTCTAAAAGGGTCTGAGCTGAAGTTTCCTCCTCTTTTCTCATTGGAATGCATGACCAAGTTTAGATCCCCTGCTAAGATGAGGTTGTTGTCATGGTCTTCTTCTAAGCTTGCTTCCAGGGTATTCCAGCTTACTTCTTTTTCTCTGTAGTGATTCGGTGAATAGACATTGTATATTTTAACCTCTGTTCCATTTTCCCTGCTTTCCAATTTTACACTTATCCAGTTCTGTTGGATTTTGGTGAAGTTGCAGCTCCACTTGCTGTTGTCCCACATTGTTAGGATGCCTCCCGAGGCTCCTCTTGCTTCACTGGCGCAGCCACAGTATTGCCTTTGTTGATTAATGAGTCTGCTGATTTCGGACTGATCTAGCTTTGTCTCTTGGATAAAGATAATTTCGGGCTTTTCACTTTGGATCAGCTTCTTAAGGGCCAATTTTTTTGAGGGGTGCCCTAATCCCCTGCTGTTCCAGGACAGCATTTTCATCATGATTTACCGGTGTTGTGGAGAGGTGCTCGCCTCTCTTTGCCCTTGTTGTTATTTTCCTTGTCCGAGATTCCAAGGATGTAGGATTCTATAGGCGTCTGTGATCCCATTGCTATATCTTTCTGTGTACTTTCTTCTCTGTGCTGTTTAGCTGACTTCCTACCTGGCCCATGCTTTTTTGGAATGTCGCTGGACGCTCCATGGTCCTTTGATGAGCTTCTAGTGATCCTTGTTGATATGGTATCGGGGGAGGGCTGGGAGGAATGAGGGGGTGAGGAATGGAGATGCTGATCAAAAGAAGGAGGATCCTGCTCGAGCTCATCTTCAGAGAGGGTTGCGAAAGGGTTGGAAGAAGGAGGGATGGTGGGATTTGAGGGCCGAGGGGGGGAGGAGGGGAAATGAGGAGGGGGCTGCTGAGAGGACGAGGGGGGTTGTTGGTGGGATGAATGAGGATGAGAGGGATGTTGATGGGAAGGTCCCGGGGTTTCAGATTCTGCTTGCTTCAAGGATGTAGTCGTTTTTTTTCTTTTGACCGTTTCCCATTGCCCTTCTTGCTCTGTTGATTCTACATTTATAAGTTTGGGGCATCTATTAGCAAAATGTCCATATTCGTGACATACCTTGCATTTGAAGGGTATCTGTTCGTAGTCCAGCTGTTGAATATGGCACCAGTCGTCCACTTTCAGCTTGATTGCTTCCGGTAGTCCGCGCCCCAGATCAACTTCAACACATATTCGCGCACAGGCTTGCATGTTGTCCTTGGGTTCACTGCGGTCTATATATTTTCCGACCACGTTTCCTATTGCCTTGACCGAGTCGTCGCCCCAGCAGTGGAGAGGAAGATGGGGAAGCCTAACCCAGACAGGGACAACACTCGGAATGTCTAGTTCTAGATCGAAGTTCGGGGTCCATTTGTTGAGATAGAGACCCCTGGAGTCCATGAAGTAAGGCCCGTTTCTGAAGATTAGGTCCTTGTCCTCCTTGGTTTCAAAATGAAAGGTGAAAAAACCTCTGCCACAGAACTTGATAGATATTTTCCCTTGAGTCTTGTCTGCCCAGTTTCACTCAACCCACCTTTGCACAGTTTTGGGTGAGGGCCATAGTCCTGTAAATTGGCCGATTAATCCTTTCTCCACTAGTGAGATGGCTGCCATGCGAGGAATGGTCGGAGGCAAATGAACTTCCTGTAACACATCTAGTTTCTTTACGAACTTGGTTGCTGTTGGCCTTGGTCTTTGCTGAGGCAGCGATTTAACCAGATTTGAAAAAGCTTGTTGCAGATCCGGATCCCCACCAGGCGGATCCGGGGGATCCATGAGGCTGATCGAATGAGCAGCAGCAGAAACGAACTCAGGCCGAAGTCAGGCTCAGGCGCGCGCGCGCGCAGAGCAGCAGCAGCAGCGGGTTCTCTCCTCTAAGAGTTACATGGGCCTAATTTTTTTTTAATAATGAAAACAAAATTAAAAAAAATTATTAAATATGTTGATTAAATATTTAATTATAAATATGTTTTTTTAAAATTATTAAATTCATTTTGTTTAGTTTAATAATTTTTATTAAAATTGTTTAATAATATATATATATATATATATTATATATATTTTATTTTTATTTTTATTTTTTTTTCAAATAAAAAAACAAAATTATATTTAAAATTTATTTTTTGGTTTGTTTTTAAATAAATAATGAAAATTTAATAATTTTATTTTATTTAATTGAAAAAACATATATTTTATATATATATATATATATATATATATATATTTATTTTATTTTATTTTATTTTATTTTGAGCTTATTTAATTTTTTCCAAATTTTTTTATGGTTTTTGGAAGATTTTTTTTAAAACATTTTTTATTTATGTTTTGTCTTATATATATATATATATATATTTTACATTTTTTTTTTAAGTAATCATCATTTTAATCTTAATTTCACTAGTTTTTATTTTTTTTTTGTTAATTTTCCAAATTTAATTTATTAATTTATTTTTTTAAATCTATTTATTTTTTTTAAGTTTTTTATTAAAGTTTTTTTAATTTTTCTATTTTTACCTACATAATTTTATAGTTTTTGTTTTTCCCCAATTTTTATTTTTATTTATTTATTTTTAAATATGTTTTTTTTACTATTTATTTGTTTATAATTTTTAATTTTTTCTAGTTTTTTAATTCTTATCTTTTATAGGTTAATTTTGTTTTTGTTTTTGTTTTTTTACATTTTTATGATTGATTTTTATTTTTGATGTTTGATGTTTATTTTTATTTTATGTTTTGTTTTTAGTATATATATATATATATATTATTTTTTTTTTTTTTTTTTTTTGAAATTTTAATGTTTTTCGGGGTCATGATAAAATATTTTACGCTATTATTTCGAAATGTTGAAATTTTACTCTTGAATTTTTTTTTATTATTCCAGCATCAACACTTTTCGTTTTGAGGATGTTTTTTGCACAAAATATACCATTGAAAAAAAAATGTTATTCGAACATCAACACTTCATTTTGAGGGTGTTTTTTGGACATTTTTTGCACAAAAAATTGGTTTTCACTGCCATTTTTAAAACGTGTTGAAAATTTCCCTAGAAAAAAAAAGGTGTTATTCCAGCATCAATACTTTTCGTTTTTAGCACTGTTTTTGATGTTTTTTCGGGGTTTTTTGGCCAGAGTTCCTGTTTTGAGTTTATAGTTCCCGTTTCAAAGTTTACATAGTTCATGATCACCTGATTATGGACTAGTTCAGTAAAGCGAAGTTGTACGGAGTGCCACATGCCACTATTTCGACCTTCTGTTATTTTATGGTTGTTAGGTGCCACATGCCACTATTACCCCATTACTATTGTAGTTTTATCTCTTATTAATATTGTTGTGCCCTATTATTCCCATATTGTTATTACTGTGCCCCATAGAATCCCTTTATTGTTATTTTGTGTCTTTATATTATTATTGTTAGGTCGGCTGGGTGACTCCTTAGACTCTTATACATAGAAAGGAGGTTTTGTCATTTGAATCATCAAAGAATCATTCATTTGTGTAATGTAAAGGAGGTTGCCCCTTCGAAAAAGCTGAATTCTAAGGCGTTGATCTATCTTTTCTATATCTTTGTGAGCTGGTTTCATAACATTTGGTATCAGAGCTTTGGATTCTATGGTTTTGCTGCTCCAAATAGGTCATCGTGGCATTTTCTCTATAAATTTTTTCTGCGACGTTTCAGAAGGGAAAAAAAACCCATTTGAGACGAAACCGCACTAAACTTCTTGTCTAAATTTTAGAGCTTTTTGCGCTATATTTGCGGAGATATGATCTGAGGAAGTTGGTCTTTTTGCAGACTCCTAAATTACATTCCAAACATGTGACCTGGGGAAAATCGTCATAACTTTATCTCTGAGCATCAGATTGAAATTTCGTAAGAAGGTACAGAAAGAGGACAGACTGTAGTTTCTTGTATATATTTTTCAGAGCCAAAGGTTGAAACAGAGACACGTGGCACGTCGTACAAGTTCGTTCTACTGAACTAGTCTATAATCAGGTCAATGTGGGAGATTTGGCATAACTCTTCCTTAGACAATCCAATTTGGATCAGACTGGTGGCATTGGAAAGAGGACATAGAGGGCTAATCCAGTGTGCAATTTCAGAACTGGATGATCCAAAATTATAGAGATACTTCAGAGGAAATATCGAGCTCCTACAAAGTGAAAAAATATGTGTAGATTTTTTTAAATTTTTGCTTAAGCTTGGTTTGAAAAATTATTTGAAGGAATTCAAAAGGCATAGTAGAGCATTATTATCAGTAACTGATGCCCCGAGGAAAGAAAAAGAAAACTCCTAGTAAGCAACCTGAAAGCTCTAGCATGACTTATGAAGAAAAGGAAGAAATGCAACATGATATATCAAAATTACGAGATCAAGTGCAACAAATGTCACTCATAAAAAAAGTAACAAAAACTAAGATGAATCGTTTAAAGAAATATGTAGAAGTTAAGATGAATGACGTGGAAGCTAAGATGGATGATTTGAAGATAGATTTGAACACAGTCATGGCAGATTTGAGGACAGATTTGACAAATTTTCTACACGAAATACTTACTAATGGTGAAAGGGTAGTAAAGAAAACTCATGATGCGAACAAAAGAAATGTTAGTCATGATTTCATAGACTCTAATGTTGGATCGAAGACCCACCATATTCCAAAAATCGATATGAGAAAGTTTGATGGCAAGGATCCCGCAACATGGATATTACAGATAGAGCAATTTTTCGATCTTTATAATGTGCAAAACACAAAAAGGTACATATTGCAACTTTACATTTGGAACCAAATCAGTTTGTATGGTATCAATGGCTTTTATCTCGTAAACAAATTATCACTTGGGCAATTTCTACGGAAGAATTGACAGCACATTATGAGGATAGAAAAAGCAACACTTTTTTTAGCCAATTGATAAGTCTTAAACAAAAGGGTGCAATAATGGAGCACATTGAGGAGTTCCAAAAATTGAACATAAGGGTAAAAAATATTCCAGAGGAGCATAGGATTGATGTGTTCATAGGGACTTTAAAGGATAATATCCAACATGATGTTCGCCTTTGGGAACCTGATTCATTAGAGAAGGCATTCAGGTTAGCAAGAAAAATGGAAAGCAAAATTATGGCAACCAGGAAGCATGCCACTCACAACTATAAAGATGGAAGTGTTGTTGCCCCTAGTCTTCCACAACCTATAAGGTTGAAACCACAACAATTGGAAGAAAAAAGAGCAAAAGGGCTTTGTTACAGTTGTGATGGCAAATACATTAAAGGTCATAAGTGTGCTGAGAAGGAATTATTCTACATAGATTGTGAAGAGGAAGAAGAAAATGAGCAAGAAAGGTCAAAAGAAGAGGATATACTCTAGAAACAAAGCCTAGATAAAGAAGAAATGAATCCTACCATATCTTGTAATGCATTTGCTGGAATTACCACTCCTCAAACAATCAAGATAGAAGGACAAATCAAGAAGAAAAAGGTAATAGTTTTGATTGATTCAGGAAGTACCCACAATTTTTTTCATTATAAGATAGCAAAAGAATTAAATTGCTTTGTATATCCAACACCAGAGTGTCAAGTAATGGTTCCAAATGGAGGAACAATAAATTGCTCTGGAAAGTGCCATAATATCAAACTATCGATGGGAGAATATGTATTGACTAGCCCAATGCTTTCCATTCCAATGGGAGGTGCTAATGTTGTACTAAGAGTCTAATGGTTACAATCCATGGGTACAATAGCTTTTAATTTTCAAGAACTTTTCATGAAATTTTCTGCGGAAGGAAATGAAGTTTAATTAAGGGGGATTGTAGGGAAATCGGAAAAGATAATCAACTCTAACGGTATGAAAAAGCTTCTAAAAAAAGAACAAAGAGGTCTAATTGAACAATTATGTTCGCTAGATGTTTCCGCATCGAAATCATCTATTTCTCCAGATATCCAAAAAGTCTTGGACAATCATTCCAAGGTATTTGAGACTCCCACAGGTCTCCCACCTATTCGTGATCATGATCATGCTATTCATCTGATTCTTGGAAGTGCTCCTCCAAACATTAGGCCGTACAGATATCCCTATGCCCAAAAGAGTGAAATTGAATGTATGGTTGCATAAATGATAGAGGCCGGTATAATTCAACCTAGTTAAAGTTCTTTCTCTGCTCCGGTAGTATTGATGCACAAGAAGGATGGATCATGGCGCATGTGTCCGGATTATAGGGAGCTCAACAAGCTCACTATTAAAGATAAGTTTCCCATTCTTGTCATTGATGAATTACTGGATGAATTGCATGGATCAATTTACTTCACCAAGTTGGACCTTCGTTCAGGATATCATCAAATTAGAATGAAGACTGAAGACATCCCAAAAACAACATTTAGAACTCATGAGGGTCATTATGAATTTTTGGTCATGCCTTTTGGCTTTACCAATGCACCTTCTACATTTCAAGGTTTGATGAATTCCATTTTCAAACCCTTCCTTAGAAAATTTGTGTTAGTATTTTTTGATGATATACTAATCTACAACAAGTCTTGGAAGGATCATGTTGAACATGTTGACAGGGTGCTACAACTATTGGAGGAGAAACAATTATATGCAAAAAGATCAAAATGTTTCTTTGGAGTAAAAGAGGTGGAATATCTGGGTCATATTGTATCTCATGAAGGAGTTAAGGTAGACCCTAGCAAAATTAAAGCCATTAAGGAATGGAAAATCCCCACATCCATAAAACATCTGCGAGGATTTCTTGGGTTGATAGGGTATTATCTCAAGTTTGTTAAGAATTATGGGATAATAGCAGCACCTCTAACAACATTATTGAAGAAAGATGCATTTTCATGGACTCGAGAAGCAAAAAAGGGCTTCGAACATCTTAAAGAGGCAATGTGCCAAGCACCGGTCTTAGTTACACCGGACTTCACAAAAACCTTTATTGTGAAATGTGATGCTTCAGGAAATGGAATTGGTGCTGTTTTAATGCAAGATGAAAGACCCATTGCTTTTGAAAGTCGTCCAATCAAGGGAAAGTTTTTACACAAAGCTATTTATGAGAAGGAAATGTTGGCAATACTACATGAACTTAAGAAATGGCGACCCTACCTAATGGGAAGACACTTCAAGGTAAAAACGGATTATGATAGCCTTAAATACTTTTTAGAACAAAGATTATCCTATGAAGAGCAACAAAAGTGGGTCACAAAGATGTTGGGTTATGACTTTGAAATCGTCTACAAAAAGGGGAAGCAAAATGTGGTGGCAGATGCACTCTTAAGAAAGGAAGAGGATGTGCAAGCATTGTTGTGTGCCATTTCTATTATCCAACCAGATTGGATAAACGAAGCAAGGGAGGAATGGAAGAATGATGAAGAAGTGTGGGCACTTATTCGAAAGTTACAACAAGATTCCAGTACATCTGATACATTTAGCTAGAAAAATATTTCGTTATGGTACAAAGATCGCTTATACCTCTGTAAGAATTCCCAACTCAAACAAAAGATTCTTATGGAATTGCACACTTCTCCCTTAGGAGGGCACTCAGGGTTTTTAAAAACTTACCACAGGGTTAAGAAGGAATTTTTTTGGGATGGCCTTAAATCGGATATTCAAAAGTTTGTGGCGGAATGTTTGGTTTACCAACAAAATAAAGTTGAAACAATTAAGAGCTCGAGTCTATTACAACCTTTATCCATTCCAAGCCAACGTTGGGAGGAGGTTCCAATGGATTTTATCACAGGTTTACCCAAGTCGGAAGGAAAGAGTGTCATCATGGTGGTAGTTGACAGACTTACCAAGTATGCACACTTTTGTGCATTATCACATCCATCTAAAGCCAGTACAGTTTTTACTGCATTTATGGAAACAATTCAAAAGCTACATGGAAACCCAAAGATTATTGTAAGTGACAGAGATCCCATTTTCACTGGAAATTTTTGGACATAATTATTTTTTTGTCTCAGTTTTCATTTAGCTCATAGCTCATCTTATCATCCTCAATTTGATGGGCAAATTGAGATGGTAAACAAATGTTTGGAAGGATATATTCGTTGCTTTGTATCTGATAAATAGACACAAAAGGTCAAATGGTTGCCTCTGGCAGAATGGTGGTATAACACTTCCTTCTATACAACAACAAAAATGACCCCATTTATGGCACTTTATGGATATCAACCACCATCCATCACATCATATTTAAGAGAAAATTCTAAGGTTCAAGCAGTGGAACATCACATCGAGCATCAACAACAAGTCCTCCAACTCTTAAAGGATAACCTCGTGTTGGCGTAGAATAGAATGAAACAACAGGCAGATCAACATCGCAACGAAAGAAGTTTTGATGTAGTTGATTGGGTATTCCTACAACTACAACCATATAAACAAATGTCCCTCAAGCAAGCTAAGAAGGATAATAAAGTATCACCAAAGTATTGCGGTCCATACAAGATGTTGCAAAAGATTGGTACTATGACATACAAATTGGAGCTTCCTGCAGTTTCTCGAGTGCACCTAGTTTTGCATGTTTCATGTTTAAAGAAGGTTATAGGCAACAAGCTCCCAGTTCAAACAATATTACCAGAACTTGACGAAGAAGGAAAAATTATATTGGAACCGGAAGCAGTCACAGAAACAAGAACTCGACAACTATGAAATCGATCAATTTCGGAGTATCTCATCAAGTGGAAGAACTTATCCGCTGAAGTTCACATGGGAGGATGAGAATTTTATACAGAAGCATTCAGAACTACTCAAGCGTTGAGGACAACACTTTTTTGAAGGAGAGGGGCATGTTAGGTCCCTATAATACTAGTGATTACCCCATTATTATTGTAGTTGTATCACTTATTAATATTGTTGTGCCCCTATTGTCCCCATATTGTTATTACTGTGCCCCATAGAATCCCTCTATTGTTATTTTTGTCCCTTTAGATTATTATTGTTAGGTCGGTTGGGCTATATTGTGACTCCTTAGACTCCTATATATAGAAAGGAGGTTTTGTCATTTGAATGATCAAAGAATCATTCATTTGTGTAATGTAAAGGAAGTTGCCCTCTCGTAGAGGCTGAATTCTAATGCGTTGATCTATCTTTTCTATATTTTTGTGAGCTGGTTTCATAACAATGGTAGCATCAGATGTGCTATAAGCCTCAAATTTTGCATGGAGACTTGGACACATGTATTCCAAAGAACCCAGAAAGCATTTTGCGAAATTACACCCAGAAATAATTTTATCAAAATAATTAATTATTTTTAAAGGGACCCTATGTCTAAAATTAGGAAATAAAATAATTAAAGGGTATTAATATAATCTGTGGGTGTAACTTATACTAGAGGAAGACGAGGATCAAGCAGAAATGATATTAGACATTTATTAGATTTTAATCTCGTCATTGAATGTCAACAAGGAGATTATTTAAGGAGGCTTGAGGGTCACTTAGAAAGACATACATAGAGTTCAGAAGTTTGATTTTCTAAAGCAGAGTAGAGGAGCTGCCGAGAGAATTTCGATGGTGAGATTTTGTAGTGAGGGACAGTGATAGTTGGGTTGGAGTATCTTCTCCAAAGCCCATGATACGAAGCAGAGAGGCAGAGAGACACCAGGAGGAGGAAACACAGACCCAAGATGGGTTGATGCTAGTCTAGAAGGTCCCACACAGAGCTTGACCTAGAGTCAGAAGGGCTCACACAGAAGCAACACAATCTTCCAGCAGAAGTTCGAGATTTGCCGGGGAATTGATGTTTGAGCGGGGAGGGTTGATGTTAGAGCTCTAGGAGGCAAGTAGACCCAGTGAAAAGTTGACACAGAGGCTTTGAGGCTGATGCAGGGCCTATGTAGGGCCAATGAAGAAATAACCGGGGACAGTTGGTTCAACTGCTGGAACAACTGGGAATCTCTGGGTAGAGTGAGTTAATATTATTAAGTTTTTCTGCCGGTTTATTTCTCTGTAATTGGATTTTCGGAAGGGCATCTAGATTTGTATTCGAAAACTATTTTTTAATAATATAAAACCCTCAGATTTGCTGCACTGATTTTCTCGCATTGGGTTTTTTCCAGGGAGATTTGTCCAAAAAATACTATCACTTGTGTATATATTTCTCTATTGTTTTGTTCTTGTTTTGGGCAAATTAATTAATTTTTTTTTTCTAAGCAACATTACCTACTTTGTATTAATATTTACAGCGGAAAATTACATGCGATATGTCTTGCTGCCCCATGGCAGCTGTAGCATAGTCCCCCAACCCATTACATTTCTGAGAAACCCACCTGAAGATACCTAGATTGCTCCCTAAAACCACCAACAAAAAGACAAAAAACATCTCTGTAAAGCCCTCGCAGGGGCATAGATTGTCACATAGAACCAGGGCTTGTGGAGATAGCCCAAGCCAAACAAAACTCCATTCCATAACGGAAGAGTGACCCAGAAGCAGCAGATGATTCATATGACCGAGAACGACCAACATATAACAGAAAAAAACAAACTAGAACGACTAAAGACAGCAGGAGAGAGAACCGACCACGATCCCACACGCGTCCAGTCTTCATGCATGAGAGCTATCTGGGCTTAGCCCTCTCTCTCGTCATCCCCGGGCTCGTTCTCCCCTGGTTTAGATTCCCGAATCCACGCCCAGCCATGTCCTTCTGGTAGGCCGTCCATGAAAGCCGGCAGCACAGGTTCGCTCTCCCGCAATTCCGCCTCCCTTGAGCTTGAGGCCTCCCCCACAGGCCTTTTGCCTTTATCCACGAGCCTACACTCTGCCTCCATAGCCTGAGGCAGATTTTCCTCTCGCTCCGGGTGAAGTCTCTCTTCAGTGACCGCGGGATGCTCCATTGCAGGTGGCCGAGGCATGCCTTCTTCAAATTCGTCCGGAATTCTGGTAAACAACACTGAAATATGAGCATTGATGCCCAGATTTTCTCTGGGATTGCGCAGCGAGAAGATGACAGAGCCGAATGTAGGTAGAGTTTGCTCGCCATTGCTGGACCCTCCAGCTTCCACAAATTGACTCGCCTGCACCTGAGGTGCTCCTCCTCGTCGGTAGCAGTAAATACAACAACAATGGTGGTGTAGGTCAGCTGCAGGCCCGCGAGCGGATCTGGCTCTCCCTGAGCCTCTGCCCCGACGGCATGGCATTCGTTCACGCACCATTTTCCCAAATTCCGCTTCCTCAGACGAAGCTTTCTCCCAATTCGGCTCACTATGACAGACAAAAGACTGTAGGCATGAACCAGGGAGGACCAGCAGTCGACCAGTCTCCCCCAATTCCACAATGACTCCAGAACTCTCAGGACGCAGAGCAAGAACACCATCGCTGTGGGCTTCATCCGCTTCCAAATCAACATATTTAACGACCTCTGCATTCCGTCGGAATGTCCCCGCATTGAATGCGGCCATCCGCCTTCGCTGTGATACCTGCGCCTTCATTAAGGCTCGAATGCTGCATTGCCGGTCGATGGGAGGTGGCGGCGAGGAGCCTTAATGCCCTCCGTCCGTCGCGTGTCCTGTCGACCGTGGCAAGTGGCCTTACCAGGTCATGCATGGTGGCACCCGCATCCGGGAGGGCAAATTAATTAATTAAGTGAAGACTACAGTTGTATTAGCTTCGTTATTTGCTGTAGGAAGCAGTAGATAATTTGTTTCAGTGATTAACAAATAGGAGAAGTTTAGTCAGTTGTTGCAGTAGTTGATTCGGGTGGGATTCTTGAATCTTCACATGGTATCAGAGCATTGTAGGTGAAGCAAGAAGAACAATGCTAGAGAACCCAACACTGAGCAGAAGAGGGAGATCAGAAAAGCTGCGGGAGGCAGTAATTCGAAACCCCAGAGGGTTTGTATAGTCCAATCCAGAGGGCATATTTTCGAGGTAGTCTCTGTCTGAGTGAGTTGACAAAGAGGAAGGAATCTGAGTTCGAAAGCTTGCTAGGGAAGAGGGAGCAGTGATGAAGCCTCAACGTGAGGAGAAGTTGGTGGGATGTAGTATTTTCTGCATGTCGTTTTGTTGGGCAGAAAGATGTTAGAAGAGAAGGAAGAAGCATAGTTGAGGAAATTTTTTCCTCAGTAAGACTTCCCGCTAAGAACTCTGTTTTCTTATTGGCTGAGCAACAACAGTAAGAAACAGAGAGGATATTTTTGAAATTTGTGGAAAATAGGGCAACCGATGGATTGAGGCATCATGATAGGTTGGACAAAGCATGCAACTATGTCATCTGAAAGACTAGAATGTTATTCCTTCTAGATGAGCATGCCCTTAAGACATATGTTGACAATGTGGTGGTTGTGCCTGCAGATGCAAATCCGTTGAAGAAGTACCGAGTTGGAATGGAAAATGAAAAAAGAATGATCCTCAACAGAGTGAAGGATCATGTTGTCTGTCACATTGCTCGCAGAGCGACTGCTAAGGAGATGCGGGATGCATTGTGGCAAAGAACAACAAATTTATGCTACTTTTTAGAGCATGCTAAAGAGATTCAATCAAGTTGGTTCCACTTGTATTAGATCACCAAAATATTATAGTTCATAAAAAAAATTACCCCACTACGTTTGCACTTGATTAGGATAGGCATTTTATAGATTTACTAGCTCACTAGTTCTCGAATTTCTATATTTTCGACGAGTAATTTTGTGCTATTTTTTAGCATGGGTTAACACAGGTATTTTTGAGTGATTCCACTTGGAATGAGGACCTAGGACATCCTAGTCAATAAAAAATTTGTCCCATCCAATTTGGATTTGATTTTCTTGGTCATTCTATGAATTATAATTTTGTATAGTAAATTTGTAACATCTTGTAGTAAAATGGGGGATCCTGTAGGAGAACTAGGGGATCCAGTAGGAAATCCTGTAGCAGCCTGTTTTGAGTCCGAATTGAGAAAAATCATCATTGAAGCTGGGATTAGGCCCCTACTTGACCTCTAATCTATCAAAATCATTGCACCCCTCTTCCTCCACACCTGTCTCCCTTGCCAAAGATCAAGGAAATATTAGCATTTGCATTTATAAAGCAAAAAGATTTAAAAAATGAGTTCTTTTATATTTACACATGCACACAACAATTAGTATTCTCTAGATCATATTTCATGCTTAGATTAGTTAAAACATCACATGTGACAAGTATGGTTAAAATAGGGTTCTTTTGCAAGCAAAGTGTGTTAATAAGTAGATCGAGGATTTCATGTTACTTTACAAGTATTTTTAAATTCACTCTTTCATTCTTGCAAATAGGCATCATTTCTTTCTCTCATGACAACAAAGGAAGGACACATTGTATGTTGCACATATAATGCTGATACCTCTTACATTTGTATGAACCATGGGTTGATAATTAAATTCGGTAGCCTTGGGAGTTGCAACATTCTTATTGCAATATTGAGGCTCATCACTTTTCTAGGGTTGTCACTTGGCATATATTAAAGTATTTCCCCATTTGAAATATCCATGCTATAAGATTGTTATGATAAAATTTCCTCATATAAATCTTTGGAATGAAGTAGATCCTTGGTGTTGATTTGAAACCCTAAAGATGTGCATCTTTGAGTGAAAAATCATTATTATGGTTCTATGATTCAATATTTATGCTCTTTAATTGTAATAAATTACTCCCATATGTGATTGAGTTCCAACACAATTGTTATCCTTATTTTCATGATATCCTTGGGGATTTTGTAACAGTAAGTTTTTTAAAATTTTTTCTGTCTTCACTCATGGATTTTTTTATTTATTCCTTATTGTTGGCTTAGGGGGTCCTGGCCCAGGTTTAGAGTTAGTTGCACCAAACAAATCCCTACACTACTGGCCCTTTCGGCATCAATCCGCTGTGTGCGGACTGAAGTCTCACTTGAAGCAGTATGGTGGGATGCTGGAACCAAATTTCCGCACTTAGAGATCAATGTGATGTCGTTCTGCGACCTATATCTGCCTTCGTTCAGATCTCTAAGCCCTTATGGGTTATCACTGTAACTTCCTTTAATCGACCTCTAGACCTTCGTGAAGGTCTACGACTGGCTTTTGTGAACCCTAAACAGGCCAAGTAGTTGTTTACACGCAGCCTAGATTATCCTTGGATCAATATTTACTCAGATCTACCTAAGTGTTTAATAACTTTAACAATTAGGATCTTTGCGTAATCACTTAACCTTAATTGCGTTAAGATAACAATACAGATCAAGTAAATTTGCGCATCAATGCATCATTATTTCATAAATACATCATTCATCATAACATATATCACAATCATACATAACCGAAGTAAAGAGATAAAACACAAGAATTTCTCCAACAGTCTTCTTTATTGATCTTCAATATAGTTTTATAGACTCAAAACTTCCCTACACACTCAACTGTAGGGGTTTGCGCACTCAGCTGCAGACACTACTGTAGGCTTCTGTGCACTCAGCTGTAGAGCCTTTTACCCTTTAAGACTAATTCTCTGCATTAGACTTATTCCTTTGTACCCATAAACATGTTGGAGATAATGAGGAGGGGGGGTGAATCATTATTCCTTTTCAATTGTTACTTTTACTAGTTAAATCAATTATATTCAGAACACAAAATGAGCAATAAGAATAAATGCTTTTATTAATATAATATTTACAATGAATCAAGTACAATATAGATAGGGCTCCAACCCTTGATGAAGACACCGATCTTCAATCTCTGAGGCTCCAACCTCTAGGGAACCGACCCTATCTTCTCAAGGCATCGACCTTCCATTTTAGAGTCTCCAACCCCTAGGGCTCCAACCCTTCTCTCGTATGGGCTCTGACCTGGTTTCTTGAGGAAATCGATCCTCTAGGGCTCCAACCCTATCCTCCAAGGCACCAACCTTGTCTTTTCAAGGCTCCAACCTCTTGGACTCTAACCCTTCCTTTACTTTGTCAAGATATGTTTAGATGTACTTCACGGATACCAATGTATTATTCACCGAGCCCTTTCAATCCTCAACAATGCCTTAACTTAGTCTGAATGTCATATCATCAATGAAAACCTTGATCTTCACATGAAGGTGAATCCTTTGTTCTTCATGGTACCCAATCAGATTCTCCAAGTCACTTCATGATGACTAATGCATCATGGTCTTCAATGTTATCTTTAAGATCTCTTAAGGCTTCTCAAGTTTGAAATGTTTGGTCCAAGAAATAGTGCTCCAAGATATGGAGCCTTAGAAACTTTCCACAACTCTGAGATATCTGAGGTATTCACTGAACACAGGTTTCAATATCCATGGGTGTATAGTCCCAACACCACAGTCACCTGCACCAAGTCTAGTATCACTATCCACATAGGTAGTTGTTAGTGATGAATATCTTCAAGGTTTATGTTATAATCACTGCACCGAGCCACTTTAGTTATGAAATTCCACAAGTCCAAGCTTGTGAATTTTCATACACCCTTCGAGGTACCACATTATATCAAAGGTATATTCGCTGAGGCTATAGGTCTGCACCTTAGCAATGGTCACAGTCACTTTGCCAAACTTCAATGTTCGAACTCAGATAAGGGGTAAGATCCAAGCTCTGAATGAGATTCCATAAGCAAGGATTTTTACAATGTGAGGTTTATATGTTGAGCCCTCTCATATGTCCGAACCCTATCCACAAAATTGTGCTTACTGTTCTTTAAATTTTTATTGTTGGTTCAAGCTTCAATGAGCTTCCAACATACCCGAGCTTCAATCTACAATATTTGAAGTCCAATACAGTGATCCAACACCTATACGTTTGTAATGGCCCATGTACCAAAATAAATTTATGCTACAGGGTTCAATGAAAAAAATAACTATAGGTTCGAGTCTTTTCCATAGATTTGAAACCCAAAGAGTAGTCTCCACGAAAAATTCAATTCGAAAGTCAATAAACTTTACTGTGATGTGGACACCCTTTTCGTTCTGTTGTCAGATACTCCCAAACAAAAGTGCACAAGGAGAACCTTCCAACGATTTCCAAACCATGCACGTAAATTACCACGGTTCTATAATAACACATGTATCTACAGGTCCGATGAACAAAACTTTATCTTCACTTCTTCAACAAAACTCCATACGCTCCTTTATTTCTTTGCTGATATCACTATAAGTGAGCTTCCATTCATAATTTCAAATGAGCCCGGTTTAATGTATGCAGGTCTGAGTCAATGCCCATTTTTTCAGGCTCGAGTTCATCTTTAAGCAATTAAAGGTTTATGAGTTTTTTAATTAAATCGCAGATTCGATTTTTCTTAGACATGAGATTTGAACTTTACTCCGTTGTCTATTCCTTGTTTTTTTGGATCAATATCTCAATTCGTTCGAGTTATCATCTTATGAATACGGTCTCTCGTGATTCTAATGGTTACATAGAAGGAGATCCAACACGTGTGTGGTGGATCCGACTTTAAAGTCGTCCATTGACTAGCATATTTCATTCAACGTGATATGTGTTCACCGTATTATGTAATATGGAGCTTGTATGTATTTTGGAGCGTAATGGAGCATATGCATATTATGTAATATGAAGCGTGTTATATAATTAGGGCTAATGTATAGGTTTTGCTTTAGGATTTTTTTAAGGATTACTAAATTTAAGAATTAGGGTCAAGTAAATAGGGATTATGATTAAGGGTAAGGGTTAGGGTTTCATAAAAAATATTAGGGTCAAGTAAATAAGGATTATGATTAAGGGTGAGGGTTTTATCATGTAGCTAGGTAATTTGATTTATGCATCATATTCAAGCTTAGGGTTTTTTCTAGGGTTTGCATGAGGATAGGGAAACATCACAAAGGGGTAATTCATACATCATAAGAATATTTTCCATCTCCAACAATGCCATATTGACATTAATGACAACCTTGATTAACAATCTCCTCTTTTGTCATTGATGGCAATATTCTTTCCCTTTGAACATTCTCTCCCCCTTTGGAATCAATGGCAAATGGGATACCTAAGTACTCTCCCTGTCAAGCTACTTATTTTCTTCATCAATAGTAGTTCTTCGTGGGTATGTTGCTCCCCCTGTCATGTCGTTCTTTCTTCTGGCAATGTGGTCCATGATAGATGTGTGTACATTTCTTCATGTGACGAGCCAACTCCCCCTGCCTACATAAACTCCTCTAGCTTTTTTAGATAAGAAATATTTTTGCGTTGTGATCAAGTGGAAGAAATCTTCAACAATAGTCCATCGGATAAGTAAGGAATCATGTCCTTTAATGGAGTTTCTCCCAAGAGATGATCTATCAAAAGATTATCTTCCATGTATGACTCATCAAGAATTTCATAGGGCCCATTCACAGACAGCTTCTACAAGAATGATTAAGAATCATAAGCTCCCCCTAATTGTATGGTCTCCTTTTGGTCGAGTCTCACCATGTTGGGTCCCTATAATACTAGCAATTACCCCATTACTATTTTAGTTGTATCCCTTATTAATATTGTTGTGCCCCTATTATCCCCATATTGTTATTACTATGCCCCATAGAATCCCTCTATTGTTATTTTTGTGGCTTTATATTATTATTGTTAGGTCGGCTGGGTTATATTGTGACTCCTTAGACTCCTATATATAGAAAGGAGGTTTTGTCATTTGAATCATCAAAGAATTGTTCATTTATGTAATGTAAAGGAGGTTTCCCCCTCGAAGAGGCTAAATTCTAAGGCGTTGATCTATCTTTTCTATCTTTTCTTGAGCTGGTTTCATAACATTTGGTATCAGAGCTCTGGATTCTAGGGTTTTTCTACTCCAAACAGGTCATCGTGGCATTTTTGCTATAACTTTTTTTGCGACGTTTCAGAAGTTGCAAAAAAAAACCATTTGAGAAGAAATCGCGTTGAACCTCGGGTCCGAATTTCAGAGCTTTTCGCGCTATATTTGCGGAGATATGATCTGAGGAAGTTGGTCTTTTTGCAGACTTCTGAATTACATTCCAAACAGGTGACCTGGGGAAAATCATCATAACTTTCTCTCTGGGGATCGGATTGAAATTTTGTAAGAAGGTACAAAAAGAGGACGGACTGTAGTTTCTTGTATTCATTTTTCAGATCCAAAGGTCGAAATAGTGACTCGTGGTATGTCGTACAAGTTCGCTCTACTGAACTAGTCTATAATCAAGTCACTGTGGGAGATTTCACATAACTCTTCCTTGGAGAATCCAATTTGGGTCAGACTTGTGGCATTGGAAAGAAGACACAGAGGGCTACTGTAGGTCACAAATCAGAACTAGATGATCAGAAAGTACAGAGATACATCAGAGGCAATATCGAGCTCCTACAAAATGAAAAAAGGTGTGTAGATTTTCTTAAATTTTTGCTTAAGCTTGGTTGGAAAATTTATTTTGAAGGAATTCAAAGGGCATAGTAGAGCATTATTATCGGTAACTGATGCCCCGAGGAAAGAAAATGCAAACACCTAGTAAGGAACCTGAAAGATCTAGCATGACTCATGAAGAAGAGGAAGAATGCTACATGATATATCAAAATTACAAGAACAAGTGCAACAAATGTCACTGTCACAAAAGCTAATAGAAGCTAAGATAAATGGCATGGAAGCTAAGATGAATGGCATGGAAGCTAAGATAGACAACTTGAAGATAGATTTGAACACAAATTTGAAGACAGGCATGGTAGATTTGAAGACAGATTTGACAAATTTTCTACAAGAAATACTTACCAATGGTGAAAAGGTAGTAAAGGAAACTCATGATGCGAACAAAAGAAATGTTAATCATGATTTCTTAGACTCTAATGTGGGATCGAAAACCCACCATATTCCAAAAATCGATATGAGGAAGTTTGATGGCAAGGATCACGCAACATGGATATTACAAATGGAGCAATTTTTCGATCTCAATAATGTGAAAAACACACAAAAGGTACGTATTGCAACTTTATATTTGGAACCAAATCAGTTTGTATGGTATCAATGGATTTGCTCTCGTAAACAAATTATCACTTGAGCAATTTTTACGGAAGAATTGATAGCACATTATGAGGATACAAAAAGCAACACTTTTTTTAGCCAATTGATAAATCTCAAACAAAAAGGTTCAATAATGGAGCACATTGAGGAGTTCCAAAAATTGAACATAAGGGTAAAAAATATTCCAGAGGAGCATATGATTGATGTGTTCATAGGGACTTTAAAGGATAATATCCAACATGATGTTCGCCTTTGGGAACCTGATTCATTAGAGAAGGCATTCAGGTTAGCAAGAAAAATGGAAAGCAAAATTATGGCAACCAGGAAGCATACCACTCACAACTATAAAGATGGAAGTGTGGTTGCTCCTAGTATTCCACAACCTATAAGGTTGAAACCACAACAATTGGAAGAAAAAAAAGAAAAAGGGCTTTGTTACAGTTGTGATAGCAAATACACTAAAGGTCATAAGTGTGCTGAGAAGAAATTATTCTAAATAGATTGTGAAGAGGAAGAAGAAAAAGAGCAAGAAAGGTCAAAAGAAGAGGATATACTCCAGGAACAAAGCCTAGATAAAGAAGAAATGAATCCGACCATATCTTGTAATGCATTGGTGGGAATTACCACTCCTCAAACCATCAAGATAGAAGGACAAATCAAGAAGAAAAAGGTACTAGTGTTGATTGATTCAGGAAGTACCCACAATTCTATTCATTGTAAGGTAGCAAAAGAATTGAATTGCTTCTTATACCCAGCACCAGAGTGTCAAGTGATGGTGGAAAATGGAGGAACAATAAATTTCTCTGGAAAGTGCCATAATATCAAGCTATCGATGGGAGAATATGTATTGACTAGCCCAATGCTTTCCATTCCAATGGGAGGTGCTGATGTTGTACTAGGAGTACAATGGCTACAATCCTTGGGTACAATAGCTACAATCCTTGGGTACAATAGCTTTCAATTTTCAAGAACTTTTCATGAAATTTTCCATGGAAGGAAAGGAAGTTGAATTAAGGGGTATTGCAGGGAAACCGTGAAAGACAATTAGCTCTAATGGTATGACAAAGCTTCTAAAAAAGGAACAAAGGGGTGTAATTGCACAATTATGTTCGCTAGATGTTTCCACATTGCAATCATCTATTTCTCCAGATCTCCAAAAAGTCTTGGAAAATCATTCCAAGGTATTTGAGACTCCCAAAGGTCTCCCACCGATTCGTGATCATGATCATGCTATTCATTTGATTCCAGGAAGTGTTCCTCCAAACATCAGGCCGTACAGATATCCTTATGCCCAAAAGAGTGAAATTGAACGTATTGTTGCAGAAATGCTAGAGGCTGGTATAATTCAACCGAGTCAAAGTTCTTTCTCTGCTCCAGTAGTATTAATGCACAAGAAGGATGGATCATGGCGCATGTGTCCGGATTATAGGGAGCTCAATAAGCTCACTATTAAAGATAAGTTTCCCATTATCATCATTGATGAATTACTGTATGAATTGCATGGATCAATTTACTTCACCAAGTTGGATCTTCGTTCATGATATCAAATCAGAATGAAGACTGAAGACATTCCGAAAACAACATTTAGAACTCGTGAGGGTCATTATGAATTTTTGGTCATGCCTTTTGGCCTTGCCAATGCACCTTCAACATTTCAAGGTTTGATGAATTCCATTTTCAAACCATTCCTTAGAAAATTTGTGTTAGTATTTTTTGATGATATACTAATCTACAACAAGTCTTGGAAGGATCATGTTGAACATGTTGACAGGGTGCTACAACTATTGGAGGGGAAACAATTATATGAAAAAAGATCCAAATGTTTCTTTGGAGTACAAGAGGTGGAATATCTGGGTCATATTGTATCTCATGAAGGAGTTAAGGTAGACCCTAGCAAAGTTAAAGCCATTAAGGAATGGAAAATCCCCACATCCATAAAGCATCTACGAGGATTTCTCAGGTTGACAGGGTATTATTGCAAGTTTGTTAAGAATTATGGGAGAATAGTAGCACCTCTAACAACATTATTGAAGAAAGATGCATTTTCATGGACTCCAGAAGCAACAAAGGTCTTCGAACATCTTAAAGAGGCAATGTGCCAAGCACCGGTCTTAGCTACAACGTACTTCACAAAAACCTTTATTGTGGAATGCGATGCTTCAGGAAATGGAATTGGTGCTGTTTTAATGCAAGATGAAAGACCCATTGCTTTTGAAAGTTGTCCAATCAAGGGAAATTTTTTACACAAAGCTATTTATGAGAAGGAAATGTTGGCAATACTCCATGCACTTAAGAAATTGCGACCCTACCTAATGGGAAGACACTTCAAGGTAAAAAAATATCATGATAGCCTTAAATACTTTTTAGAACAAAGATTATCCTCTGAAGAGCAACAAAAGTGGGTCACAAAGATGTTGGGTTATGACTTTGAAATCATCTAAAAAAAAGGGAAGCAAAATGTGGTGGCAGATGCACTCTCAAGAAAGGAAGAGGATGTGGAAGCATTGTTGTGTGCCATTTCTATTATCCAACCATATTGGATAAACGAAGCAAGGGAGGAATGGAAGAATGACGAAGAAGTATGGACACTTATTCGAAAGTTACAACAAGATTCCAGTACGTTTGATACATTTAGCTGGCAAAATGATTCTTTATGGTACAAAGATCGCTTATACCTCTGTAAGAATTCCCAACTAAAACAAAATATTCTTATGGAATTGCACACTTCTCCCTTAGGAGGGCACTCAGGATTTTTAAAAACTTACCACAGGGTTAAGAAGGATTTTTTTTGGGATGGCCTTAAATCGGATATACAAAAATTTGTGGCGGAATGTTTGGTTTGCCAACAAAATAAAGTTGAAACAATTAAGACACCGGGTCTATTACAACCTTTATCCATTCCAAGCCAATGTTGGGAGGATGTTTCAATGGATTTTATCACAGGTTTACCCAAGTCTGAGGGAAATAGTGTCATCATGGTGGTAATTGAAAGACTTACCAAGTATGCACACTTTTGTGCATTATCACATCCATTTAAAGCCAGTACGGTTTCTACTGCATATATGGAAACAATTCAAAAACTACATGGAAACCCAAAGATTATTGTAAGTGACAGAGATCCCATTTTCATTGGAAATTTTTGGACATAATTATTTTCTTGTCTTGGTACTCAGTTAGCTCATAGCTCATCTTATCATCCTCAATCTGATGGGCAAACTGAGATAGTAAACAAATGTTTGAAAGGATATCTTCGTTGCTTTGTATCTGATAAACAGACACAATGGGTCAAATGGTTGCCTCTGGCTGAATGGTGGTATAACACTTCCTTCCATACAACAACAAAAATGACCCCATTTATGGCACTTTATGGATATCAACCACCATCCATCACATCATATTTAAGAGAAAATTCTAAGGTTCAAGCAGTGGAAAATCACATCGAACATCAACAACAAGTCCTCCAACTCTTAAAGGATAACCTCTTGTTGGCACAGAATAGAATGAAACAACAGGTAGATCAACATAGCAACGAAAGAAGTTTTGATGTAGGTGATTGGGTATTCCTACGGCTACAACCATATAAGAAAATGTCCCTCAAGCAAGCTAAGAAGGATAATAAATTATCACCAAAGTATTATGGTCCGTACAAGGTGTTGCAAAAGATTGGTACTATGGCATACAAATTGGAGCTTCCTGTAGCTTCTCGATTGCACCCAGTTTTCCATGTTTCATGTTTAAAGAAGGTTATAGGCGACAAGCTCCCAGTTCAAACAATATTGCCAGAACTTGACGAGAAAGGAAAAATTATTTTGGAACCGGAAGCAGTCACAGAAACAAGAACTCGACAACTACAAAATCGATCAATTTCAGAGTATCTTATCAAGTGGAAAAACTTATCCGTTGAAGATTCCACATGAGAGGATGAGAATTTTATACAGAAGCATCCATAACTATTCAAGTGTTGAGGACAACACTTTTTTTGAAGGAGAGGGGCATGTTGGGTCCCTATAATACTAGTAATTACTCCATTACTATTGTAGTTGCATCCCTTATTAATATTGTTGTGCCCCTATTATCCCCATATTGTTATTACTGTGCCCCATAGAATCCCTCTATTGTTATTTTTGTGGCTTTATATTATTATTGTTAGGTCGGTTGGGTTATATTGTGACTCCTTAGACTCCTATATATAGAAAGGAGGTTTTGTCATTTGAATCATCCAAGAATTGTTCATTTATGTAATGTAAAGGAGGTTGTCCACTCGAAGAGGCTAAATTCTAAGGCGTTGATCTATCTTTTCTTGAGCTGGTTTCATAACACACCATCAAATATTTGAAATATCAAGGATGACTTCATCAAATCAACAACATGTGTTGTTGGCTAGAGTGTTTAAGGGACTTCCAGATTCAATTTGCTTCCTTCTCCACACTTCTGTAACTTTCTTCTATGGCATGGTTCTAGCTTGTGTAGGGGCCCAAGTTAAGTTACAATCATGTGCCATATGATCAATGTTATGGAAATTGAAGCACTCCATCTTGTTCATGAATGAGAAATCATGACTTCTACTTGCAAAATTTTTTCTAGGAGATTGACGGAGACCATTACACATGTCTTTGTGATATTCCCTACATTCTTTTGCCATGTGCCCAAAGTTTGTACAAGCATAACAATAACCAAAAAATAAACTTTGGTACCTAGGAGATGAAGGTTTCCTTGATGTACTTTTGAAATCTTTTTGCCTTGGGATCCTTTGATGATAACCAGTGCTTCTCGCATCCTTGACACCATCTGCATTTCTTCTTGGATGAGGGTTTCTGCCATAGTTATCTTGACTCTTCTCCTTGCCTTTGCTGGAACTGAGAGCATCAACATTTCTTCCATGCTTCCTCACATCCTTGTTGTTTGAAGCATTAGGGTTTGCTTCATTCTTTCTTGAGGATTCACCCGCATAGACAAGACCTGATTTATCGAGGGGAGACCTTTGATGACTTAGGATGTCATCTAGGGTTTGAGAACTTTTCAAGTTCTTACTCAGCAAGTCAACTTCCTTTTTAAGAAAGAAATTTTCTTCCTTCATTTTCTTACATTCTTCAATCTTCTTTGATAGAATGATCTCCATTTCTTCCTTCATCTTGGTTGCTTCACATGATTGGGCCTTAAGAGAAGTGATTTCTAATTTTAACTTGGTGATGTCATCATCCTTTTCTTCTAGTTGGCATGTCATGGTGTTCTCTCCTTTTCTGCTCATCAACTTGTCCTTCTATGAATGTCAAAGCTTCCATCACCTTCTCATCTTGTTTCCTTGCTTCTTCTAGTTGATATCTAAGGGAGGAGACCTCTTCCTTGTATTGACCAATCTCTGCTTCAAGTTTGTTCAAGCTCTTGTGCCTTTGTTCAAGGTGGCTTGACAAGGTATCTTCCTATTTCTTTGCCTTATCCAATTGATTTGTCATGGATATGTATTCTTCATGATGATTTCTCTTGTTTTGATGAAATTATTCCTTAATATTGGGGAGCTCCTAATCTCTTTCTTGTACTTGAAGCTTGACAAGGTCAACTTCCTTCCTTGTCTTGTCTTGGTCACCAACTTGCACTTTCTTCTTAAGTTCCTCATTTTCATTTTTCAAATTTTTAATCTCTTCCACGCCAGCCATAAGTTTAGTGAGGAGATCTTCTTCAAAATATTCTTCATTCTCTTCATCTTCTAGGTCTTCTTTAGCCTTAATGTTATCACTCTTATCTTTAACTTCCTTGATGGGCTTTGGATTTCCTTCTTGTTTTCCATCATTTTCTTGACTACAGATCATTGTCAATGCTCCTTTTGAGTGAAGATCATGAAGTTTGTCCCATATACCCTTTGCTGACGAACATTTTTCTAAATTTCCCTTTCTTGAATCTGGTAGCCCTTTCAAGATTGCCTTCGTCACTTTTACATTGTACTCCTTGGATTCTCCATCCATCATGCGATCATCAATCACAGATTTCCAGAATTCAATGCCTTGAGTCTTTAAGAAACTCCTCATTCTTGCTTCCCATATATCAAAGTTTCCATTGAACAATAGATCCTTCATAAATTGATTGACTTCAATTTTGGCGGTTGAGGGAGACACGATTTTAGGAGGATTGGAGACTTTATTCTTTGGTTTTTTATTTGTGTTTTAATTGATCAACCTTCAAGTTGTTAGGATTTGAGTGAAGGTACTGGCTCTGATACCAATTGTTGGAAATACTGAGGGGGGGGGGGGTGAATTAATATTCCTTTTCAATTGTTACTTTTACCAATTAAATCAATTATATTTAGAACACAAAATGAGCAATAGGACTAAATGCTTTTATTAATATAATCTTTACAATGAATTAATTACAATATATATAGGGCTCCAACCCTTGATGAAGACACCGATCTTCAATCTCCCAGGCTCCAACCTATTTCCAAGCACTAACTTGGTATTTTGTGAGGCTCCAACCTCTAGGGCACAGACCCTATATTCTCAAGGCACCGACCTTGCATTTTAGAGGCTCCAACCCCTAGGGCTCCAACCCTTCTCTGGTACAGGCTCCGACCTGGTTTCTTGAGGACACCGATCCTCTATGGCTCCAACCCTATCCTCCAAGACACCAACCTTGTCTTTTTTAGGCTCCAACCTCTTGGGCTCCAACCCTTGCTTTATTTTATCAAGATATGTTTATTTGTACTTCATGACTCCCAATGTTTTCTCCACCGAGCCCTTTCAATCTTCAACAATGCCTTAACTTAGTCTCCACGTCATGTCATCAATGACAACCTTGATCTTCACATGAAGGTTTCTCGCTGTTCTTCATGGTACCCAATCAGATTCTCCAAGTCACTTCATGATGACTAATGCATCATGGTCTTCAATGTTATCTTCAAGATCTCTTAAGGCTTCTCAAGTTTGCAATGTTTTGTCCAAGAAATAGTGCTCCAAGATATGAGGTCTTAGAAACTTTCCACAGCTCCAAGATATCTGAGGTCTTCACTGAACACAGGTATCAATATCCATGGATGTATAGTCCGAGCACCACAGTCACCTGCATCAGGGCTAGTATCACTGCCCACATAGGTAGTTGTTAGTGATGAATATCTTCAAGGTTTATGTTATGATCATTGCACCGAGCCACTTTAGTTATGCAATTCCACACCAAGCTTGTGACTTTTCACACACCCTCCAAGGCACCACAATATATCCAAGGTTTGTTTGCTGAGGCTATAGGTCTACGCCTTAGCAATGGTCACAATCACTTTCCCAAACTTCATTGTTCAAACTCAGATAAGGGGTAAGATCCAAGGTCTAAATGATCTTCCATAAGCAAGGATTTTTATAGTGTGAGGTTTATATTTTGAGCCCTCTCATATTTCCGAGCCCTATCCACAAAATTGTGCTTACTGTTCTTTAGCTTTTTATTGTTGGTTCAAGCTTCAATGAGCTTCCAACATACCCGATCTTCAATCTACAATATCTGAAGTCCAATATAGTGATCCAACACCTATACGTTTGTAATGGTCCACATACCAAAATAAAATGATGCTACAAGGTTCAATGAAAAAAATAACTACAGGTTCGAGTCTTTTCAATAGATCTGAAAGCCACATAGTAGTCTCCACGAAAAATTCAATTTGAAAGTCAATAAACTTTACTGTGATGTAGACACCCTTTTCGTTCCATTATCAGATACTCCCAAACAAAAGTGTACAAGGAGAACCTTCCAATGATTTCCAAATCATGCACATAAATTACCACGGTTCTGTAATATCACATGTATCTATAGGTCCTATGAACAAAACTTTATCTTCATTTCTTCAACAGAACTTCATACGCTCCTTTATTTCTTTACTGATATCACCGTAAGCGAGATTCCATACAAACTTTCAAATGAGCCAATTTTAACGTATGCAAGTCTGAGTCAAAGTCCATTTTTTTAGGCTTGAGTTCATCTTTCAACGATTAAAGGTTTTTGAGTTTTTTAATTAAATCACATATTCGGTATTTCTTAGTTCGCGAGATGTGAACTTTACTCCGTTGTCTATTCCTTGTTTTTTTGGATCTCTGTCTCAAATTCGTTCGAGTTATCATCTTATTAATACGATCTCTCATGATTCTAAAGTTACATAGGAGAGCCAACACGTGTGTGGTGGAGCTGACCTTAAAGTCATCCATTGACTAGTGTATTTCATTCAACGTGACATGTATTCACCGTATTATGTAATATGGAGCTTGTATGTATTTTAGAGCGTAATGGAGTATATGCATATTATGAAATATGAAGCTTGTCATATAATTAGGGCTAATGTATAGGTTTTTCTTTAGGATTTTTTAAGGATTACCAAATTTAAGAATTAAGGTCAAGTAAATTGGGATTATGATTAAGGGTAAGGGTTAGGGTTTCACAAAAAATATTAGGGTCAAGTAAATAGGGATTATGATTAAGGGTAAGGGTTTTATCATGTAGCTAGGTAATTTTACTTATGCATCATCTTCATGCTTAGGTTTTTTTTTAGGGTTTGCACGAGGATATGGAAACATCACAAAGGGGTAATTCATACATCACAAAAATATTTTCCATCTCCAACAATGGCATATTGACATCAATGACAACCTTGATTAACAAGACAAACTTAGACTACTTGCCTTAGACTCTCTAAGACACACCTATTTATACAATCCCATGGTCGCCAGACCATGGGTAGATCTTCAAAAAACCAACTCAAGCTTACATAAAGGAGGGTAAAACCCTTTTTTGACTCTTAACTAGCTACGCTCTCTGCGACCACAATTTGCAGAGACTTTTCATCTTTTTAGATCAAAACTTGAGCTTTTTCCCTAAAACTCACCCAGGGGACCCCATCCCAACAGGCCCCCAACACAAAGGTCATGACTTGCCCTCGAGTCACTCGGCTGGCATGGTGATCTTGCTGTGAAGATCCCCCAAATTCACCTGCACAACTGCGACTTTAGCCGCGCTCTACATGGCTGCCTGCTTCACTTGTTCCACCAGCTGCTCTATGGCTGGTCCTTCGCCAACTTGCTTGATCTTTTGTTGTGTAAGCTGCAAGTTCGCCAAATTTTCCTGTATGTTGGCCGAGACTAGGTAGGCTTTATCTAACCAAGGACCCAACTGGCCTTAAGGACTACTTCCTTTTTCTGCACTGCTTCCACTTGTGCAAGAAGTTGCTTTGCCTCCTGTAACTTGGTGAGGCGCTGCGCTGTAGCAATGGTGCATGTCGTTGCCCTAACCTCATCGTACTGTTTCTGGAGTTCACAGATCTCTGTATTCAAAATCTGCATGTTGGGATCTTCCTGCAGGGTCGTCACCACTTCCATGGCCTGCTCAACAAAAGCTGTGCAGTTAAAGACCGCGTCATCCACAGTATCAATTCCTTCCTTGACGACAGCTTCGTGTTGTTCCCTGACTTTTGGCGGAGTGGAAGGTTGTGACTTGAGTTCCAGCTCCATGATTTTCATGTTGAGTTCAAATTGAACGCTGGCCACCTCAGCCTTAGCATCATGAACGCCCACAACAAGTTTCCGTATCTTGGCCTCTGGTTTCGCTTCCTCAGGGATGTGAAACTTTGGCACTGTTCGACACGCCTCTGCAACTATTGCCGACAACTGGGCGTTCTTCTCCTTGATTGTGTCTCTTTCTTTCAGAGCCTCCGTCTTCTCTGCAAACATTTTTTCATTGTTCAACCTATACTCGTTGATTAAACTGAAAACACACTGCTCCTGTTCTCTCAATTCCACTGTCACACCTGTCTGTAGGACGTGAATATATTCATTAAGGAGCACTACAATGTTGAGGCCGATGTTCTTTAGAGTGCTCACGATGACCTTGTCATTGGCCGATTTCACGCTTAGGGATCCTTTGGGCAATGTGAATGTACTGAGATCCACTGTTCTAACTAGTTCTGCAGCCTGATTGGTCCCTGGTGTCAGGCTCGTCTACATGACACTGCCTTGTCCTGCACCCACCTGAAATCAGCTGGTCTGGATCTTCAATTCACACAGATCCTTCTGAATATTTCTTAAGGACTGCAACTTCTGTTGCTCAAACTGCTGCAATAGTTTGACAGTAGTGTCGCGCACCTTGTCCCTGATCTCATCAGGATCGCCCTATGTCAGCGTAATGGGATCCAACGGTGGCTTAGTTGCCTTTGATTTCTTCTGGGGCCCCTCCTTCTGTTGTTCTTTGTACCTATTTACCTGGAATGGAGTTCTCTACTCCTCATCACTGCCATCACCCTATGCTGACTGCTCTTCCTCCTCAGTCTGGGGCGAAGGGGATTACCGCTTTGCTCGGAGTTGCACTGCTCTTGTTTAGCGTGCTGCTTTGCAGCGCGCTCCTTTTCCAGCCGAGCCTTCTCCCTGACCTCCTTCCTTCACTGCGCGACCAACTTTTGGGCTGCCTACTTCGCTACATCCTTCCTATTTTTCTCTGCTGAACTCCCTGCGCCTTGGCTTGTGCCCGTGACCAAGTTGGACGGGGAGTGCCAGTCTACTGGCCAGCGCTTAATGACTTCTTGAATCGCATCCTCCGTGGCGAGATATGGAAGATCAAACCACTACTGCTCTAGATCCTTCTACGCCCTGATATAGATGCGGTGGAAGTCTTCCTTGAACTTTGCGTACTCTGATAACTGCTCATACATGGTTGGGGACAACCGTGGTCGCTGGTTGATGGCCATGTGAATGCTCACCTCCATCAAAACCCAAAATATTTTTGTTTTTGTGACTCGTGTGGGGTCCTTTGTGGCCCAAAGGGAGGCAAACTGTGCAGCCTCTGGCAAACCTGCCTCCAATGGGGGGAACTGACTGTCCTCTAGCAGCTCCCAAGCAACTAGCACAATAGAGAGAAGTAACCACGCGTAGTGGAAGGTCTTGCTCTTGTCTTGAGCCTCATGAAAATTCGCAAGGAACTCACTACATAGATAGCGTGACCAGTTAAACTGCACGCCCTCCGCGCATTGTGCAACTAACGAGATCACAGGCGCCGAAACCTCATCTGTGCAACACTTCCTCATGACCTTATCAGTTAGTATTTGCGTTGCAATTTTCAACCCGGGGTTGTTGATGGATGTTATTGAGTACCTGCGCGACTTCTTGATAAGCTCAAATGTTGCCTTCATCTTCTTTGCCAAGTCCCGCTCGCTTGTCTTTCCGCAAAACTCCTTGGCCGGATTCAAGCCTACATGTAGCAGAAGCGTGATCCTGTGGACGAGCATGTCCGTGATGGGGATAGGTGTGCCAAGCCATAAGCACCCATTGTGCACCAGAGTTAGTAGCTGCTGTATACAAGTGGTATTTATGTTGGAGCGGTGGTAGTGGGGCACCCATAGTAGGTTCAATAACCCGTACTGCTTTACTCTGCGGATCCACTAAACTGGCTCCAATGCAGTGATACCTGAGTCTTTGTAAAATACTTGCTTCATGTAATTCTCTGTCACGAGGTGGGGGAACCGCTCATGGTCAACTAAGTCCTAATCCTCCATTTTTAAAAGGGGAACCCGCGCCCGACACAGACCTTCAAAGGTGATATTTTTTGACAACAAGGGTGTATGAATAACGAAATTCTCCACGTCTGGGTCCTTGGTGACCTTCACCTTTCCTTTACGCAGAGGGATATACTCCGACAACTTGGAAATGGGCTTTGTGCCCTCAGCGTCTATGTCTTCTGCACCCTCTTCGGCCTCCAAATCTACAACCTTCTCAAGTTGCTTGTCCTTCTTTTGTGCCTGGGTAGCATAGTGCTTCGTAGGAGACTTGCACACTGGCATTAGCCTCTTCTGTTTTTGTTTCTTCAGCTTATGGGTCTCGCGTACTGGTGTAGACTTCAGCCTAGGCGACCTTGGCGCGGTAGGCACAGGAGCTGGAGCCTCCATGCTCACAACTTTTGGAGCCGCTCCTTTGGAGGCAACAGTTCTTCCAGTGCTTGCAGTGTCTCCTGGTCTTGGTATAGTGCTGTGAATAAATTACTGGGTTTCCTTGGGTAGATTATCAAATACAGAGCTTGCGACCAAATCTTCAAAAAACTTGTGATTCATAAGCGACAGACAACACAATGCAAAAATTTTAAATATGAAAAGTGTTCTTTGTTGGACGACCACACATAATTTATAGGAGATTTTGAATTCAAATTCAGCCGTTCCCCACAAAATCCATCCATTAATGCTGAATTGGTGACAGATCTCCAAATATTTAAGCCTTAAATGCTGCCCCCCACTCCTCTTAACCGTCTCCTAGCTATCAAATCATGAACAATGACCCTAACGGTCATTTTCTGGTTGTTTTGCGCGTATCTCCCTTCATAGCGTAGCTCCCTTCACACCTCTTCTAGTACTGTGACATCACCCTTTTTCGCACAGCCCCTCTGTCGCGTAACTTTCAAAGTCAGGTAGTGTAGTTTATAGTCCCACTAAGACTGTGCTACCTTCTTGTAGTCATTGAGCCAGATTTCCTGCATACGTCTTCAACGAGCTCCCATTCACCTTTCTTGAGAAAGGTTCTCCGTTTAGCTTTGCGAGCTGAACCGCGCCCCCATCTATGATTTCTTTAATGACATATGGCCCCAACTAGTGTATCTGAAACTTTTTGGGAAATTTAGCGAACTTACTATCTTATAATAAAACCAAGTCATTTACCTTGAATGTGCGCAACTTGATGTGTTGGTTGTGCCATGCCTTTTCACGTTCCTTTTGTATTCGCTGATGAAATCCAGCCAAGAATCTGTTCTCTTCGAGATCCATCAATTGTGCGAGCCGTTCTTCCAAGGCGCTGCGGTCTGCCATCCCTGTAAAGGCTGCTATGCATACACTAGGCATGATATATTCCATAGGCATCACAACTTTTACGCCATAGAGCAATCGGAAAGGTGTCTCACTTGTTAGTTATTTTCAAGTAGTCCTGCACGCCCATAAGTACACACACGTCCCAATCATTCCGCTGCGCATTATCCAATATCTTATTGAAGGCCTCCACTATTCCATTAGCCTAAAGATGATATGGCGTGCTCTTCTGATGATAAACCTGGAATTCTTCAGTTAGAACTCTAATCATTTCAATGAGGAAGTGCGTACCGCAATCATTCAATAACACTTTAGGGCAACCGAACCTGGTTAACACGTACTCAAACAAAAATTTAGCTACTGTAGCCCCTGCAAAATCCTTTACAGGCTGTGCCTTCGCCCGTCTGGTCAGATACTCTGACGCGGTGATGATATAGCGCACACCTATTTTCTTACCTGGGTGCTGGATTGGTCCTACAAAGTCAATAACCCATTTCTCAAATGGTTGTAATGACACCTGAGGATTCAGAGGCAGCTCATCCCTTCGCGATGGCTTGCCCATTCTCTGACATGCATCACATGCCCTACAATAGGATTTAGAATCTTTATGCAGCGTAGGCCACCACAAACCAGCGTGCAAGACCTTCTGCGCTGTTGCTTTTCGTGCATATTGTCCTCCTGCAAATCCCCCATGAGCTTCAGTGAGGATTCTATTTCATTCAAAATTGGGCACATATCATCGAAGTATCTTGTCCGATCCCATCTTATACAAATGTCCGACAATTATTGAGAAATCAACCACGTGTGCTACCAATTCTTTCTTCTGCTGACTGGTATAGCGTTCTGGAGTTGTCGTGTGGTAAAAAATTGGATAATATCTGCAAAGTGGTTGTTCACTATGCGCACCGCGAAGAGCTGCGCATCGAGCAACCGTTCCCCCAAATTAGTAGGCTCCTCCCCTGTTTCAAGTAGTGAAAAATGGTCTTGCATTTGATCTGAATTGGATCCATGGAAATTATCAAAGTGCTATGACTGTATCAAATCAAGACAGACTTCAAAAAATGTGAACAAAGAGCTATCATGAATACCTCTGGACAGTGGCAGTTTGTAGCCAGCAAGGAACGACGAGGAACTCGGTCAAAGTGCACTGACCAAGGCCCATGGAGACCGCGCAGGATGCAAAATGGCAGTTAGGAAGTACGGATCAGAAAATGGAGGCTGTTTTTGATGCACGATTAGCACTGGTAAAAACCCATCGAGAAGGAAAAGCCTCGAGCACTCGGTTGCATGGGAAGCTGGGAAACTGTAGGGAAAGCGCTAAAGCAAAAGGCGGGCCCCACGCTCCCAAACCGGAGGAATATCGGAGGCATGTTGCGCGGTAAGCAGATTTGGCAGGAGAATGAGCAATTCCATACATTGCATGACGCGTGTCTAGCGGATGAGAGAGAAAACTGCCTCTCATCGCGGGTTAACGGTCGAGCAAGTCAACCGAGCAATAAGAGCGAACACCATAGGATCTGGGGGCTCCAGATCTGACGACAAAGATTACGCTTGATGAATAACCGGATCTGGAGGGAGAATTAAGCTGCGGCATATAAAAGTATGAAGTCCGATTTGATTGATGAGTTGGCAGATGAATCATTACCCAACGTAACCAAAATACCGAACCATTTGAGGAAGAGCTGGTGTAGTTCGTGAGAGGACAAGTGGCCACTTCCCTGCGAGACGTTACACAGTGGCGATGACGTAGAGGCAGGGAACTCCAAGCGAACAGCAGCAGGCGATCTGAAGGGGCGGAAGAGGAAGCGAACAATCATGAGCCACATTGGCTTTAAGCCATGAAAATACAGAGAGACAAAGAGAGCATGAAGCGAAAGCAAGCGAGCACTATAAGAAAGAAGGAGACAGTGAGACAGAGAGACAGAACAAAGAATAAGCAAGAAGCAGAAAACAGAGAGCCGAGCTAACCTGCAGAGTAAGGTAACATCGAGTAGACAGAAGGCTTGAGAGGTTCAAGCAATCCCTGAGAGGATATCTGTCGGGAACTGGGTACCAAATTGGACTCATCCCATTCAAGACCAATTGAGGTCGAGACTTGGCAAGGAAGAGTCTGTGCACTCTAGTGACTTGGGAAATCCAAGAACCACCCTGCTAAGCATCATCTGTTTCAAGAGACTCAAATTGAGCTCCTCATTGTAAAAACTCTGCTTTAAAGACACAATAAGAAAATGCCACCACTAAAAGCTCGACCGGAGACATAGCCCAGGAGGATTAGGTGAACTCCTTATTAATTTGTTGTGTTCTTGTGTTTGCTTACTGTGTTTCTCTTATTGTTTTCCATTTTCTAGTGTCTATTTATTTTGCAATCTGATCGCTCTGTTTCCTAAGATAACATAGACACACACCAACACATGAGTCTGTATTACCTTTATTCATTAATTAATTAATTTAGATCACTCAAGAGTGATTTTTAGATCAAGTGGTATCAGAGCAAAAGGCTGTTAAGGTTAGACAAGCTTGTGTTGGCTTCAGCTATTGAATGCTAACTAGATCAAAGCTCAAATTAGGAGAAGGAGAGTTGGTCGAAACTAATCTTGAAATTGGGAGAGTCTATCCTCGGAAGACGATGTTAGAAGAAGGTTCTATGGGGCCAGACCCTCAATTCATAGATAGTTTCCTAGCCTTAAAGTCCATGGTACAGGAAATGTATAGGGACTTTAGAAAACACAAAGATGAAGATTCATCAGGCTCCAAACACGATAAAGGAGAAGATGAGTCTCACTTCCATGACCACTCAAAAGGAAAGGGGAAAGAAGAAAGCTTTCTCACACCTCCTAATAGCGCTGGACATAAAAAGAAACCATATTTGATTAAACTAGATGTCAAATTTGATTCACCTATATATTATGGTGAGTTGAATGAAGAAAAGCTGGACAATTGGATTAGACAAATTGATGTTTATTGCAGAGTGTAAAATATCGATTCAGACAAGAGCAAGATTCAGCTGGCAAGCCTACGCCTTGGAGGCATTGCCTTGGTTTGGTGGGAAGGTAGGACCCAAGCTGACCTGAAGAGACATGGTAAGACTATCTCTGTCTGGAGTGAATTTGTTTCTGCAATCAAAAAGAAGTTCTATCCATTGGCCTAATTGCAGCAAGCCATGATGAGCTGGCAAACTCTTCCACAGTTGAAAGGGAAAAGTGTACAGGGATACACTCAAGAATTTAGAAAGAGAGCATTGATTCTAGGAATCTCATTAGACTCACCTGAGACTCTGTTGAAGTACATTGGTGGTTTACACAGCTACATGAGGCACACTATCCTCATGTTTAATCCCACTAGTATAGATGAGGTATCCATACAAGCTACTCATCTAGAAGCTAGAGGAAAGAATGGAAGTCCAGAAGTTGGGGGATCATCCCAACCCACTGCAAGCAAGAATAAGGAGAAAAGAAAGTAGAAATGGAAAGCAAGGAAGGCTAACACTGCACAGAAAAGCAAGGCTTCATGCACTCACTGTAAAAAGGATGGGCATGATGATGAGCACTGTTGGATTCTGCATCCAGAGCTGAGACCTAAGAAGTTCGAGGGCAAGAAGAAGAAGACTGCTGCAGCTATTCAGAAAGACTTGGGGTCAGACTCAGGAGATGAAACAACTATTGTAGCCACAGGTATAAAAGGGAAGAATTCTGAAGCATCTACTAGTAATTTTGCACAATCTACTATTGATGAAGAAAATGAGAGAAAAAAAATGAGCTTTTCCATATTCGAGTTATTTCCAAACATCAAAAGATTGATACTTTGTTTGATAGTGGCTCACAAGTAAATTTAATTTCTGAAGCAATTGTAAAGAATTTGGGATTAGTGACTACACCTCACATGAAACCATACCCATTAGGATGGTTAAATGATAAAGCACAACTACAAGTGACTAAACAATGCAAGCTCAAGTTTTCTTTTGGGTTAGCATTTGTAGATGAGGTTGAGTTAGACATAATTCCTTTGGATAAATGTGGAATTGTTTTAGGAAGTCCTTACTTGTATGACAGAAAAGCTATTTTCTATAGAGATGAGAACAAGTATCTACTTGTTAAAGATGGAATCGAATACTTTGTAAGAGATCATAAGCTCAAGAATAATTATACTCTCATAAACTCAGGGCAGATGAAAAGAATAATAAATTCATGCAAACAATTCTTACTGATGGTTGTAAAGGAAAAGAAACCTGATAAAGCCAATGTATTTGAAGGCTGTAATGCTAAACAACAAGCTGATTCAGAAAAGGTTGTTTCAGAGTATGATATCTTGTTTCAAGAACCTAAAGGTCTGCCACCCAAAAAGGAAATAGTGCATGATATTAATTTGCAACAAGATGCTCCATTGCCTAACCTTGGAATGTATAGGTTGTTTGCTTTAGAGAATGCATAAATCAAGAAGCAGGTGTAGGAGTTGCTCGAGAAAGGGTTCATCAGACCTAGCACATCACCATGTGGGTCACCAATCGTTTTCGTGAGAAAGAAAGATGGCTCGTGGAGAATGTGCATTGATTACCGAGAACTGAATAAGATAACAATCAAAAATCGTTATCCCCTTCCTCGCATAGGTGATCTTTTAGATCAATTGAAAGAAGCTGTTTATTTTTCCAAGATAGACTTGGATAGTGGATACCATCAAGTCAGAGTTTCGGAACAAGATGCATGGAATACTACTTTCAAAACAAAGCAGGGATTGTATGAGTGGCTGGTTATGCCTTTTGGCTTAACTAATGCTCCTACTACTTTCATGAGATTAATGAATGATGTACTCAGACCTTTTCTTGATGATTTTGTTATTGTGTATCTGGATGACATTCTGATATTTAGCAAAACGTGGGAAGAACACTTAAAGCATGTTAAGCAGACACTAGATGTTTTAAAAAGAGAAAAACTTTATGTTAAACTTTTAAAATGTGAATTTGGAAAAACATCTTTGAATTATTTGGGTCATATAGTAGGGGGTGGTGAATTGAAGATAGATCCCTCTAAGGTGGCAGTCATTGTGAACTGGCCTAAACCCAAATCTGCTACAAAAGTTAGAAGCTTCTTAGGGGCAGCACAATATTGGAGAAAGTTCATCTCTAACTTTTCTTCAATTGTAGCTCCCTTACATGCTTTAACATGATTGAACAAGGTGTTTCAGTGGGGAGGAAAACAACAGAAAGCCTTCGACACCTTGAAAGAAAAGATTAGTACAACACCTGTACTAGCACTGCTTGATCTTCAAAGAACATTTGAGATCCAAACGGATGCCAGTGACTATTCCATGGGAGCAGTGTTGACACAACACGGTAAACCCATATGTTATCATTCTAAGACATTTAATTCTGCAGTAGTTAACTATCCTACATATGATAAAGAATTGTATGCATTAGTACAGAGTGTGAAAATGTGGAAACATTACTTAATGGGCAAAGAGACGGTAATACATACTGATCATCAACCACTTCAATATCTACACTCCCATACTAATTTGCAGCAATCAAGACACTACAGATGGATGGGTTTTCTACAACAGTTTCATCTAGTCATCAGATATAAAAAGGGCATATGTAATAAAGTTGCAGACATGTTATCTAGACCCATTATAAATGCATCTACTATACTTAAGCATAATTCTGTATTACATGATAGATACACTGAACAATATGCTCAAGATATAGACTTTAAAGATGTATATGCAATTTTAAGTTAAGGCAAATTAGTAGAAGAATTGGATTATCATGTAAAGGACCAACTCTTATACCATTGTGGGAAGTTATGCATTCCACAAACTGAAAGAGTAAATATAACTTGAGAAGCACACACTTCTCTAATATCAGGTCACTTTGGGGTAAGTAAAACAGTTGCACAACTGCAAAGATTTTGTTATTGGCCAAAAATGAACGAGACAATTTCTAGATATGTAAGAGGGTGTACTATGTGTGCAAAGAGCAAGCCCAACAATAGAAAACTAGGCTTGTACACTCCATTACCAATTCCTTTTCATCCTTGGGAAAGTGTTTCCATGGATTTTGTTGGAGGACTGCCTAAATCTAGGAAAGGTCATGATTATCTGTATGTTGTTGTGGATAGGTTCAACAAAATGTGTATTTTGATACATTGTAATAAACAGATTATAGCTGAAAAAACTACAAAACTGTTCTTTCAACATGTGTGGGTTCATTTTGGATTACCCACTTCCATTGTATCCGATCGACTCCTGATTTGTGGGGACGTTTTGGTCAAGTCTGTGGGAATTGATGGACACAAAACTGAAGAAAATCACAACTTTTCATCCACAAACTGATGGCCAGACAGAAGTAGTTAACAAGACAGTGATCCAGTTACTCGGGTGATATTGCAACAAGCATCCTAAGATTTGGCATGAACATTTATGTTACGTGCAACATGCTTAAAACGGATCAAAACATTCTTCTATACAGATATCTCCTTTTGAGACCTATTTTGGTTTCACACCAAGGTCTCCTTTGGATTTTTTCTTTGGTAAATATACCACAGTTGAGGGACACTGTGTTGTGGACAGGGCAACTAGGTTCATTGAACAGATCCAAGAGATGCACCAAGTAGTAGAGGAACAACTGGAAAAGAGCCAAGCCAAATACAAGGCAAGGCATGACAAGCATTTGATGGAGCATAGTTTCCAAGTTGGTGACCAAGTCTGGCTGTATATCAGTAAGGACAGGATGCAAGGTGGAGGTAAAAAGCTAAAGCCTATCAGGTATGGACCCTTCAAGATACTTGAGAAGATTGGTGAGAATGCTTTTGACCTTGATCTACCAGCTTACATGCACATCTACTCAGTCGTAAATGCATATTGCTTGAGATTGTTTGAACCTTCACTAATTGAAGATCCCGAAGAGCAGAGTCAATTGCCTTCTATTGATGACCTGTTACCTGAATATCTTAATGAATTGCACAAAGACATAGTTTTGGACAGGAAGGTGAGGACGACGTCCAGGGGAGATGTTGAGTACCTCAGAGTTGGGCTCAAGGGTTCAAAGCCGAGCAGTGCAAAGTGGATAGAGATCAGACAAGTGAGACAATTGTACCCTCACTTAGTTGATACTTGAAAACCAACTTTTGGTCGTCCATGGAGACCATGCAGGATGCAAACTAGCAGTTAGGAAGTCCATGGAGACTGAGGTCCATGGAGGCCGCGCAGGACGCAAACTTGCAGTTAGGAAGTCCGGATCAACAAATGGAGTCCATTTCTGATGCGTGATTAGCTCTAATCATGCATCGCTGGGAAAAATCCCTCGAGAAGGAAAAGCCCCGATCACTCAGTTGCATGGAAGCTGGGAAACTTTAGGGAAAGCGTTGAAGCAAAAGGCGCGCCCCGCGCTCCAAAACTGGTGGAATATCAGAGGCATGTTGGGCAGTAAGCGGATTTGGCAAGAGAATGAGTAATTCCATACATTGCATCATGCGTGTCCACCGAATGAGAGAGAAAACCACCTCTCATCACGGGCTCATGATTGAGCAAGTCAACCGCGTGATAAGAGTGAACACTGTAGGATCTGGGGGCTCCAGATCTGACGGCGGAGATTGCGCTCGATGAATGACCGGATCTGGAGGGAGAATTAAGCTGCGGCATATAAAAGTCTGAAGTTCGATTTGACTAATGAGTTGGCGCATGAATCATTACACAGCGTAACCGAAATACCGAACCGTTTGAGGAAGAGCTGGCGCAGTTCGTGAGAGGACAAGTGGCCACTTCCCTACGAGACGTTACACAATGGCGATGACACAGAGGCAGGGAACTCCAAGCGAACAACAGCAGGTGATCCGAAGGGGCGGAGGAGGAAGCAAACAATCATGAGCCGCATTGGATTTAAACCATGAACAAACAGAGAGATAGAGAGTGTTGGAAATAATACTGAGAGGGCGGGGGTGAATCAGTATTATCAAATCAATAAAACGTTTTCATTTCCATACTCAGATACATATACGCTACTTCAATTAATGGAACCCGCATATATACGCAACTGTGTCTAATGCAACTAGCATATATCCAGAATACTTATGATTCAGTTAATCCATTAAATGTTGATCTTTAGTTAGTGCATCAGAACTTCTCTAACCATATGAACAGTAAGCAGGTGCAGTAAAACAGAACAGATCACAAGAAGCACACATGAACACCATGATATAAGGTGGAAACCCAATGTGTGTGAAAACCACCTGCTACAAGTCGTCTCTATCTTCTTTTAATAAGAAACTTCATTTTACAATATTTTTGTACTGGTGCAGTCTTATACCAGTACATAGGCTTCTACTTGCAAAAGGCTACAACCTTCTCTCGTTCTCCAGACTCTCCTGGAAGGGAGCTACAACCCCCTTAGCTCTTGTACTAGCCGATCCATTTACTAGTACGTAGGTGCCGACCTACTGAAATGCTTCATCCTTTACTCGTTCTCCAGTTGCTACTGGAAGGGAGCTATCACCCCCTTTGCTCTTGTACTAGCTGATGTACTAGTAAGTAGGTGCCGACCTATAGAAGGCTACAACCTTCTCTTTCTTCGTCCAGGTACCACTTTTCATACATTTTCAGACTGGATACTCTTGAAGCATAACACATTAATCTGAAGGCCACGTTTCATCCAATTTTCATACTGGACCCATCAATATCATTGAAGCACAAAACAATCAATACTAGCATCATCAATTTCTGAATCACTGAAACACTGAAACCCTGTCAACATCACAGTCACCAGAACATAGAGCAGACAACAGAACTCTGCAATAACAATCAGACCCAACAGAAACTTCAAACATCATACTTCATACTGTATACGCTACTACGATGAATCAAACCCGCATAAATACGTGCTTTCGCCAAAGCCAAACCGCTTACAGATCTACAAACATTTTCTCTTAACTTTGCAGCTGTACCAGACATCAGTCTTACCCATAACATTTACAGAACATTACATGCGTCAGTATACAGATCTAGAATAAACAAGATCAAACCGTATAGAGATGATTCATTCCAAGCCATTAGATCCCGATCTATCCTTGGATCTTGTTCCCCATCAACCGTTGAGATTCCTCCTTAGATTGGATCAAGCAATGCATCATAAACCCATAGCCTGCATACTGGATCTCATGCTTCATCAGATATTCAAGACTTTTTTCCATGCTATTGCCTAATGATTTTCTTCTCCTTTTATAGTCTTAGGCCTTACTCAATACCATGGTTCAAAACCATTGAGAACCAATACTAGGGACCTAATACCTGGGTTCAATACTTCGAATGCAATACCAAGGACCAAAACCATAGGTCTAAATACCATGGACCCAAAAATAAGATTTCCCACATGTATGCGCTTTTCGGTGCATAAAAGTGCGTGCATACGCATACACGACTTTTGATCGGCAATACTGCGTGTATACACGCCTTTGTATATAGTAAACCTGCGTGTATACCCTACTTGGTATATAGAAAACCTGCGTATATACGCGACTTGGTACATAGTGAACCTGCGTATAACCTGTGTGTATACCCTACTTGGTATATAGTGAACCTGCGTATATACTCTGAACCTGCATATATACTCTTCTTTCTTCATTCTTTGTAGTCTGATCATCAGATCTTTGCTACTGATCTGCTGCACTATGATCTATCATCTGTGTGAGTTTCCATCAAGGACAATACTTGTATCATAATGCAAAAAATCTCCCCCTTTGGACTTGATGGCAAAGCTAACTTGTCATACTGAGAACTGTCATCTGATTCCTTTGAGCAGTCCTGCATCCCATGTATTCTGTCACATCTGATATCTCTTTTGTAGATTCATCTAATTATATATAAGTGAGTTGTTTCTTCTACGAGTGGGTTGCCATCAAGTACAACACATCCATCATAATGCCAACAATCTCCCCCTTTGGACTTGATGGCAACAACACCAAATCACTCTCCCCCTTTGACATCAAGGGCAAAGGGCGGACCAAGATATTCTCTTTCCTTGATAAACATTCCGTTATCCATACTCCGCCTGAGTACCTGTTGAAATCTCTGAATGAGCTCCCCCTTTGTATATGCCAAGGTGTACTAATCTTTCTTGCTCCCTTTGAGTACATGCTGAAATCTCTGCTCTACTGAAGTGTGTTGTTCATGCTCCCCTTGACTGTAAGCAAGGTCTGCAAAAATATGTTCTATAAGAAGAACATGACTCTATCATAAATGACCTTCCTAGCACCAAAGACTCATACATATATCCATTTCCCAACCAAGTGAGGATATACCAGAATTGACTCATCTACCCAACCAAGTGGGGATACACCAGAAGTTTACGTATGACAAATAAGTACATTACATTATTTATCCCAGGAATAGTGGGGAACCAACATAGGCCGTTACATGACCTTGATAAGAAAAGATATTTATGACATAGAGACGACATATTTAAAACAATTCTATGAGAGTCATCAACAACATCTGTCAATCATCATTCATATCAGCTACCACGTTTTCCTTCTACACCTGTTCCACTTGAAATCAAATCAAACCAACATATACGCGATTGTATCCACAGAAACAGGAATATATACGCGGCTGTTCTTCATAAAACTCGCGTACAATCACTTCCAGATCAACAACCTATAAATGTCCTGTAACAAGGTATGTTTGCATATAGATATCAACTCATCCTTTTGAACATCATCATAAAATCATTCACATTATATCATATGTGAAAAACACCATAGTCATCTCATCATCATCAAGAGCTGCATGATCTTATATACCATCCATGTACCATTACACGAGAATATCCCTTATCTGAGAATCATCAATCAACATATGTGAGTATCAACCTATCATCATGTAGGTAAGAACTCATCATCATCATATTTCCAAAAATGCAACTCCATGTATCCAGCACTATGTTTCTACAGCAACAATCCTCATCCACATGAGCACCAAGAACTATAGGAATTTTGCATCATAACTGTATTATATGACGACAACAGCATATGAGTGACTCATCATCATGTAATGAAGATGTGTATTCAAAAATCACCATGTAAGCATCATTAGAGAATCAACCACAAATTTGATCTGAACATCAACTATGTAACCCCAAGAATCATATGAGATTTTATCATGGATAGCTCATAACCATATCATAGCAAGATATATCATTTAGCCATATAAGCAACATCACCAAGGACTACTAACCAAAATGCCAACAATGCATTATTCAAAACATAAACTCCCCCTGAACTTGTGCCATCAATTTACTGTTAGATCTGATCATGCATATATCAGTAAGAAGTATCACGACATCATCATCATCAACACTTCTAAACATCTTATGAGTATCAAGACATTTCCACACATCATTAGTAGATTGTAACCATTATCAAACAAAAAAATTAATAGACTGAATCATATCAGACCCTTTTTCTGAGCCCTTCCCTTCGACTTTTCCTCAGATTAACATATATGTGACTGTGCAGTGTCTAACTCGCATATATACGTGACTTCCCTTTATGCAAATTGCATATGAGATTTAGGACACTGAAGTTTTACACTTTCAACTCCCCCTGAGTCTTTTATGTCTGTATATGGTGTTGTGCCACATCTTTCTGACTGTACTTCCTTCTTCTTCCATATCTTCAAATGTGATGATGTTTTCTCCTTTTGGTGTGGCACCCGTACCTTGTTCTTGCATTCCTTTGCTATATGTCCAAGATTGTTACATGCATAACATCTCATATGTTTCACATTCCTCCTGTAGCAATCAGAAGCTTTGTGACCAAACATGTTGCACGAAAAAAAATATCCATTAAAGTACCTGGAATGTGATGATCTTTCTGCATGACGGTCTTGAACCACTCTTCTTCTGCATCTGGCTGCAACATGTCCAAGATTATGACATACATAACATTCAACCTTATTTATTGGAGGAGTAAAAGATTTTCTTTGAATAATTTCTTTCCTTGGCTGTTGATGGGGTTGACCTCTCATCTCCTTGTTGAGCATTTTAGATTTTGCATTAGATTCCCTTGTCTTACTTTGTGAACTAGATTCTTCTTCAACAGATTCATGAAAACCAAGACTAGCTTTGAAAGCAGGAGACCTTTGACTACTAAGAATATCATCCAAGATCTTAGTACTATCGCGAAATCGTAAGAGCTTATCTTTTTCTTCTAATTTATCTTTTAGAATATTTACCTCAACCTGATGTTGCTCTTCCTTTTCAAGATACTGCTTCTTCATGTTTTCTTCAATATTTCTTCCTTCTTCCAACTAATGTCTTAGAACAAGAACTTTCTTTTCTTGTTTTTCATGAGCTTGGAGTAGTTATTTATTCTGCTTCTTTGATTCTTCAAGATCTTCATTTAGCGAGAGGATCGTAGCTTCAAGCCGTTCATAGTAACTGGATCTATCTCTGAGTTTCTTGATTGTTGTGCTTCTTTCATTTACTTCATTTCTTAATGATGTCACTTCATCCTGCAACTTTTGATATTTTTCCTTGAATAGCTTCCTTACCTTGTTACCTTCCTCTAGTTGAGCCTTTAGTTTGGTAGCTACTTCCTTGAAGGCACATTCCCTTTTGTTCAATAGATCTTGTTGATCTCTAATTTTGTCTGTTAGCCTTTTAAATTCTGCCTCTATTTGATATCTTTCTTGCTCACCCATAAGAGCAAATTCAGTTGTTTCGCTATCGCTTTCATCGTCTTCAAATGGATAAATAGATGTATCACCAGAGGATAACAAATTCATACTAGATAAATCTTGTTCATCTTCATTCTGAAGTGATTCTGAATCTAAAGTGCTTCTTCCACATAATCCCCAATCAATGCTCCCACTGTCATAGTTCTTCTGAGATGTCTTCATCTTCTTAGGCGCTTTCTTCTTAAGCTTCTTTCCCATTGATCTACGGATCTCCTTCAAGCGATCAAGCTTCTACCAAAGGACCTGCTCTGAAACCAATTGTTGGAAATAATACTGAGAGTGGGGGGGGGGGGTGAATCAATATTATCAAATCAATAAAACTTTTTCATTTCCATACTTAGATACATATACGCTACTTCAATTAATGGAACCCGCGTGTATACGCAACTGTGTCTAATGCAACTAACATATATCTAGAATACTTATGATTCAGTTAATCCATTAAATGTTGATCTTTAGTTAGTGCATCAGAACTTCTTTAACCATATGAATAGTAAGCAGGTGCAGTAAAACAAAACAGATCACAAGAAGCACACATGAACACCGTGATATAAGGTGGAAACCCAATGTGGGTGAAAACCACCTGCTGCAAGTCGTCTTTATCTTCTTTTAATAAGAAACTTCATTTTACAATATTTCTGTACTGGTGCAGTCTTATACCAGTACACAAGCTTCTACCTGCAGAAGGCTACAACCTTCTCTCGTTCTCCAGACTCTCCTGGAAGGGAGCTACAACCCCCTTAGCTCTTGTACTAGCCGATCCATTTACTAATACGTAGGTGCCGGCCTACTGAAATGCTTCATCCTTTACTCGTTCTCCAGTTGCTACTGGAAGGGAGCTATCACCCCCTTTGCTCTTGTACTAGCTGATGTACTAGTACGTAGGTGCCGACCTACAGAAGGCTACAACCTTCTCTTTCTTCGTCCAGGTACCGCTTTTCATAAATTTTCAGAATGGATACTCTTGAAGCATAACACATTAATTTGAAGGCCACGTTTCATCCAATTTTCATACTGGACCCATCAATATCATTGAAGCACAAAACAATCAATACTAGCATCATCAATTTCTGAATCACTGAAACACTGAAACCCTGTCAACAACACAGTCACCAGAACATAGAGCAGACAACAGAACTCTGCAATAACAATCAGACCCAACTGAAACTTCAAACATCATACTTCATAATGTATATGCTACTACGATGAATCAAACCCGCGTACATACGCGCTTTCACCAAAGCCAACCCGCGTACAGATCTACAAATATTTTCTCATAACTTTGTAGCTGTACCAGACATCAGTCATACCCATAACATTTACAGAACATTACATGCGTCAGTATACAGATCTAGAATAAACAAGATCAAACCGTATAGAGATGATTCATTCCAAGCCATTAGATCCCGATCTATCCTTGGATCTTGTTCTCCATCAACCGTTGAGATTCCTCCTTAGCTTAGATCAAGCAATGCATCATAAACCCATAACCTGCATACTGGATCTCATGCTTCATCAGATATTCAAGACTTTTTTCCATGCTACTGCCTAATGATTTTCTTCTCCTTTTATAGTCTTAGGCCTTACTCAATACCATGGTACAAAACCATTGAGAACCAATACTAGGGACCCAATACCTGGGTTCAATACTTCGGACGCAATACCAAGGACCAAAACCATAGGTCTAAATACCATGGACCCAAAAATAAGATTTCCCACATGTATGTGCTTTTCGGTGCATAAAAGTGCGTGCATACGCATACGCGACTTTTGATCAGCAATACTGCGTTTATACACGCCTTTTTATATAGTGAACCTGCGTGTATAACCTGCCTGTATACCCTACTTGGTATATAGTGAACCTGCGTATATATGCGACTTGGTACATAGTGAACCTGCGTATAACCTGTGTGTATACCCTACTTGGTATATAGTGAACTTGCGTATATACTCTGAACCTGCATATATACTCTTCTTTCTTCATTCTTTGTAGTCTATCATCAAATCTTTGCTACTGATCTGCTGCACTATGATCTATCATCTGTGTGAGTTGCCATCAAGGACAATACTTGTATCATAATGCCAACAAAGAGAGTGCAAAGCGAAAGCAAGCGATCACTGTAAGAAAGAAGGAGACAGTGAGACAGAGAGACAGAACAGAGAATAAGCAAGAAGCAGAAAACAAAGAGCCGAGCTAACCTGCAGAGTATGGTAGCATCGAGTAGACATAAGGCTTGAGAGGTTCGAGCAATCCTTGAGAGGATATCTGTCGGGAATTGGGTACCAAATTGGACTCATCCCATTCAAGAGCAGTTGAGGTCGAGATTTGGCAAGGAAGAGTCTATGCACTCCAATGACTTGGGGAATCCAAGAACCACCCTGCTAAGCATCATCTGTTTCAGGAGACTCAAATTGAGCTCCTCATTGTAAAAACTCTCCTTTAAAAACACAATAAGAAAAGGCCACCACTAAAAGCTGGACCGGAGACGTAGCCCAGGAGTATTGGGCGAATTCCTTGTTAATTTGTTGTGTTCTTGTGTTTTCTTACCGTGTTTCTCTTATTGTTTTCCATTTTCCAGTGTCTATGTATTTTGCAATCTAATCGATCCGTTGCCTAAGATAACATAGACACACACCAGCACATGAATCTGTAATACCTTCATTAATTAATTAATTAACTGAGATCACTCAAGAGTGATTTTCAGATCAACATTCAACCTTCCTCGCTTGACAATTACCTGAAATTCGTATTCTTGAAACAACAACAACCATCAACATATTCCCCCCCGCCCCCCATCATAGCCTTATTGAATAGGGACTTCAAAGTGGAGTGGTCTGTGTACATCTTAAAGTGTCCGCCCAACAGATAATGCCTGAACTTTTGGAGCGCGTACACCATAGCCAATCCATCGCGCTCTGTTGTTGAGTAGTTCTTCTCAGCCTTTGACAACTTTCTTCTTGAAAATGATATAGGGTGATCCATCTCTCCTTCGCCAGCCTGTGTCAGCACTGCTCCAAATGCAATACATGAGGCATCAACGTGCCCACATTATTCCTTCTTCCAATCCGGGAAGACCAAGATCGACACGCTGACTATCTTTTCCTTCAAAACATCGAGACTGCGCTGAGATTCTTCATCCCAACAAAATGTAGTGTCCTTCCTCAGCAACTTTTCCATGGGAGTGATAATCTGGGCATAAGGTTTGATGAGCTTTCGATAATATCCAGTATGGCCCATTTCCGCACAACTGTTTGACACTCCTCGGGGCTTCCAAATTGATTATTACCACGATCTTGGCAGGGTCCACCATTAGTCCTTGCTTGCATACCACATGACCTAGCAAAATTCCAAAGGGGACACAAAACAAACACTTCTTTAGGTTCAACGTGATTTGATATCTTCGACACGTATCCAAATTTTTTCGTAGTCTGGCTAAATGGTGTTGGAACAACCCAAACAATGTCCAGTCATCAAAATATACCTCCATGAATTTGTGAATAAAATCTTTGAATTCTGCGATGACTACGTGAGAGAATATTGCCTACGCATTCTTGAGTCCGAATGGCAATACCGTGTACTGAAAACACCCCCATTCCATCGCGAAGGTTGTTTTACTCTTGTGTTCTGGCATGATATTGATTTGATGGTATCCAGAGAACCCATCACTAAACAAGTAGGCCTCCTGCCCTCCAACATTGTCTAGTACCTCATTAGTAAACGGTGTCGGGACAGGATCATGGACACATGAATTGTTAAGATTTCTTAGATCTACGCAAATCCTTATCTCTCCCTTCTGCTTCTTTTCCTGAACTACCATTGGGCTCACCCATTTAGATTCCTCCACTAGTTCAATAATACCTACCTCAATTATCTTGTCCAATTCCGAGCGGACCTTTTCCTTGTATTTGGGATTAAGGCGATATGGCCTCTACTTAACGGGCTTCGCTTCCAGTTTCAAAGTTATTTTCATCACTCCCAAATCACCTATGATGCCTTTCAAGTCCGAAAATTTTGTAGGAAAAATATCTTGGTACTTGCGGAGTAACTCAACAACTTTATCCACTGTGGCATTATCCCAATAATCTCCGATCTTCGCGAATTTAGGCTCTACTCTAGTACCAATACTTATCTGCCTAGTCTTTAGCGACGCAGTGATATCCAGGTTCTCTATCTGTGGACCTTCGATCTCACGAAAACTTTCTATTTTTGGGATATTGATATTCCATGGATCCTCATCCTCCCCTTTGGCGGTCATGGTATAATGTTCTAGCGCATGGCGCAGCTGGGTGCTCCAATCTGGTTGAACCAATTCCAAAGGATCCTACAGAATTCATTAGATCGCTGCCTTAACCTCTTGCAACACCCCATCAATGCTTTCAAACCCGTATTCAAAGCTGAAGGTCACCAAGAATCCTTCTCTTAAGATATCCCACTCCCCAGTGTTGTGGCGGAGCTCTGTTTCCAAATACCAATTCATAGGGTTTATATCCAGAGTGTGACAGAATAAATGCACCCATTCTGTTTGCGACTCCGTTCCATATACTTTAGTACATTTTTCCAAATGATCACATGGATCGTTCCTCCCATCATATTTCTCAGTTAATCATACTTTAGGACGACCGAATCGCATCCTCATCATCCTCCTTTAATCGTGCCACTCATCAAAGTTGTCTTTGTGCGTACCCCACCACCGAGCGGGCGTAGCACACAGTGCTAAATCCAACACCTGAAAGCGTTGATCATCTGGAACTTCTCTTTCAAAAGCATCCAAAAATTTATCTACGTCAGTTAAACTATCATAATAAGGTAAATTTCTTACCTTCGATGACACACTGCGCAACGATTTCGTCATCAGGTTGCAGCACAGTAAGGATACTTTGTGCCACCTGTTTTTCCAATGTTCCAACTCTTCATCCAAATCCGAGGTACAAGAACTTTCATGGTCCCATGCAATCCTCCCATCAGCCGTTGGGTTAACCCAATCTTGGTTTCGCAACGTAATTTTGTAGATTTGATCCAAATCATCATCACTTTCCTCATAGTCGCGGACTGGTTCGGTTTAGCGCGGTCCTTTTTCAGGGTCCAATGGTACTACAATGCATAGCGATTTTCTTTCTAATGACATCGTCCACTTCTTCAAGTTGATGACCCCATTCATATCAATAACCCAATCTATGCTAAGGAGCGCGGGGTATGGATTGTTGTTATCAACAATTTCTACCACTTCAAAATCAGTTAGCGCGCTTACACCTTCTATATCTATGGTAACTCCTTGCAATCGTCCCATGGGGATAATCTTCTGCTGGTTCGCCATCCTCAGTTGAATCAGGGACAACTGCAATACAAGTCTCCCCATTCTCTCCCAGGTCTTCTTAGGCAATACGTTCGTGTCATACCCCAAATCCAAAATAACTTGGTCCATCTCATAGTCTCCTATTTGTGTAGTAAGCCTCATCTCGTGCCCTGTTCTCGTCTTATGCTTACCGATATTTCTGACTACGCGGCGTCCATCAAGAGAATTATGCTTACCGACACACTTGTTTATAAACTCTTGTAGTCCTTTCACAGCCTTGCTATCGCACAATAGTTTCATACAAGTCTCCAAGAAGGTGGTGAGCATAGAGGGGTCAACCTATATAGGCACACTTGTGTCTGGTAGTTTGTTCTGACTCCTTGAGGTAGAGGCTTCAACGAAGTGTTAGAAAATTATATATTACGGAGCAATGGAACACAAAATATTGTAGAAATATAAACACAGAAAATGCACAAAACAAGAGAGACACAGATATACGTGGTTCACCCAGTTTGGGCTACGTCCACCCCGAAAAGCCAGTCCTTCCTTTCTATTATCCAGCAAAATGAAGAGATACAACCTACAGCAAATCCGCTGTAATATCCTCTGTTTTCTCTCACAGTCTCAGCTCTCTGTTTCTCACTCACAGAATACACATCTATCACACAGCCTCAAATACAACACCCTCATACAAAGAGAGGGGTTTCCTTCTAGGGCAAAAAACCCTAAACAAACATAAGTTCTACCGTCAGATCGTCCGCCTAATGAACGGCCCAGATTGACTAGAAATTACTATACTTTTACAAGGCAATTTTACATTTATTTTTGGCTTTAGGGGCGCTGCCCCCGAGCCCCCGCTGGGGGACCGCTGGCCCCCGAATCCCCCAGCCGGGGGGGATGGCCCCCCCCCAGACCCCCGCGGGGGGGACAAGTCCCCCCTGCACCCCCCCGCGTGGAGGGGTGTACAAAAATTCTTGGGGTATACATCCGACTGAAACACATACCTCTGAACAATCATGCTCCACACACAACAATCTCCCACTTGGAGAATGATTGTAGCAACTCCACCACTGCTTCATTTGCTGGACAATGACTCCTCTTTGGACGTGGTTGTTTCTCATCTTCATTGTCATCCTTGAAGACCAATTGAAACTGAGCATGTTCTCAGTTTCTCCCTGGTTACAACTTTTGTTAGCATATCTGCAGGATTCTAGCTAGTGTGTATCCTTTCCAGATTCAACTCTCCATCTTCCAACACTGATCGTATGAAATGGTACTTGAGCTATATGTGTTTAGTCCTGGAATGAAATGATGAGTTCTTTGCAAGATGAATGGCACTTTGGCTATCACTGTATAACGTGCTCATATCATGCTCCTTACCCAATTCACCCATAAACCTTTGTAACCAAATCATTTCTTTACTAGCCTCTGTAGCAGCAACATACTCTGCTTCTGTTGTTGAAAGTGCAACAACACTTTGGATTTTTGAAACCCAACTGACAACTGTTCCTCCAACAGTAAATACATATCCTGTAGTGCTCCTCCTGTTATCTCTGTCACCTGCCATATCTGCATCAACATATCCTTGTAGGGAGATGTTTGAACCACCAAAGCATAATGCTTGATTTGTGGTACCTTTCAAATATATGAGAATCCATTTCACTGCCATCCAATGTTCCTTTCCTGCATTGTTCATGTACCTACTTACAACTCCCACTGCATGTGCAATATCAGGCCTTGTGCAGACCATTGCATACATTAAGCTTCCAACTGCTGATGCATATGTAAATTTAGACATATAATCCATGTCTTCTTGGGTCTTTGGGCACATTTCCTTGCTAAGTTTGAAATGGCTAGCAAAAGGTGTACTAACTGGTTTTGCATTGTGCATGTTAAATCTTTTCAACACCTTTTGTATGTATTCATTCTGAGACAATTTTAATTTACGATTTTTCCTGTCTCTAGTTATTCTCATACCAAGGATTTGTTTTGCAGCTCCCAAATCCTTCATTGCAAATGAATTTGCCAATTTTCTTTTGAGCACATTTATTTCCTGCATGTTAGATCCTGCAACAAGCATGTCATCTACATACAATAACAATATAATATAGCTGCCATCATTTTGCTTTTTCAAATAAACACAATGATCAGAGTGACATCTAGTATAACCTTGTTGAGACATAAACTTGTCAAATTTTAGATACCACTGCCTTGGAGCCTGTTTTAAGCCATACAAGCTCTTCTTCAACCTGCACACTAGTTTCTCCTTCCCTTTCACCTCATATCCTTGTGGCTGCTGCATATATATCTCTTCCTCCAAATCCCCATGGAGAAAGGCTGTCTTTACATCTAACTGCTCAAGATGCAAATCCTCAGCTGCTACAAGACTTAAAATAGTTCTGATTGAAGTCATTTTAACAACAGGAGAAAATATTTCATCAAAATCAATACCTTTCTTCTGTGCAAACTCCTTCACCACAAGTCTAGCTTTACACCTCTGTTTTCCTCCATCTTCTTCCTTCAGCCTATAAACCCATTTATTCTGCAATGCTGTTTTACCTGCAGGCAACCTAACTAAGTCCCAAGTCTGGTTATGTGCTAAGGAGTCCATCTCTTCTTTCATGGCTTGCTCCCACTTCTTCCTGGTTTCTACCTGCACTGCTTCTTCATAACATCCGGGTTCACCAGAATCAGTCAACAATAAATAATATAATGAAGGAGAGTATTGTTTAGGGGGTCTACTTATCCTGGTAGATCTTCTAACACCACTTTCAGGTGTTTGGGGTGCCTGTATCTGTTGTGGTGGTTGCTATTGTTGATTATTATTATTTTCAGGCACGTTTACCTTTCTAGTGATGTCATCAAGAACTGCGTATTCCTTGTTTTCGTTTTCTTTTTTCTTTTCCTGCAACTGATTCTTATACAAGACCTTTTCATTGAATATTACATCTCTGCTCCTAATGATTTTGTGATTTTCATAATCATATAAGCGATAACCAAAATCATTAACACCATATCCAATAAAGGTACATTTCTTTGACTTTGCTTCAAGCTTTGTTCTATTTTCTTTATCAATATGGACAAAGGCCTCACAACCAAAAGGCTTTAAAAAAGAGTAGTTTACCTTTTTACCCGTCCATGCTTCCTCTGGAACACCACCATCCAAGGAACTTGAAGGCCCTCTGTTTATTAGATAAACAGTAGTATCTACAACATCTGCCCAAAACTGTAAAGGCAATACTGCACGCAATCTCATGCACCTTTCACACTCCATGATTGTTTTGTTCATCCTTTCTGACACACCATTTTCTTGTGGTGTTCTTGGAACTGTCTTCTCTCTGCGAATTCCATGCTCTGAACAGTAACTATCAAACTCTGCTGCAATATTCACCTCCATTGTCTGATCGAAGACACTTCAATTTCTTTCTTGTCTCAATCTCAACCAAAGATTTCCATTTCTTGAAAGTATCAAATACATCAGATTTATTCTTGATACAATAAATCCAAGTTTTTCTAGTTGCATCATCAATAAAAGTAACATAATAACGAGAGCCACCGAGAGATGATACCTGAGCAGGTCCCCATACGTCTGTATGCACAAGCTCTAATTTTTCATTCTTCTTTTCTTTCCCAACTCTGAGAAATCTGACTCTCTTTTGTTTTCCATAAATGCAGTTCTCACAGAAGTCCAAATCAACATTCTTCAAACCCGACAACAAATTCCTTGAGTGAAGAATCTTCATCCCCTTTTCACTCATGTGTCCGAGCCTATGATGCCATAATGCTGCATCTGCTCCTTTGGAAGTTAAAGCATTAACAGAGTTAGAAATACCATTGCATAAATACAATGTATCAACCTTTTCGCCTTTTGCTATTACCAGGGCTCCTTTAGTGACCTTCCAAGCTTTATCTGTGAAAGTTGTCACACAACCTTCACCGCCTAACTGCCCTGTTAAAATCAGATTTTTCTTTAGATCTGGAACATGCCTTACCTCCTTTAATAACCATTGGTTTCCATTCTGCTGTTTTACAAGAACCTTACCCATTCCAACGATTTTACAGGGTTTATCATCACCCAGAAGAACTTGTCCAAAATCTCCTTGAACATAGTCCTGAAAGTATTTCTTATTAGGTGTGGCATGGAATGAAGCCCCTGAATCTACCACCCAGGAATCAGTAATATTTTCGAAAGAAAGAATCAAAGCATCTTGTAACACCTCACCTGTCACATTTGCTTCATGATTGTTTTCTTGCTGTGCATCTCCTTCTTTTCCCTTCCGAGATCTACAGTCTTTCTTTAGGTGTCCTTTCTTTCCACATTTCCAGCACACTATCTCTGATCTGGACTTGGGTCTGCCTTTCCTTGATTTACTGCGATATCCTGAGCTCTTTCCTCTTTCCATTTCTCTTCCTCTAGACTCTGCACTCAAAGCATTTCCCGATGTCTCACCGGAGCTTTTCCGTTGCATTTCCTCGCTAAGGATAGCACCGACAACATCGTCAAACTTTAAAGTACTAGATCCAGAAACGGAGTTACTAATGGCCATTACCAAACCATTCCAACTTTCTGGTAATGAGCACAAGAATAACAGAGCTCTAACTTCATCATCAAAGTTTACCCCTACAGATCTTAATTGACTTGTAACTGTATTAAAATCATTTAAATGGTTTGCAACAGATCCACCTTCCGACATATTCATATTAAATAACCGTTTCATAAGAAATACCTTGTTTGAGGCTGAGGGTTTTTCATATAGTTTCGACAACGTCTTCATCAAACCCTCTGTCGTGGTTTCCTTTGAAATGTTGAAGGCGAGTGACGCAGCAAGGCACAACCATATTGTTCCGAGTGCCTTTCTATCGAGAAGGTTCCATTCTTTGTCTTTCATACCCGTCGGCATCTTTGTTTTTCCACCCAATGGTAGGTATAGATATTTCTGATACAGATAATCTTCCATCTGCATCTTCCACAACGAGAAGTTTTGGCCGTTAAATTTCTCGACCCTAAACTTACCATCTTCCGCCATTTCTCCCACTCGAACCAGGAACCCTTCTTTCCTGCGAGTTTATCAGCCAAATATACCTTCGGCTCTGATACTAGTTGTTAGAAAATTATATATTACGGAGCAATGGAACACATAAAATATTGCAGAAATATAAACACAGAAAATGCACAAAACAAGAGAGACACAGATATACGTCGTTCACCCAGTTTGGGCTACGTCCACCCCGAACATCCATTCCTTCCTTTCTATTATCCAGCAAAATGAAGAGATACAACCTACAGAAAATCCGCTGTAATATACTCTGTTTTCTCTCACAGTCTTAGCTCTCTATTTCTCGCTCACAGAATACACATCTATCACACAGCCTCAAATACAATACCGTCATACAAAGAGAGGGGTTGCCTTCTAGGGCAAAAAGCCCCCCCTGGACCCCCGCGGGGGGGACAAGTCCCTCCCGCACCCCCCCGCGTGGAGGGGTGTACAAAACTTCTTTGGGTATACATCCGACTAAAACAAAGACCTCTGAACAATCATGCTCCACGCACAACACGAAGCTTTTCTTCGCTTCCATGAATGTTTCCTTCTCATGCTCCAGACCGAAACCAGTCTCCTTTTTTGGGGCCTTGAGGACCCATCAACCTTCTTCAGGCTGTTTTTCCTTATTGTCATCAGTCGTGATCCCTCTTCGGAGCACGATATTCACATTTGGTTCCTCTTCATGGGGTTCGGGCCTCATCATCTGTAAGTTCTGGGTAGGATGATGAGGTTGTGCCTCCTTCTCTTGCATCTTGGCCATCAACAAAAGACATTCTTCCATTGTGTGGTCAAAATGAGTGTAGTATTGACATGACAAGTGTGTCTGATTCATACACTCCCGCGCAGTGTCTTAGCTTTCCGTAACTGTAGCAAATGACCAGCCCATGACCCCTACCAGGTCCTCCTCCTCCTCGACCTCGTCTGCATCCATGATATCCTCCACACGCTCCCCCAATGCCCTAATCCGAAGGCCAAGTTTCCTCTTGCTTTCAATACGTAGGCGTCCTCTCCATCATTAATTCATAGCTTCGACAATGGCACTCATCGTGGCACACCGATTTGCAGAAATCGTAGAACAATTGTTGTGGTGTCTGTACAAACTTGCAACAAATGACAATTATCAGTGACATGTTTTCCGGCCACCTGACATATAGCGCACCACAGCACGGGCCCCATGCTTGGTCTTGTTGGAGCTTCCTGCCTCAGGGGCATCGACCACCCCCCCCTTGTAATATAATTCGCGAAGAGAGGGAAATGATCCTTATCATGCCCTTGGGATCTTACACTTGAGGCACTAGATTTCTTTGCACACCTATGTCATGGTCTCTTTTTCTTTTTTCAAACTCTGTAATTCCAAATAGATGTTTTGAAATTGAGAGTGAATTTGTTGGACTCCCAAAGACGCATCCAGAATAGGTGTCTCATGTAATCTCATTGCGATTTCCAGAGCTTCCGCCTGAGTTCCTATCTTTTGCTGTGATAAAGTAATCCTTAGGTGGGGTAGGAACGTAACTATAAACCAGTCGCGGTGCTGAATATCTGTGAGATTCATATTAGCTTTGCGGATCCCACACTTCAGTCTTTGATCTAGCTCCCATGGCGTTTCACTAGGCCTCATCATGATTTCCTTAAATCCAATTACCGATTGTGAGGCAGACTTGGGCTTATCGAATTCTTTGTTCAAAGCAGTCTGAGTATCTGCTAATGACACCAACGGATTATCAGTGCAGTGCTTAACGTACCATGTCAATGCACGATCCTGCAGAGTGGTAACCAGATGCGCCTTATTTATGTTATCATCCGTAATTTGTTGTTCTGTCCACACAACCTTCGCAACAAACCAAACTGATCTGGATCCTCACTTCCTAAGTCCTTGAAAACTGACAACTTCATTATATTCGACATGTTGACTGGTGGCAGTGGTGGTAGTGGCGTGGGCGAAGGTGTATGTTGTGGAGGTGAAGGTGGAGTGGTGTGGACGGATGAGGTATTCGCGGAAAACCTTGCCTTATCAAATGGACAGCGCTCTGCGGTGAAGCCTGTGTTACTCCCTCGTTGTCACTCACAAGAGGTTCAATCAACGGGCTATATTTAAGGCCTTTTCTTCCCCTATCCCTGAAGATCTTCCCACTTCACGTAGATCCAAACATCCAGGTAGTGGCATAGCTATTTTCTCACACAACAACATCTTAATCCAAGTATTCAAATATCTTAGATACTTACCTCATGGTCTTGTGAAGAAACGTTGCTCTGCTTCACTATAACTCACTGAGGTGTCGACCGTGAACTTTTTAACAAATCCTCTTATAACCCGATCAAGCCAATGGTCAGCATCGCACGCGATCTTATCTTCAAAATCTTCCAACCTCCACACTAATTCTGGAGTCCACACTATTGGACCGTCAAGTTTCCACCTTCCTTGGCCATCTGCCAATTTATCTATCCACTCGTATAACTCAATCGGGAAGGTGAAAAAGAAAATTTCGTGTATTTTTGTGTACAAATATCTTTCCAACCATTGTTCTTTTGTCAGGCGCAGATTCCTGTTTTCTTGCGCTGCGAATTCATGGATCTTTCTATCCAACCACTTCTCAATTTCCTTCTTGGTCGGATTCCAGTGATGTGACATCACACATCTCTTTATGTAGATCCAGGTCCCGGCAACTAAACCATTTGTTAGCTTAGGGGTTCCTGACCTAGGTTCAATGTTATTTGCGCCAAATAAATCCCTACACTACTAGCCCTTTCAGAATCAATCCACGGTGCGCAAACTGAAGTCTCGCCCGAAGCAGTATGGGGGGGATGCTGGAACCAAGTTTCCGCACCCAGAGATCAATGTGATGTCCTTTTGTGACCTAGATCTGCCTTCACGCATATCTCTAAGCCCTTATGGCTTATCACTATAACTTCCTTTAATCGGCCTCTAGACCTCTGCGAAGGTCTACGACTAGATTTTGTGGACCCTGAACAAGCTAATTAACTGTTTACGCGCACCCTAGATTACCCTTGGATCAATATTTACTCAGATCTACCTAATTGTTTAATAACTTTAACAAAAAGTGTTAGGATCTTCACGTAATCACTTAACCTTAATTGTGTTAAGTTAGTAATACAGATCAAGTAAAGTCACACATCAATGCATCATTATTCCATAAAGACATCATTCATCACAACATATATCACAACCATACATAATAGAAGTAAAGAGATAAAACACAAGAATTTTTGAAACAATCTTCTTTATTGATCTTCAATATAGTTTGACTCAAAAATTCCCTGCGCACTCAGCTGCAGGGGTCCACGCACTCAACTTTGGACATTACTCTAGGCCTCTGCGCATTCAGTTGCAGAGCCTTTTCCCTTCTAAGACTACTGCTCTATGCTAGACTTCTTCCTTTGTACCTATAGACAAACTTAGACTACTTGCCTTAAACTCTCTAAGACACACCTATTTATACAATCCCATGGTCCGCGGACCATGGGTAGATCTTCAAAAAGCCAATTCAAGCTTACATAAAGGAGGGTAAAACCCTTTTTTGACTCTTAACTAGCTACACGCTCCGTAACCACAATTTGCAGAGACTTTTCATCTTTTTACATCAAAACTTGGGCTTTTGCCCTAAAACTGACCCCAGGGGACCTCATCCCAACACTTATTTTTTATTCATCTCTTTTATATTTCATCCATTATTTCTCTTTTAATGTTTTCCTTATTTTCCCCCATAATTTGTTCCATATTTCCAAATAATCTTTTCACCTGTGACAATTTATACCTCATAGTATCACTTATTTTCTTAAACCAATTTTCCAACATGGATAACTAGTACTCAAAGTATTTTTTTTCTTCGTGAGTCATGAATGATCCTTCAGGAGGTTTAATTAGTGTAGCATATTTTGGATATTTCTTTGGGGCCATGTGAGAAAATAATAATGGTACTCCTCTTTATCACAACTTTTAATCACCCCAAAAATCTGCATTTTCAAATCAAAAGTAATGTCATTTATAAGTTATGTACCTTTAAAAACTTCATTGGGAGACTATCTATATGGTTAACATTTGTCTTGATACATCATTGATATTTGAGCCTATCCAAATATGGAATTTTGGCTCTTAATACTTTAATTTCTTCTATGTTTTTTTATAGGTTTAACTAAAATTTGATGTGCCAAGTGAATGTTCTTGTAAATTTCTCAAAACTCATTGATTTTTTTACCTCTTCTCAAAATGAACTTGTAGGTCTTGCTAGATTTCCAATTCTTAAAATCTCATTATGAAATTTTTGCTTGAGATACTTTTGTATGTCTCCTCATATATTTGAAAATTTCACAATCTGAAGTGTCCCATCAGAAAAATTATAGAGAAGATGCCAAAGTCACTCGCTTGAAATTCATTTTAAGACCATTCATAGACTTTAAATTCCATAAGATATATCTCCAAATTTATAGAAAACCATAATCTAAATTTTTTACTGGATGTACCTTATAGTTTCTAAATCCTCTCAAAATTTGATAGATTGAATCCAAAAGAATACTGAAAATTTTGAAAACATTTATTTAAAACTAATTTCAAGACCATTCACAAACCCTGACTTCAACAATATATATTTATGAAAGTATAGTGAACCGGAATCTAATTTTTTTACCATATGTATCTTGAGATGTCTTCTCTATTTAGTCAAAATTTCACAATATGAAACACCATTGAAATTAATTTATAGCAAAAAATCCAAGATGCCTCATTTGAAGCAATGAAACCTTAAGATCATAGCTTTGATAGCAAATGATATGAACCTGTTGACAAAGTTGGACCTGCCAACATTCAAAGGGGTATCCCCGATATGTGGTCCCAATTATACCTCGGACCATTTGGAGTAGGAACCCCATCCGAAGTATGAACCGGTTGCCGAAATAGTGGGTTTTAGTGTTGTACCTTGGCTGCAATAATGCATAGAATGATGTATTCGTGAATTTGGTGAAACAATTGTATAAATTTGTGAAGGGTCAAGTGAAATGCATGAAAGGTTCTGTTGGACACCTAATCCTCAATGGGTTAGTGTGGAAGCCGAATGGACAAAAGGAGTCCAAGAGACCTTGGGATGTGAAACCCAACGGTCACATAATGTACTATAAATGTATATCTCTTGTTAATAAAAATTGTACTCACATGATTTATCTTTCCCATGTGTGTTTAACATGGTATCAGAGCAGGCGTATTCCTGCCTTGCATAATTAATTTGAGCCATTTGTTTTATGGCCTCTCTGTGCAGTTTATTTCTGCCATAAACTTCATGAATATTTTCTCATGAATATTTATTCAGCGAAATTTTAGCTGCACCCTGTTAATACCGCTGCTGGTCTCTGCTCCATATATAATTAGCTGCTCCTGGTACTGCATGCGCTACCTCCTGAGAATTTTCTACCTGAAATCCACTGCTTGCTGACTGACATCTCTGACCCCTGTCTGCCATATTCCTTTTATACGGACCTGCTTTCTGTCTACTGTACCTGCGCTCTCATTCTCTGCCATATTCCTTACCTATGCTCTCAGAAAAGGAACGATATGCATTGTTATGTTAGTGGATCTGATATGGAGGATTTTACTTAAGTTTCCATGATTAGCTGTGGCTGAGGAAAATTTGTCTAACACTTGCATTGTGGTATCAGAGCTCACCAGCACTGCCTCTGCCTTGGTGGTCTGACATGGTTTCATGCAGTATGCTCACTGCCGGGCTCTCTGTCCCTCTGTCCACTCTCTAAACTTTGCGCATAGACCAGTCCGCCCAGCCTGACATGGTATTACGCCTCTGACATCGTATTACGCCTCTGGCAGCCAAAACAGGTATACCCACCATCAATTTATCAATTTTATTCAGCTCTATTCATTTTCATTCTTCTCTTCAACGGAAAAAAATTGGAGGCCTTCAGAATGCAGTTGGTTTTCCATATGTTACTGTTGTGGCCTATTTCCATGTTCGTGCTTGTTCAGAAGTAGAGTACTCTCACTGGCGAAGGAAAGTATTCTCGTCTCGCATCGCTTGTTAGTGACTTGTTCCAAGGGCTAATGTCAAGCACTGGAATGCGTTGATGGATTATGAGGATCTTAAATATATGAATGATGATGTTCATGTCCGAGTGGAAGTTGCCCTTGTTGAGGTTTGATGGTCTTGATGAAGCACACATTCTACTTGGTGAAAGTGGCCACTGCGAGGATCATTGGGGTTCAGGCTTCCGTAGGCAGAAGCAACATCTCTAGAATCTGTGCAAATGCTTCTAAACTCTATTCGACAAGATGAAATCAATTTGACCACTGAAGGAAACTTGTTTGGACCAGACATTGAGCCGAGAATCCACATACTCCATAGCCCCAATTGGAGATGGGCTTCCGTTGGGGTTTTCCTTCCCCGTAGCATATGCAGGACGCTTGGGAGAAAATTGACTGAATAGAGTGCCGGAATTGTCCACTGATATAAAGTGATTGTATGCAACAACAAGTTCAGATAGCTTTGTGTATCCAAGATGTTTCGCATCAAGAATCTTTCATGTCTATTCTTCAAATTTAGGACGCAAACGGCCCAATGCGAAACCCTGTGAGAATTCGCCCGCCAACAACATTTATAGAAGAATTCTGCGAATTCCTCTGATGAAGCTTTTTGTTTTGGTGTTGGCTTTGTTTTTGCGTTGATTTTAAATTTTGGATTCGGATTTGGATTCACCACACCTGGTGTAGAATTTGCATTCTTGAAAAAATGCGGTGAAGCTCCGATAACCACTTCTGAAATTCTGTGTGGAGGTCGCTGAATAGATTTGAAGGGCGTGCAGAGAAGTTGTGAGCGCCTGGTAGCAGCGCCACTCAACATTTTCTTCTTCTTCTGTTGGAGATGGTCACAGTGTGTTGGAGAGGTAAATCCCCTCTGCGGACAGAGGCGATCCCACTAGACCAAAATAGATATAGCAACAATCAATTCACGCTACCATGCAAGTTCCTAGTTGCAAACCGAAAGTTTATTATGAGAACCAACCTGGAGTCCAACGCTAATGTCGAAGAAGAGTTGATACTCCCGTTCCCTTGCTCCGGCAGGTCACAATCCTTGCGATCCCCGCGAATGGATACCTGCACATGCAAAGAACAAAGCGAATACAAGCATAAAATCCACTAAATAGAACTATATTTCAGTCAGAAAGGAAATAGATCAAACATTATCATGATGAACAATAAGATCGGAACCATAATAGTAGTGGTTTATTAATGAATAATCAACAGAGAAAGATACAACCAAAGTTTTGACGTTGAACCTCTCCTCTGGCTGGGTGAGCATCTATACATGTCTTGCAATAGACCTTCTCTCTCTCAGACTTCCGGCAGCATAACCTCCCTATGCTTCAAGACTCTTACTATCACTCAAGACAAGCGTTATCACAACTAGCATTACTCAAAAACTAGCTTGTCAAATGCATGAGGACAGATTTTTATAGATGGAGTAGGGGAAGAAGATACAATGCATCAGGACACCCATTGTGGATTGGCATTATCTCCAAAAAGCCGCTATGGATAGATGTCAAGGATAGATGATGACTCTCGACATCTAGAAGATGAGCTTTATCCTCAAAAGACTTCATGACTTGAAGGGAAAAAACATCTATGCGCACGTTTGTCAAAAATCTTTACCAAACTTGGTTGGTGCGGGTGTTGTTCTAAGACAGAGCGCCAATGGTCGCACCCTCTTTTGAGGATCTCATTGATTGGCGCGGGTAGTACATTGTGGACCCGCGCTAATGGAAAAAGGGCGCTTTTCAGGGATATTTTGCAGGAGGTGTCTTCAGGGAACATGAAGTACATACTTAGGGGAACATAATGCAAGTGTTTTCAGGTTATGTCACTGCTCACAGGTCCCGGAATGAGTCCTCCAAAGTACGGAAACAGGGGTAATAGGGACGGTGACCAATGGTGACAAATTACTGTGTAACAGATGCCCCCCTAAAGCATGAGGCCTAAGAGAGAGAGGGGTGAAATGCTTTACAAGAACACATGTAGCTGCCGCCGAGAATCTGCATTGAGAGATACAACTGATAGCTCAAGTACATGATGTATGTGGTATGGTCACAACCATCCATAAGAGAGTACATAATAATCTAGATCCATAGTATGGACACAACCATTTGGTTAGGATCAATGGATTGACTCAGGTATGGTCGCAGCCATCCAGTGAATGAGTCGTATCAAGAATCACGCCTGGATTACAACAGACACAATCCAGGGTCTTGCGCTCCATCTCGACCCGAACAAAAGTACAAGTTCAAGCATGCGAATATATGAGCTGAATTCGAACATGCATGAACATTACCAGTCAATATTGAAAACTGTTAACAGACGCGAGAGGTACCACCAATAATGACAATGGCCCCAAGGTACTATAGTTACAATCTACGGCGTGCGAATTAGTGATCCGACGTCGAACACCCGTAGAATCATTCGATTGGAGGCCAATGATGAAAACCTCACGTCGAACACGAAGAACCTGCCATTGAGGCATGCAGGCTCCAAGGCACCAGAAGGGAGTCTCTAGATCAGCTTCCTGGATAATGACCTGAAGTCGACAGGAAGTGACCTTGATCGAAGGTGGGCCATAATGTTTCCCACATCATCGACATGAGACAGAGAGATAATGTTGTGAATCAAGATTATGTGAACTATCAGAGGGAGGTTGTTTCTTTGCAGAGGTCAACTTCTCTTGAACATATCGGCGACACGATAGTGTAATTGGCAGTATTTGACATCAATGGATCAGAGGTCATGGTGACGAGGCAATGAGCAGATGAGAGGTCAAAGAGGATTACCCAAGTCCACGGAGGCAAGTGAAAAATGAGATGAGATATCCCCACCCAGGCACGAAAGCAGACAAGTGCCATGTTCAAGAGCGACATACTGCCGACACGACAATAATTATGGTTCCTTTTTTCCCCCGCCATTTCTGGCGAGTACCCCAATTATTTTTAACAAGCTTGATGGGGATAACATATGCTTGTGGTGCGTCATTTCGACAAAATCCGATGTCATCAGGTTTTAACGAGTCTGACAAAGGAAGAACTCGGCGTCTTTTCATGTTTAGAGAGTTTGAAGAGACAACAGAAAAGGAAACTCCAAGGGTGTCCTTTTTCGTAAAGTTGTGTCTCGCGAGCCCGAAAAAGTATAAAACAATGCTCGAAAGAACCGCCCGACCATTACGATCGAGGAGTACTTTTCATAAATAGTGATTTCGACTTGAAAAAGTAAAAAAGCGGTCAAAACCACGTCATTTCGTAACCATTAACGAGTTTGAAACGACAAAAACCCGGTAATCTTTTTACGTTTTAACGGTCAACAAAAAGAACTTAAAACGACCGCCCCTTATTAACGTTTAACGAGTCAAGAGGAGTAACTCGGCAATCTTTTCCTCTTTAAACGATCAGAAAAGAACTGAAAGCGGACCTTAAAATAACCTTTTCACATGTTTTACTGAGCTTGAAAAAGTAGAAAAAGGAGCTTGTTTCGTTGCTTGAGTTGCACCAACCCCTGTCATCATACAAAAAACAGCGTAAAACCCACTTCGACATAAATATATTCCAAAAATACCCAAAAAATATTATTTTTAATGTATTTTTAGGTCAAAAAATGCTATAAATTGTGAAATAGTAAAAAACAAATTTACTTTTTACTTTTCACCTTGTGAGTTTACCATTGGAGGGTTTTGGGTGCAAACTTCAACTGTTGATCGTGATCAATCCAGGAAAGCAATCGAGCCTTCGTCTGAAGCAGGTAAGAGGTCTCATCCTCAGCTTCATTTTCATTCCATTTTTCAGTTTTTCATCCATAGATGGGTCCCCTGCAAGAGGAATTACAAAATTTTAGGGCTGTGCCATTGGCGCGAGTTTCCCGCTTGGGATCGCGCCAATGGGATTTTTTTCCCAAAGGGGGCGTGACATTGGCGCCACTGTTTTGAAAACAGTCGCGCCAACCGCGCGACCTAATTTTCCCATAGATTTGACCGTTAATTTTGTTATTTTCCTTTAATTTTGGTTTCATCAATGATCTAATGATGATATTTTTGACTTTATGGTTGCAGGGATTCGTCAGAATGGCTGTAGAATGGAGAGAAAGAGAGCATGCTGCCATAGATGCTATGGCATTAGAGGATGAAGCCTGCATGGATGCTTTGAGGGATTGCGGTTTGAAGAAATTCTTCCTCACCTCCTATTTGCGTGCACAACCTGAGTTACTACGATTCATTGTGGATGCTTGGGACACAGAGGATCAGGTATTCCGCCTGAAGGATCAGACATTGGATCTGGATGTTTGCGATGTCTATTTTATCACTGGACTATCGCGGAGAGGTGCATGACCCATCTTGACTGGTAGTAGGCCCTCCGGGGAAAAGATGGGGGAGGTGATGGAACGGGTTTGTCCTGGGGCACAGTTTGGATCAAACAGTGCCAAGGTAGATATTATTACAGTCCCAGACCTAGTGATACGAGTGATACCGTTCACTATCACACGGATGGCTGGAGTACAGGTGCCCCACGAGGCCAGCAAGAATCATTTACTGCTGGCAACCGAGTGTCTCCAACCTACACTGTTTGACTGGGCCACGGTTGTGACCACAAACATCAAGAGGCAGCTTACCAAGTGTAAGCGTGATGGCAACAAACAGTTCGGGTATGGATCCATCGTGGTATCCTTCTTCCTGGAGCGACTGCCGATATTCCGGATTCAGGGAGGTATAGTGGTAGATCCAGTGCCATGGGAGCCGACGTTGACTCGATGGGCAGCACTTATGCCCAGAGGAGGAGGGGGCCAGCAGATGGCCTGGAGGCCCAAGTTCTTCATATGGCTCCATCACCAGATGATCGTTATAGAGGACTGGCCCTATGCGGGCACTGATTTTACTGGAGACCCAAATCTCCCATTGCCTGTGGGAGAAGACTGGGATGAGGAGCTTGGTAAGAACTCTTTGTGTTTTTGATGTTTTTGTGTATTTAAGTTTTTTTGTGATACATGTCTATCTCTGACAATAGCTATATATATGTATGTAGATGTTGGTGCAGAGCGACCAGCTGATTTGTCTCACATAGCACGAAGGGCACAACCTGCAGCCGACCCTCAAGTAGAGGGTGGTGCAGGTGATGAGCTAGTACAGAACCTTGAGGCACTCACTCGAGGGATTCCAGACTATGCCAGACTGGCAGATGTGCCCTTCGCGTACCAGAGGCACACAGTGGGAGTATCTACTCGCGTCCATCGTCTGCTGAGACGTTTGGTGTGAGCGGTGACATGCTATCATGAGCATCATCGTGATTAGACGCCTAGGTTTCATTTTTGCATATTTTTGAGAGACATGTTGTCTGCTGCCATATGAGATTCGGACATGTATTATTTTTTGGATTATGTAATGCGCGTGGCGCAAACATTATGACACACACGTATATATATACATATGCCTATGGTTTATTATTGGGTTTTCATGTGCTTGCTTGTATAATGTTTTGGTTACAAATTACGCAAATGTCTATCTAATACATGATTAGCCAATGCATCAGATAATGTGTTTAATTGTCGTGGAATATGTTGATATGTGATAAAATCAAAGTTCCTTTCTAACAATCTCACACGTAAATACAACCTTAGAATGCGATGGTCTCTGACAGAATATTGCCCGTTGAGCTGGTGGACGACAAGTTGAGAGTCCGGGTTCACTACCAATGCACGAATGCCGAGATTAATTGCTTCAGCAAGTAGCTCGATTACAACACAGTATTCGGCGACATTGTTAGTGGTACGACCCAAACACACACCCTGAAAATCTATCAGCTCGCCATGAGGATCATAGATCACCCACGCCGCAGAGGACAAGTTGCAAGTACTGCGGCAGGCACCATCAGCGAAACCAACATAAGGTGCATCAGACATCTGCACAAGAAGCGAAAAACACAATAAGTGGCAGTTACGCCTTTAAAACTGACACACATACACACAACACACTTGCTAGAGTACATGTATGTACAAAATAAAATGTACCATCATCACGCATAGTACTTTTTCAAATACAGCTCGTTTCGGGGCTTCCCAAGAGGGTTCCCTTCATAATCAATTAGCTCGTAGGCCCCTTTCTGCAAAACTTTATTGACAATGTAAGGGCCTAGCCACATAGACTCGAGCTTTCCTGCTCCTAACATATATTTTGCCTAATCGTAGAGCAGGACCAAATCTCTCTCAACAAAAGATCGTGGACGTACGGTCTGATCGAAGTGAGTCTTGACTCGCTTCTTTTGTGTTTCGATGGCCAAAGAGGCCAGGTGACGAGTCTCATCTAGCCGTTCCAGGTAAAGAAGGCGTTCTTCTAATGGAGTAGTGTTGGGAAGTAGCTCAACAACCAATTTTAATGAAGGGATTTCACATTCGATTGGAAGGGTAGCCTCTAGTCCATAAACTAGTTGAAATGGAGTGAAACCAGTGGCATCCTTCACAGAGGTTCGATAGGCCCACAAGGCAGGGAACAACATCAAATGCCAGTTAGACTTATGCATACCAACGGTACGTTGAAGCATTGTAACCAAAACCTTATTGATAGCTTCAACTTGGCCATTGGACTGAGGGTAGTATGGAGTTGAACTATCGTGCTGCAAGCCTAGCTGGGTTGTTAATTCTGACATCATATGATTACGGAAATGCTTCCCGTGATCAGTAACTATGGCTTGAGGGACGCCGAACCGCGAGATAACATGGTTGAATAAAAATTGCGCCGCTGTGTGACCGTCTTCAGTTAATGTAGGCATCGCCTCGGCCCATTTAGTAAAGTAATCGACGACAACAATAATAAACCCATGCCCCCCGGTCGAGCGAGGGTTACAAGTCATATATTCAATGCCCCATTTTGCAAAAGGGCCGACGGTGACAACAGGGTGCAATGGAGCAGGAGGCGCTCGCATCTTCCGTTGGTATATCTGGCACTCATGACAAGAGCGGACGACAAGAATGCAATCCTTGAAGATAGAGGGCCAAAAGTAGCCAGCGCGGAGGATTTTTTTGGCAGTAGCATATCTGGACATGTGACCACCACAGGCACCTGAGTGGCAGTCATTCAAGACACGTTCAGCTTCCTCGAGAGTTAAACATCGGTGGAGAACAGAGTCGGCACCGAGGCGATATAGTGTATCCCCAATGATATGGTATGGTTGCGATTGATGACGAATCCTTCGCCAAGCGTCTTTGGACACGCCAGGGTGAAAGGAGGACGTTTGCAGATATATAATGATATCTCCGTACCAGGGATCGAGGGTGCTAATGAGAAATAAAGTCTCATCCGGAATTTGATCCTCTACGTGAGAGGTCGGGGAAGAAGATGGCAAAGAGCAAATTAACTCAACAAATACAAGGGATTTCTTGGACTTGGCAGTGGTAAATTCCAAGTCAAACTCTTGGAGGATAACAATCCACTTTGAGTACTTGCCCCCCAGCAACTGGCGTGACAAAATATACGTCATGGGGTTGCAATCAGAAATCACGGTAGTTGTACGCAACAGAATATAATGACGGAAATGTTGGACAACACAAACGACGGCCAAAGCCAACTTCTCGACATAAGCATATCGAGTTTCCGTGTCTAAAAGGTTGCGGCTGAGATAATAGATAACATGCTCAGTGTCATCATCATCAGTTTGAACAAGAACCATGCCGATAAGTTTCTCGACCTCGGCCTTAATAGCTGCAGCCTTTCGGGGGTGTACAGGTCGTAAACGTTGACGAACAGGCTTAGCTCCCGGGTACGTGATTATCTCATGCACCACTATGCTAGGATCAATGCCGGGCATTTCTTCATAGGACCATGCGAAGACATCACGAAATTCGCGAAAAAGATTGGAATAAAGTTGAATCTCCTCCGGAGTACAAGTGACTCCAATGTGAAGATGCTCGACAATCCCTGGTTTCACAGAGATGTCGATGGGATGGGTTTGCATAATGTTTGCCATATTCCCTTCAGAGGACACCTGATAAATCTGAATAGGTGTTTGTAATGGGAGGCAAGGAGCAAACCGCTCAAGGCAAGTGAGAATATCCTGAGGGGCAGGGAGAAATGAGGAACGATGGTGAGAATCATGCCAAGGAAGTTCCTCGAGAGACATAGTCTCAATAATGGCTTCGTCAGAAGAGAATGTTTCTTTTAAAGGATCCGAACAAGTCTCATCTACAAGCCCTGAGGATGGAGCGAATGAGTGGAGAACCTTGCTCAAAGGAGCAAGTTCAGAAGAAGGAGCTGATGCAGCAATAATTTCAACATAGTTGAGTTCGGTAGGACTCAACGTTATGTGGTCGCCCCAAGAATCTACTTGGTCGGTGGGAGGAATGATCCACGGATCAGAACAAGTAGTAATCATATTAACAGAAGCGACGTTAGGAGGTGGGAGTGGGAAAACACCCATAAGGGCGGGATCTTTGAAAATTTCGGCTCCCAGACTCTCAGATAATTTCGAGGTATGCTCCACAAAAGGGATGTTGCCTTCAGAAGAGGAAGCGAAGAATGATAGCTGGTCTACGGTAACAATCTTCCCTTGATGAGGGAAACTGATGATACGAAACAAAGATGAAGCAACAGCTTTCATCGCGTAGATCCAGCTACGTCCTAGAAGGAGGTTGTAGGTAAGAGTAGCATCATCGACTTCAACTTCCATTTCGACCGTCTTCCCTTCCAAAGAGATGGGCAAACTTTGGAGTATACCATAAGGACAAGATGCTCTTCCATCAAAAGCTTCCAAAGTCGTGGGAGACTGGCTCAGCGTAGGAGATCCAATAGCTTTCCAACAGGTGACATACATGATGCAAGTTGAAGCACCTTCATCAATGACTGTACGATGAATCGTTTTGGAATCAATAATAACCTGTATGAGGAATGCGATTTGGGGAGGCAGTCTCTGCATATGGCGTTCTAAGTCAAAAGTAATTAAATCCGAGTCGACCGGGTCTATGCCACCAATAGCGGATAGCAAGGACTTCCTCTGAGAAGGGCAGCTCTGGAGAACTTCTAAAGCGGACATAGCCGACGGAGTCTGCGCTAAGTCCTCAACGATATGTTGGCATTATGATGCATGTGTTGTACTTGATGGCAACCCTCTCATAGAAGATCATCTCACTTATATACATTCAGATGAATCTACAGAAGAGATATCAAATGTGACATAATACAGGATAGCTCAAAGGAATCAAATGGCTAGTTCTTAGTAAACAGAGGTTCAAATATTGAAGAAAATAAGGGGTACGCAGGTACACCTTACAGAAAGTGCGTACCCGCAGGTAATCCATGCATAGACCGCGTCCAGGGACGCAGTCCAGCCGTTCAGAAGGTGCGTCCACCCAGTGCACACTTTTTAAGGCAGAGAAAAGCACACGTGGGGGTTTCTTGTGATTTACTCCTGGTATCTAGCCGACGGTATTGTGTTTTTAAGGTGTCGGCTCGTGGTATTGTTCCTTGATTTGAGGAGGAGCTTGCCTATATAAAGCAAAGGAGATCATTTGGTTTGAGCATGTCTTTGTTGAATATCTTATGGGGTGAGATCTGGTCTAGATCTAATCAAGGCGAATCTATTAATGGACCGAGATCTCTTGGCGCATGTTCAGATCTGTGGATCTGATTGTCTGGGTTACTTCTGAAGTCTTGAAATCATCTATGCCCGGAGGGACGTAGGTGCAGTAAGGGTTCAGGTGCGTCTGGGACGCAGGAGTGAAGCGTTTCAGGTGCGTCGGGACGCAGGCGCAGAAGGGTTCAGGTGCGCCGGGACGCAGGCAGTTCAATAGACTTAGTGTGAGGGACGCAGGCTAGCAGTTGAGCAGGGTGCGTCCGGGACGCAGGTTAGCAGTTGAGCAGGGTGTGTCCAGGGACTCAGGCCAGCAGTTGAGCAGGGTGAGTTCGGGACTCAGGCTAGCAGTTGAGCAGGATTATGGGTTGTGCTTCAGTGTATCCAGTATGAAAATAGATGAAACGTGGTACTTGGAGGAGAGAAGATTGTAGGCCGGCGCCTACGTACTAGTATCTAAGCTAGTACAAGAGCTAAAGGAAATCTTTGAAGCATTGTAGTAGGTAGTAGCCTGTGTACTAGTAAATGGATCGGCTAGTACAAGAGCAAAGGGGGTTGTAGCTCCCGTACTGGTATGAGGCTGCACCAGTACAAATATTGTAAAAGGAATTTCTTATTAAGAAGAAGATTGAGATGACTTGCAGCAGGTGGTTTTCTCCCGCATTGGGTTTCCACCTTATATCATTGTGTTCATGTGTGTGCCTTATGTGTGATGATCTACTTTATGTTACTGCATCTGTTAACTGATAATATGGTTGATAATGTCCTAATGCACTCATTGAAGATCGATTAACTTAATCTTAAGAAGTTGTGGAAGTAGCATATATGAATCTGATTATGGAATTGAAAAAAGTTTTATTAATGTGATAATACTGATTCACCCCCCCCTCTCAGTATTATTTCCAACAATTGGTATCAGAGTAGGTCCTTTGATAGAAGCTTGATCGCTTGAAGGAGATCCGTGGAACAATGGGAAAGAAGCTTAAGAAGAAAGCTAATAAGAAAAAGAAGTCATCTCATAAAAACTATGACAGTGGAAGAATCGATTGGGGATTAGGCATAAGAAGCTCTTCAGATTCAGAATCAGATTCAGAATCATTATCAGGTATGAATGTGTTATCCTCTGATGTTCCAGCTATATTTCCTTGTGAAACAGATGAAAGTGATAGCGAAACTACTGAATTTTCTCTTATGGGTGAACAAGAAAGATATCAAATAGAGGCAGAATTTAAAAGGCTGACAGACAAAATTAGAGATCAACAAGATCTATTGAACAAAAGGGAATGTGATTTCAAAGAAGAAGCAACCAAACTAAGGGCCCAACTAGAAGAAGGAAACAAGGTAAGAAAGCTACTCAAGGACAAGGAAGACCAATGTCAAAAATTGCAGCATGAAGTGACATCATTAAGAAAAGAAGTCAACGAAAGAAGCACAACCATCAAGAAACTCAAAGATATATCCAGCTACTATGAAAATCTTGAAGCTACAATCCTCTCACTAAAAGGAGATCTTGAAGATTCAAAGAAGCAGAATACAAATCTACTCCAAGCTATTGCAAAACAAGAAAACGAAGTCACCAGCTTAAAATCTCAACTAGAATGTGCCTTCCGAGTTCGTCAAATGCAGCAGGATTTGTATGAAGAACAAGAAAAAGAAATTCTCAAACTAAGGGAACAAATGGAAGAAGGAAGGAAAGCTGAAGAAGTTTTGAAAAAGAAATCTCTTGAAAAGGAAGAACAGCTTCAGGTTGAGGTAGATATCTTGAAAGGTAAACTAGAGGAAAAGGATAAGCTTTTACGATTTCAAGATAGCTCTAAAGTATTGGATGATATTCTTAATAGACAAAGGTCCCCTGCTATAAAGACTGGTCTTGGTTTCCATGAATCTGTTGAAGGTGAATCTAGTTCACAAGGTGAGGCAAGAAATTCTAAAGAGAAATCTAAAGTGATCAATGAAGGAATGAAAGATCAATCTCATCATCAACCAAGGAAAGAAATTCCTCAAAGAAAATTCTTTACCCCTTCTATGAATAATGTTGAATGTTATGTATGTCATAACCTTGGACATGTTGCAGCTAGATGTAGAAAAAGAAGGGTTCAAGATCATTATGCAGAAAGATCATCACACTCAAGGTATTTTTATGGATATTGCTTTGCTTGCAATACGTTTGGTCACAAAGCTGCTGATTGTTACAGGAGGAATATGAAACATGGAAGATGTTATGCATGTAACAAGCCTGGACATATAGCTAAGGAATGCAGGAACAAAGTGTGGGCACCATATCAAAAGGAGAAAATGTCATCATCACGCTTGAAGATATGGAGGAAAAAGGAAGTACAGTCAGAAAAGGATGGCATAGCACAATGTACAAACATACCAGAATCAGAGGGAGCTGAAAGTACAAAACTTCAGGTTCCTGAATCTCATAAGCAAACTTCATAAAGGCAAAGTCACATATATACGCGAGTTGGATACTGCACAATCGCGTATATGCTTGTTTGAAGGCAGTAGGCAAGTGAAGTTGGAAATGAATCTATCAAATCTGGGTATCTGACTGTCAGTGACACAAAGGAGGACTGTTAAAATTGGCCCTAATCAGAAGGACGCAGGTATTAAACTGGAGACCTGCGTGCGGACGCAGTACAGACGAAGCTCAGGTGCGTCCAGGACGCAGTTCAGTAACAGGGGATCTGCGTGGGGACACAGAGCAGAATAAGACTCATGTTGTAATGATCTATCTATTGTAGTCATCTCTTCAGGTCATGTAACGGCCTATGTCCCCCCACTATCCATGGGATAAAGATGTAATGTATTTGGTTTTCATATTTCTGATATATTCCCACTTGGTTGAATGGATGATCCTTATTGATGGGTGATGAATGTATTGAGTCTTTTGGCGATAGGAAGGTCATTTATGATATATAGAGTCATGTTCTTCTTGTAGAACATATTTTTGCAGACCTTGCTTTCAGTCAGGGGGAGATTGAGCATGAACAACACTATAACATCTCAGCTTGTTCTCAGAAAGACCATTGTCAGATTGGAGCACCATGACATATACAAAGGGGGAGATCTTTCAGAGACTTCAGTAGATCTGGTTTATAGTCAAAGGGAGCATGTCCTTAGGGGGAGCATACCCCTTTGCCCTTGATGTCAAAGGGGGAGAGTGATTTGGTGTTGTTGCCATCAAGTCCAAAGGGGGAGATTGTTGGCATTATGATGCATGTGTTGTACTTGATGGCAACCCTCTCATAGAAGATCATCTCACTTATATACATTCAGATGAATCTACAGAAGAGATATCAAATGTGACATAATACAGGATAGCTCAAAGGAATCAAATGGCTAGTTCTTAGTAAACAGAGGTTCAAATATTGAAGAAAATAAGGGGTACGCAGGTACACCTTACAGAAAGTGCGTACCCGCAGGCAATCCATGCATAGACCACGTCCAGGGACGCAGTCTAGCCGTTCAGAAGGTGCGTCCACCCAGTGCACACTTTTTAAGGCAGAGAAAAGCACACGTGGGGGTTTCTTGTGATTTACTCCTGGTATCTAGCCGACGGTATTGTGTTTTTAAGGTGTCGGCTCGTGGTATTGTTCCTTGATTTGAGGAGGAGCTTTCCTATATAAAGCAAAGGAGATCATTTGGTTTGAGCATGTCTTTGTTGAATATCTTATGGGGTGAGATCTGGTCTAGATCTAATCAAGGCGAATCTATTAATGGACCGAGATCTCTTGGCGCATGTTCAGATCTGTGGATCTGATTGTCTGGGTTACTTCTGAAGTCTTGAAATCATCTATGCTCGGAGGGACGCAGGTGCAGTAAGGGTTCAGGTGCGTCCGGGACGCAGGAGCGAAGCGTTTCAGGTGCGCCGGGACGCAGGCGCAGAAGGGTTCAGGTGCGCTGGGACGCAGGCAGTTCAATAGACTCAGTGCGAGGGACGCAGGCTAGCAGTTGAGCAGGGTGCATCCGGGACGCAGGCTAGCAGTTGAGCAGGGTGCGTCCAGGGACTCAGGCCAGCAGTTGAGCAGGGTGAGTCCGGGACTCAGGCTAGCAGTTGAGCAGGATTATGGGTTGTGCTTCAGTGTATCCAATATGAAAATAGATGAAACGTCGTACTTGGAGGAGAGAAGATTGTAGGCCGGCGCCTACGTACTAGTATCTAAGCTAGTACAAGAGCTAAAGGAAATCTTTGAAGCATTGTAGCAGGTAGTAGCCTGCGTACTAGTAAATGGATCGGCTAGTACAAGAGCAAAGGGGGTTGTAGCTCCCGTACTGGTATGAGGCTGCACCAGTACAAATATTGTAAAAGGAATTTCTTATTAAGAAGAAGATTGAGATGACTTGCAGCAGGTGGTTTTCTCCCGCATTGGGTTTCCACCTTATATCATTGTGTTCATGTGTGTGCCTTATGTGTGATGATCTACTTTATGTTACTGCATCTGTTAACTGATAATATGGTTGATAATGTCCTAATGCACTCATTGAAGATCGATTAACTTAATCTTAAGAAGTTGTGGAAGTAGCATATATGAATCTGATTATGGAATTGAAAAAAGTTTTATTAATGTGATAATACTGATTCACCCCCCCCCTCTCAGTATTATTTCCAACACGATATTGTAGTGCTGTGCAGCACGAGCATTTGGGTTGTAAGAAGATTTCCGGAGTACTCCTTTTGGAGGGGGTCGAAGAGGCGTTTCAGTAGTAGGTCTCTCAATGTGGAGCGGACCTGAATTAAACAGTGGAGCACTAGAGGGGATCTCAGGCTCTTTCCCGGCAGATGGCGGATAATATTTTGTTCGAGTACTGATATTGACAGGTATCGTTCCAGCCATAAACACTTGAGAACCAAAGGAAGAGGGAGGCTGAGAAGGGTTAGCCACCATTTGAGTTTTTTGAGTTTGTTGTGAGGGAAAGGGTTCTTTGAGCACCGCAGGAGTCTCGGGAGCGCTTTTCAACAAACGACTAACTTCGGACTGCCTCGAGCAGTCCTTAGTATAGTGATCTTCATCACAGATAAGACAAGGATACTTGGGTTTGCGCTTGGCACCGTCCTCGGGCGGAGGTTTAGGGGAGTCCTGTTTAGGTTGATCTGGTTTATTCTTCGCTTTCCCTTTCTTCTTTCCTTTCGAGGCTTTGTCTGCCATGGTGGATTGAACGGCATTGACCTCAGAAGTAACATTCGAAATGGGTGTTACCTGAGAAGTCTGTTCATTCGAAGTAGTTGGTTTTTGCTTCCCAGGGTTCGCGGAATTTTTCTTCGAGGATGAACTAACAAAACCAATAATATCGTCAACAGTTGGTGTTGGCGGGGATTTGAATGTTCTTATTCTCGGGGCATCAGGCAGATAATCATACAATGTACCTGACTGAGAGTAAACCAAGTCAAGGTACTGAGCGCGCGAGATAGCTTTCTCTTCAGTGACACACGCCCCCATGGCAATGTCCCGAGCTATTGGAGGAACGAATGAAGTCGTAAACCAATCGGTAAGAAGCTGGTCGAGAATCCAAAATTTAATCATATGTCTACGCCGTCTCCATTCATGGATATGATCAGAGATATGCATAGCCGTTGTTTGTCTTAAGGATGTGAGGATGTGTGTACCCGTTTCATATCGAATGGGTAACTGAAAATGCGTGAGAAATGCCATAGCCAACGAGTTGAAATCCTGAAAGGATCCGCGATTGAGCTCAATATACCACTTAGCTGCAGAGCCAGTGAGAGTCCTTTGAAAAAGGCGAAGCCGAATTGAATCATCAAGCCATGAATTGGATGAGCACCAGAGGTGATAATTCATGACATGGGCTTGTGGATCTTCATTAGCTTTACCATCGAATTTTGGACAATCACCGGGAATTTTCGTTGGAACCGGAGGCCAATATGGGTTATGGAGAATAGGATCATTGGTCAATTTAGACACATCCGGTAATTCTAAAATCGCTAAGAAAGGTAATTGAGGATTAAAGGACATCTGGGGCTGCTGGTGGGATGGAGCACCAGGGTTCCAACCAACTGGCGGTTGCCCCCAAGGGCTTGGTCCGGACGGATTTGGCCCCATAGGGTTTTGTCCATAGGGATTTGGGTTCTGCCCCCCAGCGTTCCATGGATTACCAAACAGTCCTGCAGGAGCACCATATGGTTGCGGATAATTCTGATAAGGATTCGTCTGCAGTTGTTGATAATTTTTATATGGGGCAAACAAAGGTTGCCCTTGAGGTTGCTGGTGACCATACGATGGCTGGACTCCAAACTGAGTTTGAGAAACAGGTTGAGTTTGATAGGCTTGTTGAGATTGAACTCCAGCTTGCATTTGAAAACCGGATGGGGTCTGGGGTCCAGCCTGGGGCAAAAAACCAGGTTGAGCAGTGCCAGAAGGATGTCCTATAGGTTGGGCTATCTGGCCGGAAGGATAACCTTGTTGATATTGAGGTTGGCCTCCCTGCCCAGAAGGTTGTACCTGCTGGGAATGGAGTTGTTGTTGCACGACTGAAGGTTGTCCTAACGGACCAGATGGCTGAGTGGGATGGGCAGTTGGTTGGCCTGATTGGATTTGAGGCTGACCGACTTGCCCAGAAGGTTGACTATACTGGACGGTGGGCTGACCATGTGGTTGAGCAGCTTGTCCAGATATCGGACCATACTGGACATTGGATTGGTTTGGGTTAAAATATGATTGACCAATTTGTCCAGTAGGATAACCTTGCTGGATACCAGGTTGGGCTTGTTGAACAGAAGATTGACCGGAGTTACCAGAAGGTTGAACATAAGAGGGGAAAAACAGACCACCAGAGGCAAAAGGGTTTCCATGGAAGGATTGCCCTTGTTGGTCTTGAGGAGGTTGTCCTGGAGATTGCGTAGATGATACTTGGCCACCATGAAAAGAGGTGGAGCCCCAATCAATTGACAACGGAACTGAAATCTCAACCATCGGTTGAGATGGCAAATATCGATCGTATGGCCCCTCTGCTGGGACGTTTGACGTAGGATCAAAGACTCCGAATAAAGAAGCCGAAGGACGACTAAAAATAGGAGTCGAAGAAGCTGCACATACCGTTGGAGCGGTTGTGATTGAGGTAACAGACGTACTGCGACTTTGTGGAGTAAAAGGCTCCGTGGTAGGAAAAGCGAGTGGTGACCAAATAGAACCCGTGAAAGGAGTTCCAGAGGGCATAGTATCCCTTAATGCTTTATAGCCTAGTGGTAGGTTTGCAGTAGTGGGAGTGCTACTGACAAGTGTAGGGTCCGTTGCGGTGGGAATTTCACCGCTCGTCGCAACGGACTCATCAGTCGAAGTAGGGGACAAGTCCTCCATGTCAGAGGAAGAAGGTGGGACTGAAACACGAGGAGAAGTGTAGTCCCAAAAAGGGACACTGTCCTCAGAAGGTTCCCAAACAGGGTTCCAATGAAACTCGTAAGTCTCGTCGCCTGGAGCACGAGAACTAATCGGTTGTATACTCGGAACCACAGGAAGAGTTTCACTCACAACCGGTATCTCGGAAGAAGACGAAATTGGTAATTCCGCCAGGATGAAACTTCACAAAACTTAGGGAATCTAACGAGACAAAAACCCTACTCAAACTAACGCAAACAAAATCTAACCGGGTAAATGTTATTGTGGCCGAATAAATTTTAAGACGCAAAGACACAACTTGACCTTTTCATGTTTTAAGAGTCGAGAAAAGGACAAAAAGATGACTCTAGTCTCCTTCGAATGTTTAATGAGCACGAAGTGACAAGACGCTCACTGTCACCTTTTCTTTTAAGGAGTCCGAAAAGGATCAAAAGTGACTACTCTGGAGACTCTAGGCAAAGGGTTTACCAAACAATCCGTAAAACTGCTTATACACCTTGGCAATCAGATGAAAACCAAGGACTTCCCGTACGGCAGTCAATCTTCCCGAATGCTGTGTTCAGTGCATTACGGCTTGTAAGGCGGCAGACACGACTTCCTGTGGATAAAGGATGATATCCTAGTGGGGTCTCCCTTATATACGCGACGGTACGTGGGAGCTCAGTCCGTGCTAGACCACTATCGAGTCACAAGAGGAGGAATCACCCAATCGTAATGTGAAACAATAGTGACTAGGTTTAACGACGCCGGAACACGTCTCTAGCCTAGACCTCTAAAATATATGCGTTAGGTTCCAATGCGTTGTTTCGGTTTATTTTGCAGTTGATCTTCAATTAAGTTTCAGTTTTTAGGTCCTACCGTATGTGATCTCTCAAAACTTCCTAAATGCAAACTATATGCCAAAATTATATCATTTTGTTCAATGAATGCTAACTACAAGAGAGTTGATATTTTCAAACCAACAAAATGAACACCAAACAATCAACAAAGATCCTAATGCAACTAATAGCAATAAATGAAATCTTTTTCTTTTTCTCTTTTAAAAGTGACTAACGCCAAGAACAATAAATGCTAACTAATATGATGCAAAAAGATCCTTTGTTTTTTTTTAAAATGGCATAATGCACTTAAACAAATCTCGAGAGATATTAACAAGCATAAATAGGCAAATTTCACTCAATGCAAATAGAACCAAGTCTAAAACACCAAGATAAACTGTCAAAACAAGGAAAATTACAAAGACCTCAATGAACCATGTGATCTAAGCTCAAACGAAGTCAAGCAAAATCCAAGCGAGCTAGAGGTGAATTGCTCGAAGCACAGAATAACAAGCTTTAACAACCACTAGACAAGTGCGGAAAACCACCAAAAAGTTGACTGGACAATCACAGAACCAAAACTCCCACAGAAGGCTCGATATACAAAGCCACTAGATGCTCTAGGGCTGGGATATAAAATCGATGGAAATAGGCAAACACCTGAAGGATAAAGGTAAAAAACCAGTCAAACAGAGTTCCAACACACTTCCAGAAGCTGCAGAGGATGTAAAAAGACAAAAATCTGAGTTTAAAGAGCTTCCAACAAACACACTGGCAAAATTCACAGGACTGGCGCGACTGTCAGCCTGCAACTTGCGCTATTAAGGAATTGGCGCGAGTTGCTGTTGTGCAACATGCGCCAACTGGCGCGACTGTCAGGTAGAAAAACGCGCCAACACAGTTTGCTGGCCCAAAAAATAAATAAAGCAGCCCAGGGTCTGGTCAACAGTACTCAGACAGATCCAACAGCAAGAAACAACTTTAAAACTAACCCAGAAAGCTCATTTACGCAAGCAGGCAAGAGAAAACTAACATGCAAGACAAACTCCAAGCTGTTCGGTTCATAAACCAAACTAGAGATTGACTGAAGTGGCGTTGATCTACTCCGCTAATGCAAAGCAATAGCGTTTCAAAGGCTGCCTGGCCGTGCTTCAGACTCCGTCCAATGTTTATGAATCAAACAACAAATAGCTCCGTCCCCAGTGGAGTTGCCAAATTGTTGGAGAGGTAAATCCCCTCTGCGGACAGAGGCGATCCCACTAGACCAAAATAGATCTAGCAACAATCAATTCACGCTACCATGCAAGTTCCTAGTTGCAAATCGAAAGTGGATTATGAGAACCAAGCTGGAGTCCAACGCTAATGTCGAAGAAGAGTTGATACTTCCATTCCCTTGCTCCAGCAGGTCACAATCCTTGCGATCCCCGCGAATAGATACCTGCACATGCAAAGAACAAAGCGAATACAAGCATAAAATCCACTAAATACAACTATATTTCAGTCAGAAAGGAAATAGATCAAACATTATCATGATGAACAATAAGATCGGAACCATAATAGTAGTCGTTTATGAATGAATAATCAACAGAGAAAGATACAACCAAAGTTCTGACGTTGAACCTCTCCTCTGGCTGGGCGAGCAGCTATACATGTCTTGCAATAGACCTTCTCTCTCTCAGACTTCCGGCAACATAACCTCCCTATGCTTCAAGACTCTTACTATCACTCAAGACAAGCGTTATCACAACTAGCATTACTCAAAAACTAGCTTGTCAAATGCATGAGGACAGACTTTTATAGATGGAGTAGGGGAAGAAGATACAATGCATCAGGACACAATGCAAGTGTTTTCAGGCTATGTCACTACTCACAAGTCCCGGAATGAGTCCTCCAAAGTACGGAAACAGGGGTAATATGGACGGTGACCAATGGTGACAAATTACTGTGTAACACAGCGAGTAAGGTTTTTTAACTGTGTTTGGGCGCCAAATCAAAGGTGTTGATTTTGGAAGCGATTGATTTGCGAGACATATAATTTGGAGCAGAGAGATTCTCACTACGGATGACTCTACAATTATATGCAAAGTTTCTTAGTGCGTGAGCATGGATATATCTCTTGTTGTATAAATTGTATGTATATTGGTTAATCGTTGTGTGTTGGAGGCATTCTTGTCGAAGTATATTGTATATCCTGTAACTCTCCAGCAAGATGGTTGAAGAAATCCCCTTCAGCACATTCAACCGGTTCATTAACAAAGCGGAGAAAATCAGCCTGGTGGTCTTGGATAAGCCACATCAATTGAGGATTTTGTTTGCTCAACTCCTGAAGCATTGGCTACTATATTTGAGGGTTGGCCTAGACCATTGTACGTAGATCCTAGAACTGTGGGTTGTTCCGTAAAAAGTCAAGAGCCCCAGCACCAACCGTTGTTGCTTTAGTCTTAGACAACATAACCACAAGGAATGTATTCTCACTGACTTTGTTTTCTTCAATTGTGGTTTCATCCTTCAACACCTTGCCCTGATAAATCAGCAGCTGCTGTTCACTCGGGTAAGTTTTTGCTCCTTGAATTTGCTCTATTTTCTTAACATTTAAAACAGTATCTGTGGGATGCACCTCGATATCAAAGTGGTTACCCTTCAAGGTTTTGACAGAAACCTTCATCCCGACGCCTGAATTCGGTCTCTACCGGCCTCCGAAGTGCTAAACTGTTCGCACAGCAGGAAAAACGAGACACAATATCGCTTGCACTGCCAATGAAACCAACGAACATTGTCCCTAAGTTCATTCCTCTGAGGCATTCCACTTGTATTCTTAACACACATAGAAGTGGCAGCTCCATCATTTGGAATAGTAATTGAATGTCTATGATCAATATTCTTTTGCTTTTGAATATGTGATTTTGTGTCTCCCATTGCCTTTTTTATCTCCTGGAGTTCCTTGTTTACCAATGATTGCACCTTCCCTTATAGCATTGCTCTGTTGAATAGACTTCTTGCCATTACTAGAAGGTGCCACTATGCATTATTTTTCAAAATAACCAGCATCTCCATCTTTGTCATGTCCATTGGTATTTCGAGGATTTCTATCCTCATCCATTCCATCAAAGAACTGAGACATTTCTATTAATGTGGTTTGAGCTGTTAAAAGGGCACCCTCATCAATTGGAGGATTAATTGGAACGACAGAGTTCAATGCTCATAAGCATTGGGGGCTGTTTATATTCTTTAAAGTTGCGATTATTTGGCATTGTGTGAGATATATGTGCAACATTGTCATTAAATGGAGCAAATTGATGATGCATTACAGTTATTGAATAGTCTAATCTTTTCCACTATTGATGTGATGGTAAAAGTCAGTAAGGAAACTCTTTTTAACATTCAAACTTGCCTGCAAAATGTACAAGACAAAGTTGATTTTTTGCAGCTCGAATCTCAGCTACAGCAGGAAGAATTAAAACAGTGGAGTCATCATTCTGAACCTATTTCTGTTCAGAAGATTGAAACAGACTCCCATAAACAACAAGACAATAATGTTACAGTTCATTAAGATTTAGTACCCCATAAAGCAATAGTTGTACATGCAGATGCAGAAGTTCAGTCTGCACATCCCAAGCCCATCATCAGACCTTGGGAACAGCTTGTCCACAACAAGCACATAACTGGTCTTGGATATGACAAGGAATTGTCCTTTCATATTCCAGACTACGCCAAGCCCATTCAGTTTCAGAGTGCTGGATTCATTCATGACAGTTCAACTACTCCTCATGACAGTTCAGCTTTAGCTGTTCCAAACTCTGCCCTTCTTCCATAGCGACAACAACAAAAAAAAATAACAGATTGTAAAATGCCAACACTGTGACCGAGTTGGCCATCTGAAAGATCACTGTTTTGATCTTCATCCATGTAAGCACTGTCATAAAACCAACCATTCTTCACATAGATGCTTCAAAAGCAAACGTCCTGCAAGAACAAAGATTCATCTTGGATGGATCGCTTCTTGGCAATGGGCATCAAAAACCAAGAAGATATTCCAAACACATGTCAGAACTTGTTCTAGAGTATTGAACAGTCTTGCAGTTGAGTTTTCTCCATCATCTCACCTTGTATCTGAGAGGGGGGGAAATGATGGTCATCTAAAAGCTTCAAAGCCACATCAAGCGAGCCTGAGCCACAACCTACCACACCAGTTTCAGAGTTATAGCCAGAAACAAAGATGCCCATGAACATGCCTTCATTTGGCAATCTGGGACACTTCCTCTAGCAGAAGACTTCAGCTTCTTGCCAGTTTTGGAAGAGTTCCAGGAACACAATTGAGAACACTTCCTCTAGCAGAAGACTCCAGCTTCTTGCCAGCTTTGGAAGAGTTCCAGGAATTACATTAAGCATTCCAGAGTTGTTGGTCATCCTTAAACCATCACAGGTTGAGACTTCCCTTTTCAGGTTGAAGTTCTCCCTTTTATGCGGGGTGAGACCTCCCTTTCATGGTTGAAGGTTTCCCTCTTCAAAACAATAGGAGCACTTCCCCTAGTAGAAGACTTCAGCTTCTTGCCAGTTTTGGAAGAGTTCCGGGAACTGCACTAAGCGTTACAGTGTTGGTGGTCATCCTTAAACCACCACCCTTTATACCAACATTTCATAGAGCACATTCATCCTAGTGTTGCCATGCATTTTTTGCACATTTTGTATTACAACTCTCTTATTGGACTCATACATAACCCTTCGGATTAAGGGGGGGAATGTTGGACACCTAATCCTCAATGGGTTAGTTGGAAGCCAAATGGACAAAAGGAGTCCAAGAGACCTTGGGATGTGAAACCCAACGGTCACTTAATGTACTATAGATGTATATCTCTTGTTAATAAAAATTGTACTCACATGATTTATCTTTCCTATTTTATGTTTCACATGTGTGTTTAATAGGTTCTAACAAGATGAAGGAAAAGTGAGTGAGCCCCTTAGAAGCTTGTAATAGTACGCATCCTGAAAGGAACACACAAGCATAAAAAGGGATCATAAGCTAGCGTGCAAAATAGTTCACAGGTTAACCATGATGGGAATATACAACAACACACATTAAACACATTCATACTAAGGCAAATGAAATAGTTCATAAGCATTAACACAAATGAAATGACATATATTGCAAACATAATAAGAATAGTCCTACTATATTCAAAACATATGCATGAAAACGTGCTGGATGTGAGATTTTATTAAAGTGAAAGTCCCGAGCATACGTATACAATTGACGAACCACTAGTCCAAATAGTGGAACATTAAGCCAACATGTTCTCCTCCAAAGAAAGATACTCCCTCTATGCTACAGAGAAGTGAATGCTCTCAACAAAACTCCCAAGCTTCTAATGCTAAGACAAAAGCCTGAACAAAATCCCTTTACATGACTAGTGAAGGTATATTTATAAAAAAAGGAGTGACTATTCATCTCCCTTTGTGACTCTTTGAATTCCCTCATGATTGTTTGACTTTCTTCAACCATGACCTTTGGACTTCATTATGAAATGACTCTTCACATTCCACAATTGACACTTGGAATTTCACTTACAATTAATTACAAAAACATATATTACAATATCACTCAGACTCATGTAAGAAAAAATTGGGTAGCATCAACCCGACAACCTAATAAGACAAAACACGTTAAGTTTGAGTTTGGAGAACTCCAGCTCAACCACTTCAACTTGTAGTTTCTCTGTCACATAGTGGTGCCGAGATTTGTACTGTGTGATGAATTCCCCAAACTATGCGATGGGATTAGGCTGGAAGCAGACTCTAGCCTCCATTGCATTTGGGTACAGTGATTTGGAACTAGTCTGAATATCCTTCTTCAGCAAGAGATACATAGTTCTGATCTAGACTAGGCCACCAATGTACTTCTTCATATTATTCCTATTCACCTCCATATATTCCTTGATGGTGATCTTCCTGAGCTGGTCCAAGTATTGTTCAACCTCCCACCTGACTCGATTTCTGCATTTGGCCTCGGTGAGTGATCCAACTAAAGGGATCTTATGTGATTTCTCCATGAAATAGATGCTATTGTATAATCGTGCGTATGACACCTAGATGTTTTCAGTGAATGAGGGAAGCTGTTTATTACTCTGGATGATCATCCAAACTTGTGCTTTCTCCAACTCTACCTATTGCCTTGTTTTCTTTCCCGATCCAGACGGTGCCCCTTTGTGTTGCATTGACCTCTTATGCATGACATCGATGGATGTGTGGACAACCTTAAGTTATTTAGCATTACCTTTGCACTTCTGTTGCATTCTGTGCAAGCAGACAATGTCTTGATGCATGGTGACAAGCTCCTCATAAAGGCTCTACATGGTTTCTCCCAATGTTGAAACTTCACCAAGTGTGGCTTCCTTAAGTTCTTCCAGATATACCTGTGTGGGAGATGCTTTTTGGACCTCTGCTTGGAGTTGCTCAATTTGTTTCCTTGCAGCCTATAAGTTATTTTCCATTTTTCTATTCTCGGCCATGAGATACTCAGTGTTTGACTTGGTAGCACTTGTGAATGCCAAGTTGGCTACAACAATGGATTCTATATTTCTATTAGTATCCATCACAATCACCCTTTCTCTAATGAATGCAGGAGATGTAATATTTTCCAGAAATTGTTTCTTTCTTGCTTGTACAATCATTTTCTGAAGCTCATTGTAATTTAGCTTATACGTATCCATGAATAGACCATCATCAAGAGGAACAATTTCTTCTTCTTCCTTAGAGCTTGTTCTACTGTCAGAGGAGGGGGAGACCGAATGGTGACTTGCTGAGTACTCAACATAATATCAAAATCTTTGTTTAGCGGCTTTGGTTCCATCTCCATGTCCTGAATTACAATAAGTTTTTCAATTTCTTGACCAAGTTCCTTCTCCTAAACCTTTTTCTCTCTTCTTCTAATAGTCAGGTCTTCTCTTGTTCTTCGACATGTTTCTGTGTTGATATTTCTTCCTCTATTCTCTTCCTTTCTTCTTCAAATATTTTATGCTCTTGTTCTTCCTTCTGCTTCAATTCTTCTTCCTGCTTCCTATTTTTCCTCCTCTTTTCTGCTGGTATGGTTTCTTTTAGGATGATTGGATATGATTTCATCTTGCGACTCTTCTCTTCCCTTGGACTATGTGAAACCTTCCTCTTTCCATTTTCGCACATTGGGTTACACCTTCATTCTGGTGCTGCCTCTGGAGTGACTTATTTCCGAGGAGTAACCTGTGATGTTCCTGTGACGCCGACTGGTTCGTGGGATTTGGAGGCATTGTAACAATTATTCATCTTTTCCTCCTCGAGCATGTAAAATGTCCTGCTTGGATATTGTAAATGAATCCTCGCACAATGTTCTTTACAAACATTCATATGATCATACAGATTGAAGTCCAAACAACTGAATGCAAATTGCTTCATCTCCTTGCCTTCGGTGTCTGTAACTTTCAGATTCTTGATCTCATACAATCCGATTTGCAAAGGAAGAACATGTCAAGGTGTTTTATTCTTCCTATGTAAAACTCCTGATAACCCTATGGAAATATGATAAGCAACTTCTTGCATGACCAACTTGTCGGTATCATACCTCGGTAGAAGATGTGGAGACTTTTGTCTGCCAAACACTCTGAGGAAATTGCCATCTGGTGAGGTAAACCAATCTGCTAATTCTGACACTGCTTCCATTCCCTCATGGGACATGCAAGGTGGCTCTTCCTCAAAGATTAACTTGTACAATGGAATGAGGAAGTGATCAATCAACTTTTACGTGACTCCCTTGTAGCTGCACTTTGAAAAAATCTTGCAGTAAATGTGCACAACAATTTCTCTTGGTAACCAAGTTCAATTCATGCCAAGAAATGATTGAGTACATATTGCATCCAACAAATAAGCATACATGTAGAATCTCACTTTCTTACCCTTGGGAGGGTTCTTAGCATTAGTCACATGAATTCTCAACTTTTGAGCCAACAAATCCGATAGGTCAATGGTTTTCCTTCATTCACAAAGTGATTAGGGAAGAATGCCTTGCCTTCTGGAAATGTCTCAGTACTACTTTGGCCGTAGATTTGACAACATAGGACTATCAAGTACTGATAAGAATTCCTAAGAGATTTGGTCATGTAAGTGTTGCTAGTTGTCTGGCAGAGTTTGGAAGGCTCTTTCACCAAACCTTTGATGACATCCTTTGTGCTCAGGTAGTTGGTGACTGCATAAAAGTGGGAATACATGTATGATTTTGACATCAATAAATGATACATAAGCTCGTAATCGTGTGCCAGGAAAGAGGCAAGCCTTTTTCCACTAGCACTGCTGAGAGTCATGGTCTTGTTATCTGTATGTGACAATATCCAGCTGACAATGTTTGCACATGGAAGAACTAAGTACCTCCATGCAATCTTGTGTAGTCTTTTCCTTTAGACATTGATGTACACCTGCCAGTATTCAAGATCTGCTTTGAATCTTTTTGCTGAGAATACCTCATTCACATTCTGCCATGTAATGTCCGACTCTTTCCCTATAAACAATTGAGTGTTTGAGAAAATTGGTAAGATCGCTGGAGTACTCTCAACTGTCTCTCTGGTGCTACTTTCTGTAGTGTCCTTTGAGACAGATATCTTGGGAGCCATAGTGACAATAAATGATCAAGAGAAGTGATCAAAACTACAGTACATGTAAAAGAGAAATGCACTCATGGAAAACATAAATTAGCTCAAGAAAAGTGACTCACAAAGCATGACCAAGGAAACAACCATAAGACTGAGGGAAACTACAAAATTCCTAAACTAAGGGAAGAGTCTAGCCTCATGAACTGTGCATTGTGCAGTATCAATAGTCAAGGGAGAGGGTTGAGGCTTGAGACTGCGTAATGCATTGTCTCAATCTGGGCAAACTGTGGGAGATACTGCACCAAGGGTGAGGCTTGATCCTTGGAACTACATAATGAACAATTTGAAAATGCAGGGACTACACATTACGCAGTTTCAGAGGCCAAGCATAAGGCTTAAGCCTTGTAGTTGTGAAATGAACAGTTGAACATGGAAACTAATGGCCAAGTAAAGGGAATATCTTCCGGGGAAGGGGATGGGAAAGTGGTAGATCTAAGTGATAGTGCAAGTAAGAGTGAAAATATGACCAAGGGGAAGATATAATGGTGAATATCAAGTGCAGAAGATCCACATGCAAAAGAAAAAACAACATGCATAGGGAGTCGTTGAAACGATGACCACTAATTGATAAAAATAAGAAGCTTATGCGACACTTGTAAAAAGCAAACGAAAAATTGAAACAACAGTTTTACAAGATAATATAAGTTAAAATGCCAATAACTATGAAAAGAAACAAGCAAAACAACACTCAGAAAAGTGAAAAAGCAACAGAAAGAGCCACACAAGACAACAAAAGCAAAACTCACTTGGAAAAGTGCCACAAATTCGATCGAAGGCTCTTTGATCTCCTTGGGAAAGTTATAGCACCAAGATCAAATGTGCAAATGAGCTCTAGGCACATCTATTATATAGATCTAAGTGGGATAAGGTTTATGAGGCACATGCCTAAAATCAAGGAAAAAGCGACACTTTGCAGAAAGTAAAAAATAACAACTTGTGCCATTCTTTGGGAAAGTAATTATCAACTCCCTATTTTGAAGGGATTTTTTTTTTTTCTTTTTTTTTTTAATTTTGTTTTTTTCTAGAAATTGACCTTTCAGATTGCTAAGAAGGATTTCACAATTCCCAACCACAAAGGACTGGGCAATTCCTTGGCTCAGTGTGTTGTACAATTTCTAATGGCAAGGGAAGATTTTGTGCAATTTCTGAGCTCAAGGCTGGCATGCCTCTCTGGATTTCACAATTTAGATCCTCAAGGTTGGTCTGCCTTCCAAGATTGTGCAATTTATGGAGGAAATATCGAGAAAGTTGCAAAGTCAAGACAAGAGATGGCTTGTGTTTGAAAAGGTTCAGATCAGGATCAAAACAAGGCATCACAAGCACTGCATGAAATGCTAAGTCTTAATATAACATGAATACTTGATGGCAGTGAATGATGAGCTCTTATGGGTAGAAGGGTGGCTTCAAAATCAAAGCTTGGGAAATTTTTTGGAGGGTGGTTGTAGTAGCTACAACAATTAGCGACACACTGGTATAACTCCAGCTCTCTATATGGGTCTTAACTCGTGTAAAAAAAAGTCTAACTCTTCAAGTAGTGTTTTTCATTTCATTGACCACCATAGCTTCTTTACTTAGCTCGAGTTAAAGATATAGTACCTACCATTCTCTTCATCAGCGACACACTAACAAAGACAAGTCAAACTCAATTCTTTCGACCGAGGATGGGGAGTATATAGAGAAACGAGTGAAAAATGATTGTTAGAGATTTGGTTTTCATCTTTGGTGTTGCTCCACTGAAAAGAGGCCTGGACAATACCCTGACGGAGTCACTTCAGGGACATAAACATTGCTTCGCTTCCAACAAGCCCAGACATTACCCTGATGGAGTTGCTTGCTTCATCACCCTACATAGGAATCCTTTCTCTTCTTTCACCCTTTATTTCTTTATTTTTGGCATTTTATTCATAGAACTGTGCATACACACTTATTGATTTCATGGGGCAGAAGAGGGATCCCGATTTATTGAGAGCATAAGAGGTTTTCCATTTAGATAAGGATATTTATACACCTCTAAAATAAAGTTCACTTGTTAAAGTTTCCTCCCTTCCTTACTCTACTCAGCTTAGTTGACAAGGAAAAACAGGCCAATCATTAAAACCGATTAGAGTAGGTGGTACTAGTTATAGATTCAAGAATTGTGATTCCACTATGATTCTCTATGAGAAAGAATGTATTTTCCATTAGGATATCATCGACTAAAAGGTGCAAGATCCACACAAAGAGCATTGGTAGCAGAATCAGTTGTCCCGAGTGATAGAAGCTGATCCTTGCAGAAAGCGACAGAAGAAGGGTTCACGAAGAGGGACTGTGTCATCAATCCGGGCCAGAGAGAGGCCAATGCAGAGGCTGAGGAGGGCAGAAAGAGGCTCACGCAGAGCCACACAGAGACTAGGAGGGTTGACGCAGTTAACTGAGGGCGCTGTTTTTCCAGTGTCGGGATTGTGTAGATCCTAGAGGTTTAGTCCTTCGGTTTTTGGGGCATCGGAAGCTGTGGGCAGTTTGCGAGAGCGAAGCTGGTGGGGTACTATGGCCAGAACAATACCTAACAGGGAAAAACCAAGGTAGAGGGAGTTGCTACCGAGGCAGATTTCTAGCCAAGAAATCCGGATCAGTGTTGTGGGTGCATAGACGATCGGAGAGGGGCGACTTGACAATTGGTAGAAGGATTTCCAGGAGGGAAATCGGGACTCAGAGGGAGTCCAACAGAGAAATTCTAGGTGAGAAGTAGAGAGACTCAAAAGGATTCGAAAGGAGAACTTCCAGAGGGAAGTAGAGAGACTCAGAAGAGTTGACAGAAGAGCAGTGACATGGCCGTGAATGGGCTAAGGGATCAAGACACGCTGGATGGGGCATCCAACTTTGTGGTCTGTAAGTCCACGATCTTGTCCATTCTAGATAGACATCACATCAAGGGCTTCGCCTTGAGAGTAATGGCTATCCTAGTTGACCCGATAGTTAATGAGAAGTACGAAGAGGCAATGGCCAAGGAACAATGCATCATCCTTGATGGGGTCAGGGATTATGTGGTCCAACATATTTCTGAGAAGGAGACGACAAAGGAAATGTAGGACACCTTGAAGATATTGTACAAGCATACTTTTGTGCAAAGAAAAATGTTACTTGAGAATCAACTATGGTCATACTAGATGCAGAAGGGGGAGCAGATAGATCACTTCCTCGGTCGGATGAAGGAGATCCGGGACTAGTTGACTTCCATAGGAGCCATGCCGGATGAAGAGGTGATGGTAAGGAGCACACTTAACGCAACCTCTAAGGATTGGGAGACATTTGTCCAGAGCGTACTAGGTAGGGCAGATCTTCCAGATTGGGAAGAATTGTGGGTGGCTCTTCGCCAAGAGGAGATCGGGTGGTTGAGCAAGGCAAGAAGTAACAACAAAGGAGTTAGGATCAAGTTTTTCCACTATGGGGAATTGGGTCATTGTGTGAACCAATGTCCGAGGAATAAGAACAAGGGAGAGACGTCTGACTCTAAGGAAGCGCCAGCGAAGGCAGAGAAAGAATAGTTGAATTGAGGCTTCTGTGATCCATAATAGTTGAAAGAATAACTTCGGCGTAAATCACATTACCAATTCCTTCTCATCCTTGGGAAAGTGTTTCCATGGATTTTGTTGCAGGACTGCCTAAATCTAGGAAAGGTCATGATTATCTATATGTTGTTGTGGATAGGTTCAACAAAATGTGTATTTTGATACATTGTAATAAACAAATTATAGCTGAAAAAACTACAAAACTGTTCTTTCAACATGTGTGGGTTCATTTTGGATTACACTCCATTACCAATTCCTTCTCATCCTTGGGAAAGTGTTTCCATGGATTTTGTTGGAGGACTGCCTAAATCTAGGAAAGGTCATGATTATCTGTATGTTGTTGTGGACAGGTTCAACAAAATGTGTATTTTGATACATTGTAATAAACAGATTATAGCTGAAAAAACTACAAAACTGTTCTTTCAACATGTGTGGGTTCATTTTGGATTACCCACTTCCATTGTATCCGATCGACTCCTGATTTGTGGGGACGTTTTGGTCAAGTCTGTGGGAATTGATGGACACCAAACTGAAGAAAATCACAACTTTTCATCCACAAACTGATGGCCAGACAGAAGTAGTTAACAAGACAGTGATCCAGTTACTCGGGTGATATTGCAACAAGCATCCTAAGATTTGGCATGAACATTTATGTTACGTGCAACATGCTTAAAACAGATCAAAACATTCTTCTATACAGAGATCTCCTTTTGAGACCTATTTTGGTTTCACACCAAGGTCTCCTTTGGATTTTTTCTTTGGTAAATATACCACAGTTGAGGGACACTATGTTGTGGACAGGGCAACTAGGTTCATTGAACAGATCCAAGAGATGCACCAGGTAGTAGAGGAACAACTGGAAAAGAGCCAAGCCAAATACAAGGCAAGGCATGACAAGCATTTGATGGAGCATAGTTTCCAAGTTGGTGACCAAGTCTGGCTGTATATCAGTAAGGACAGGATGCAAGGTGGAGGTAAAAAGCTAAAGCCTATCAGGTATGGACCCTTCAAGATACTTGAGAAGATTGGTGAGAATGCTTTTGACCTTGATCTACCAGCTTACATGCACATCTACTCAGTCGTAAATGCATATTGCTTGAGATTGTTTGAACCTTCACTAATTGAAGATCCCGAAGAGCAGAGTCAATTGCCTTCTATTGATGACCTGTTACCTGAATATCTTAATGAATTGCACAACGACATAGTTTTGGACAGGAAGGTAAGGACGACGTCCAGGGGAGATGTTGAGTACCTCAGAGTTGGGCTCAAGGGTTCAAAGCCGAGCAGTGCAAGGTGGATAGAGATCAGACAAGTGAGACAATTGTACCCTCACTTAGTCGATACTTGAAAACCAACTTTTGGTGGTCCATGGAGACCATGCAGGATGCAAACTAGCAGTTAGGAAGTCCATGGAGACTAAGGTCCATGGAGGCCGCGCAGGACGCAAACTTGCAGTTAGGAAGTCCAGATCAACAAATGGAGTCCGTTTCTGATGCGTGATTAGCGCTAATCACGCATCGCTAGGAAAAATCCCTCGAGAAGGAAAAGCCCCGATCACTCAGTTGCATGGAAGCCGGGAAACTTTAGGGAAAGCGCTGAAGCAAAAGGCAGGCCCCGCGCTCCAAAACTGGTGGAATATCAGAGGCATGTTGGGCAGTAAGCGGATTTGGCAAGAGAATGAGTAATTCCATACATTGCATCATGCGTGTCCACCGAATGAGAGAGAAAACCACCTCTCATCACGGGCTCATGATTGAGCAAGTCAACCGCGTGATAAGAGTGAACACTGTAGGATCTGGGGGCTCTAGATCTGACGGCGGAGATTGCGCTCGATGAATGACCGGATCTGGAGGGAGAATTAAGCTGTGGCATATAAAAGTCTGAAGTTCGATTTGACTAATGAGTTGGCGCATGAATCATTACACAGCGTAACCGAAATACCGAACCGTTTGAGGAAGAGCTGGCGCAGTTCGTGAGAGGACAAGTGGCCACTTCCCTACGAGACGTTACACAATGGCGATGACACAGAGGCAGGGAACTCCAAGCGAACAACAACAGGTGATCCGAAGGGGCGGAGGAGGAAGCAAACAGTCATGAGCCGCATTGGATTTAAACCATGAACAAACAGAGAGATAGAGAGTGTTGGAAATAATACTGAGAGGGCGGGGGTGAATCAGTATTATCAAATCAATAAAACGTTTTCATTTCCATACTCAGATACATATACGCTACTTCAATTAATGGAACCCGCATATATACGCAACTGTGTCTAATGAAACTAGCATATATCCAGAATACTTATGATTCAGTTAATCCATTAAATGTTGATCTTTAGTTAGTGCATCAGAACTTCTCTAACCATATGAACAGTAAGCAGGTGCAGTAAAACAGAACAGATCACAAGAAGCACACATGAACACCATGATATAAGGTGGAAACCCAATGTGTGTGAAAACCACCTGCTGCAAGTCGTCTCTATCTTCTTTTAATAAGAAACTTCATTTTACAATATTTCTGTAATGGTGCAGTCTTATACCAGTACATAGGCTTCTACTTGCAAAAGGCTACAACCTTCTCTCGTTCTCCAGACTCTCCTGGAAGGGAGCTACAACCCCCTTAGCTCTTGTACTAGCCGATCCATTTACTAGTACGTAGGTGCCGGCCTACTGAAATGCTTCATCCTTTACTCGTTCTCCAGTTGCTACTGGAAGGGAGCTATCACCCCCTTTTCTCTTGTACTAGCTGATGTACTAGTAAGTAGGTGCCGACCTATAGAAGGCTACAACCTTCTCTTTCTTCGTCCAGGTACTTTTCATACATTTTCAGACTGGATACTCTTGAAGCATAACACATTAATTTGAAGGCCACGTTTCATCCAATTTTCATACTGGACCCATCAATATCATTGAAGCACAAAACAATCAATACTAGCATCATCAATTTCTGAATCACTGAAACACTGAAACCCTGTCAACATCACAGTCACCAGAACATAGAGCAGACAACAGAACTCTGCAATAACAATCAGACCCAACAGAAACTTCAAACATCATACTTCATACTGTATACGCTACTACGATGAATCAAACCCGCATAAATACGTGCTTTCGCCAAAGCCAAACCGCTTACAGATCTACAAACATTTTCTCTTAACTTTGCAGCTGTACCAGACATCAGTCTTACCCATAATATTTACAGAAAATTACATGCGTCAGTATACAGATCTAGAATAAACAAGATCAAACCGTATAGAGATGATTCATTCCAAGCCATTAGATCCCGATCTATCCTTGGATCTTGTTCCCCATCAACCGTTGAGATTCCTCCTTAGATTGGATCAAGCAATGCATCATAAACCCACAGCCTGCATACTGGATCTCATGCTTCATTAGATATTCAAGATTTTTTTCCATGCTATTGCCTAATGATTTTCTTCTCCTTTTATAGTCTTAGGCCTTACTCAATACCATGGTTCAAAACCATTGAGAACCAATACTAGGGACCTAATACCTGGGTTCAATACTTCGGATGCAATACCAAGGACCAAAACCATAGGTCTAAATACCACGGACCCAAAAATAAGATTTCCCACATGTATGCACTTTTCGGTGCATAAAAGTGCGTGCATACGCATACGCGACTTTTGATCGGCAATACTGCGTGTATACACGCCTTTGTATATAGTGAACCTGCGTGTATACCCTACTTGGTATATAGCAAACCTGCGTATATACGCGACTTGGTACATAGTGAACCTGCGTATAACCTGTGTGTATACCCTACTTGGTATATAGTGAACCTGCGTATATACTCTGAACCTGCATATATACTCTTCTTTCTTCATTATTTGTAGTCTGATCATCAGATCTTTGCTACTGATCTGCTGCACTATGATCTATCATCTGTGTGAGTTGCCATCAAGGACAATACTTGTATCATAATGCAAAAAATCTCCCCCTTTGGACTTGATGGCAAAGCTAACTTGTCATACTGAGAACTGTCATCTGATTCCTTTGAGCAGTCCTGCATCCCATGTATTCTGTCAAATCTGATATCTCTTTTGTAGATTCATCTAATTATATATAAGTGAGTTGTTTCTTCTACGAGTGGGTTGCCATCAAGTACAACACATCCATCATAATGCCAACAATCTCCCCCTTTGGACATGATGGCAACAACACCAAATCACTCTCCCCCTTTGACATCAAGGGCAAAGGGCAGACCAAGATATTCTCTTTCCTTGATAAACATTCCGTTATCCATACTCCCCCTGAGTACCTGTTGAAATCTCTGAATGAGCTCCCCCTTTGTATATGCCAAGGTGTACTAATCTTTCTTGCTCCCTTTGAGTACATGCTGAAATCTCTGCTCTACTGAAGTGTGCTGTTCATGCTCCCCTTGACTGTAAGCAAGGTCTGCAAAAATATGTTCTATAAGAAGAACATGACTCTATCATAAATGACCTTCCTAGCACCAAAGACTCATACATATATCCATTTCCCAACCAAGTGAGGATATACCAGAATTGACACATCTACGCAACCAAGTGGGGATACACCAGAAGTTTACGTATGACAAATAAGTACATTACATTATTTATCCCAGGCATAGTGGGGAACCAACATAGGCCGTTACATGACCTTGATAAGAAAAGATATTTATGACATAGAGACGACATATTTAAAACAATTCTATGAGAGTCATCAGCAACATCTGTCAATCATCATTCATATCAGCTACCACGTTTTCCTTCTACACCTGTTCCACTTGAAATCAAATCAAACCAACATATACGCAATTGTATCCACAGAAACAGGAATATATACGCGGCTGTTCTTCATAAAACTCACGTACAATCACTTCCAGATCAACAACCTATAAATGTCCTGTAACAAGGTATGTTTGCATATAGATATCAACTCATCCTTTTGAACATCATCATAAAATCATTCACATTATATCATATGTGAAAAACACCATAGTCATCTCATCATCATCAAGAGCTGCATGATCTTATATACCATCCATGTACCATTACACGAGAATATCCCTTATCTGAGAATCATCAATCAACATATGTGAGTATCAACCTATCATCATGTAGGTAAGAACTCATCATCATCATATTTCCAAAAATGCAACTCCATGTATCCGGCACTATGTTTCTACAGCAACAATCCTCATCCACATGAGCACCAAGAACTATAGGAATTTTGCATCATAACTGTATTATATGACGACAACAGCATATGAGTGACTCATCATCATGTAATGAAGATGTGTATTCAAAAATCACCATGTAAGCATCATTAGAGAATCAACCACAAATTTGATCTGAACATTAACTATGTAACCCCAAGAATCATATGAGATTTTATCATGGATAGCTCATAACCATATCATAGCAAGATATATCATTTAGCCATATAAGCAACATCACCAAGGACTACTAACCAAAATTCCAACAATGCATTATTCAAAACATAAACTCCCCCTGAACTTGTGCCATCAATTTACTGTCAGATCTGATCATGCATATATCAGTAAGAAGTATCACGACATCATCATCATCAACACTTCTAAACATCTTATGAGTATCAAGACATTTCCACACATCATTAGTAGATTGTAACCATTATCAAACAAAAAAATTAATAGACTGAATCATATCAGACCCTTTTTCTGAGCCCTTCCCTTCGACTTTTCCTCAGATTAACATATATGTGACTGTGCAGTGTCTAACTCGCATATATACGTGACTTCCCTTTATGCAAATTGCATATGAGATTTAGGACACTGAAGTTTTACACTTTCAGCTCCCCCTGAGTCTTTTATGTCTGTATATGGTGTTGTGCCACATCTTTCTGATTGTACTTCCTTCTTCTTCCATATCTTCAAATGTGATGATGTTTTCTCCTTTTGGTGTGGCACCCGTACCTTTTTCTTGCATTCCTTTGCTATATGTCCAAGATTGTTACATGCATAACATCTCATATGTTTCACATTCCTCCTGTAGCAATCAGAAGCTTTGTGACCAAACATGTTGCACGAAAAAAAATATCCATTAAAGTACCTGGAATGTGATGATCTTTCTGCATGACGGTCTTGAACCACTCTTCTTCTGCATCTGGCTGCAACATGTCCAAGATTATGACATACATAACATTCAACCTTATTTATTGGAGGAGTAAAAGATTTTCTTTGAATAATTTCTTTCCTTGGCTGTTGATGGGGTTGACCTCTCATCTCCTTGTTGAGCATTTTAGATTTTGCATTAGATTCCCTTGTCTTACTTTGTGAACTAGATTCTTCTTCAACAGATTCATGAAAACTAAGACTAGCTTTGAAAGCAGGAGACCTTTGACTACTAAGAATATCATCCAAGATCTTAGTACTATCGCGAAATCGTAAGAGCTTATCTTTTCCTTCTAATTTATCTTTTAGAATATTTACCTCAACCTGATGTTGCTCTTCCTTTTCAAGATACTGCTTCTTCATGTTTTCTTCAATATTTCTTCCTTCTTCCAACTAATGTCTTAGAACAAGAACTTCTTTTTCTTGTTTTTCATGAGCTTGGAGTAGTTATTTATTCTGCTTCTTTGATTCTTCAAGATCTTCATTTAGCGAGAGGATCGTAGCTTCAAGCCGTTCATAGTAACTGGATCTATCTCTGAGTTTCTTGATTGTTGTGCTTCTTTCATTTACTTCATTTCTTAATGATGTCACTTCATCCTGCAACTTTTGATATTTTTCCTTGAATAGCTTCCTTACCTTGTTACCTTCCTCTAGTTGAGCCTTTAGTTTGGTAGCTACTTCCTTGAAGGCACATTCCCTTTTGTTCAATAGATCTTGTTGTTCTCTAATTTTGTCTGTTAGCCTTTTAAATTCTGCCTCTATTTGATATCTTTCTTGCTCACCCATAAGAGAAAATTCAGTTGTTTCGCTATTGCTTTCATCGTATTCAAATGGATAAATAGATGTATCACCAAAGGATAACAAATTCATACTAGATAGATCTTGTTCATCTTCATTCTGAAGTGATTCTGAATCTAAAGTGCTTCTTCCACATAATCCCCAATTGATGCTCCCACTGTCATAGTTCTTCTGAGATGTCTTCATCTTCTTAGGCGCTTTCTTCTTAAGCTTCTTTCCCATTGATCTACGGATCTCCTTCAAGCGATCAAGCTTCTACCAAAGGACCTGCTCTGAAACCAATTGTTGGAAATAATACTGAGAGTGGGGGGGGTGAATCAGTATTATCAAATCAATAAAAATTTTTCATTTCCATACTTAGATACATATACGCTACTTCAATTAATGGAACCCGCGTGTATACGCAACTGTGTCTAATGCAACTAGCATATATCTAGAATACTTATGATTCAGTTAATCCATTAAATGTTGATCTTTAGTTAGTGCATCAGAACTTCTTTAACCATATGAACAGTAAGCAGGTGTAGTAAAACAGAATAGATCACAAGAAGCACACATGAACACCATGATATAAGGTGGAAACCCAATGTGGGTGAAAACCACCTCCTGCAAGTCGTCTCTATCTTCTTTTAATAAGAAACTTCATTTTACAATATTTCTGTACTGGTGCAGTCTTATACCAGTACAAAAGCTTCTACCTGCAGAAGGCTATAACCTTCTCTCGTTCTCCAGACTCTCCTGGAAGGGAGCTACAACCCCCTTAGCTCTTGTACTAGCCGATCCATTTACTAATACGTAGGTGCCGGCCTACTGAAATGCTTCATCCTTTACTCGTTCTCCAGCTGCTACTGGAAGGGAGCTATCACCCCCTTTGCTCTTGTACTAGTTGATGTACTAGTACGTAGGTGCCGACCTACAGAAGGCTACAACCTTCTCTTTCTTCCTCCAGGTACCACTTTTCATAAATTTTCAGACTGGATACTCTTGAAGCATAACACATTAATTTGAAGGCCACGTTTCATCCAATTTTCATACTGGACCCATCAATATCATTGAAGCACAAAACAATCAATACTAGCATCATCAATTTCTGAATCACTGAAACCCTGTCAACATCACAATCACCAGAACATAGAGCAGACAACAGAACTCTGCAATAACAATTAGACCCAACTGAAACTTCAAACATCATACTTCATACTGTATATGCTACTACGATGAATCAAACCCGCGTACATACGCGCTTTCACCAAAGCCAACCCTCGTACAGATCTACAAATATTTTCTCATAACTTTGTAGCTGTACCAGACATCAGTCTTACCCATAACATTTACAGAACATTACATGCGTCAATATACAGATCTAGAATAAACAAGATCAAACCGTATAGAGATGATTCATTCCAAGCCATTAGATCCCGATCTATCCTTGGATCTTGTTCTCCATCAACCGTTGAGATTCCTCCTTAGCTTAGCTCAAGCAATGCATCATAAACCCATAGCCTGCATATTGGATCTCATGCTTCATCAGATATTCAAGACTTTTTTCCATGCTACTGCCTAATGATTTTCTTCTCCTTTTATAGTCTTAGGCCTTACTCAATACCATGGTACAAAACCATTGAGAACCAATACTAGGGACCCAATACCTGGGTTCAATACTTCGGACGCAATACCAAGGACCAAAACCATAGGTCTAAATACCATGGACCCAAAAATAAGTTTTCCCACATGTACGCGCTTTTCGGTGCATAAAAGTGCGTGCATACGCATACGCGACTTTTGATCAGCAATACTGCGTTTATACACGCCTTTTTATATAGTGAACCTGCGTGTATAACCTGCCTGTATACCCTACTTGGTATATAGCGAACCTGCGTATATATGCGACTTGGTACATAGTGAACCTGCGTATAACCTGTGTGTATACCCTACTTGGTATATAGTGAACCTGCGTATATACTCTGAACCTGCATATATACTCTTCTTTCTTCATTCTTCGTAGTCTATCATCAAATCTTTGCTACTGATCTGCTGCACTATGATCTATCATCTGTGTGAGTTGCCATCAAGGAAAATACTTGTATCATAATGCCAACAAAGAGAGTGCAAAGCGAAAGCAAGCGATCACTGTAAGAAAGAAGGAGACAGTGAGACAGAGAGATAGAACAGAGAATAAGCAAGAAGCAGAAAACAAAGAGCCGAGCTAACCTGCAGAGTATGGTAGCATCGAGTAGACATAAGGCTTGAGAGGTTCGAGCAATCCTTGAGAGGATATCTGTCGGGAATTGGGTACCAAATTGGACTCATCCCATTCAAGAGCAGTTGAGGTCGAGATTTGGCAAGGAAGAGTCTGTGCACTCCAATGACTTGGGGAATCCAAGAACCACCCTGCTAAGCATCATCTGTTTCAGGAGACTCAAATTGAGCTCCTCATTGTAAAAACTCTCCTTTAAAAACACAATAAGAAAAGGCCACCACTAAAAGCTGGACCGGAGACGTAGCCCAGGAGGATTGGGCGAATTCCTTGTTAATTTGTTGTGTTCTTGTGTTTTCTTACCGTGTTTCTCTTATTGTTTTCCATTTTCCAGTGTCTATGTATTTTGCAATCTGATCGATCCGTTGCCTAAGATAACATAGGCACACACCAACACATGAGTCTGTAATACCTTCATTAATTAATTAATTAACTGAGATCACTCAAGAGTGATTTTCAGATCAACATTCAACCTTCCTGGCTTGACAATTACCTGAAATTCGTATTCTTGAAACAACAACAACCATCAACATATTCCCCCCCGCCCCCCATCATAGCCTTATTGAATAGGGACTTCAAAGTGGAGTGGTCTGTGTACATCTTAAAGTGTCCGCCCAACAGATAATGCCTGAACTTTTGGAGCGCGTACACCATAGCCAATCCATCGCGCTCTGTTGTTGAGTAGTTCTTCTCAGCGTTTGACAACTTTCTTCTTGAAAATGATATAGGGTGATCCATCTCTCCTTCGCCAGCCTGTGTCAGCATTGCTCCAAATGCAATACATGAGGCATCAACGTGCCCACATTATTCCTTCTTCCAATCCGGGAAGACCAAGATCGACACACTGACTATCTTTTCCTTCAAAACATCGAGACTGCGCTGAGATTCTTCATCCCAACAAAATGTAGTGTCCTTCCTCAGCAACTTTTCCATGGGAGTGATAATCTGGGCATAAGGTTTGATGAGCTTTCGATAATATCCAGTATGGCCCATTTCCGCACAATCGTTTGACACTCCTCGGGGCTTCCAAATTGATTATTACCACGATCTTGGCAGGGTCCACCATTAGTCCTTGCTTGCATACCACATGACCTAGCAAAATTCCAAAGGGGACACAAAACAAACACTTCTTCAGGTTCAACGTGATTTGATATCTTCGACATGTATCCAAAATTTTTTGTAGTCTGGCTAAATGGTGCTGGAACAACCCAAACAATGTCCAGTCATCAAAATATACCTCCACGATTTTGTGAATAAAATCTTTGAATTCTGCGATGACTACGTGAGAGAATATTGCCTACGCATTCTTGAGTCCGAATGGCAATACCGTGTACTGAAAAACCCCCATTCCATCGCGAAGGTTGTTTTACTCTTGTGTTCTGGCATGATCTTGATCTGATGGTATCCAGAGAACCCATCACTAAACAAGTAGGCCTCCTGCCCTCCAACATTGTCTAGTACCTCATTAGTAAACGGTGTCGGGACAGGATCATGGACACATGAATTGTTAAGATTTCTTAGATCTACGCAAATCCTTATCTCTCCCTTCTGCTTCTTTTCCTGAACTACCATTGGGCTCACCCATTTAGATTCCTCCACTAGTTCAATAATACCTACCTCAATTATCTTGTCCAATTCCAAGCGGACCTTTTCCTTGTATTTGGGATTAAGGCGATATGGCCTCTACTTAACGGGCTTCGCTTCCAGTTTCAAAGTTATTTTCATCACTCCCAAATCACCTATGATGCCTTTCAAGTCCGAAAATTTTGTAGGAAAAATATCTTGGTACTTGCGGAGTAACTCAACAACTTTATCCATTGTGGCATTATCCCAATAATATCTGATCTTCGCGAATTTAGGCTCTACTCTAGTACCAATACTTATCTGCCTAGTCTTTAGCGACGCAGTGATATCCAGGTTCTCTATCTGTGGAAATTCGATCTCACGAAAACTTTCTATTTTTGGGATATTGATATTCCATGGATCCTCATCCTCCCCTTTGGCGGTCATGGTATAATGTTCTAGCGCATGGCGCAGCTGGGTGCTCCAATCTGGTTGAACCAATTCGAAAGGATCCTACAGAATTCAGAAGATCGCTGCCTTAACCTCTTGCAACACCCCATAAATGCTTTCAAACTCATATTCAAAGCTGAAGGTCACCAAGAATCCTTCTCTTAAGATATCCCACTCCCCAGTGTTGTGGCGGAGCTCTGTTTCCAAATACCAATTCATAGGGTTTATATCCAGAGTGTGACAGAATAAATGCACCCATTCTGTTTGCGACTCCGTTCCATATACTTTAGTACATTTTTCCAAATGATCACATGGATCATTCCTCCCATCATATTTCCCAGTTAATCATACTTTAGGACGACCGAATCGCATCCTCATCATCCTCCTTTAATCGTGCCACTCATCAAAGTTGTCTTTGTGCGTACCCCACCACCGAGCGGGCGTAGCACACAGTGCTAAATCCAACACCTGAAAGCGTTGATCATCTGGAACTTCTCTTTCAAAAGCATCCAAAAATTTATCTACGTCAGTTAAACTATCATAATAAGGTAAATTTCTTACCTTCGATGACACACTGCACAACGATTTCGTCATCAGGTTGCAGCACAGTAAGGATACTTCGTGCCACCTGTTTTTCCAATGTTCTAACTCTTCATCCAAATCCGAGGTACAAGAAATTTCATGGTCCCATGCAATCCTCCCATCAGCCGTTGGGTTAACCCAATCTTGGTTTCGCAACATAATTTTGTAGATTTGATCCAAATCATCATCACTTTCCTCATAGTCGCGGACTGGTTCAGTTTAGCGCGGTCCTTTTTCAGGGTCCAATGGTACTACAATGCATAGCGATTTTCTTTCTAATGACATCGTCCACTTCTTCAAGTTGATGACCCCATTCATATCAATAACCCAATCTATGCTAAGGAGCGCGGGGTATGGATTGTTGTTATCAACAATTTCTACCACTTCAAAATCAGTCAGCGCGCTTACACCTTCTATATCTATGGTAACTCCTTGCAATCGTCCCATGGGGATAATCTTCTGCTGGTTCGCCATCCTCAGTTGAATCAGGGACAACTGCAATACAAGTCTCCCCATTCTCTCCCAGGTCTTCTTAGGCAATACGTTCGTGTCATACCCCAAATCCAAAATAACTTGGTCCATCTCATAGTCTCCTATTTGTGTAGTAAGCCTCATCTCGTGCCCTGTTCTCGTCTTATGCTTACCGATATTTCTGACTACGCGGCGTCCATCAAGAGAATTATGCTTACCGACACACTTGTTTATCAACTCTTGTAGTCCTTTCACAGCCTTGCTATCACACAATAGTTTCATACAAGTCTCCAAGAAGGTGGTGAGCATAGAGGGGTCAACCTATATAGGCACACTTGTGTCTGGTAGTTTGTTTTGACTCCTTGAGGTAGAGGCTTCAACGAAGTGTTAGAAAATTATATATTACGGAGCAATGGAACACAAAATATTGCAGAAATATAAACACAGAAAATGCACAAAACAAGAGAGACACAGATATACGTGGTTCACCCAGTTTGGGCTACGTCCACCCCGAAAAGCCAGTCCTTCCTTTCTATTATCCAGCAAAATGAAGAGATACAACCTACAGAAAATCTGCTGTAATATCCTCTGTTTTCTCTCACAGTCTCAGCTCTCTGTTTCTCACTCACAGAATACACATCTATCACACAGCCTCAAATACAACACCCTCATACAAAGAGAGGGGTTTCCTTCTAGGGAAAAAAACCCTAAACAAACATAAGTTCTACCGTCAGATCATCCGCCTAATGAACGGCCCAGATTGACTAGAAATTACTATACTTTTACAAGGCAGTTTTACATTTATTTTTGGCTTCGGGGGCGCTGCCCCCGAGCCCCCGCTGGGGGACCGCTGGCCCCCGGATCCCCCAGCCGGGGGGGATGGCCCCCCCCCAGACCCCCGCGGGGGGGACAAGTCCCCCCTGCACCCCCCCGCGTGGAGGGGTGTACAAAAATTCTTGGGGTATACATCCGACTGAAACAAATACCTCTGAACAATCATGCTCCACACACAACAATCTCCCACTTGGAGAATGATTGTGGCAACTCCACCACTGCTTCATTTGCTGGACAATGACTCCTCTTTGGACGTGGTTGTTTCTCATCTTCATTGTCATCCTTGAAGACCAATTGAAACTGAGCATGTTCTCAGTTTCTCCCTGGTTACAACTTTTGTTAGCATATCTGCAGGATTCTAGCTAGTGTGTATCCTTTCCAGATTCAACTCTCCATCTTCCAACACTGATCGTATGAAATAGTACTTGAGCTATATGTGTTTAGTCCTGGAACGAAATGATGAGTTCTTTGCAAGATGAATGGCACTTTGGCTATCACTGTATAACGTGCTCATATCATGCTCCTTACCCAATTCACCCATAAACCTTTGTAACCAAATCATTTCTTTACTAGCCTCTGTAGCAGCAACATACTCTGCTTCTGTTGTTGAAAGTGCAACAACACTTTGGATTTTTGAAACCCAACTGACAACTGTTCCTCCAACAGTAAATACATATCCTGTAGTGCTCCTCCTGTTATCTCTGTCACCTGCCATATCTGCATCAACATATCCTTGTAGGGAGATGTTTGAACCACCAAAGCATAATGCTTGATTTGTGGTACCTTTCAAATATATGAGAATCCATTTCACTGCCATCCAATGTTCCTTTCCTGCATTGTTCATGTACCTACTTACAACTCCCACTGCATGTGCAATATCAGGCCTTGTGCAGACCATTGCATACATTAAGCTTCCAACTGCTGATGCATATGGAAATTTAGACATATAATCCATGTCTTCTTGGGTCTTTGGGCACATTTCCTTGCTAAGTTTGAAATGGCTAGCAAAAGGTGTACTCACTGGTTTTGCATTGTGCATGTTAAATCTTTTCAACACCTTTTGTATGTATTCATTCTGAGACAATTTTAATTTACGATTTTTCCTGTCTCTAGTTATTCTCATACCAAGGATTTGTTTTGCAGCTCCCAAATCCTTCATTGCAAATGAATTTGCCAATTTTCTTTTGAGAACATTTATTTCCTGCATGTTAGATCCTGCAACAAGCATGTCATCTACATACAATAACAATATAGTATAGCTGCCATCATTTTGCTTTTTCAAATAAACACAATGATCAGAGTGACATCTAGTATAACCTTGTTGAGACATAAACTTGTCAAATTTTAGGTACCACTGCCTTGGAGCCTGTTTTAAGCCATACAAGCTCTTCTTCAACCTGCACACTAGTTTCTCCTTCCCTTTCACCTCATATCCTTGTGGCTGCTGCATATATATCTCTTCCTCCAAATCCCCATGGAGAAAGGTTGTCTTTACATCTAACTACTCAAGATGCAAATCCTCAGCTGCTACAAGACTTAAAATAGTTCTGATTGAAGTCATTTTAACAACAGGAGAAAATATTTCATCAAAATCAATACCTTTCTTCTGTGCAAACCCCTTCACCACAAGTCTAGCTTTACACCTCTGTTTTCCTCCATCTTCTTCCTTCAGCCTGTAAACCCATTTATTCTGCAATGCTATTTTACTTGCAGGCAACCTAACTAAGTCCCAAGTCTGGTTATGTGCTAAGGAGTCCATCTCTTCTTTCATGGCTTGCTCCCACTTCTTCCTGGTTTCTACCTGCACTGCTTCTTCATAACATCCGGGTTCACCAGAATCAGTCAACAATAAATAATATAATGAAGGAGAGTATTGTTTAGGGGGTCTACTTATCCTGGTAGATCTTCTAACACCACTTTCAGGTGTTTGGGGTGCCTGTATTTGTTGTGGTGGTTGCTATTGTTGATTATTATTATTTTCAGGCACCTTTACCTTTCTAGTGATCTCATCAAGAACTGCGTATTCCTTGTTTTCGTTTTCTTTTTTCTTTTCCTGCAACTGATTCTTATACAAGACCTTTTCATTGAATATTACATCTCTGCTCCTAATGATTTTGTGATTTTCATAATCATATAAGCGATAACCAAAATCATTAACACCATATCCAATAAAGGTACATTTTTTTGACTTTGCTTCAAGCTTTGTTCTATTTTCTTTATCAATATGGACAAAGGCCTCACAACCAAAAGGCTTTAAAAAAGAGTAGTTTACCTTTTTACCCGTCCATGCTTCCTCTGGAACACCACCATCCAAGGAACTTGAAGGCCCTCTGTTTATTAGATAAACAGTAGTATCTACAGCATCTGCCCAAAATTGTAAAGGCAATCCTGCATGCAATCTCATGCACCTTTCACACTCCATGATTGTTTTGTTCATCCTTTCTGACACACCATTTTCTTGTGGTGTTCTTGGAACTGTCTTCTCTCTGCGAATTCCATGCTCTGAACAGTAACTATCAAACTCTGCTGCAATATTCACCTCCATTGTCTGATCGAAGACACTTCAATTTCTTTCTTGTCTCAATCTCAACCAAAGCTTTCCATTTCTTGAAAGTATCAAATACATCAGATTTATTCTTGATACAATAAATCCAAGTTTTTCTAGTTGCATCATCAATAAAAGTAACATAATAACGAGAGCCACTGAGAGATGATACCTGAGCAGGTCCCCATACGTCTGTATGCACAAGCTCTAATTTTTCATTCTTCTTTTCTTTCCCAACTCTGAGAAACCTGACTCTCTTTTGTTTTCCATAAATGCAGTTCTCACAGAAGTCCAAATCAACATTCTTCAAACCCGACAACAAATTCCTTGAGTGAAGAATCTTCATCCCCTTTTCACTCATGTGTCCGAGCCTATGATGCCATAATGCTGCATCTGCTCCTTTGGAAGTTAAAGCATTAACAGAGTTAGAAATACCATTGCATAAATACAATGTATCAACCTTTTCGCCTTTTGCTATTACCAGGGCTCCTTTAGTGACCTTCCAAGCTTTATCTGTGAAAGTTGTCACACAACCTTCACCGCCTAACTGCCCTGTTGAAATCCGATTTTTCTTTAGATCTGGAACATGCCTTACCTCCTTTAATAACCATTGGTTTCCATTCTACTGTTTTACAAGAACCTTACCCATTCCAACGATTTTACAGGGTTTATCATCACCCAGACGAACTTGTCCAAAATCTCCTTGAACATAGTCCTGAAAGTATTTCTTATCAGGTGTGGCATGGAATGAAGCCCCTGAATCTACCACCCAGGAATCAGTAATATTTGCGAAAGAAAGAATCAAAGCATCTTGTAACACCTCACCTGTCACATTTGCTTCATGATTGTTTTCTTGCTGTACATCTCCTTCTTTTCCCTTCCGAGATCTACAGTCTTTCTTTAGGTGTCCTTTCTTTCCACATTTCCAGCACACTATCTCTGATCTGGACTTGGATCTGCCTTTCCTTGATTTACTGCAATATCCTGAGCTCTTTCCTCTTTCCATTTCTCTTCCTCTAGACTCTGCACTCAAAGCATTTCCCGATGTCTCACCGGAGCTTTTCCGTCGCATTTCCTCGCTAAGGATAGCACCGACAACATCGTCAAACTTTAAAGTACTAGATCCAGAAACGGAATTACTAATGGCCATTACCAAACCATTCCAACTTTCTGGTAATGAGCACAAGAATAACAGAGCTCTAACTTCATCATCAAATTTTACCCCTACAGATCTTAATTGACTTGTAACTGTATTAAAATCATTTAAATGGTTTGCAACAGATCCACCTTCCGACATATTCATATTAAATAACTGTTTCATAAGAAATACCTTGTTTGAGGCTGAGGGTTTTTCATATAGTTTCGACAACGTCTTCATCAAACCCTCTGTCGTGGTTTCCTTCGAAATGTTGAAGGCGACTGACGCAACAAGGCACAACCATATTGTTTCGAGTGCCTTTCTATCGAGAAGGTTCCATTCTTCATCTTTCATACCCGTCGGCATCTTTGTTTTTCCACCCAATGGTAGGTATAGATATTTCTGATACAGATAATATTCCATCTGCATCTTCCACAGCAAGAAGTTTTGGCCGTTAAATTTCTCGACCCTAAACTTACCATCTTCCGCCATTGCTCCCACTCGAACCAAGAACCCTTCTTTCCTGCGAGTTTATCAGCCAAATATACCTTTGGCTCTGATACCAGTTGTTAGAAAATTATATATTACGGAGCAATGGAACACATAAAATATTGCAGAAATATAAACACAGAAAATGCACAAAACAAGAGAGACACAGATATACGTCGTTCACCCGGTTTGGGCTACGTCCACCCCGAACAGCCAATCCTTCCTTTCTATTATCCAGAAAAATGAAGAGATACAACCTACAACAAATCCGCTGTAATATACTCTGTTTTCTCTCACAGTCTTAGCTCTCATTTTATCGCTCACAGAATACACATCTATCACACAGCCTCAAATACAATACCGTCATACAAAGAGAGGGGTTGCCTTCTAGGGCAAAAAACCCTAAACAAACATAAGTTCTACTGTCAGATCATCTGCCTAATGAACGGCCCAGATTGACTAGAAATTACTATACTTTTACAAGGCAATTTTACATTTATTTTTGGCTTCAGGGGCACTGCCCCCGAGCCCCCGCCGGGGGACCGCTGGCCCCCGGAGCCCCCAGCCGGGGGGGATGGGCCGCCCCCGGACCCCCGCGGGGGGGACAAGTCCCTCCCGCACCCCCCCGCGTGGAGGGGTGTACAAAAATTCTTGGGGTATACATCCGACTGAAACAAAGACCTCTGAACAATCATGCTCCACGCACAACACGAAGCTTTTCTTCGCTTCCATGAATGTTTCCTTCTCATGCTCCAGACCGAAACCAATCTCCTTTTTTGGGGCCTTGAGGACCCATCAACCTTCTTCAGGCTGTTTTTCCTTATTGTCATCAGTCGTGATCCCTCTTCGGAGCACGATATTCACATTTGGTTCCTCTTCATGGGGTTTGGGCCTCATCATCTGTAAGTTCTGGGTAGGATGATGAATGAGGGAAGCTGTTTATTACTCTGGATGATCATCCAAACTTGTGATTTCTCCAACTCTACCTATTGCCTTGTTTTCTTTCCCGATCCAGACGGTGCCCCTTTGTGTTGCATTGACCTCTTATGCATGACATCGATGGATCTGTGGACAACCTTAAGTTATTTAGCATTACCTTTGCACTTCTCTTGCATTCTGTGCAAGCAGACAATGTCTTGATGCATGGTGACAAGCTCCTCATAAAGGCTCTGCATGGTTTCTCCCAATGTTGAAACTTCACCAAGTGTGGCTTCCTTAAGTTCTTCCAGATATACCTGTGTGGGAGATGCTTTTTGGACCTCTGCTTGGAGTTGCTCAATTTGTTTCCTTGTAGCCTATAAGTTATTTTCCATTTTTCTATTCTCGGCCATGAGATACTCAGTGTTTGACTTGGTAGCACTTGTGAATGCCAAGTTGGCTACAACAATGGATTCTATATTTCTATTAGTATCCATCACAATCACCCTTTCTCTAATGAATGCAGGAGATGTAATATTTTCCAGAAATTGTTTCTTTCTTGCTTGTACAATCATTTTCTGAAGCTCATTGTAATTTAGCTTATACGTATCCATGAATAGACCATCATCAAGAGGAACAATTTCTTCTTCTTCCTTAGAGCTTGTTCTACTGTCAGAGGAGGGGGAGACCGAATGGTGACTTGCTGAGTACTCAACATAATATCAAAATCTTTGTTTAGCGGCTTTGGTTCCACCTCCATGTCCTGAATTACAATAAGTTTTTCAATTTCTTGACCAAGTTCCTTCTCCTAAACCTTTTTCTCTCTTCTTCTAATAGTCAAGTCTTCTCTTGTTCTTCGACATGTTTCTGTGTTGATATTTCTTCCTCTATTCTCTTCCTTTCTTCTTCAAATATTTTATGCTCTTGTTCTTCCTTCTGCTTCAATTCTTCTTCCTGCTTCCTATTTTTCCTCCTCTTTTCTGCTGGTATGGTTTCTTTTAGGATGATTGGATATGATTTCATCTTGCGACTCTTCTCTTCCCTTGGACTATGTGAAACCTTCCTCTTTCCCTTTTCGCACATTGGGTTACACCTTCATTCTGGTGCTGCGTCTGGAGTGACTTATTTCCGAGGAGTAACCTGTGATGTTCCTGTGACGCTGACTGGTTCGTGGGATTTGGAGGCATTGTAACAATTATTCATCTTTTCCTCCTCGAGCATGTAAAATGTCCTGCTTGGATATTGTAAATGAATCCTCGCACAATGTTCTTTACAAACATTCATATGATCATACAGATTGAAGTCCAAACAACTGAATGCAAATTGCTTCATCTCCTTGCCTTCGGTGTCTGTAACTTTCAGATTCTTGATCTCATACAATCCGATTTGCAAAGGAAGAACATGTCAAGGTGTTTTATTCTTCCTATGTAAAACTCCTGATAACCCTATGGAAATATGATAAGCAACTTCTTGCATGACCAACTTGTCGGTATCATACCTCGGTAGAAGATGTGGAGACTTTTGTCTGCCAAACACTCTGAGGAAATTGCCATCTGGTGAGGTAAACCAATCTGCTAATTCTGACACTGCTTCCATTCCCTCATGGGACATGCAAGGTGGCTCTTCCTCAAAGATTAACTTGTACAATGGAATGAGGAAGTGATCAATCAACTTTTACGTGACTCCCTTGTAGCTGCACTTTGAAAAAATCTTGCAGTAAATGTGCACAACAATTTCTCTTGGTAACCAAGTTCAATTCATGCCAAGAAATGATTGAGTACATATTGCATCCAACAAATAAGCATACATGTAGAATCTCACTTTCTTACCCTTGGGAGGGTTCTTAGCATTAGTCACATGAATTCTCAACTTTTGAGCCAACAAATCCGATAGGTCAATGGTTTTCCTTCATTCACAAAGTGATTAGGGAAGAATGCCTTGCCTTCTGGAAATGTCTCAGTACTACTTTGGCCGTAGATTTGACAACATAGGACTATCTAGTACTGATAAGAATTCCTAAGAGATTTGGTCATGTAAGTGTTGCTAGTTGTCTGGCAGAGTTTGGAAGGCTCTTTCACCAAACCTTTGATGACATCCTTTGTGCTCAGGTAGTTGGTGACTACATAAAAGTGGGAATACATGTATGATTTTGACATCAATAAATGATACATAAGCTCGTAATCGTGTGCCAGGAAAGAGGCAAGCCTTTTTCCACTAGCACTGCTGAGAGTCATGGTCTTGTTATCTGTATGTGACAATATCCAGCTGACAATGTTTGCACATGGAAGAACTAAGTACCTCCATGCAATCTTGTGTAGTCTTTTCCTTTAGACATTGATGTACACCTGCCAGTATTCAAGATCTGCTTTGAATCTTTTTGCTGAGAATACCTCATTCACATTCTGCCATGTAATGTCCGACTCTTTCCCTATAAACAATTGAGTGTTTGAGAAAATTGGTAAGATCGCTGGAGTACTCTCAACTGTCTCGCTGGTGCTACTTTCTGTAGTGTCCTTTGAGACAGATATCTTGGGAGCCATAGTGACAATAAATGATTAAGAGAAGTGATCAAAACTACAGTACATGTAAAAGAGAAATGCACTCATGGAAAACATAAATTAGCTCAAGAAAAGTGACTCACAAAGCATGACCAAGGAAACAACCATAAGACTGAGGGAAACTACAAAATTCCTAAACTAAGGGAAGAGTCTAGCCTCATGAACTGTGCATTGTGCAGTATCAATAGTCAAGGGAGAGGGTTGAGGCTTGAGACTGCGTAATGCATTGTCTCAATCTGGGCAAACTGTGGGAGATACTGCACCAAGGGTGAGGCTTGATCCTTGGAACTACATAATGAACAATTTGAAAATGCAGGGACTACACATTACGCAGTTTCAGAGGCCAAGCATAAGGCTTAAGCCTTGTAGTTGTGAAATGAACAGTTGAACATGGAAACTAATGGCCAAGTAAAGGGAATATCTTCCGGGGAAGGGGATGGGAAAGTGGTAGATCTAAGTGATAGTGCAAGTAAGAGTGAAAATATGACCAAGGGGAAGATATAATGGTGAATATCAAGTGCAGAAGATCCACATGCAAAAGAAAAAACAACATGCATAGGGAGTCGTTGAAACGATGACCACTAATTGATAAAAATAAGAAGCTTATGCGACACTTGTAAAAAGCAAACGAAAAATTGAAACAACAGTTTTACAAGATAATATAAGTTAAAATGCCAATAACTATGAAAAGAAACAAGCAAAACAACACTCAGAAAAGTGAAAAAGCAACAGAAAGAGCCACACAAGACAACAAAAGCAAAACTCACTTGGAAAAGTGCCACAAATTCGATCGAAGGCTCTTTGATCTCCTTGGGAAAGTTATAGCACCAAGATCAAATGTGAAAATGAGCTCTAGGCACATCTAATATATAGATCTAGGTGGGATAAGGTTTATGAGGCACATGCCTAAAATCAAGGAAAAAGCGACACTTTGCAGAAAGTAAAAAATAACAACTTGTGCCATTCTTTGGGAAAGTAATTATCAACTCCCTATTTTCAAGGGATTTATTTTTTTTTTCTTTTTTTTTTAATTTTGTTTTTTTCTAGAAATTGACCTTTCAGATTGCTAAGAAGGATTTCACAATTCCCAACCACAAAGGACTGGGCAATTCCTTGGCTCAGTGTGTTGTACAATTTCTAATGGCAAGGGAAGATTTTGTGCAATTTCTGAGCTCAAGGCTGGCATGCCTCTCTGGATTTCACAATTTAGATCCTCAAGGTTGGTCTGCCTTCCAAGATTGTGCAATTTATGGAGGAAATATCGAGAAAGTTGCAAAGTCAAGACAAGAGATGGCTTGTGTTTGAAAAGGTTCAGATCAGGATCAAAACAAGGCATCACAAGCACTGCATGAAATGCTAAGTCTTAATATAACATGAATACTTGATGGCAGTGAATGATGAGCTCTTATGGGTAGAAGGGTGGCTTCAAAATCAAAGCTTGGGAAATTTTTTGGAGGGTGGTTGTAGTAGCTACAACAATTAGCGACACACTGGTATAACTCCAGCTCTCTATATGGGTCTTAACTCGTGTAAAAAAAAGTCTAACTCTTCAAGTAGTGTTTTTCATTTCATTGACCACCATAGCTTCTTTACTTAGCTCGAGTTAAAGATATAGTACCTACCATTCTCTTCATCAGCGACACACTAACAAAGACAAGTCAAACTCAATTCTTTCGACCGAGGATGGGGAGTATATAGAGAAACGAGTGAAAAATGATTGTTAGAGATTTGGTTTTCATCTTTGGTGTTGCTCCACTGAAAAGAGGCCTGGACAATACCCTGACGGAGTCACTTCAGGGACATAAACATTGCTTCGCTTCCAACAAGCCCAGACATTACCCTGATGGAGTTGCTTGCTTCATCACCCTACATAGGAATCCTTTCTCTTCTTTCACCCTTTATTTCTTTATTTTTGGCATTTTATTCATAGAACTGTGCATACACACTTATTGATTTCATGGGGCAGAAGAGGGATCCCGATTTATTGAGAGCATAAGAGGTTTTCCATTTAGATAAGGATATTTATACACCTCTAAAATAAAGTTCACTTGTTAAAGTTTCCTCCCTTCCTTACTCTACTCAGCTTAGTTGACAAGGAAAAACAGGCCAATCATTAAAACCGATTAGAGTAGGTGGTACTAGTTATAGATTCAAGAATTGTGATTCCACTATGATTCTCTATGAGAAAGAATGTATTTTCCATTAGGATATCATCGACTAAAAGGTGCAAGATCCACACAAAGAGCATTGGTAGCAGAATCAGTTGTCCCGAGTGATAGAAGCTGATCCTTGCAGAAAGCGACAGAAGAAGGGTTCACGAAGAGGGACTGTGTCATCAATCCGGGCCAGAGAGAGGCCAATGCAGAGGCTGAGGAGGGCAGAAAGAGGCTCACGCAGAGCCACACAGAGACTAGGAGGGTTGACGCAGTTAACTGAGGGCGCTGTTTTTCCAGTGTCGGGATTGTGTAGATCCTAGAGGTTTAGTCCTTCGGTTTTTGGGGCATCGGAAGCTGTGGGCAGTTTGCGAGAGCGAAGCTGGTGGGGTACTATGGCCAGAACAATACCTAACAGGGAAAAACCAAGGTAGAGGGAGTTGCTACCGAGGCAGATTTCTAGCCAAGAAATCCGGATCAGTGTTGTGGGTGCATAGACGATCGGAGAGGGGCGACTTGACAATTGGTAGAAGGATTTCCAGGAGGGAAATCGGGACTCAGAGGGAGTCCAACAGAGAAATTCTAGGTGAGAAGTAGAGAGACTCAAAAGGATTCGAAAGGAGAACTTCCAGAGGGAAGTAGAGAGACTCAGAAGAGTTGACAGAAGAGCAGTGACATGGCCGTGAATGGGCTAAGGGATCAAGACACGCTGGATGGGGCATCCAACTTTGTGGTCTGTAAGTCCACGATCTTGTCCATTCTAGATAGACATCACATCAAGGGCTTCGCCTTGAGAGTAATGGCTATCCTAGTTGACCCGATAGTTAATGAGAAGTACGAAGAGGCAATGGCCAAGGAACAATGCATCATCCTTGATGGGGTCAGGGATTATGTGGTCCAACATATTTCTGAGAAGGAGACGACAAAGGAAATGTAGGACACCTTGAAGATATTGTACAAGCATACTTTTGTGCAAAGAAAAATGTTACTTGAGAATCAACTATGGTCATACTAGATGCAGAAGGGGGAGCAGATAGATCACTTCCTCGGTCGGATGAAGGAGATCCGGGACTAGTTGACTTCCATAGGAGCCATGCCGGATGAAGAGGTGATGGTAAGGAGCACACTTAACGCAACCTCTAAGGATTGGGAGACATTTGTCCAGAGCGTACTAGGTAGGGCAGATCTTCCAGATTGGGAAGAATTGTGGGTGGCTCTTCGCCAAGAGGAGATCGGGTGGTTGAGCAAGGCAAGAAGTAACAACAAAGGAGTTAGGATCAAGTTTTTCCACTATGGGGAATTGGGTCATTGTGTGAACCAATGTCCGAGGAATAAGAACAAGGGAGAGACGTCTGACTCTAAGGAAGCGCCAGCGAAGGCAGAGAAAGAATAGTTGAATTGAGGCTTCTGTGATCCATAATAGTTGAAAGAATAACTTCGGCGTAAATCACATTACCAATTCCTTCTCATCCTTGGGAAAGTGTTTCCATGGATTTTGTTGCAGGACTGCCTAAATCTAGGAAAGGTCATGATTATCTATATGTTGTTGTGGATAGGTTCAACAAAATGTGTATTTTGATACATTGTAATAAACAAATTATAGCTGAAAAAACTACAAAACTGTTCTTTCAACATGTGTGGGTTCATTTTGGATTACACTCCATTACCAATTCCTTCTCATCCTTGGGAAAGTGTTTCCATGGATTTTGTTGGAGGACTGCCTAAATCTAGGAAAGGTCATGATTATCTGTATGTTGTTGTGGACAGGTTCAACAAAATGTGTATTTTGATACATTGTAATAAACAGATTATAGCTGAAAAAACTACAAAACTGTTCTTTCAACATGTGTGGGTTCATTTTGGATTACCCACTTCCATTGTATCCGATCGACTCCTGATTTGTGGGGACGTTTTGGTCAAGTCTGTGGGAATTGATGGACACCAAACTGAAGAAAATCACAACTTTTCATCCACAAACTGATGGCCAGACAGAAGTAGTTAACAAGACAGTGATCCAGTTACTCGGGTGATATTGCAACAAGCATCCTAAGATTTGGCATGAACATTTATGTTACGTGCAACATGCTTAAAACAGATCAAAACATTCTTCTATACAGAGATCTCCTTTTGAGACCTATTTTGGTTTCACACCAAGGTCTCCTTTGGATTTTTTCTTTGGTAAATATACCACAGTTGAGGGACACTATGTTGTGGACAGGGCAACTAGGTTCATTGAACAGATCCAAGAGATGCACCAGGTAGTAGAGGAACAACTGGAAAAGAGCCAAGCCAAATACAAGGCAAGGCATGACAAGCATTTGATGGAGCATAGTTTCCAAGTTGGTGACCAAGTCTGGCTGTATATCAGTAAGGACAGGATGCAAGGTGGAGGTAAAAAGCTAAAGCCTATCAGGTATGGACCCTTCAAGATACTTGAGAAGATTGGTGAGAATGCTTTTGACCTTGATCTACCAGCTTACATGCACATCTACTCAGTCGTAAATGCATATTGCTTGAGATTGTTTGAACCTTCACTAATTGAAGATCCCGAAGAGCAGAGTCAATTGCCTTCTATTGATGACCTGTTACCTGAATATCTTAATGAATTGCACAACGACATAGTTTTGGACAGGAAGGTAAGGACGACGTCCAGGGGAGATGTTGAGTACCTCAGAGTTGGGCTCAAGGGTTCAAAGCCGAGCAGTGCAAGGTGGATAGAGATCAGACAAGTGAGACAATTGTACCCTCACTTAGTCGATACTTGAAAACCAACTTTTGGTGGTCCATGGAGACCATGCAGGATGCAAACTAGCAGTTAGGAAGTCCATGGAGACTAAGGTCCATGGAGGCCGCGCAGGACGCAAACTTGCAGTTAGGAAGTCCAGATCAACAAATGGAGTCCGTTTCTGATGCGTGATTAGCGCTAATCACGCATCGCTAGGAAAAATCCCTCGAGAAGGAAAAGCCCCGATCACTCAGTTGCATGGAAGCCGGGAAACTTTAGGGAAAGCGCTGAAGCAAAAGGCAGGCCCCGCGCTCCAAAACTGGTGGAATATCAGAGGCATGTTGGGCAGTAAGCGGATTTGGCAAGAGAATGAGTAATTCCATACATTGCATCATGCGTGTCCACCGAATGAGAGAGAAAACCACCTCTCATCACGGGCTCATGATTGAGCAAGTCAACCGCGTGATAAGAGTGAACACTGTAGGATCTGGGGGCTCTAGATCTGACGGCGGAGATTGCGCTCGATGAATGACCGGATCTGGAGGGAGAATTAAGCTGTGGCATATAAAAGTCTGAAGTTCGATTTGACTAATGAGTTGGCGCATGAATCATTACACAGCGTAACCGAAATACCGAACCGTTTGAGGAAGAGCTGGCGCAGTTCGTGAGAGGACAAGTGGCCACTTCCCTACGAGACGTTACACAATGGCGATGACACAGAGGCAGGGAACTCCAAGCGAACAACAACAGGTGATCCGAAGGGGCGGAGGAGGAAGCAAACAGTCATGAGCCGCATTGGATTTAAACCATGAACAAACAGAGAGATAGAGAGTGTTGGAAATAATACTGAGAGGGCGGGGGTGAATCAGTATTATCAAATCAATAAAACGTTTTCATTTCCATACTCAGATACATATACGCTACTTCAATTAATGGAACCCGCATATATACGCAACTGTGTCTAATGAAACTAGCATATATCCAGAATACTTATGATTCAGTTAATCCATTAAATGTTGATCTTTAGTTAGTGCATCAGAACTTCTCTAACCATATGAACAGTAAGCAGGTGCAGTAAAACAGAACAGATCACAAGAAGCACACATGAACACCATGATATAAGGTGGAAACCCAATGTGTGTGAAAACCACCTGCTGCAAGTCGTCTCTATCTTCTTTTAATAAGAAACTTCATTTTACAATATTTCTGTAATGGTGCAGTCTTATACCAGTACATAGGCTTCTACTTGCAAAAGGCTACAACCTTCTCTCGTTCTCCAGACTCTCCTGGAAGGGAGCTACAACCCCCTTAGCTCTTGTACTAGCCGATCCATTTACTAGTACGTAGGTGCCGGCCTACTGAAATGCTTCATCCTTTACTCGTTCTCCAGTTGCTACTGGAAGGGAGCTATCACCCCCTTTTCTCTTGTACTAGCTGATGTACTAGTAAGTAGGTGCCGACCTATAGAAGGCTACAACCTTCTCTTTCTTCGTCCAGGTACTTTTCATACATTTTCAGACTGGATACTCTTGAAGCATAACACATTAATTTGAAGGCCACGTTTCATCCAATTTTCATACTGGACCCATCAATATCATTGAAGCACAAAACAATCAATACTAGCATCATCAATTTCTGAATCACTGAAACACTGAAACCCTGTCAACATCACAGTCACCAGAACATAGAGCAGACAACAGAACTCTGCAATAACAATCAGACCCAACAGAAACTTCAAACATCATACTTCATACTGTATACGCTACTACGATGAATCAAACCCGCATAAATACGTGCTTTCGCCAAAGCCAAACCGCTTACAGATCTACAAACATTTTCTCTTAACTTTGCAGCTGTACCAGACATCAGTCTTACCCATAATATTTACAGAAAATTACATGCGTCAGTATACAGATCTAGAATAAACAAGATCAAACCGTATAGAGATGATTCATTCCAAGCCATTAGATCCCGATCTATCCTTGGATCTTGTTCCCCATCAACCGTTGAGATTCCTCCTTAGATTGGATCAAGCAATGCATCATAAACCCACAGCCTGCATACTGGATCTCATGCTTCATTAGATATTCAAGATTTTTTTCCATGCTATTGCCTAATGATTTTCTTCTCCTTTTATAGTCTTAGGCCTTACTCAATACCATGGTTCAAAACCATTGAGAACCAATACTAGGGACCTAATACCTGGGTTCAATACTTCGGATGCAATACCAAGGACCAAAACCATAGGTCTAAATACCACGGACCCAAAAATAAGATTTCCCACATGTATGCACTTTTCGGTGCATACAAGTGCGTGCATACGCATACGCGACTTTTGATCGGCAATACTGCGTGTATACACGCCTTTGTATATAGTGAACCTGCGTGTATACCCTACTTGGTATATAGCAAACCTGCGTATATACGCGACTTGGTACATAGTGAACCTGCGTATAACCTGTGTGTATACCCTACTTGGTATATAGTGAACCTGCGTATATACTCTGAACCTGCATATATACTCTTCTTTCTTCATTATTTGTAGTCTGATCATCAGATCTTTGCTACTGATCTGCTGCACTATGATCTATCATCTGTGTGAGTTGCCATCAAGGACAATACTTGTATCATAATGCAAAAAATCTCCCCCTTTGGACTTGATGGCAAAGCTAACTTGTCATACTGAGAACTGTCATCTGATTCCTTTGAGCAGTCCTGCATCCCATGTATTCTGTCAAATCTGATATCTCTTTTGTAGATTCATCTAATTATATATAAGTGAGTTGTTTCTTCTACGAGTGGGTTGCCATCAAGTACAACACATCCATCATAATGCCAACAATCTCCCCCTTTGGACTTGATGGCAACAACACCAAATCACTCTTCCCCTTTGACATCAAGGGCAAAGGGCAGACCAAGATATTCTCTTTCCTTGATAAACATTCTGTTATCCATACTCCCCCTGAGTACCTGTTGAAATCTCTGAATGAGCTCCCCCTTTGTATATGCCAAGGTGTACTAATCTTTCTTGCTCCCTTTGAGTACATGCTGAAATCTCTGCTCTACTGAAGTGTGCTGTTCATGCTCCCCTTGACTGTAAGCAAGGTCTGCAAAAATATGTTCTATAAGAAGAACATGACTCTATCATAAATGACCTTCCTAGCACCAAAGACTCATACATATATCCATTTCCCAACCAAGTGAGGATATACCAGAATTGACACATCTACGCAACCAAGTGGGGATACACCAGAAGTTTACGTATGACAAATAAGTACATTACATTATTTATCCCAGGCATAGTGGGGAACCAACATAGGCCGTTACATGACCTTGATAAGAAAAGATATTTATGACATAGAGACGACATATTTAAAACAATTCTATGAGAGTCATCAGCAACATCTGTCAATCATCATTCATATCAGCTACCACGTTTTCCTTCTACACCTGTTCCACTTGAAATCAAATCAAACCAACATATACGCAATTGTATCCACAGAAACAGGAATATATACGCGGCTGTTCTTCATAAAACTCACGTACAATCACTTCCAGATCAACAACCTATAAATGTCCTGTAACAAGGTATGTTTGCATATAGATATCAACTCATCCTTTTGAACATCATCATAAAATCATTCACATTATATCATATGTGAAAAACACCATAGTCATCTCATCATCATCAAGAACTGCATGATCTTATATACCATCCATGTACCATTACACGAGAATATCCCTTATCTGAGAATCATCAATCAACATATGTGAGTATCAACCTATCATCATGTAGGTAAGAACTCATCATCATCATATTTCCAAAAATGCAACTCCATGTATCCGGCACTATGTTTCTACAGCAACAATCCTCATCCACATGAGCACCAAGAACTATAGGAATTTTGCATCATAACTGTATTATATGACGACAACAGCATATGAGTGACTCATCATCATGTAATGAAGATGTGTATTCAAAAATCACCATGTAAGCATCATTAGAGAATCAACCACAAATTTGATCTGAACATTAACTATGTAACCCCAAGAATCATATGAGATTTTATCATGGATAGCTCATAACCATATCATAGCAAGATATATCATTTAGCCATATAAGCAACATCACCAAGGACTACTAACCAAAATTCCAACAATGCATTATTCAAAACATAAACTCCCCCTGAACTTGTGCCATCAATTTACTGTCAGATCTGATCATGCATATATCAGTAAGAAGTATCACGACATCATCATCATCAACACTTCTAAACATCTTATGAGTATCAAGACATTTCCACACATCATTAGTAGATTGTAACCATTATCAAACAAAAAAATTAATAGACTGAATCATATCAGACCCTTTTTCTGAGCCCTTCCCTTCGACTTTTCCTCAGATTAACATATATGTGACTGTGCAGTGTCTAACTCGCATATATACGTGACTTCCCTTTATGCAAATTGCATATGAGATTTAGGACACTGAAGTTTTACACTTTCAGCTCCCCCTGAGTCTTTTATGTCTGTATATGGTGTTGTGCCACATCTTTCTGACTGTACTTCCTTCTTCTTCCATATCTTCAAATGTGATGATGTTTTCTCCTTTTGGTGTGGCACCCGTACCTTTTTCTTGCATTCCTTTGCTATATGTCCAAGATTGTTACATGCATAACATCTCATATGTTTCACATTCCTCCTGTAGCAATCAGAAGCTTTGTGACCAAACATGTTGCACGAAAAAAAATATCCATTAAAGTACCTGGAATATGATGATCTTTCTGCATGACGGTCTTGAACCACTCTTCTTCTGCATCTGGCTGCAACATGTCCAAGATTATGACATACATAACATTCAACCTTATTTATTGGAGGAGTAAAAGATTTTCTTTGAATAATTTCTTTCCTTGGCTGTTGATGGGGTTGACCTCTCATCTCCTTGTTGAGCATTTTATATTTTGCATTAGATTCCCTTGTCTTACTTTGTGAACTAGATTCTTCTTCAACAGATTCATGAAAACTAAGACTAGCTTTGAAAGCAGGAGACCTTTGACTACTAAGAATATCATCCCAGATCTTAGTACTATCGCGAAATCGTAAGAGCTTATCTTTTCCTTCTAATTTATCTTTTAGAATATTTACCTCAACCTGATGTTGCTCTTCCTTTTCAAGATACTGCTTCTTCATGTTTTCTTCAATATTTCTTCCTTCTTCCAACTAATGTCTTAGAACAAGAACTTCTTTTTCTTGTTTTTCATGAGCTTGGAGTAGTTATTTATTCTGCTGCTTTGATTCTTCAAGATCTTCATTTAGCGAGAGGATCGTAGCTTCAAGCCGTTCATAGTAACTGGATCTATCTCTGAGTTTCTTGATTGTTGTGCTTCTTTCATTTACTTCATTTCTTAATGATGTCACTTCATCCTGCAACTTTTGATATTTTTCCTTGAATAGCTTCCTTACCTTGTTACCTTCCTCTAGTTGAGCCTTTAGTTTGGTAGCTACTTCCTTGAAGGCACATTCCCTTTTGTTCAATAGATCTTGTTGTTCTCTAATTTTGTCTGTTAGCCTTTTAAATTCTGCCTCTATTTGATATCTTTCTTGCTCACCCATAAGAGAAAATTCAGTTGTTTCGCTATCGCTTTTATCGTATTCAAATGGATAAATAGATGTATCACCAGAGGATAACAAATTCATACTAGATAGATCTTGTTCATCTTCATTCTGAAGTGATTCTGAATCTAAAGTGCTTCTTCCACATAATCCCCAATCGATGCTCCCACTGTCATAGTTCTTCTGAGATGTCTTCATCTTCTTAGGCGCTTTCTTCTTAAGCTTCTTTCCCATTGATCTACGGATCTCCTTCAAGCGATCAAGCTTCTACCAAAGGACCTGCTCTGAAACCAATTGTTGGAAATAATACTGAGAGTGGGGGGGGGGGGTGAATCAGTATTATCAAATCAATAAAATTTTTTCATTTCCATACTTAGATACATATACGCTACTTCAATTAATGGAACCCGCGTGTATACGCAACTGTGTCTAATGCAACTAGCATATATCTAGAATACTTATGATTCAGTTAATCCATTAAATGTTGATCTTTAGTTAGTGCATCAGAACTTCTTTAACCATATGAACAGTAAGCAGGTGCAGTAAAACAGAATAGATCACAAGAAGCACACATGAACACCATGATATAAGGTGGAAACCCAATGTGGGTGAAAACCACCTCCTGCAAGTCGTCTCTATCTTCTTTTAATAAGAAACTTCATTTTACAATATTTCTGTACTGGTGCAGTCTTATACCAGTACAAAAGCTTCTACCTGCAGAAGGCTACAACCTTCTCTCGTTCTCCAGACTCTCCTGGAAGGGAGCTACAACCCCCTTAGCTCTTGTACTAGCCGATCCATTTACTAATACGTAGGTGCCGGCCTACTGAAATGCTTCATCCTTTACTCGTTCTCCAGCTGCTACTGGAAGGGAGCTATCACCCCCTTTGCTCTTGTACTAGTTGATGTACTAGTACGTAGGTGCCGACCTACAGAAGGCTACAACCTTCTCTTTCTTCCTCCAGGTACCACTTTTCATAAATTTTCAGACTGGATACTCTTGAAGCATAACACATTAATTTGAAGGCCACGTTTCATCCAATTTTCATACTGGACCCATCAATATCATTGAAGCACAAAACAATCAATACTAGCATCATCAATTTCTGAATCACTGAAACCCTGTCAACATCACAATCACCAGAACATAGAGCAGACAACAGAACTCTGCAATAACAATTAGACCCAACTGAAACTTCAAACATCATACTTCATACTGTATATGCTACTACGATGAATCAAACCCGCGTACATACGCGCTTTCACCAAAGCCAACCCTCGTACAGATCTACAAATATTTTCTCATAACTTTGTAGCTGTACCAGACATCAGTCTTACCCATAACATTTACAGAACATTACATGCGTCAATATACAGATCTAGAATAAACAAGATCAAACCTTATAGAGATGATTCATTCCAAGCCATTAGATCCCGATCTATCCTTGGATCTTGTTCTCCATCAACCGTTGAGATTCCTCCTTAGCTTAGCTCAAGCAATGCATCATAAACCCATAGCCTGCATATTGGATCTCATGCTTCATCAGATATTCAAGACTTTTTTCCATGCTACTGCCTAATGATTTTCTTCTCCTTTTATAGTCTTAGGCCTTACTCAATACCATGGTACAAAACCATTGAGAACCAATACTAGGGACCCAATACCTGGGTTCAATACTTCGGACGCAATACCAAGGACCAAAACCATAGGTCTAAATACCATGGACCCAAAAATAAGTTTTCCCACATGTACGCGCTTTTCGGTGCATAAAAGTGCGTGCATACGCATACGTGACTTTTGATCAGCAATACTGCGTTTATACACGCCTTTTTATATAGTGAACCTGCGTGTATAACCTGCCTGTATACCCTACTTGGTATATAGCGAACCTGCGTATATATGCGACTTGGTACATAGTGAACCTGCGTATAACCTGTGTGTATACCCTACTTGGTATATAGTGAACCTGCGTATATACTCTGAACCTGCATATATACTCTTCTTTCTTCATTCTTCGTAGTCTATCATCAAATCTTTGCTACTGATCTGCTGCACTATGATCTATCATCTGTGTGAGTTGCCATCAAGGAAAATACTTGTATCATAATGCCAACAAAGAGAGTGCAAAGCGAAAGCAAGCGATCACTGTAAGAAAGAAGGAGACAGTGAGACAGAGAGATAGAACAGAGAATAAGCAAGAAGCAGAAAACAAAGAGCCGAGCTAACCTGCAGAGTATGGTAGCATCGAGTAGACATAAGGCTTGAGAGGTTCGAGCAATCCTTGAGAGGATATCTGTCGGGAATTGGGTACCAAATTGGACTCATCCCATTCAAGAGCAGTTGAGGTCGAGATTTGGCAAGGAAGAGTCTGTGCACTCCAATGACTTGGGGAATCCAAGAACCACCCTGCTAAGCATCATCTGTTTCAGGAGACTCAAATTGAGCTCCTCATTGTAAAAACTCTCCTTTAAAAACACAATAAGAAAAGGCCACCACTAAAAGCTGGACCGGAGACGTAGCCCAGGAGGATTGGGCGAATTCCTTGTTAATTTGTTGTGTTCTTGTGTTTTCTTACCGTGTTTCTCTTATTGTTTTCCATTTTCCAGTGTCTATGTATTTTGCAATCTGATCGATCCGTTGCCTAAGATAACATAGGCACACACCAACACATGAGTCTGTAATACCTTCATTAATTAATTAATTAACTGAGATCACTCAAGAGTGATTTTCAGATCAACATTCAACCTTCCTGGCTTGACAATTACCTGAAATTCGTATTCTTGAAACAACAACAACCATCAACATATTCCCCCCCGCCCCCCATCATAGCCTTATTGAATAGGGACTTCAAAGTGGAGTGGTCTGTGTACATCTTAAAGTGTCCGCCCAACAGATAATGCCTGAACTTTTGGAGCGCGTACACCATAGCCAATCCATCGCGCTCTGTTGTTGAGTAGTTCTTCTCAGCCTTTGACAACTTTCTTCTTGAAAATGATATAGGGTGATCCATCTCTCCTTCGCCAGCCTGTGTCAGCATTGCTCCAAATGCAATACATGAGGCATCAACGTGCCCACATTATTCCTTCTTCCAATCCGGGAAGACCAAGATCGACACGCTGACTATCTTTTCCTTCAAAACATCGAGACTGCGCTGAGATTCTTCATCCCAACAAAATGTAGTGTCCTTCCTCAGCAACTTTTCCATGGGAGTGATAATCTGGGCATAAGGTTTGATGAGCTTTCGATAATATCCAGTATGGCCCATTTCCGCACAATCGTTTGACACTCCTCGGGGCTTCCAAATTGATTATTACCACGATCTTGGCAGGGTCCACCATTAGTCCTTGCTTGCATACCACATGACCTAGCAAAATTCCAAAGGGGACACAAAACAAACACTTCTTCAGGTTCAACGTGATTTGATATCTTCGACATGTATCCAAAATTTTTTGTAGTCTGGCTAAATGGTGCTGGAACAACCCAAACAATGTCCAGTCATCAAAATATACCTCCACGATTTTGTGAATAAAATCTTTGAATTCTGCGATGACTACGTGAGAGAATATTGCCTACGCATTCTTGAGTCCGAATGGCAATACCGTGTACTGAAAAACCCCCATTCCATCGCGAAGGTTGTTTTACTCTTGTGTTCTGGCATGATCTTGATCTGATGGTATCCAGAGAACCCATCACTAAACAAGTAGGCCTCCTGCCCTCCAACATTGTCTAGTACCTCATTAGTAAACGGTGTTGGGACAGGATCATGGACACATGAATTGTTAAGATTTCTTAGATCTACGCAAATCCTTATCTCTCCCTTCTGCTTCTTTTCCTGAACTACCATTGGGCTCACCCATTTAGATTCCTCCACTAGTTCAATAATACCTACCTCAATTATCTTGTCCAATTCCAAGCGGACCTTTTCCTTGTATTTGGGATTAAGGCGATATGGCCTCTACTTAACGGGCTTCGCTTCCAGTTTCAAAGTTATTTTCATCACTCCCAAATCACCTATGATGCCTTTCAAGTCCGAAAATTTTGTAGGAAAAATATCTTGGTACTTGCGGAGTAACTCAACAACTTTATCCATTGTGGCATTATCCCAATAATATCTGATCTTCGCGAATTTAGGCTCTACTCTAGTACCAATACTTATCTGCCTAGTCTTTAGCGACGCAGTGATATCCAGGTTCTCTATCTGTGGACCTTCGATCTCACGAAAACTTTCTATTTTTGGGATATTGATATTCCATGGATCCTCATCCTCCCCTCTGGCGGTCATGGTATAATGTTCTAGCGCATGGCGCAGCTGGGTGCTCCAATCTGGTTGAACCAATTCCAAAGGATCCTACAGAATTCAGAAGATCGCTGCCTTAACCTCTTGCAACACCCCATAAATGCTTTCAAACTCGTATTCAAAGCTGAAGGTCACCAAGAATCCTTCTCTTAAGATATCCCACTCCCCAGTGTTGTGGCGGAGCTCTGTTTCCAAATACCAATTCATAGGGTTTATATCCAGAGTGTGACAGAATAAATGCACCCATTCTGTTTGCGACTCCGTTCCATACACTTTAGTCCATTTTTCCAAATGATCACATGGATCATTCCTCCCATCATATTTCTCAGTTAATCATACTTTAGGACGACCAAATCGCATCCTCATCATCCTCCTGTAATCGTGCCACTCATCAAAGTTGTCTTTGTGCGTACCCCACCACCGAGCGGGCGTAGCACACAGTGCTAAATCCAACACCTGAAAGCGGTGATCCTCTGGAACTTCTCTTTCAAAAGCATCCAAAAATTTATCTACGTCAGTTAAACTATCATAATAAGGTAAATTTCTTACCTTCGATGACACACTGCACAACGATTTCGTCATCAGGTTGCAGCACAGTAAGGATACTTCGTGCCACCTGTTTTTCCAATGTTCTAACTCTTCATCCAAATCCGAGGTACAAGAAATTTCATGGTCCCATGCAATCCTCCCATCAGCCGTTGGGTTAACCCAATCTTGGTTTCGCACCATAATTTTGTAGATTTGATCCAAATCATCATCACTTTCCTCATAGTCGCGGACTGGTTCAGTATAGCGCGGTCCTTTTTCAGGGTCCAATGGTACTACAATGCATAGCGATTTTCTTTCTAATGACATCGTCCACTTCTTCAAGTTGATGACCCCATTCATATCAATAACCCAATCTATGCTAAGGAGCGCGGGGTATGGATTGTTGTTATCAACAATTTCTACCACTTCAAAATCAGTCAGCGCGCTTACACCTTCTATATCTATGGTAACTCCTTGCAATCGTCCCATGGGGATAATCTTCTGCTGGTTCGCCATCCTCAGTTGAATCAGGGACAACTGCAATACAAGTCTCCCCATTCTCTCCCAGGTCTTCTTAGGCAATACGTTCGTGTCATACCCCAAATCCAAAATAACTTGGTCCATCTCATAGTCTCCTATTTGTGTAGTAAGCCTCATCTCGTGCCCTGTTCTCGTCTTATGCTTACCGATATTTCTGACTACGCGGCGTCCATCAAGAGAATTATGCTTACCGACACACTTGTTTATCAACTCTTGTAGTCCTTTCACAGCCTTGCTATCGCACAATAGTTTCATACAAGTCTCCAAGAAGGTGGTGAGCATAGAGGGGTCAACCTATATAGGCACACTTGTGTCTGGTAGTTTGTTCTGACTCCTTGAGGTAGAGGCTTCAACGAAGTGTTAGAAAATTATATATTACGGAGCAATGGAACACAAAATATTGCAGAAATATAAACACAGAAAATGCAAAAAACAAGAGAGACACAGATATACGTGGTTCACCCAGTTTGGGCTACGTCCACCCCGAAAAGCCAGTCCTTCCTTTCTATTATCCAGCAAAATGAAGAGATACAACCTACAGAAAATCTGCTGTAATATCCTCTGTTTTCTCTCACAGTCTCAGCTCTCTGTTTCTCACTCACAGAATACACATCTATCACACAGCCTCAAATACAACACCCTCATACAAAGAGAGGGGTTTCCTTCTAGGGAAAAAAACCCTAAACAAACATAAGTTCTACCGTCAGATCATCCGCCTAATGAACGGCCCAGATTGACTAGAAATTACTATACTTTTACAAGGCAATTTTACATTTATTTTTGGTTTCGGGGGCGCTGCCCCCGAGCCCCCGCTGGGGGACCGCTGGCCCCCGGATCCCCCAGCCGGGGGGATGGCCCCCCCCCAGACCCCCGCGGGGGGGACAAGTCCCCCCTGCACCCCCCCGCGTGGAGGGGTGTACAAAAATTCTTGGGGTATACATCCGACTGAAACAAATACCTCTGAACAATCATGCTCCACACACAACAATCTCCCACTTGGAGAATGATTGTGGCAACTCCACCACTGCTTCATTTGCTGGACAATGACTCCTCTTTGGACGTGGTTGTTTCTCATCTTCATTGTCATCCTTGAAGACCAATTGAAACTGAGCATGTTCTCAGTTTCTCCCTGGTTACAACTTTTGTTAGCATATCTGCAGGATTCTAGCTAGTGTGTATCCTTTCCAGATTCAACTCTCCATCTTCCAACACTGATCGTATGAAATAGTACTTGAGCTATATGTGTTTAGTCCTGGAACGAAATGATGAGTTCTTTGCAAGATGAATGGCACTTTGGCTATCACTGTATAACGTGCTCATATCATGCTCCTTACCCAATTCACCCATAAACCTTTGTAACCAAATCATTTCTTTACTAGCCTCTGTAGCAGCAACATACTCTGCTTCTGTTGTTGAAAGTGCAACAACACTTTGGATTTTTGAAACCCAACTGACAACTGTTCCTCCAACAGTAAATACATATCCTGTAGTGCTCCTCCTGTTATCTCTGTCACCTGCCATATCTGCATCAACATATCCTTGTAGGGAGATGTTTGAACCACCAAAGCATAATGCTTGATTTGTGGTACCTTTCAAATATATGAGAATCCATTTCACTGCCATCCAATGTTCCTTTCCTGCATTGTTCATGTACCTACTTACAACTCCCACTGCATGTGCAATATCAGGCCTTGTGCAGACCATTGCATACATTAAGCTTCCAACTGCTGATGCATATGGAAATTTAGACATATAATCCATGTCTTCTTGGGTCTTTGGGCACATTTCCTTGCTAAGTTTGAAATGGCTAGCAAAAGGTGTACTAACTGGTTTTGCATTGTGCATGTTAAATCTTTTCAACACCTTTTGTATGTATTCATTCTGAGACAATTTTAATTTACGATTTTTCCTGTCTCTAGTTATTCTCATACCAAGGATTTGTTTTGCAGCTCCCAAATCCTTCATTGCAAATGAATTTGCCAATTTTCTTTTGAGAACATTTATTTCCTGCATGTTAGATCCTGCAACAAGCATGTCATCTACATACAATAACAATATAGTATAGCTGCCATCATTTTGCTTTTTCAAATAAACACAATGATCAGAGTGACATCTAGTATAACCTTGTTGAGACATAAACTTGTCAAATTTTAGGTACCACTGCCTTGGAGCCTGTTTTAAGCCATACAAGCTCTTCTTCAACCTGCACACTAGTTTCTCCTTCCCTTTCACCTCATATCCTTGTGGCTGCTGCATATATATCTCTTCCTCCAAATCCCCATGGAGAAAGGTTGTCTTTACATCTAACTACTCAAGATGCAAATCCTCAGCTGCTACAAGACTTAAAATAGTTCTGATTGAAGTCATTTTAACAACAGGAGAAAATATTTCATCAAAATCAATACCTTTCTTCTGTGCAAACCCCTTCACCACAAGTCTAGCTTTACACCTCTGTTTTCCTCCATCTTCTTCCTTCAGCCTGTAAACCCATTTATTCTGCAATGCTATTTTACTTGCAGGCAACCTAACTAAGTCCTAAGTCTGGTTATGTGCTAAGGAGTCCATCTCTTCTTTCATGGCTTGCTCCCACTTCTTCCTGGTTTCTACCTGCACTGCTTCTTCATAACATCCGGGTTCACCAGAATCAGTCAACAATAAATAATATAATGAAGGAGAGTATTGTTTAGGGGGTCTACTTATCCTGGTAGATCTTCTAACACCACTTTCAGGTGTTTGGGGTGCCTGTATCTGTTGTGGTGGTTGCTATTGTTGATTATTATTATTTTCAGGCACCTTTACCTTTCTAGTGATGTCATCAAGAACTGCGTATTCCTTGTTTTCGTTTTCTTTTTTCTTTTCCTGCAACTGATTCTTATACAAGACCTTTTCATTGAATATTACATCTTTGCTCCTAATGATTTTGTGATTTTCATAATCATATAAGCGATAACCAAAATCATTAACACCATATCCAATAAAGGTACATTTTTTTGACTTTGCTTCAAGCTTTGTTCTATTTTCTTTATCAATATGGACAAAGGCCTCACAACCAAAAGGCTTTAAAAAAGAGTAGTTTACCTTTTTACCCGTCCATGCTTCCTCTGGAACACCACCATCCAAGGAACTTGAAGGCCCTCTGTTTATTAGATAAACAGTAGTATCTACAGCATCTGCCCAAAATTGTAAAGGCAATCCTGCATGCAATCTCATGCACCTTTCACACTCCATGATTGTTTTGTTCATCCTTTCTGACACACCATTTTCTTGTGGTGTTCTTGGAACTGTCTTCTCTCTGCGAATTCCATGCTCTGAACAGTAACTATCAAACTCTGCTGCAATATTCACCTCCATTGTCTGATCGAAGACACTTCAATTTCTTTCTTGTCTCAATCTCAACCAAAGCTTTCCATTTCTTGAAAGTATCAAATACATCAGATTTATTCTTGATACAATAAATCCAAGTTTTTCTAGTTGCATCATCAATAAAAGTAACATAATAACGAGAGCCACTGAGAGATGATACCTGAGCAGGTCCCCATACGTCTGTATGCACAAGCTCTAATTTTTCATTCTTCTTTTCTTTCCCAACTCTGAGAAACCTGACTCTCTTTTGTTTTCCATAAATGCAGTTCTCACAGAAGTCCAAATCAACATTCTTCAAACCCGACAACAAATTCCTTGAGTGAAGAATCTTCATCCCCTTTTCACTCATGTGTCCGAGCCTATGATGCCATAATGCTGCATCTGCTCCTTTGGAAGTTAAAGCATTAACAGAGTTAGAAATACCATTGCATAAATACAATGTATCAACCTTTTCGCCTTTTGCTATTACCAGGGCTCCTTTAGTGACCTTCCAAGCTTTATCTGTGAAAGTTGTCACACAACCTTCACCGCCTAACTGCCCTGTTGAAATCCGATTTTTCTTTAGATCTGGAACATGCCTTACCTCCTTTAATAACCATTGGTTTCCATTCTACTGTTTTACAAGAACCTTACCCATTCCAACGATTTTACAGGGTTTATCATCACCCAGGCGAACTTGTCCAAAATCTCCTTGAACATAGTCCTGAAAGTATTTCTTATCAGGTGTGGCATGGAATGAAGCCCCTGAATCTACCACCCAGGAATCAGTAATATTTGCGAAAGAAAGAATCAAAGCATCTTGTAACACCTCACCTGTCACATTTGCTTCATGATTGTTTTCTTGCTGTGCATCTCCTTCTTTTCCCTTCCGAGATCTACAATCTTTCTTTAGGTGTCCTTTCTTTCCACATTTCCAGCACACTATCTCTGATCTGGACTTGGATCTGCCTTTCCTTGATTTACTGCAATATCCTGAGCTCTTTCCTCTTTCCATTTCTCTTCCTCTAGACTCTGCACTCAAAGCATTTCCCGATGTCTCACCGGAGCTTTTCCGTCGCATTTCCTCGCTAAGGATAGCACCGACAACATCGTCAAACTTTAAAGTACTAGATCCAGAAACGGAATTACTAATGGCCATTACCAAACCATTCCAACTTTCTGGTAATGAGCACAAGAATAACAGAGCTCTAACTTCATCATCAAATTTTACCCCTACAGATCTTAATTGACTTGTAACTGTATTAAAATCATTTAAATGGTTTGCAACAGATCCACCTTCCGACATATTCATATTAAATAACTGTTTCATAAGAAATACCTTGTTTGAGGCTGAGGGTTTTTCATATAGTTTCGACAACGTCTTCATCAAACCCTCTGTCGTGGTTTCCTTCGAAATGTTGAAGGCGATTGACGCAGCAAGGCACAACCATATTGTTTCGAGTGCCTTTCTATCGAGAAGGTTCCATTCTTCGTCTTTCATACCCGTCGGCATCTTTGTTTTTCCACCCAATGGTAGGTATAGATATTTCTGATACAGATAATATTCCATCTGCATCTTCCACAGAAAGAAGTTTTGGCCGTTAAATTTCTCGACCCTAAACTTACCATCTTCCACCATTGCTCCCACTCGAACCAAGAACCCTTCTTTCCTGCGAGTTTATCAGCCAAATATACCTTTGGCTCTGATACCAGTTGTTAGAAAATTATATATTACGGAGCAATGGAACACATAAAATATTGCAGAAATATAAACACAGAAAATGCACAAAACAAGAGAGACACAGATATACGTCGTTCACCCGGTTTGGGCTACGTCCACCCCGAACAGCCAATCCTTCCTTTCTATTATCCAGAAAAATGAAGAGATACAACCTACAACAAATCCGCTGTAATATACTCTGTTTTCTCTCACAGTCTTAGCTCTCATTTTATCGCTCACAGAATACACATCTATCACACAGCCTCAAATACAATACCGTCATACAAAGAGAGGGGTTGCCTTCTAGGGCAAAAAACCCTAAACAAACATAAGTTCTACCGTCAGATCATCTGCCTAATGAACGGCCCAGATTGACTAGAAATTACTATACTTTTACAAGGCAATTTTACATTTATTTTTGGCTTCAGGGGCACTGCCCCCGAGCCCCCGCCGGGGGACCGCTGGCCCCCGGACCCCCCAGCCGGGGGGGATGGGCCCCCCCCGGACCCCCGCGGGGGGGACAAGTCCCCCCCGCACCCCCCCGCGTGGAGGGGTGTACAAAAATTCTTGGGGTATACATCCGACTGAAACAAAGACCTCTGAACAATCATGCTCCACGCACAACACGAAGCTTTTCTTCGCTTCCATGAATGTTTCCTTCTCATGCTCCAGACCGAAACCAATCTCCTTTTTTGGGGCCTTGAGGACCCATCAACCTTCTTCAGGCTGTTTTTCCTTATTGTCATCAGTCGTGATCCCTCTTCGGAGCACGATATTCACATTTGGTTCCTCTTCATGGGGTTTGGGCCTCATCATCTGTAAGTTCTGGGTAGGATGATGAGGTTGTGCCTCCTTCTCTTGCATCTTGGCCATCAAAAAAAGACATTCTTCCATTGTGTGGTCAAAATGAGTGTAGTATTGACATGACAAGTGTGTCTGATTCGTACACTCCCGTGCAGTGTCTTAGCTTTCCGTAACTGTAGCAAATGACCAGCCCATGACCCCTACCAGGTCCTCCTCCTCCTCGACCTCGTCTGCATCCATGATATCCTCCACACGCTCCCCCAATGCCCTAATCCGAAGGCCAAGTTTCCTCTTGCTTTCAATACATAGGCGTCCTCTCCATCATTAATTCATAACTTTGACAATGGCACTCATCGTGGCACACCGATTTGCAGAAATCGTAGAACAATTGTTGTGGTGTCTGTACAAACTTGCAACAAATGACAATTATCAGTGACATGTTTTCCGGCCACCTGACATATAGCGCACCACAACACGGGCCCCATACTTGGTCTTGTTGGAGCTTCCTGCCTCAGGGGCATCGACGCCCCCCCCCCTTGTAATATAATTCGCGAAGAGAGGGAAATGATCCTTATCATGCCCTTGGGATCTTACACTTGAGGCACTAGATTTCTTTGCACACCTATGTCATGGTCTCTTTTTCTTTTTTCAAACTTTGCAATTCCAAATAGATGTTTTGAAATTGAGAGTGAATTTGTTGGACTCCCAAAGACGCATCCAGAATAGGTGTCTCATGTAATCTCATTGCGATTTCCAGAGCTTCCGCCTGAGTTCCTATCTTTTGCTGTGATAAAGTAATCCTTAGGTGGGGTAGGAGCGTAACTATAAACCAGTCGCGGTGCTGAATATCTGTGAGATTCATGTTAGCTTTGCGGATCCCACACTTCAGTCTTTGATCTAGCTCCCATGGCGTTTCACTAGGCCTCATCATGATTTCCTTAAATCCAATTACCGATTGTGAGGCAGACTTGGGCTTATCGAATTCTTTGTTCAAAGCAGTATGAGTATCTGCTAATGACACCAACGGATTATCAGTGCAGTGCTTAACGTACCATGTCAATGCACGATCTTGCAGAGTGGTAACCAGATGCGCCTTATTTATGTTATCATCCGTAATCTATTGTGCTGTCCACACAACCTTCGCAACAAACCAAACTGATCTTGATCCTCACTTCCTAAGTCCTTGAAAAATGACAACTTCATTATATTTGACATGTCGACTGGTGGTAGTGGTGGTGGTGGCGTGGGCGAAGGTGTATGTTGTGGAGGTGAAGGTGGAGTGGTGTGGACGGATGAGGTATTCGCGGAAAACCTTGCCTTATCAAATGGACAGCGCTCTGCGGTGAAGCCTGTGTTACTCCCTCGTTGTCACTCACAAGAGGTTCAATCAACGGGCTATATTTAAGGCCTTTTCTTCCCCTATCCCTGAAGATCTTCCCACTTCACGTAGATCCAAACATCCAGGTAGTGGCATAGCTATTTTCTCACACAACAACATCTTAATCCAAGTATTCAAATATCTTAGATACTTACCTCATGGTCTTGTGAAGAAACGTTGCTCTGCTTCACTATAACTCACTGAGGTGTCGACCGTGAACTTTTTAACAAATCCTCTTATAACCCGATCAAGCCAATGGTCAGCATCGCACGCGATCTTATCTTCAAAATATTCCAACCTCCACACTAATTCTGGAGTCCACACTATTGGACCGTCAAGTTTCCACCTTCCTTGGCCATCTGCCAATTTATCTATCCACTCGTATAACTCAATCGGGAAGGTGAAAAAGAAAATTTCGTGTATTTTTGTGTACAAATATCTTTCCAACCATTGTTCTTTTGTCAGGCGCAGATTCCTGTTTTCTTGCGCTGCGAATTCATGGATCTTTCTATCCAACCACTTCTCAATTTCCTTCTTGGTCGGATTCCAGTGATGTGACATCACACATCTCTTTATGTAGATCCAGGTCCCGGCAACTAAACCATTTGTTAGCTTAGGGGTTCCTGACCTAGGTTCAATGTTAGTTGCGCCAAATAAATCCCTACACTACTAGCCCTTTCAGAATCAATCCACGGTGCGCAGACTGAAGTCTCGCCCGAAGCAGTATGGGGGGGATGCTAGAACCAAGTTTCCGCACCCAGAGATCAATGTGATGTCCTTCTGTGACCTAGATCTGCCTTCACGCAGATCTCTAAGCCCTTATGGCTTATCACTGTAACTTCCTTTAATCGGCCTCTAGACCTCTGCGAAGGTCTACGACTAGATTTTGTGGACCCTGAACAAGCCAATTAGCTGTTTACGCGCACCCTAGATTACCCTTGGATCAATATTTACTCAGATCTACCTAAGTGTTTAATAACTTTAACAAAAAGTGTTAGGATCTTCACGTAATCACTTAACATTAATTGCGTTCAGATAGTAATACAGATCAAGTAAAGTCACACATCAATGCATCATTATTTCATAAAGACATCATTCATCACAACATATATCACAATCATACATAACAGAAGTAAAGAGATAAAACACAAGAATTTTTGTAACAATCTTCTTTATTGATCTTCAATATAGTTTGACTCAAAAATTCCCTGCGCACTCAGCTGCAGGGGTCCACCCACTCAACTTTGGACATTACTCTAGGCCTCTGCGCATTCAGTTGCAGATCCTTTTCCCTTCTAAGACTACTGCTCTATGCTAGACTTCTTCCTTTGTACCTATAGACAAACTTAGACTACTTGCCTTAAACTCTCTAAGACACACCTATTTATACAATCCCATGGTCCGCGGACCATGGGTAGATCTTCAAAAAGCCAATTCAAGCTTACATAAAGGAGGGTAAAACTCTTTTTTGACTCTTAACTAGCTACACGCTCCGTAACCACAATTTGCAGATACTTTTCATCTTTTTACATCAAAACTTGGGCTTTTGCCCTAAAACTGACCCCAGGGGACCTCATCCCAACACTTATTTTTTATTCATCTCTTTTATATTTCATCCATTATTTCTCTTTTAATGTTTTCCTTATTTTCCCCCATAATTTGTTCCATATTTCCAAATAATCTTTTCACCTGTGACAATTTACACCTCATAGTATCACTTATTTTCTTAAACCAATTTTCCAACATGGATAACTAGTACTCAAAGTATTTTTTTTCTTCGTGAGTCATGAATGATCCTTCAGGAGGTTTAATTAGTGTAGCATATTTTGGATATTTCTTTGGGGCCATGTGAGAAAATAATAATGGTACTCCTCTTTATCACAACTTTTAATCACCCCAAAAAATTGCATTTTCAAATCAAAAGTAATGTCATTTATAAGTTATGTACCTTTAAAAACTTCATTGGGAGACTATCTATATGGTTAACATTTGTCTTGATACATCATTGATATTTGAGCCTATCCAAATATGGAATTTTGGCTGTTAATACTTTAATTTCTTCTATGTTTTTTTATAGGTTTAACTAAAATTTGATGTGCCAAGTGAATGTTCTTGTAAATTTCTCAAAACTCGTTGATTTTTTTACCTCTTCTCAAAATGAACTTGTAGGTCTTGCTAGATTTCCAATTCTTAAAATCTCATTATGAAATTTTTGCTTGAGATACTTTTGTATGTCTCCTCATATATTTGAAAATTTCACAATCTGAAGTGTCCCATCAGAAAAATTATAGAGAAGATGCCAAAGTCACTCGCTTGAAATTCATTTTAAGACCATTCATAGACTTTAAATTCCATAAGATATATCTCCAAATTTATAGAAAACCATAATCTAAATTTTTTACTGGATGTACCTTATAGTTTCTAAATCCTCTCAAAATTTGATAGATTGAATCCAAAAGAATACTGAAAATTTTGAAAACATTTATTTAAAACTAATTTCAAGACCATTCACAAACCCCGACTTCAACAATATATATTTATGAAAGTATAGTGAAACGGAATCTAATTTTTTTACCATATGTATCTTGAGATGTCTTCTCTATTTAGTCAAAATTTCACAATATGAAACACCATTGAAATTAATTTATAGCAAAAAATCCAAGATGCCTCATTTGAAGCAATGAAACCTTAAGATCATAGCTTTGATAGCAAATGATATGAACCTGTTGACAAAGTTGGACCTGCCAACATTCAAAGGGGTCTCCCCGATATGTGGTCCCAATTATACCTCGGACCATTTGGAGTAGGAACCCCATCCGAAGTATGAACCGGTTGCCGAAATAGTGGGTTTTAGTGTTGTACCTTGGCTGCAATAATGCATAGAATGATGTATTCGTGAATTTGGTGAAACAATTGTATAAATTTGTGAAGGGTCAAGTGCAATGCATGAAAGGTTCTGTTGGACACCTAATCCTCAATGGGTTAGTGTGGAAGCCGAATGGACAAAAGGAGTCCAAGAGACCTTGGGATGTGAAACCCAACGGTCACATAATGTACTATAAATGTATATCTCTTGTTAATAAAAATTGTACTCACATGATTTATCTTTCCCATGTGTGTTTAACATGGTATCAGAGCAGGCGTATTCCTGCCTTGCATAATTAATTTGAGCCATTTCTTTTATGGCCTCTCTGTGCAGTTTATTTCTGCCATAAACTTCATGAATATTTTCTCATGAATATTTATTCAGCTAAATTTTAGCTGCACCCTGTTAATACCGCTGCTGGTCTCTGCTCCTCCATATATAATTAGCTGCTCCTGGTACTGCATGCGCTACCTCCTGAGAATTTTCTACCTGAAATCCACTGCTTGCTGACTGACATCTCTGACCCTTGTCTGCCATATTCCTTTTATACGGACCTGCGTTCTGTCTACTGTACCTGCGCTCTCATTCTCTGCCATATTCCTTACCTATGCTCTCAGAAAAGGAACGATATGCATTGTTATGTTAGTGGATCTGATATGGAGGATTTTACTTAAGTTTCCATGATTAGCTGTGGCTGAGGAAAATTTGTCTAACACTTGCATTGTGGTATCAGAGCTCACTAGCACTGCCTCTGCCTTGGTGGTCTGACATGGTTTCATGCAGTATGCTCACTGCCGGGCTCTCTGTCCCTCTGTCCACTCTCTAAACTTTGCGCATAGACCAGTCCGCCCAGCCTGACATGGTATTACGCCTCTGACATCGTATTACACCTCTGGCAGCCAAAACAGGTATACCCACCATCAATTTATCAATTTTATTCAGCTCTATTCATGTTCATTCTTCTCTTCAACGGAAAAAAATTTGGAGGCTTTCAGAATACAGTTGGTTTTCCATATGTTACTGTTGTGGCCTATTTCCATATTCGTGCTTGTTCAGAAGTAGAGTACTCTCACTGGCGAAGGAAAGTATTCTCGTCTCGCATCGCTTGTTAGTGACTTGTTCCAAGGGCTAATGTCAAGCACTGGAATGCGTTGATGGATTATGAGGATCTTAAATATATGAATGATGATGTTCATGTCCGAGTGGAAGTTTCCCTTGTTGAGGTTTGATGTTCTTGATGAAGCACACATTCTACTTGGTGAAAGTGGCCACTGCGAGGATCATTGGGGTTCAGGCTTCCGTAGGCAGAAGCAACATCTCCAGAATCTGTGCAAATGCTTCTAAACTCTATTCGACAAGATGAAATCAATTTGACCACTGAAGGAAACTTGTTTGGACCAGACATTGAGCCGAGAATCCACATACTCCATAGCCCCAATTGGAGATGGGCTTCCGTTGGGGTTTTCCTTCCCCGTAGCATATGCAGGACGCTTGGGAGAAAATTGACTGAATAAAGTGCCAGAATTGTCCACTGATATAAAGTGATTGTATGCAACAACAAGTTCAGATAGCTTTGTGTATCCAAGATGTTTCGCATCAAGAATCTTTCATGTCTATTCTTCAAATTTAGGACGCAAACGGCCCAATGCGAAACCCTGTGAGAATTCGCCCGCCAACAACATTTATAGAAGAATTCTGCGAATTCCTCTGATGAAGCTTTTTGTTTTGGTGTTGGCTTTATTTTTGCGTTGATTTTAAATTTTGGATTCGGATTTGGATTCACCACACCTGGTGTAGAATTTGCAGTCTTGAAAAAATGCGGTGAAGCTCCGATAACCACTTCTGAAATTCTGCGTGGAGGTCGCTGAATAGATTTGAAGGGCGTGCAGAGAAGTTGTGAGCGCCTGGTAGCACCGCCACTCAACATTTTCTTCTTCTTCTGTTGGAGATGGTCACAGCGTGTTGGAGAGGTAAATCCCCTCTGCGGACAGAGGCGATCCCACTAGACCAAAATAGATCTAGCAACAATCAATTCACGCTACCATGCAAGTTCCTAGTTGCAAATCGAAAGTTGATTATGAGAACCAACCTGGAGTCCAACGCTAATGTCGAAGAAGAGTTGATACTCCCGTTCCCTTGCTCTGGCAGGTCACAATCCTTGCGATCCCCGCGAATGGATACCTGCACATGCAAAGAACAAAGCGAATACAAGCATAAAATCCACTAAATACAACTATATTTCAGTCAGAAAGGAAATAGATCAAACATTATCATGATGAACAATAAGATCGGAACCATAATAGTAGTGGTTTATTAATGAATAATCAACAAAGAAAGATACAACCAAAGTTCTGACGTTGAACCTCTCCTCTGGCTGGGTGAGCAGCTATACATGTCTTGCAATAGACCTTCTCTCTCTCAGACTTCCGGCAGCATAACCTCCCTATGCTTCAAGACTCTTACTATCACTCAAGACAAGCGTTATCACAACTAGCATTACTCAAAAACTAGCTTGTCAAATGCATGAGGACAGACTTTTATAGATGGAGTAGGGGAAGAAGATACAATGCATCAGGACACCCATTGTGGATTGGCATTATCTCCAAAAAGCCGCTATGGATAGATGTCAAGGATAGATGATGACTCTCGACATCTAGAAGATGAGCTTTATCCTCAAAAGACTTCATGACTTGAAGGGAAAAAACATCTAGGCGCGCGTTTGTAAAAAATCTTTACCAAACTTGGTTGGTGCGGGTGTTGTTCTAAGACAGAGTGCCAATGGTCGCATCCTCTTTTGAGGATCTCATTGATTGGCGCGGGTAGTACATTGTGGACCCGCGCTAATGGAAAAAGGGCACTTTTCAGGGATATTTTGCAGGAGGTGTCTTCAGGGAACATGAAGTACATACTTAGGGGAACATAATGCAAGTGTTTTCAGGTTATGTCACTCCTCACAGGTCCCGGAATGAGTCCTCCAAAGTACGGAAACAGGGGTAATAGGGACGGTGACCAATGGTGACAAATTACTGTGTAACAGATGCCCCCTAAAGCATGAGGCCCGAGAGAGAGAGAGGGGTGAAATGCTTTACAAGAACACATGTAGCTGCCGCCGAGAATCTGCATTGAGAGATACAACTGATAGCTCAAGTACATGATGTATGTGGTATGGTCGCAACCATCCATAAGAGAGTACATAATAATCTAGATCCATAGTATGGACACAACCATCTGGTTAGGATCAATGAATTGACTCAGGTATGGTCGCAGCCATCCAGTGAATGAGTCATGTATCAAGAATCACGCCTGGATTACAACAGACACAATCCAGGGTCTTGCGCTCCATCTCGACCCGAACAAAAGTACAAGTTCAAGCATGCGAATATATGAGCTGAATTCGAACATGCATGAACATCGTCTGATTACCAGTCAATATTGAAAACTGTTAACAGACGCGAGAGGTACCACCAATAATGACAATGGTCCTCAAGGTACTATAGGTACAATCTACGGCGTGCGAATTAGTGATTCGACGTCGAACACCCGTAGAATCATTCGATCGGAGGCCAATGATGAAAACCTCACGTCGAACATGAAGAACCTGCCATTGAGGCATGCAGGCTCCAAGGCACCAGAAGGGAGTCTCTAGATCAGCTTCCTGGATAATGACCTGAAGTCGACAGGAAGTGACCTTGATCGAAGGTGGGCCATAATGTTTCCCACATCATCGACATGAGACAGAGAGATAATGTTGTGAATCAAGATTATGTGAACTATCAGAGGGAGGTTGTTTCTTTGCAGAGGTCAACTTCTCTTGAACATATCGACGACACGATAGTGTAATTGGCAGTATTTGACATCAATGGATCAGAGGTCATGGTGACGAGGCAATGAGCAGATGAGAGGTCAAACAGGATTACCCAAGTCCACTGAGGCAAGTGAAAAATGAGATGAGATATCCCCACCCAGGCACGAAAGCAGACAAGTGCCATGTTCAAGAGCGACATACTGCCGACACGACAATAATTATGGTTCCTTTTTTCCCCCGCCATTTCTGGCGAGTACCCCAATTATTTTTAACAAGCTTGATGGGGATAACATATGCTTGTGGTGCGTCATTTCGACAAAATCCGATGTCATCAGGTTTTAACGAGTCTGACAAAGGAAGAACTCAGCGTCTTTTCATGTTTAGAGAGTTTGAAAAGACAGCAGAAAAGGAAACTCCAAGGGTGTCCTTTTTCGTAAAGTTGTGTCTCGCGAACCCGAAAAGGTATAAAACAATTCTTGAAAGAACCACCCGACCATTACGATCGAGGAGTACTTTTCATAAATAGTGATTTCGACTTGAAAAAGTAAAAAAGCGGTCAAAACCACGCCGTTTCGTAACCATTAACGAGTTTGAAACGACAAAAACCCGGTAATCTTTTTACATTTTAACGGTCAACAAAAAGAACTTAAAACGACCGCCCCTTATTAACGTTTAACGAGTCAAGAGGAGTAACTCGGCAATCTTTTGCTCTTTAAACGGTCAGAAAAGAACTGAAAGCGGACCTTAAAATAACCTTTTCACATGTTTTACCAAGCTTGAAAAAGTAGAAAAAGGAGCTTGTTTCATTGCTTGAGTTGCACCAACCCCTGTCATCATACAAAAAACAACGTAAAACCCACTTCGACATAAATATATTCCAAAAATACCCAAAAAATATTATTTTTAATGTATTTTTAGGTCAAAAAATGCTATAAATTGTGAAATAGTAAAAAACAAATTTACTTTTTACTTTTCACCTTGTGAGTTTACCATTGGAGGGTTTTGGGTGCAAACTTCAACTGTTGATCGTGATCAATCCAGGAAAGCAATCGAGCCGTCGTCCGGAGCAGGTAAGAGGTCTCATCCTCAGCTTCATTTTCATTCCATTTTTCAGTTTTTCATCCATAGATGGGTCCCCTGCAAGAGGAATTGCAAAATTTTAGGGTTGCGCCATTGGCGCGAGTTTCCCGCTTGGGATCGCGCTAATGGGATTTTTTTCCCAAAGGGGGCGCGACATTGGCGCCACTGTTTTGAAAACAGTCGCGCCAACCGCGCGACCTAATTTTCCCATAGATTTGACCATTAATTTTGCTATTTTCCTTTAATTTTGGTTTCATCAATGATCTAATGATGATATTTTTGACTTTATGGTTGCAGGGATTCGTCATAATGGCTGTAGAATGGAGAGAAAGAGAGAATGCTGCCGTAGATGCTATGGCATTAGAGGATGAAGCCTGCATGGATGCTTTGAGGGACTGCGGTTTGAAGAAATTCTTCCTCACCTCCTATTTGTGTGCACAACCTGAGTTACTACGATTCATTGTGGATGCTTGGGACACAGAGGATCAGGTATTCCGCCTGAAGGATCAGACATTGGAGCTGGATGTTTCTGATGTCTATTTTATCACTGGACTATTGCGGAGAGGTGCACGACCCATCTTGACTGGTAGTAGGCCCTCCGGGGAAAAGATGGGGGAGGTGATGGAACGGGTTTGTCCTGGGGCACGGTTTGGATCAAACAGTGCCAAGGTAGATATTATTACAGTCCCAGACCTAGTGCTACGAGTGATACTGTTCACTATCACACGGATGGCTGGAGTACAGGCGCCCCACGAGGCCAGCAAGAATCATTTACTGCTGGCAACCGAGTGTCTCCAACCTACACTGTTTGACTGGGCCACGACTGTGACCACAAACATCAAGAGGCAGCTTACCAAGTGTAAGCGTGATGGCAACAAACAGTTCGGGTATGGATCCATCGTGGTATCCTTCTTCCTGGAGCGACTGCCGATATTCCGGATTCAGGGAGGTATAGTGACAGATCCAGTGCCACGGGAGCCGAGGTTGACTCGATGGGCAGCACTCATTTCCAGAGGAGGAGGGGGCCAGCAGATGGCCTGGAGGCCCGAGTTCTTCATATGGCTCCATCACCAGATGATCGTTATAGAGGACTGGCCCTATGCGGGCACTGATTTTACTGGAGACCCAAATCTCCCATTGCCTGCGGGAGAAGACTGGGATGAGAAGCTTGGTAAGAACTCTTTGTGTTTTTGATGTTTTTGTGTATTTAAGTTTTTTTGTGATACATGTCTATCTCTGACAATAGCTATATATATGTATGCAGATGTTGGTGCAGAGCGACCAGCTGATTTGTCTCACATAGCACGGAGGGCACAACCTGCAGCTGACCCTCAAGTAGAGGGTGGTGCAGGTGATGAGCTAGTACAGAACCTTAAGGCACTCACTCGAGGGATTCCAGACTATGCCAGACTGGCAGAAGTGCCCTTCGCGTACCAGATGCACACAGTGGGAGTATCTACTCGCGTCCATCGTCTGCTGAGACATTTGGTGTGAGCGGTGACATGCTATCATGAGCATCATCGTGATTAGACGCCTAGGTTTCATTTTTGCATATTTTTGAGAGACATGTTGTCTGTTGCCATATGAGATTCGGACATGTATTATTTTTTGGATTATGTAATGCGCGTGGCGCAAACATTATGACACACACGTATATATATACATATGCCTATGGTTTATTATTGTGTTTTCATGTGCTTGCTTGTATAATGTTTTGGTTACAAATTACGCAAATGTCTATCTAATACATGATTAGCCAATGCATCAGATAATGTGTTTAATTGTCGTGGAATATGTTGATATGTGATAAAATCAAAGTTCCTTTCTAACAATCTCACACGTAAATACAACCTTGGAATGCGATGGTCTCTGACAGAATATTGCCCGTTGAGCTGGTGGACGACAAGTTGAGAGTCCAGGTTCACTACCAATGCACGAATGCCGAGATTAATTGCTTCAGCAAGTAACTCGATTACAGCACAGTATTCGGTGACATTGTTAGTGGTACGACCCAAACACACACCCTGAAAATCTATCAGCTCGCCATGAGGATCATAGATCACCCACGCCACAGAGGACAAGTTGCAAGTACTGCGGCAGGCACCATCAGCGAAACCAACATAAGGTGCATCAGACATCTGCACAAGAAGCGAAAAACACAATAAGTGGCAGTTACGCCTTTAAAACTGACACACAACACACTTGCTAGAGTACATGTATGTACAAAATAAAATGTACCATCATCACGCATAGTACTTTTTCAAATACAGCTCGTTTCGGGGCTTCCCAAGAGGGTTCCCTTCATAATCAATTAGCTCGTAGGCCCCTTTCTGCAAAACTTTATTGACAATGTAAGGGCCTAGCCACATAGACTCGAGCTTTCCTGCTCCTAACTTATCTTTTGCCTGATCGTAGAGCAGGACTAAATCTCCCTCAACAAAAGATCGTGGAGGTACGGTCTGATCGAAGTGAGTCTTGACTCGCTTCTTTTGTGTTTCGATGGCCAAAGAGGCCAGGCGACGAGTCTCATCTAGCCGTTCCAGGTAAAGAAGGCGTTCTTCTAATGGAGTAGTGTTGGGAAGTAGCTCGACAACCAATTTTAATGAAGGGATTTCACATTCGATTGGAAGGGTAGCCTCTAGTCCAGAAACTAGTTGAAATGGAGTGAAACCAGTGGCATCCTTCACAGAGGTTCGATAGGCCCACAAGGCAGGGAACAACATCAAATGCCAGTTAGACTTATGCATGCCAACGGTACGTTGAAGCATTGTAACCAAAACCTTATTGATAGCTTCAACCTGGCCATTGGACTGAGGGTAGTATGGAGTTGAACTATCGTGCTGCAAGCCTAGCTGGGTTGTTAATTCTGACATCATATGATTACGGAAATGCTTCCCGTGATCAGTAACTATGGCTTGAGGGACGCCGAACCACGAGATAACATGGTTGAATAAAAATTGCGCCGCTGTGTGACCGTCTTCAGTTAATGTAGGCATCGCCTCGGCCCATTTAGTAAAGTAATCGACGACAACAATAATAAACCCATGCCCCCCGGCCGAGCGAGGGTTACAGGTCATATAATCAATGCCCCATTTTGCAAAAGGGCCGACGGTGACAACAGGGTGCAATGGTGCAGGAGGCGCTCGCATCTTCCGTTGGTATATCTGGCACTCATGACAAGAGCGGACGACAAGAATGCAATCCTTGAAGATAGAGGGCCAAAAGTAGCCAGCGCGGAGGATTTTTTTGGCAGTAGCATATCTGGACATGTGACCACCACAGGCACCTGAGTGGCAGTCATTCAAGACACGTTCAGCTTCCTCGAGAGTTAAACATCGGCGGAGAACAGAGTCGGCACCGAGGCGATATAGTGTATCCCCAATGATATGGTATGGTTGTGATTGATGACGAATCCTTCGCCGAGCATCTTTGGACACGCCAGGGCGAAAGGAGGACGTTTGCAGATATATAATGATATCTCCGTACCAGGGATCGAGGGTGATAATGAGAAATAAAGTCTCATCCGGAATTTGATCCTCTACGTGAGAGGTCGGGGAAGAAGATGGCAAAGAGCAAATTAACTCAGCAAATACAAGGGATTTCTTGGACTTGGCAGTGGTAAATTCCAAGTCAAACTCTTGGAGGATAACAATCCACTTTGAGTACTTGCCCCCCAGCAACTGGCGTGACAAAATATACGTCATGGGGTTGCAATCAGAAATCACGGTAGTTGTACGCAGCAGAATATAATGACGGAAATGTTGGACAACACAAACGACGGCCAAAGCCAACTTCTCGACATAAGCATATCAAGTTTCCGTGTCTAAAAGGTTGCGGCTGAGATAATAGATAACATGCTCAGTGTCATCATCATCAGTTTGAACAAGAACCATGCCGATAAGTTTCTCGACCTCGACCTTAATAGCTGCAGCCTTTCGGGGGTGTACAGGTCATAAACGTTGACGAGCAGGCTTAGCTCCCGGGTACGTGATTATCTCATGCACCACTATGCTAGGATCAATGCCGGGCATTTCTTCATAGGACCATGCGAAGACATCATGAAATTCGCGAAAAAGATTGGAATAAAGTTGAATCTCCTCCGGAGTACAAGTGACTCCAATGTGAAGATGCTCGACAATCCCTGGTTTCACAGAGATGTCGATGGGATGGGTTTGCGTAATGTTTTCCATATTCCCTTCAGAGGACACCTGATAAATCTGAATAGGTGTTTGTAATGGGAGGCAAGGAGCAAACCGCTCAAGGCAAGTGAGAATATCCTGAGGGGCAGGGAAAAATGAGGAACGATGGTGAGAATCATGCCAAGGAAGTTCCTCGAGAGACATAGTCTCAATAATGGCTTCGTCGGAAGAGAATGTTTCTTTTAAAGGATCCGAACAAGTCTCATCTACAAGCCCTGAGGATGGAGCGAATGAGTGGAGAACCTTAATCAAAGGAGCAAGTTCAGAAGAAGGAGCTGATGCAGCAATAATTTCAACATAGTTGAGTTCGGTAGGACTCAACGGCATGTGGTCGCCCCAAGAATCTACTTGGTCGATGGGAGGAATGATCCACGGATCAGAACAAGTAGTAATCATATTAACAAAAGCGACGTTAGGAGGTGGGAGCGGGAAAACACCCATAAGGGCAGGATCTTTGAAAATTTCGGCTCCCAGACTCTCAGATAATTTCAAGGTATTCTCCACAAAAGGGATGTTGCCTTCAGAAGAGGAAGCGAAGAATGATAGCTGGTCTACGGTAACAATCTTCCCTTGATGAGGGAAACTGATGATACGAAACAAAGATGAAGCAATAGCTTTCATCGCGTAGATCCAGCTACGTCCTAGAAGGAGGTTGTAGGTAAGAGTAACATCAACGACTTCAACTTCCATTTCGACCGTCTTCCCTTCCAAAGAGATGGGCAAACGTTGGAGTATACCATAAGGACAAGATGCTCTTCCATCAAAAGCTTCCAAAGTCATGGGAGACTGGCTCAGCGTAGGAGATCCAATAGCTTTCCAACAAGCGACAGACATGATGCAAGTTGAAGCACCTTCATCAATGACTGTACGATGAATCATTTTGGAATCAATAATAACCTGTATGAGGAATGCGATTTGGGGAGGCATTCTCTGCGTATGGCGTTCTAAGTCAAAAGTAATTAAATCCGAGTCGACCGGGTCTATGCCACCAATAGCGGATAGCAAGGACTTCCTCTGAGAAGGGCAGCTCTGGAGAACTTCTAAAGCGGACATAGCCGACGGAGTCTGCGCTAAGTCCTCAACGATATTGTAGTGCTGTGCAGCACGAGCATTTGGGTTGTAAGAATATTTCTGGAGTACTCCTTTTGGAGGGGGTCGAAGAGGCGTTTCAGTAGTAGGTCTCTCAATGTGGAGCGGACCTGAATTGAACGGTGGAGCACTAGAGGGGATCTCAGGCTCTTTCCCGGCAGATGGCGGATAATATTTTGTTCGAGTACTGATATTGACAGGTATCGTTCCAGCCATAAACACTTGAAAACCGAAGGAAGAGGGAGGCTGAGAAGGGTTAGCCACCATTTGCGTTTTTTGAGTTTGTTGTGAGGGAAAGGGTTCTTTGAGCACCGCAGGAGTCTCGGGAGCGCTTTTCAACAAACGACTAACTTCGGACTGCCTCGAGCAGTCCTTAGTATAGTGATCTTCATCACAGATAAGACAAGGATACTTGGGTTTGCGCTTGGCACCGTCCTCGGGCGGAGGTTTAGGGGAGTCCTGTTTAGGTTGATCTGGTTTATTCTTCGCTTTCCCTTTCTTCTTTCCTTTCGAGGCTTTGTTTGCCGTGGTGGATTGGACGACATTGACCTCAGAAGTAACATTCGAAGTGGGTGTTACCTGAGAAGTCTGTTCATTCGAAGTAGTTGGTTTTTGCTTCCCAGGGTTCGCGGAATTTTTCTTCGAGGATGAACTAACAGAACCAATAATACCGTCAACAGTTGGTGTTGGCGGGGATTTGGATGTTCTTGGTCTCGGGGCATCAGGCAGATAATCATACAATGTACCTGACTGAGAGTAAACCAAGTCAAGGTACTGAGCGCGCGCGATAGCTTGCTCTTCAGTGACACACGCCCCCATGGCAATGTCCCGAGCTATTGGAGGAACGAATGAAGTCGTAAACCAATCGGTAAGAAGCTGGTCGGGAATCCAAAATTTAATCATATGTCTACGCCATCTCCATTCATGGATATGATCAGAGATATGCATAGCCGTTGTTTGTCTTAAGGATGTGAGGATGTGTGTACCCGTTTCATATCGAATGGGTAACTGAAAATGCGTGAGAAATGCCATAGCCAACGAGTTGAAATCCTGAAAGGATCCGTGATTGAGCTCAATATACCACTTAGATGCAGAGCCAGTGAGAGTCCTTTGAAAAAGGTGAAGCCGAATTGAATCATCAAGCCATGAATTGGATGAGCACTAGAGGTGATAAGTCATGACATGGGCTTGTGGATCTTCATTAGCTTTACCATCGAATTTTGGACAATCACCGGGAATTTTCGTTGGAACCGGAGGCCAATATGGGTTATGGAGAATAGGATCATTGGTCAATTTAGACACATCCGGTAATTCTAAAGTCGCTAAGAAAGGTAATTGAGGATTAAAGGACATCTAGGGCTGCTGGTGGGATGGAGCACCAGGGTTCCAACCAACTGGCGGTTGCCCCCAAGGGCTTGGTCCGGACGGATTTGGCCCCATAGGGTTTTGTCCGTAGGGATTTGGGTTCTGCCCCCTAGCGTTCCATGGATTACCGAACAATCCTGCAGGAGCACCATATGGTTGCGGATAATTCTGATAAGGATTCGTCTGCAGTTGTTGATAATTTTTATATGGGGCAAACAAAGGTTGCCCTTGAGGTTGCTGGTGACCATACGATGGCTGGACTCCAAACTGAGTTTGAGAAATAGGTTGAGTTTGATAGGCTTGTTGAGATTGAACTCCAGCTTGCATTTGAAAACCGGATGGGGTCTGGGGTCCAGCCTGGGGCAAAAAACCAGGTTGAGCAGTGCCAGAAGGATGTCCTATAGGTTGGGCTATCTGGCCGGAAGGATAACCTTGTTGATATTGAGGTTGGCCTCCCTGCCCAGAAGGTTGTACCTGCTGGGAATGGAGTTGTTATTGCACGACTGAAGGTTGTCCTAACGGACCAGATGGCTGAGTGGGCTAGGCAGTTGGTTGGCCTGATTGGATTTGAGGCTGACCGACTTGCCCAGAAGGTTGACTATACTGGACGGTGGGCTGACCATGTGGTTGAGCAGCTTGTCCAGATATCGGACCATACTGGACATTGGATTGGTTTGGGTTAAAATATGATTGACCAATTTGTCCAGTAGGATAACCTTGCTGGATATCAGGTTGGGCTTGTTGAACAGAAGATTGACCTGAGTTACCAGAAGGTTGAACATAAGAGGGGAAAAACGGACCACCAGAGGCAAAAGGGTTTCCATGGAAGGATTGCCCTTGTTGGTCTTGAGGAGGTTGTCTTGGAGATTGCATAGACGATACTTGGCCACCATGAAAAGAGGTGGAGCCCCAATCAATTGACAACGGAACTGAAATCTCAACCATCGGTTGAGATGGAAAATATCGATCGTATGGCCCCTCTGCTGGGACGTTTGACGTAGGATCAAAGACTCCGAATAAAGAAGCCGAAGGACGACTAAAAATAGTAGTTGAAGAAGCTGCACATACCGTTGGAGCGGTTGTGATTGAGGTAACAGACGTACTGCGACTTTGTGGAGTAAAAGGCTCTGTGGTAGGAAAAGCGAGTGGTGACCAAATAGAACCCGTGAAAGGAGTTCCAGAAGGCATAGTATCCCTTAATGCTTTATAGCCTGGTGGTAGGTTTGCAGTAGTGGGAGTGCTACTGACAAGTGTAGGGTCCGTTGCGGTGGGAATTTCACCGCTCGTCGCAACAGACTCATCAGTCGAAGTAGGGGACAAGTCCTCCATGTCAGAGGAAGAAGGTGGGACTGAAACACGAGGAGAAGTGTAGTCCCAAAAAGGGACAATCCTCAGAAGGTTCACAAACAAGGTTCCAATGAAACTCGTAAGTCTCGTCCCCTAGAGCACGAGAACTAATCGGTTGTATACTCGGAACCACAGGAAGAGTTTCACTCACAACTGGTATCTCGGAAGAAGACGAAATTGGTAATTCCGCCAGGATGAAACTTCACAAAACTTAGGGAATCTAACGAGACAAAAAACCTACTCAAACTAACGCAAAGAAAATCTAACCGGGTAAATGTTATCGTGGCCGAATAAATTTTAAGACGCAAAGACACAACTTGACCTTTTCATGTTTTAAGAGTCGAGAAAAGGACAAAAAGATGACTCTAGTCTCCTTCGAATGTTTAATGAGCACGAAGTGACAAGACGCTCACTGGCACCTTTTCTTTTAAGGAGTCCGAAAAGGATCAAAAGTGACTACTCTGGAGACTCTAGGCAAAGGGTTTACTAAACAATCCGTAAAACTGCTTATACACCTTGGCAATCAGATGAAAACCAAGGACTTCCCGTACGACAGTCAATCTTCCCGAATGCTGTGTTCAGTGCATTACGGCTTGTAAGGTGGCAGACACGGCTTCCTGTGGATAAAGGATGATATCCTAGTGGGGTCTCCCTTATATACGCGACGGTACGTGGGAGCTCAGTCCGTGCTAGACCACTATCGAGTCACAAGAGGAGGAATCACCCAACCGTAATGTGAAACAATAGTGACTAGGTTTAACGACGCCGGAACACGTCTCTAGCCTAGACCTCTAAAATATATGCGTTAGGTTCCAATGCGTTGTTAGATTCATTCGGTTTATTTTGCAGTTGATCTTCAATTAAGTTTCAGTTTTTAGGTCCTACCGTATGTGATCTCTCAAAACTTCCTAAATGCAAACTATATGCCAAAATTATATCATTTTGTTCAATGAATGCTAACTACAAGAGAGTTGATATTTTCAAACCAACAAAACGAACACCAAACAATCAACAAAGATCCTAATGCAACTAATAGCAATAAATGGAATCTTTTTCTTTTTCTCTTTTAAAAGTGACTAACACCAAGAACAATAAATGCTAACTAATATAATGCAAAAAGATCCTTTGTTTTTTTTTTCAAATGGCATAATGCACTTAAACAAATCTCGAGAGATATTAACAAGCATAAACAGGCAAATTTCACTCAATGCAAATAGAATCAAGTCTGAAACACCAAGATAAACTGTCAAAACAAGGAAAATTACAAAGACCTCAATGAACCATGTGATCTAAGCTCAAACGAAGTCAAGCAAAATCCAAGCGAGCTAGAGGTGAATTGCTCGAAGCACAGAATAACAAGCTTTAACAACCACTAGACAAGTGCGGAGAACCACCAAAAAGTTGACTGGACAATCACAGAACCAAAACTCCCACAGAAGGCTCGATATACAAAGCCACTAGATGCTTTAGTGCTGGGATATAAAATCGATGGAAATAGGCAAACACCTGAAGGATAAAGGTAAAAAACCAGTCAAACAGAGTTCCAACACACTTCCAGAAGCTGCAGAGGATGTAAAAAGATAAAAATATGAGTTTAAAGAGCTTCCAACAAACACACTGGCAAAATTCACAGGACTGGCGCGACTGTCAGCCTGCAACTTGCGCTATTAAGGAATTGGCGCGAGTTGCTGTTGTGCAACATGCGCCAACTGGTGCGACTGTCAGGTAGAAAAACGCGCCAACACAGTTTGCTGGCCCAAAAAATAAATAAAGCAGCCTAGGATCTGGTCAACAGTACTCAGACAGATCCAACAGCAAGAAACAACTTTAAAACTAACCCAGAAAGCTCATTTACGCAAGCAGGCAAGAGAAAACTAACATGCAAGACAAACTCCAAGCTGTTCGGTTCATAAACCAAACTAGAGATTGACTGAAGTGGCGTTGATCTACTCTGCTAATGCAAAGCAATAGCGTTTCAAAGGCTGCCTGGCCGTGCTTCAGACTCCGTCCAAGGTTTATGAATCAAACAACAAATAGCTCCATCCCCAGTGGAGTTGCCAAATTGTTGGAGAGGTAAATCCCCTCTGCGGACAGAGGCGATCCCACTAGACCAAAATAGATCTAGCAACAATCAATTCACGCTACCATGCAAGTTTCTAGTTGCAAATCGAAAGTGGATTATGAGAACCAACCTGGAGTCCAACGCTAATGTCGAAGAAGAGTTGATACTCCCGTTCCCTTGCTCCGGCAGGTCACAATCCTTGCGATCCCCGCGAATAGATACCTGCACATGCAAAGAACAAAGCGAATACAAGCATAAAATCCACTAAATACAACTATATTTCAGTCAGAAAGGAAATAGATCAAACATTATCATGATGAACAATAAGATCGGAACCATAATAGTAGTCGTTTATGAATGAATAATCAACAGAGAAAGATACAACCAAAGTTCTGACGTTGAACCTCTCCTCTGGCTGGGCGAGCAGCTATACATGTCTTGCAATAGACCTTCTCTCTCTCAGACTTCCGGCAACATAACCTCCCTATGCTTCAAGACTCTTACTATCACTCAAGACAAGCGTTATCACAACTAGCATTACTCAAAAACTAGCTTGTCAAATGCATGAGGACAGACTTTTATAGATGGAGTAGGGGAAGAAGATACAATGCATCAGGACACCCATTGTGGATTGGCATTATCTCCAAAAAGCCACTATGGATAGATGTCAAGGATAGATGATGACTCTCGACATCTAGAAGATGAGCTTTATCCTCAAAAGACTTCATGACTTGAAGGGAAAAAACATCTAGGCGCGCGTTTGTCAAAAATCTTTACCAAACTTGGTTGGCGCGGGTGTTGTTCTAAGACAGAGCGCCAATGGTCGCACCCTCTTTTGAGGATCTCATTGATTGGCGCAGGTAGTACATTGTGGACCCGCGCTAATGGAAAAAGGGCACTTTTCAGGGATATTTTGCAGGAGGTGTCTTCAGGGAACATGAAGTACATACTTAGGGGAACATAATGCAAGTGTTTTCAGGTTATGTCACTGCTCACAGGTCCCAGAATGAGTCCTCCAAAGTACGGAAACAGGGGTAATATGGACGGTGACCAATGGTGACAAATTACTGTGTAACATAGCGCGTAAGGTTTTTTAACTGTGTTTGGGCGCCAAATCAAAGGTGTTGATTTTGGAAGCGATTGATTTGCGAGACATATAATTTGGAGCAGAGAGATCCTCACTAAGGATGACTCTACAATTATATGCAAAGTTTCTTAGTGCGTGAGCATGGATATATCTCTTGTTGTATAAATTGTATGTATATTGGTTAATCGTTGTGTGTTGGAGGCATTCCTGTCGAAGTATATTGTATATCCTGTAACTCTCCAGCAAGATGGTTGAAGAAATCCCCTTCAGCACCTTCAACCGGTTCATTAACAAAGCGGAGAAAATCAGCCTGGTGGTCTTGGATAAGCCGCATCAATTGAGGATTTTGTTTGCTCAACTCCTGAAGCATTGGCTACAATATTTGAGGGTTGGCCTAGACCATTGTACGTAGAGCTTGGAACTGTGGGTTGTTCCGTAAAAAGTCAAGAGCCCCAGCACCAACCGTTGTTGCTTTAGTCTTAGACAACATAACCACAAGGAATGTATTCTCACTGACTTTGTTTTCTTCAATTGTGGTTTCATCGTTCAACACCTTGCCCTGATAAATCAGCAGCTGCTGTTCACTCGGGTAAGTTTTTGCTCCTTGAATTTGCTCTATTTTCTTAACATTTAAAACAGTATCCGTGGGATGCACCTCGATATCAAAGTGGTTACCCTTCAAGGTTTTGACAGAAACCTTCATCCTGACGCCCGAATTCGGTCTCTACCGGCCTCCGAAGTGCTAAACTGTTCGCACAACAGGAAAAACGAGACAGAATATCGCTTGCACTGCCAATGAAACCAACGAACATTGTCCCTAAGTTCATTCCTCTGAGGCATTCCGCTTGTATTCTTAACACACATAGAAGTGGCAGCTCCATCATTTGGAATAGTAATTGAATGTCTATGATCAATATTCTTTTGCTTTTGAATATGTGATTTTGTGTCTCCCATTGCCTTTTTTATCTCCTGGAGTTCCTTGTTCACCACTGATTGCACCTTCCCTTATAGCATTGCTCTGTTGAATAGACTTCTTGCCATTACTAGAAGGTGCCACTATGCATTATCTTTCAAAATAACCAACATCTCCATCTTTGTCATGTCCATTGGTACTTCGAGGATTTCTATCCTCATCCATTCCATCAAAGAACTGAGACATTTCTATTAATGTGGTTTGAGCTGTTAAAAGGGCACCCTCATCAATTGGAGGATTAATTGGAACGACAGAGTTCAATGCTCATAAGCATTGGGGGCTGTTTATATTCTTTAAAGTTGCGGTTATTTGGCATTGTGTGAGATATATGTGCAACATTGTCATTAAATGGAGCAAATTGATGATGCATTACAGTTATTGAATATTCTAATCTTTTCCACTATTGATGTGATGGTAAAAGTCAGTAAGGAAACTCTTTTTAACATTCAAACTTGCTTGCAAAATGTACAAGACAAAGTTGATTTTTTGCAGCTCGAATCTCAGCTACAGCAGGAAGAATTAAAACAGTGGAGTCATCATTCTGAACCTATTTCTGTTCAGAAGATTGAAACAGACTCCCATAAACAACAAGACAATAATGTTACATTTCATTCAGATTTAGTACCCCATAAAGCAACAGTTGTACATGCAGATGCAGAAGTTCAGTCTGCACATCCCAAGCCCATCATCAGACCTTGGGAACAGCTTGTCCACAACAAGCACAGAACTGGTCTTGGATATGACAAGGACTTGTCCTTTCATATTCCAGACTACGCCAAGCCCATTCAGTTTCAGAGTGCTGGATTCATTCATGACAGTTCAACTACTCCTCATGACAGTTCAGCTTTAGCTGTTCCAAACTCTGCCCTTCTTCCACAGCGACAACAACAACAAAAAAAACAGATTGTAAAATGCCAACACTGTGACCGAGTTGGCCATCTGAAAGATCACTGTTTTGATCTTCATCCATGTAAGCACTGTCATAAAACCAACCATTCTTCACACAGATGCTTCAAAAGAAAACGTCCTGCAAGAACACAGATTCATCTTGGATGGATCGCTTCTTGGCAATGGGCATCAAAAACCAAGAAGATATTCCAAACACATGTCAGAACTTGTTCTAGAGTATTGAACAGTCTTGCAGTTGAGTTTTCTCCATCATCTCATCTTGTATCTCAGAGGGGGGGAAATGATGGTCATCTACAAGCTTCAAAGCCACATCAAGCGAGCCTGAGCCACAACCTACCACACCAGTTTCAGAGTTATAGCCAGAAACAAAGATGCCCATGAACATGCCTTCAGTTGGCAATCTGGGACACTTCCTCTAGCAGAAGACTTCAGCTTCTTGCCAGTTTTGGAAGAGTTCCAGGAACACAATTGAGAACACTTCCTCTAGCAGAAGACTCCAGCTTCTTGCCAGCTTTGGAAGAGTTCCAGGAATTACATTAAGCATTCCAGAGTTGTTGGTCATCCTTAAACCATCACAGGTTGAGACTTCCCTTTTCAGGTTGAAGTTCTCCCTTTTATGCGGGGTGAGACCTCCCTTTCATGGTTGAAGGTTTCCCTCTTCAAAACAATAGGAGCACTTCCCCTAGTAGAAGACTTCAGCTTCTTGCCAGTTTTGGAAGAGTTCCGGGAACTGCACTAAGCGTTACAGTGTTGGTGGTCATCCTTAAACCACCACCCTTTATACCAACATTTCATAGAGCACATTCATCCTAGTGCTGCCATGCATTTTTTGCACATTTTGTATTACAACTCTCTTCTTGGACTCATACATAACCCTTCGGATTAAGGGGGGGAATGTTGGACACCTAATCCTAAATGGGTTAGTTGGAAGCCAAATGGACAAAAGGAGTCCAAGAGACCTTGGGATGTGAAACCCAACGGTCACTTAATGTACTATAGATGTATATCTCTTGTTAATAAAAATTGTACTCACATGATTTATCTTTCCTATTTTATGTTTCACATGTGTGTTTAATAGGTTCTAACAAGATGAAGGAAAAGTGAGTGAGCCCCTTAGAAGCTTGTAATAGTACGCATCCTGAAAGGAACACACAAGCATAAAAAGGGATCATAAGCTAGCGTGCAAAATAGTTCACAGGTTAACCATGATGGGAATATACAACAACACACATTAAACACATTCATACTAATGCAAATGAAATAGTTCATAAGCATTAACACAAATGAAATGACATATATTGCAAACATAATAAGAATAGTCCTACTATATTCAAAACATATGCATGAAAACGTGCTGGATGTGAGATTTTATTAAAGTGAAAGTCCCGAGCATACATACAATTGACGAACCACTAGTCCAAATAGTGGAACATTAAGCCAACATGTTCTCCTCCAAAGAAAGATACTCCCTCTATGCTACAGAGAAGTGAATGCTCTCAACAAAACTCCCAAGCTTCTGATGCTAAGACAAAAGCCTGAACAAAATCCCTTTACATGACTTGTGAAGGTATATTTATAAAAAAAGGAGTGACTATTCATCTCCCTTTGTGACTCTTTGAATTCCCTCATGATTGTTTGACTTTCTTCAACCATGACCTTTGGACTTCATTATGAAATGACTCTTCACATTCCACAATTGACACTTGGAATTTCACTTACAATTAATTACAAAAACATATATTACAATATCACTCAGACTCATGTAAGAAAAAATTGGGTAGCATCAACCCGACAACCTAATAAGACAAAACACGTTAAGTTTGAGTTTGGAGAACTCCAGCTCAACCACTTCAACTTGTAGTTTCTCTGTCACATAGTGGTGCCAAGATTTGTACTGTGTGATGAATTCCCCAAACTATGCGATGGGATTAGGCTGGAAGCAGACTCTAGCCTCCATTGCATTTGGGTACAGTGATTTGGAACTAGTCTGAATATCCTTCTTCAGCAAGAGATACATAGTTCTGATCTAGACTAGGCCACCAATGTACTTCTTCATATTATTCCTATTCACCTCCATATCTTCCTTGATGGTGATCTTCCTGAGCTGGTCCAAGTATTGTTCAACCTCCTGCCTGACTCGATTTCTGCATTTAGCCTCAGTGAGTGATCCAACTAAAGGGATCTTGTGTGATTTCACCATGAAATAGATGCTATTGTATAATCGTGCGTATGACACCTAGATGTTTTCGATGAATGAGGGAAGCTGTTTATTACTCTGGATGATCATCCAAACTTGTGCTTTCTCCAACTCTACCTATTGCCTTGTTTTCTTTCCCGATCCAGACGGTGCCCCTTTGTGTTGCATTGACCTCTTATGCATGACATCGATGGATGTGTGGAAAACCTTAAGTGATTTAGCACTACCTTTGCACTTCTGTTGCATTCTGTGCAAGCAGACAATGTCTTGATGCATGGTGACAAGCTCCTCATAAAGGCTCTGCATGGTTTCTCCCAATGTTGAAACTTCACCAAGTGTGGCTTCCTTAAGTTCTTCCAGATATACCTGTGTGGGAGATGCTTTTGGACCTCTGCTTGGAGTTGCTCAATTTGTTTCCTTGCAGCCTATAAGTTATTTTCCATTTTTCTATTCTCGGCCATGAGATACTCAGTGTTTGACTTGGTTGCACTTGTGAATGCCAAGTTGGCTACAACAATGGATTCTATATTTCTATTAGTATCCATCACAATCACCCTTTCTCTAATGAATGTAGGAGATGTAATATTTTCCAGAAATTGTTTCTTTCTTGCTTGTACAATCATTTTCTGAAGCTCATTGTAAGTTAGCTTATACGTATCCATGAATAGACCATCATCAAGAGGAACAATTTCTTCTTCTTCCTTAGAGCTTGTTCTACTGTCAGAGGAGGGGGAGACTGAATGGTGACTTGCTGAGTACTCAACATAATATCAAAATCTTTTTTTAGCGGCTTTGGTTCCACCTCCATGTCCTGAATTACAATAAGTTTTTCAATTTCTTGACCAAGTTCCTTCTCCTAAACCTTTTTCTCTCTTCTTCTAATAGTCAGGTCTTCTCTTGTTCTTCGACATGTTTCTGTGTTGATTTTTCTTCCTCTATTCTCTTCCTTTCTTCTTCAAATATTTTATGTTCTTGTTCTTCCTTCTGCTTTAGTTCTTCTTCCTGCTTCCTATTTTTCCTCCTCTTTTCTGCTGGTATGGTTTCTTTTAGGATGATTGGATATGATTTCATCTTGCGACTCTTCTCTTCCCTTGGACTATGTGAAACCTTCCTCTTTCCCTTTTCGCACATTGGGTTACACCTTCATTATGGTGCTGCCTCTGGAGTGACTTATTTCTGAGGAGTAACCTGTGATGTTCCTGTGACGCCGACTGGTTCGTGGGATTTGGAGGCATTGTAACAATTCTTCATCTTTTCCTCCTCGAGCATGTAAAATGTCCTGCTTGGATATTGTAAATGAATCCTCGCACAATGTTCTTTACAAACATTCATATGATCATACAGATTGAAGTCCAAACAACTGAATGCAAATTGCTTCATCTCCTTGCCTTCGGTGTCTGTAACTTTCAGATTCTTGATCTCATACAATCCGATTTGCAAAGGAAGAACATGTCAAGGTGTTTTATTCTTCCTATGTAAAACTCCTGATAACCCTATGGAAATATGATAAGCAACTTCTTGCATGACCAACTTGTCGGTATCATACCTCGGTAGAAGATGTGGAGACTTTTGTCTGCCAAACACTCTGAGGAAATTGCCATCTGGTGAGGTAAACCAATCTGCTAATTCTGACACTGCTTCCATTCCCTCATGGGACATGCAAGGTGGCTCTTCCTCAAATATTAACTTGTACAATGGAATGAGGAAGTGATCAATCAACTTTTACGTGACTCCCTTGTAGCTGCACTTTGAAAAAATCTTGCAGTAAATGTGCACAACAATTTCTCTTGGTAACCAAGTTCAATTCATGCCAAGAAATGATTGAGTACATATTGCATCCAACAAATAAGCATACATGTAGAATCTGACTTTCTTACCCTTGGGAGGGTTCTTAGCATTAGTCACATGAATTCTCAACTTTTGAGCCAACAAATCCGATAGGTCAATGGTTTTCCTTCATTCACAAAGTGATTAAGGAAGAATGCCCTGCCTTCTGGAAATGTCTCAGTACTACTTTGGCCGTAGATTTGACAACATAGGACTATCAAGTACTGATAAGAATTCCTAAGAGATTTGGTCATGTAAGTGTTGCTAGTTGTCTGGCAGAGTTTGGAAGGCTCTTTCACCAAACCTTTGATGACATCCTTTCTGCTCAGGTAGTTGGTGACTGCATAAAAGTGGGAATACATGTATGATTTTGACATCAATAAATGATACATAAGCTCATAATCGTGTGCCAGGAAAGAGGCAAGCCTTTTTCCACTAGCACTGCTGAGAGTCATGGTCTTGTTATCTGTATGTGACAATATCTAGCTGACAATGTTTGCACATGGAAGAACTAAGTACCTCCATGCAATATTGTGTAGTCTTTTCCTTTAGACTTTGATGTACACCTGCCAGTATTCAAGATCTGCTTTGAATCTTTTTGCTGAGAATACCTCATTCACATTCTGCCATGTAATGTCCGACTCTTTCCCTATAAACAATTGAGTGTTTGAGAAAATTGGTAAGATCGCTGGAGTACTCTCAACTGTCTCTCTGGTGCTACTTTCTGTAGTGTCCTTTGAGACAGATATCTTGGGAGCCATAGTGACAATAAATGATCAAGAGAAGTGATCAAAACTACAGTACATGCAAAAGAGAAATGCACTCATGGAAAACATAAATTAGCTCAAGAAAAGTGACTCACAAAGCATGACCAAGGCAACAACCATAAGACTGAGGGAAACTACACAATTCCTAAACTAAGGGAAGAGTCTAGCCTCATGAACTGTGCATTGTGCAGTATCAATAGTCAAGGGAGAGGGTTGAGGCTTGAGACTGCATAATGCATTGTCTCAATCTGGGCAAACTGTGGGAGATACTGCACCAAGGTTGAGGCTTGATCCTTGGAACTACATAATGAACAATTTGAAAATGCAGGGACTACACATTATGCAGTTTCAGAGGCCAAGCATAAGGCTTAAGCCTTGTAGTTGTGAAATGAACAGTTGAACATGGAAACTAATGGCCAAGTAAAGGGAATATCTTCCCGGGAAGGGGATGGGAAAGTGGTAGATCTAAGTGATAGTGCAAGTAAGAGTGAAAATATGACCAAGGGGAAGATAGAATGGTGAATATCAAGTGCAGAAGATCCACATGCAAAAGCAAAAACAACATGCATAGGGAGTCGTTGAAACGATGACCACTAATTGATAAAAATAAGAAGCTTATGCGACACTTGTAAAAAGCAAACGACAAATTGAAACAACAGTTTTACAAGATAATATAAGTTAAAATGCCAATAACTATGAAAAGAAACAAGCAAAACAACACTCAGAAAAGTGAAAAAGCAACAGAAAGAGCCACACAAGACAACAAAAGCAAAACTCACTTGGAAAAGTGCCACAAATTCGATCGAAGGCTCTTTGATCTCCTTGGGAAAGTTATAGCACCAAGATCAAATGTGCAAATGAGCTCTAGGCACATCTATTATATAGATCTAGGTGGGATAAGGTTTATGAGGCACATGCCTAAAATCAAGGAAAAAGCGACACTTTGCAGAAAGTAAAAAATAACAACTTGTGCCATTCTTTGGGAAAGTAATTATCAACTCCCTATTTTCAAGGGATTTATTTCTTTTTTCTTTTTTTTTTAATTTTGTTTTTTTCTAGAAATTGACCTTTCAGATTGCTAAGAAGGATTTCACAATTCCCAACCACAAAGGACTGGGCAATTCCTTGGCTCAGTGTGTTGTACAATTTCTAATGGCAAGGGAAGATTTTGTGCAATTTCTGAGCTCAAGGCTGGCATGCCTCTCTGGATTTCACAATTCAGATCCTCAAGGTTGGTCTGCCTTCCAAGATTGTGCAATTTATGGAGGAAATATCGAGAAAGCTGCAAAGTCAAGACAAGAGATGGCTTGTGTTTGAAAAGGTTCAGATCAGGATCAAAACAAGGCATCACAAGCACTGCATGAAATGCTAAGTCTTAATATAACATGAATACTTGATGGCAGTGAATGATGAGCTCTTATGGGTAGAAGGGTGGATTCAAAATCAAAGCTTGGGAAATTTTTTGGAGGGTGGTTGTAGTAGCTACAACAATTAGCGACACACTGGTATAACTCCAGCTCTCTATATGGGTCTTAACTCGTGTAAAAAAAAGTCTAACTCTTCAAGTAGTGTTTTTCATTTCATTGACCACCATAGCTTCTTTACTTAGCTCGAGTTAAAGATATAGTACCTACCATTCTCTTCATCAGCGACACACTAACAAAGACAAGTCAAACTCAATTCTTTCGACCGAGGATGGGGAGTATATAGAGAAACGAGTGAAAAATGATTGTTAGAGACTTGGTTTTCATCTTTGGTGTTGCTCCACTGAAAAGAGGCCTGGACAATACCCTGACGGAGTCACTTCAGGGACATAAACATTGCTTCGCTTCCAACAAGCCCAGACATTACCCTGATGGAGTTGCTTGCTTCATCACCCTACATAGTAATCCTTTCTCTTCTTTCACCCTTTATTTCTTTATTTTTGGCATTTTATTCATAGAACTGTGCATACACACTTATTGATTTCATGGGGCAGAAGAGGGATCCCAATTTATTGAGAGCATAGGAGGTTTGCCATTTAGATAAGGATATTTATACACCTCTAAAATAAAGTTCACTTGTTAAATTTTCCTCCCTTCCTTACTCTACTCAGCTTAGTTGACAAGGAAAAACAGGCCAATCATTAAAACCGATTAGAGTAGGTGGTACTAGTTATAGATTCAAGAATTGTGATTCCACTATGATTCTATATGAGAAAGAATGTATTTTCCATTAGGATATCATCGACTAAAAGGTGCAAGATCCACTCAAAGAGCATTGGTAGCATAATCAGTTGTCTCGAGTGATAGAAGCTGATCCTTGCAGAAAGTGACAGAAGAAGGGTTCACGACGAGGGACTGTGTCATCAATCCGGGCCAGAGAGAGGCCAATGCAGAGGCTGAGGAGGGCAGAAAGAGGCTCACGCAGAGCCACACAGAGACTAGGAGGGTTGACGCAGTTAACTGAGGGCGCTGTTTTTCCAGTGTCGGGATTGTGTAGATCCTAGAGGTTTAGTCCTTCAGCTTTTGGGGCATCGGAAGCTGTGGGCAGTTTGCGAGAGCGAAGCTGGTGGGGTACTATGGCCAGAACAATACCTATCAGGGAAAAACCAAGGTAGAGGGAGTTTCTACCGAGGCAGATTTCTAGCCAAGAAATCCGGATCAGTGTTGTGGGTGCATAGACGATCGGAGAGGGGCGACTTGACAATTGGTAGAAGGATTTCCAGGAGGGAAATCGGGACTCAGAGGGAGTCCAACAGAGAAATTCTTGGTGAGAAGTAGAGAGACTCAAAAGGATTCGAAAGGAGAACTTCCAGAGGGAAGTAGAGAGACTCAGAAGAGTTGACAGAAGAGCAGTGACATGGCCATGAATGGGCTAAGGGATCAAGACACGCTGGATGGGGCATCCAACTTTGTGGTCTGTAAGTCCACGATCTTGTCCATTCTAGATAGACATCACATCAAGGGCTTCGCCTTGAGAGTAATGGCTATCCTAGTTGACCCGATAGTTAATGAGAAGTACGAAGAGGCAATGGCCAAGGAACAATGCATCATCCTTGATGGGGTCAGGGATTATGTGGTCCAACATATTTCTGAAAAGGAGACGACAAAGGAAATGTAGGACACCTTGAAGATATTGTACAAGCATACTTCTGTGCAGAGAAAGATGTTACTTGAGAATCAACTATGGTCATACTAGATGCAGAAGGGGGAGCAGATAGATCACTTCCTCGGTCGGCTGAAGGAGATCCGGGACCAGTTGACTTCCATAGGAGCCATGCCGGATGAAGAGGTGATGGTAAGGAGCACACTTAACGCAACCTCTAAGGATTGGGAGACATTTGTCCAGAGCATACTAGGTAGGGCAGATCTTCCAGATTGGGAAGAATTGTGGGTGGCTCTTCGCCAAGAGGAGATCGGGTGGTTGAGCAAGGCAAGAAGTAACAATAAAGGAGTTAGGATCAAGTTTTTCCACTATGGGGAATTGGGTCATTGTGTGAACCAATGTCCGAGGAATAAGAACAAGGGAGAGACGTCTGACTCTAAGGAAGCGCCAGCGAAGGCAGAGAAAGAATAGTTGAATTGAGGCTTTTGTGATCCATAATAGTTGAAAGAATAACTTCGGCGTAAATCACATGTAGACATACATTTGTCGATGCGTTTCGAACCAACTAGTGTGATTCATCGTCAGGACAAGTTGAAGAAACAGAACCATCTTAGCATGATAAATACTCTGAGCAGAGTCTCCAACGGCTAAATTGACTAACGGCTAATTTTGACCTTAGGACCCAGGTCTAATTATTATTTATTAATTTATTATTATTATTATTTTTATTGTTATTTATCTTAATATTATTTATGGAAATAAGTTAAATTAGGTAAAAATACATAAATAAAGTAATATTAATGGTTGGTTTAAAAATAAATTTAATTATTTATTTAAATTATATATATATATATATATATATATATATTAATTAAAGTTATAGTATTAGGTTAATAAGATAAAAGTTAGGATTAAAAGTAAAATAATTTCAATGGTTAGTTAAAAAAATAAAAATAAAAAATAAAATAAATAATAATAATAATAATAATTTATTTATTTATTTAAATTAATTCATATATATATATATATATATATATATATATATATATGATGATGATGATGATGGTTAACGTCCGCTTAGACCAAATAATGGTCTATCGGACCTAAAGAAACAAATTATCTATTTTGATTTAAGATTTTATTCCTATGCTCAAAAAGCTTGGAGAGAAGCCTCCCAAGCTCACTATAATTTTGACATTGTAAAAGGCTAGGAAGGTCAGTATTGTAACAAAGATTGTGAAACTGAGATCTAATGTGGTTATACGCGGGGCACTCTAAGAGGAAGTTGTTTTCATCATCGATGTTCCTATTCTCACATATATGGCAGATCCTTTCCGTCCATGGCAGTTTTAGGAACTGCCCAACGACCTGTTTCACTATGGAGCTCATGAGAATTCGTTCTAATCTTTGCTATATTAATTTTCTTCTTTGAGCTAGTTAAAATAGAGAGATACTTTTGATCTTCTAGGGTGGGGTTGATGACCTTCTTATAATAACTTAATTTTCTTTTAGCCGCTAAGTCTTTCTCACACCACATTTTTTCTTTGAACTTAGAAGTAACAATATCTTTAATGTTATTTATGTTTTGCAATGCATCATTTTCGTTGATCTCCCAATAGTTTAACCAGGCCCTTGTGTCTTTATGCCACCCTCGATTGAGCCTTAGGTGGTTTTGGCTAGAATTTAAAGCTAGCGTAGGAAGTCTATGATCGTCTATGTTACTGATTTTGTGCTTGTACAACAGAAACCTAAGCATAGCTAGGTTCTCAATAGGGGAAAGAGCTGCTTCTATAAGGAGAATATGATAGGGTGTATTACTTTTAATTTTCAGGTTATAAGTTATAAAACGCTTCTGGATTTGCTCAATCTTTCTCCATGATTCTCTAGAGATGCTGCAACCCCAAACCTCACAACCATATAAGATAACAGGAGTGACTAAAGTTTCAAAGAGGAACTTCTTTTTATCCCACATTACAAGGTTTGCTAATTTACAATTATTTTCAAGACCAAAGTAAGCTTTCCACCCCACATTAATCCTTTTCTCAATGCTATGGTTCCAGTTGAGCTTGTGATGAATATCAATTCCTAGGTACTTGTAAGAATACACTTCCTCCAAGTTATTATTGTCATACATAAAATTAGCGTAAGTGTCCATGGATTTGATAATCATAACTTTTGTTTTGTCAGTGTTAACAGTCATACCCATGGTAGAGCAGAAATCCTTAAGAAGCTTGAGTTGCTTATTAATATCATATGGGCACCTTGCCAAAAGAACAATATCGTCAGCATAAAGAAGAAGGATGACGACTATCCCAGCTAAGATCGTGCCATCACATCCTGCTTCCTCTAAACAGCCTTCGAGCTTATCGACGTAAATGCCAAATAGGGTAGGGGAGAGGGGGTAACCTTGTTTAACTCCGATGTTACACTTAATATCTTTCGACCACCCTTCATTGCTCTTTAGCTTGGCAATTACATTCTCGTATAACCTTATAGCGGTAGCTCTCAACTCGAGAGGAACCTTTAGCTCTTCTAATTTATTCCAAAGGTTGTATCTAGGAACCATATCGAAAGCCTTTCTAAAGTCCACAAAGCAACAAAATAAATTGGATTTATCATTACGACATTCCTCTGCATTGATCCTAAGCGTAACAAGGTGGTCTGTTGTTGAGTGATGCCTTCTGAAACCTGCTTGGCCTTTAGCCCGCTTACCTTCACTTTCAAGCCATATGCTTAACTTCTTTTCCAAAATACTACCATATAACTTGGCTAAGAGAGGGCTGATCATAATTGTTCTATAATTAGAGGGGTTATTTGTATCTACACTTTTAAAAATAGGGATAATGAGGCTCTCAGTCCAAGGTTTAGGGAACCCTTGCTTGACTGCTTGATTGAAAAGCTTGTGGATGTGGGGGATGAGGACAGGACCTCCAATTTTTAAGATTTCCGCTTGGTAACCTTCAATGTCCTTAGCTTTCCCATTAGCGAGGCGATTAACCCCAAACTTAATGTCTTCTAAAGAGAAAACTTATTTCGTTGTGAGAAGGGTTTCCAAATTATCCATGACATTTGGAGATTCATAAAGCTTTTTAAGATAGGAATTCCAATCGTGAAGAGCAATTTTAATTAAGATATATATATATATATATATATATAAAATTAAAATCATAATATTAGGTTGTTAAGTGACGAGTATTTTAATGGATAGTTATAATGGAAATTAGTTAAAAATATATAAAATAATTTTAATGGTTGGTTAAAGAAGTAATATATATATATATTCTAATTAAAGTTATAATATTAGGTTATTAAGATCAAAGTTAGGATTAATAAAACAATTTTAATGGTTAGATTAAAAAGATAATTTATTTATTTACTTAAATTATTTAATAATATATCTATATATATATATATATATATATATATATATATATATATATATATAATAATAATAATAATAGGTTGAGAATTTTTATTTATTAATTTAATAATAATTTATAATGGTTAGTTTAAAAAAGTAATTTAATAGTTTATTCATTAATAATCAAATATATATATAATTTATATAAATTTATATAATTTATATAAATTATATATATATTTGATTATTAATAAATAAACTATTAAATTACTTTTTTAAACTAACCATTATAAATTATTATTAAATTAATAAATAAAAATTCTCAACCTATTATTATGATTTGCGCATATATATATATATATATATATATATATATATAATAATTTAAGTAAATAAATAAATTATCTTTTTAATCTAACCATTAAAATTATTTTATTAATCCTAACTTTGATCTTAATAACCTAATATTATAACTTTAATTTAATATATATATATATATATATATATAATATACTTCTTTAACCAACCATTAAAATTATTTTATATATTTTAAACTAATTTCCATAAATATTAATATTAAAAATAAACTAATTAAAATACTTGTCACTTAACAACCTATATATGATTTTAATTATATATATATATATATATATATATATATGTTAGGATATTCCGACACATAGGAAATAGTTAAGTACAACTTGGTCTAGTATAGAGTTAAGTAAAGTGTGTTTCTTTACCGTTGTACATTTTGTAACTTACAATCCGACGGTCACGATATATAGTGATCCGACGATTCATTCTCTCCTCGGTATTACCGACACTTGATCCGTGGCTTGACACCCGATTGGTCCATGATTTCTATTTAAAGCGCATGGAGGGTCATTTGTAGGGTAATCCGTGCATGAGAGAAACATATGTAAATTTTCCTTCTTTTATTAATAAATTGCCTGAAGTGGCCATGTTGGCTCAGGCCGTAGACTGTTTCCCTCTTTGAGGGTTTTAACCACGTCAAAAATACTGGTGTATTGATCTGCGATCTGGTTGTGAGTGGTGTCCTTTGGAGTTCTGTCTGAGGAACTTACCCTGTAAATTCCTACATGGTATCAGAGCTATTTGAGGGCCGCGTCCGTTGGTGATCCAAATCTGAAGCCGATAGAACTGCATCCGACTGCTGTTTCCTAGATCTACTGTTTCTGACTACTTTCGGGCCGAGAGGACTGCCCTGTTGTGTTGGGAGCATCTGTTCCAGTGAGGAACCCCTTGCGTTTCACGCGAAAAGGTTTCCGGTAGCCCTAGCTGCGTCATTTTTAAGATCTGGAGGTATACAATGTTTATTTGTAGTTTACTGTTATTTTCTCTCTGTTTATTTCGGTTTCGGTTTATTTAGCTTTTTTATTACAGGATCTATACCTTTCATTTCTGCGTATGCTCTTTTCCTTGCGACTCTGTGCGATCTGGGCAAATCAAAAACAGAAAGGAAGGATTTTTCTCATGCGTATGCTCTTTTCCCTGCGCCTTAAGGTGATCTCAGAAAATCAGAAACATTGAGGAAAATATTTAGTTTCCGGCTAAAGCTAACTCTGAGCTGCAAGGTTCATTTTTGAAAATATTTAGTTTTTCGGCTAAAGCTAACTTCGAGCCGTAAGGTTCGTTTTCTTTGCATGTTCGTGTTGGGTTTTGTGTTTTTTTTTTTGTAGGGAAAAAGAGCTTTCTCAAAGCAAGCACGCAACCCAAAGCACCCCCCTCTCTCTCTCTTTCAAATTTTTTGTATAGCTCAATTGGTTCAAAGCTATTTTAAGAGAGTAGAGGTCTTGGGTTCAAGTCTCCATTTTGTGGGGGCGGACTTTTTTCATTTCCGCACATTCCCGCACTTCGTTGGCAACTTCAGCAACTTTTTTTCAAAAAGCCATAACTTCTTCATCCGGAAGCCGTTTTTTTTAAACCAGCCTAATTTTTCGAGATCTATCCATTGGAACACTTAGTTTTAGCATCTTTAGCTTCAGTTTTTTTTGAAATGGAAAGTCAATACCAAGTTACCCTTGACAGCACCAACTACTTCCAATGGTTGTCCTACATTGAGGATTTACTTAGAAGTAAAGGTCTCTATAGAATAGCCTCAGGCCAAGAAAAGAAACCGAAGGATGAAGATAAGGCTGCTAAATGGGAAAATAGGCAAGATCAAGCACGTGGATTGATAGGGATGTATATTTATCCAGATCTTAGATTCCATATTGCAGAACTTGATACTCCTGATGAAGCAATGAAACAAATCAATAAAGTTTTTGGGATTAAAAATGAACTTAGAGCCCATCAACTTGAAAATGAGTTTCTTACATTGGACCCTAATAATTTTTCTTGCATTGAAGATTTCTTTTCCAAGTTCAAGACCCTTAGATATCTCTTGGAAGATGTTAAAGTTAAGAAAGAAGATAGTAACCTTATCTATTCCATTCTTACTAAGTTGGGACCAGCGTACTCTGTGTTTGTTTCCACCTTACATTCTACAAGAGAAGCCTTCATTTCTCAAGGAACATACTACAAGTCCCCTTCCTTTGACTCTTTTTGTGATTTTTTAATAAGAGAACAAGAAAAACTCTTACACCTTGGTCTTCTTAATCTTGGAAACTCTTCTAAGAAAGCGTTAGCCGCCCAGCAGCAACCAAATTCAAAGAATCCTAAGAAGTCATATCCTAAAAAGAATGGTCCTAAACCAAACAAGGGTCCTAAGCAATTTCAGCCCCAAAATGAAAAATCATTTCAACAAAATGATAAGACAAATAAAAACAAAGGGAAGAAGACTGATAGACATTGCAATTTTTGTAATCGAGATGGCCACTTAGAATCAAAATGCTTTAAGAAGATGGAAGCCTTGGAAGCAGCAATGAAGAAGCATAACATCCATTTGGGGCAATCTTCAACTTCAACTTTATCTTCAGGAATGGCACTTTCTGCATGTGGTTGTCAAGCATCTCGGTCTATCTATGCATTAAATGTATCTTCTTCTTCTCATTCTCATGAGTGGCTCATTGATTCTGGAGCTTCTTATCACATGGCCAAAAACAAAGCCATGTTTTCTTCTTTAAATAATTGTAACACCAAAAATATATATGTTGGTGATGATAGATCTCTTAGTGTTGTAGGGACTGGAACTGTTCATCTAGATAATGGTCAGTTTAATGATGTATTATGTGTTCCAACCTTATCCTACAACCTTCTATCTGTATATCAGATAACTCATTTAGGTGAAGGTAAAATCGTTGAATTTTCACCTCATGATGTTGTAATCAAGGACTTAAGAGATCCTAAATAGATTTTGGCTACTGGCATTGCTGATGATTCTACAAGGTTGTATAAGTTTCACAACTTTGGGTCATCAAATCTTCCCTCAGTATTTGTTGCTCATAACGATGAAGTGAGCAAACTTTGGCATGAGCGATTTGGTCACTTAAACTATCACTCCCTTCAGCATCTATGTAAAGAAAATATGGTGACAGGTCTTCCTATGGTATCTTGTAGAGATGGTGTTTGTTTCGGATGTGTACTCAGAAAACATCATTGGGACAGTTTTGAAAAACGTGCCTCTTGGCACGCCTCAGCCCCTTTACAGCTTGTGCATAGTGATTTATGTGGTCCACTTCCTGTTGTTTCATTCTCTGGCTGCAATTATTTATTAACTTTCATTGATGATTTCTCCAAACGCACTTGGGTGTACTTCTTAAAACTCAAGAGTGAAGTATTTAACACATTTTTGGCCTTCAAAGCCTTTGTTGAAAAACAATCTGGACATCAAATTCTTAAGCTAAGATCTGATAATGGCGGAGAATATGTTAAAAACACATTCATCAACTTTTGCACTGAGAATGGAACACAAATGCAACATATTGTTCCATATACTCCACAACAAAATGGTGTAGCTGAAATGAAGAATCACACCTTAAAGGAAATGGCTAATTGTATGCTACAATCTAAAGGACTTGGTCTTAGTTTTTGGGTAGAAGCAATTAACTGTGCAAATTACATAATAAATCGCACTCCTACTAAGGCTTTAAAGAATATCACTCCAGAAGAAGCATGGAGCTCAATCAAACCAGATGTAAGTCACTTTCGTGTTTTTGGAAGTGAAGCGTGGGCCGATATTCCAGATGAAAAGCATAAAGCTTTAGAACCTAAGAGTGAAAAATGTATTTTTGTTGGATATTCTGAAGATATCAAAGGCTATAGACTTATTCCATTTAAGTCCAAAAATGTTATCATTAGAAGAGATGTAAAATTTGATGAAAATATATCAGCCTGCGAGCCTAGTCCGGCAGATGTGCCACCTCTCCCTATCTCTTCTACCTTTGAAAACATTTCTTCTTCAGATGATGAAAGTGAGGATGAGAATCCTCCCCCACCATCTCAGGATCCTCCTTCAGCTCCTGAGCTTCCAAAATGAGTTCGTGCTACTTGAGATGCAGCAGGTGATCTTGCCGGTGATCCTACAGATCAGCGACGTACACGTTCTCAGTTCGAGAGAGCCCAGTAAATTATGATCCTGACACCTTTGCAGAAGCTTCAGGCCATCCAGATTGGGAAGCAGCTATGAATGAAGAATATCATTCATTATTGGCAAATGATACATGGGATCTTGTTCCTCTACCAAAGGGACGAAAACTTGTTAGATGCAAATGGGTTTATAGAACCAAGTATGGACCAGATGGGAAAGTTTATAAACATAAAGCTCGTCTTGTTGCTAAAGGTTTTTCACAGGTTGAAGGCATTGACTACACTGAAACCTTCTCCCCTGTTGCCAAAATGAACTCTATCCGCCTTGTTCTTTCCCTTGCTGCCTCGTTCAAATGGGAAGTCCATCAGATGGATGTTAAATCTGCCTTCTTGCATGGGGACTTGCATGGAGAAATCTACATGGAACAACCCATTGGCTTCATAAAAACAGACTCCAACCTTGTATGTCGGCTTAAGAAATCCTTTTATGGTCTCAAGCAAGCTCCTTGAGCTTGGTATGCCAAAATGGACAGCTTTCTTTTAGAATCTAGCTTTTCTAGGTGTCATTCTGACAATACTGTCTACACCAAGAAAGTGGGCAAATCTCTTATCATTCTTGTTCTTTATGTTGATGATCTTATCCTTACCGGTAGTGATCCCAACCTTATCAACCATGTGAAGTCTAGCCTTAAAAGGAATTTTGAAATGATAGACTTAGGAAACTTACATTATTTTCTCGATCTTCAAGTCTTGCAATCCAAGGAAGGTATTTCCCTTTATCAGTCCAAGTATGCCTGTGATATTCCACGCCACTTTCACATGGAAGACTGTAAGCCAGCCCCTTCTCCCTTTCAGTCTGGAGTCAAACTTTCAGTCACTTTTACTTCTCCTGAAGTTGATGCTACCTTATACTGTCAACTTGTAGGAAAACTTTTGTATCTAACCCGTACTTGTCCTGACCTTTCCTTTGCTGTTGGCCTTGTTGCCCGGTTCATGAAAAACCCCCGTGAAAGTCATTGGAAAGCAACTAAAAGAATACTTCGTTATGTTCGAGGTACAGTACAGTTTTGGATTCATTACAGTGCCGAAGCATCTCCTCTATTGGTTGGTTTCACTGATTCAGATTAGGCTGGTGACCCTGATGATCGGAAGTCTACTGCCGGTTATGTGTTCACTCTTGGTTCAGGACCTACTACATGGGCTTGCAAGAAACAAGGTGCCATTTCTATTTCATCAACATAAGCAGAATATCGTGGTGCCATAGAAGCTAGTAAGGAAGCCTTGTGGCTTCGTCAGATCCTGTCAGAGTTTGGCTTTGAGCAGCAGCATCCGACTACACTTTGGTGTGATAATCAAAGTGCCATTCAGCTATGCCAAGATCCAGTCCAACATCAGCGCAACAAACACATTGAATTGCACATGCACTTCATCAGAAATCTCATTCACGACCATGTTCTTGAAGTGCAATATTGTTCAACAGATGATCAAGTTGCAGACATCTTCACAAAGGCTCTCACAGAGGCGAAGTTCACTAAACTTCGATTTATGGTTGGAGTTCAGGAAGTTGTCACTAAGGGGGGATAGGCTCTAGTGCCTCCTTCCTTCTCCTATTGTGTCATATTTGTAAATCCTTCAATCCTATCCCAAGTTGTTCTTAAGGGGGGATGTTAGGATATTCCGACACATAGGAAATAGTTAAGTACAACTTGGTCTAGTATAGAGTTAGGTATAGAGTTAGGTAAAGTGTGTTTCTTTACCGTTGTACATTTTGTAACTTAGAATCTGACGGTCACGATATGTAGTGATTCGACGGTTCATTTTCTCCTCGGTATTACCGACACTTGAGCCGTGACTTGACACTCGATTGGTCCATGATTTCTATTTAAAGCGCATGGAGGGTCATTTGTAGGGTAATCCGTGCATGAGAGAAGCATATGTAAATTTTGATTCTTTTATTAATAAATTGCCTGAAGTGGCCGCGTTGGCTAAGTCCGTGGACTGTTTCCCTCTTTGAGGGTTTTAACCACGTCAAAAATACTGGTGTATTGATCTACGATCTGGTTGTGAGCGGTGTCCTTTGGTGTTCTGTCTGAGGAACTTACCATGTAAATTCCTACAATATATATATATATATATATATATATATATATATATATATATAATGAATTAATTTAAATAAATAAATAAATTATTATTATTATTATTATTATTATTTATTTATTTTTAATTAACCATTGAAATTATTTTACTTATTAATCCTAACTTTTATCTTATTAACCTAATATTATAATTTTAATTAATATATATATATATATAATTAATTTAAATAAGTAATTAAATTTATTTTTAAACCAACCATTAATATTAATTTATTTATGTATTTTTACCTAATTTAACTTATTTCCATAAATAATATTAAGATAAATAATAATAATAATAATATTAAATTAATAAATAATAATTAGACCTGGGTCCTAAGGTCAAAATTAGCCGTTAGTGAATTTAGCCATTGGAGACTCTGCTCAGACTATTTATCATTCTAAGCTGGATTTGTTTCTTCAACTTGTCCTGACGATGAACCACACTAGTTGGTTCGAAACGCGTCGACAAATGTATGTCTACATGTGATTTACGCCGAAGTTATTCTTTCAGCAGAGAAAGAAGTCAAGGAGGATGACGATTGTTCCATGAGTGCTCATGTACCTTTAGAAAAGAGATGGAGAGACATCGAGCTGTAGTCAGAAGGACTACATGCAATGAGGGGAAGGATCCTTGAGGTACCCAACCTCTTGGATTATAACTTGCTATAGGAGCCCGGAAGAGAGAGTAGCAGGACTGGCGGATGTCGATAGAGACGGATGCGGATGAAGCGACAGAGAGTGATACAATGCAGGAGTCCCCAGGCAGTGCATGGCTAGTAGGCTGCAACATTGCGAGAGGCACAGAGAGTGTTGCACTAGTGCAGGATGGCATAGATATGTGTGCAATGGTGCGAGATGCAGGGAGTTGTTGTAGAAACATAGAGGTTAGTAGAGGGAGCACTAGTTAGCGGCAGAGGGAGCTTCAACATCGGAAGTGTTTCTAGCCTAACAAGGATGTCAGAAGTTGGGTGGATCAGTTACTTACTTCTCAGTAACATAGTTGCAGTGCAATAGCAGTATGCAGTAGCACGATGCAACACGATGAGAAGGAGATGCAGTGCAGATGTAGTGTTGGGAGGATGGACCAACAACAACACGAATGTAGAGGGAGCTACTGTACGAATGCAACAATGGTAGTGGCAGGGCCATGGGCAACAGTACATGATGTACCAGTTCAGAGGATGTTGGGTGGGGAGGCCTAGCATCAGCATAGGTACTAGTGCCGGATAATCAGAGTGATGCTAAGTGAGGAGTATTACTAGAGCACGGTCCTCACTAAGAGGGAGTGCTGATTTTTGGTAGCATTGGATGTTCTCTAGACATGAAAATTGGTGGAGAGGCTAAAGCACATGAGATCTCCAAGACCCTGAAATGGTTTGGACAGATTGTACTCGGTTTGGGAGATATTAAAATAGTTAATATTTTTAATGGAGTTCCTAAGTCTAAACTTAGGAAAAATAAAATATTAATGGGTATTAATATAAAACTGGGTTAGAAGGTTCCAAAAGTCATGGATAAAGCCAAATCTAATCTTAGCCATTGATTAGAGATTTAATATTGGCCATTGAAGGACCAACATGAAAAGTATAAGAGGAGGCTTGAGGGTCAGTTGGAGAATACACCAGAGTGATCAGTCATTTGATTTGCTAGAGCGGGGTTGCTAAGAAAAGTTGAATTAGTGATCAACAACGAAGGGTAGTGAGTACTGGATAGAGGGGCAGAGACAATGCCAAGAGACAAGCGCAGAGGCAGAGAGGGAGAAGCAGCAGCCAGAGCAGGCCACACAAAGCACAACATAGACAATGCAGAGGCCAGAGGGACTGTGTCATCCACGCAGAGAGTAGCTGGAGTGACACAGAGGGTCCCAGAGGTTGCGTAGTGCCTCAGAGGGCTGACGTAGAGGGGTTTGGGGGTGACGCAGAGGCCAGAAGGGCCGCAATGCTTTAGAGTCGCTAGAGAGGGTTTCGTGGGGCAGGTTTTCTGAATACCTGTTTCCGAATAGAGAGTTATTGCTGCCAGCGATTTTTCTTTGTCGGGTAGACCAGTTTGGCACCTAGTTGTACTCAAGGAAATACTACATAATAATAAACCCTTAGAATAGCTGCATCGGTTTTCCCGCATTGGGTTTTTCTGGGGACATTTGTCCAAAAATAACGGTGTCACTTGTGTGTTTGTTTTATTTTAGCTGATGATCTGTAGATGTTGAGAATGTATTTTGTTTATTTCGTTATTTATATGTTTTAGATAACTTGTTTGAATTTAACAAGTAGAAGAAATAAACCAAAAGAATACATATTAAATTTCTAACGACTAGACTTAGAAATTTCAACACTTTCTTTCAAACAAAACACGTTCTCATGCAGAAGTTATTTGCAATGGAAAGAAATAAAAGCGTAGGGCAGAAACAAAACGAAATGAAAGAAAATAAAGAAACAACAAAACTACCCCCACTCCTAAACTAACCGAGAAAAGGCCAGGCTCATGTAAAATGAAACTTCCAATGTAATCACCAAAGTGTTGCCTGGCTTGAGCAGACGAAGGTATCAACAACAAGAGAGATATTCAAGAATAACACCATACAAGACAGATAAATCGTGACATGCTGCAACATTCGAAGACTGAAAATGAAGATATAAAAATACATGAAGAAGGCATATGCAAAACATTCTGCGGATGCATGACGGTGTTCGTAAACATTGCAACAAGGTAACATGCAAAATAATTCTTTCAAATTAACAAACTTGGCAAACATAAAGAAAGTAGACAACTTACTTTTTGCAAAGGAGCTTGCTAGGTATGAATCCTCCAATGATTGAGCGATAGGATCATGCAAAACAGATGGAGGATGTGAAAATTTTGAAATAGGTTGATTTTCAATTTGCGCAATAAACTAATGAGGATTCCTCTGACATGAAGTACTATCCTGATCATGATTGGGACTAACATCCAGACTGCAAGAACTTGACATAACCATCACTGTGGGCTAAAGTGCCTTGAAAACTTGCAGTAGTTCCAAGAAATCAAAAGGTAGATCATTGAAAACTGGTGGCTTAGAAAAATAAAAAGTAGAAAACATGGAGTCGTGACTTGATGAGTCAATAAATTGATCATGACAGTCGTGATCAGAAATTCCATCGTCAAGAAGAAAAGGATCCTCATGATCTAATGAATCATAGAGGGGGAGATTGAAAACAAAAAGTTTCAGTCTCTATTTCTCCATAAAGATCAGATGATGGATGGGAGAGATTAGGAAGGGAATATTTTTCCTCTCCATGTTCAGATGTAAAACTGACATTCCACGAGTCTTGAGTATTATCACAATTAACATTGTCAGAAAATGATTCTTCGAAAGATGCAAGAGGTGCGACAAAATTGTGGAAAATGTCGGGATAATGAGGAAGACGAGAAAAAGGAGACACATCAACCTAGATCACAAATTCTTGTTCATAAATAGAGTCCCACACATAGTCACTATAAATGATATCACAAGTTTGTTGGTTAACACTAACTCCATCTTGAATTTGATCCTCATGAACATCAGAAGAAATGATTGAAAAAGGTGGATCGAACAACTCATAATCAGGAGGACCAAAATAACCAACAGATGGAGGATGAGGAGAAAGAACACCACTAGAAACATCAAATTCATAGTCCAAACTTGCATTTAAATTCTGAACATGTGGGGTGGGAGAAAACGGTGGTAGATCAATGAATGAAATCTCAAGCTATCCAACCTCAACTTGCATAAATGGAGTTGTTTGATGAGAAGAAGACAAAGAGCCACATGGAACAACAACTTCCTTCGTCGCATATTTAAGATCTCCATAACCAGTGTATGTTGGGAGACTTTCAAAAAATTCATATTCTGTTGGCTTCATCGAAATATGAACAAGAAACTGAAACTTTTCTTTCATAAAATTCCAATCAACATAATCTTCAAAAAATTCATAATAGAAATGGATAAATCCATCGTGAAAATCATTAAGAGATTCATCAGGTGCTTTTATAAGATGCATGATTTTCTTATAAACAGATTTATAATCATACCTGTCGAAGGCGTGCTAAATATCCTTGAAAATATGTTCGAAAGAGTGAATAGAAGTAGTTGGAAATGTGTAACACCATTCCTTAACATGCACTTTGAACGTAAGAATGAACAACCTACAAGCAATATCATCGCAGTGCATATTGTGATGAGAGAAAAATTCAAGAAAGTGAGCGGTGTGCTCAAGAATGGTTGTTCCACCATCGCCATCAAACTTTAGATTTTACAAGTCATTAATTATCCTCGAGGGCGGTTTCAGATTTGCAGTTCTAGAAAAACATGTTGGGGTTAAGATATGGGAAGAAGCCATTTAAAGGATAACGAAATTTCAAATAGACTTCACATGTTTAGCTTGTCATCTAGCCCTCCTTCTAGTGTCAAAAATGTTGATAGTGCTGGACCTGCCGGCATTCAAAGGGGTCTCCCCAATATGTGGTCCCAATTAGAATTCACACCATTTGGAGTCGGAGCCCCATCTAGAGTACGACCCGATTTCGTAAATAGTTGGTTTTAGTGTTATGCCTTGGCTAAAATAACACATAGAATGATGTATTCATGATTTTGGCGAAACAAGTGTATAACTTTGTGAAGGGTCAAGTGCAATGCATGAAAGCCTGTAACACAACGAAGGAAAAGTGAGTGATCCCTTAGAAGCCTGTAATAGTATGCAACTTGAAAGGAACACACGAGCATAAAAAGGGACAATAAGTTAGCCTACAAAATAGCTCATAAGTTAACCATGATGGAAATATACAACAACACACATTCAACAAGATTCATACTAATGCAAACAAAATATTTTATTAGTGTTAGCATAAATGAAATAACATATATTGCAAACATAACAAGAATAATCCTACTATATTCACAACATATGCATTCGGCTCTGAGATTTTATTAAAGTGAAAGTCCAAAACATACATATACAATTGACGAACTACTAGTCCTAATAGTGGAACATGAAGCCAACACCTTCTCCTCCAAAGAAAGATACTCCCTCTATGCTACGGAGAAGCCAAGGCTCTAAAAAAAAATTCCAAGATCCTGATCCTAAGCCAAAATCCCAACCAAAATCCATTTACATGATTAATGAGGGTATATTTATAACAAAAGGGGTGCCTATTCATCTCCCTTTATGACTCTTTGACTACCCTCATGACTATTTGACTTTCTTCAACCATGACCTTTAGACTTGATTGGAAAATGAATATTCACATTCCATAATAGACACTTGGAATTTCACTTACAATTAATTTACAAAAAAAATATTACAATATCGCTCATACCCATGTAAGACAAAATTAGGTAGAGTCAATTAGACAACCTAATAAGACAAAACAAGTTAAGCTTGAGTCCGAATTTACTTCTTCAGCAGGAGAAACATAGTGTTGATCTAGATAGGGCCACCAATGTACTTCTGCATATTATTCCTATTCATCTCCAGATCTTCCTTGGTGGCGATCTGCCTGAGCTGGTCCAAGTATTCTTCAACATCCTGCTTGACCTAATCCCCGCGTTTTGCCTCGGTGATTTAGCCAATTCAAAGGATCTTGTGTGATTTCACCATGCAATCCATGCTATTGTATAATCATGCATATGATACCTAAATGGTGGCGATGAATGAGGCGATATGTTTGTTATTTTGGATGATCATCTAAACTTGTGCTTTCTCCAACTCTGCCTATTGCCTTGTTTTCTTTACCAATTTGAATGGTGCCCCTTTGTGTTTCATTGACCACTCATGCACTATAGTGATGGTTGTATGGACAACCTTGAGGGCTTTAACATTATCTTTGCACTTCTGCTACATGTCGTGCAAGAAAACAACTGCTTTATGATGGTGACATGCTCCTCATTAAGGTTCCACATGGATTCTCCCAATGCCGATACTTCACCAAGTATGGTTGCCTTAAGTTCTTCTAGATATATGTGTGTGGGAGATTCTTTCTAGACCTCTTCTTGGAGTTGATCAATTTGTTGCCTTACAGTCTGTAAGTTATTTTCCATCTATCTATTCTTGGCCATGAAATACTCTAGGTTTGACTTGGTAGTGCCTGCGAAGGCTAAGTTGGCTGCAAAAATTGCTTATGTATTTTTCTTGGTATTTGTCACAATTAGCCTTTCTCTAATTAATGCAAGAGATGTAAGATCATTTAGAAAGTGTTTCTTTCTCACTTGTACAATCTTCTTTTGAATCTCATAGTAAGTTCAATTGTACGTATCCATGACCATACCATCATCAAGAGGAATGATTTCCAATTCTTCTCTTGGAGCTTGCTCTTCTGTCGGAGGAGGGGGAAACTAAATGGTGACCTGCTGAGTGTTTGGCATATGATCAACATCTTGGTTTAGTGGCTCTGATTCCACACCCATGTGCTGAATTACAACCCATTTTTAAATTTCTTGAGCAAGTTCCTTCTCCTACACTGTCTACTCTCTTCTTCTAGTAGCCAATTTTTCTCTTGTTCTTTGGCCTATTTCCATGTTGCTTCTTCTTCTTCTTCTTATTCTATTCTCTGTGTTTCTTCTTCTTCTTGTTTCTATGTTTATTCTTCTAATCCTTTCTGCGCTTGTTCTTCCTTCTATTTCAGTTCTTCATCGTACTTCCTCTATTTCCTCCTCTCTTTTTTTTCCGCTATGGCAGCTTTTAGGATGATTGGATCTACTTTCATCTTGTAACTCTACTCTTCCACTAGACTATGTGCAACCTTCCTCTTGCCCGTTTCACACACTGGGTTGTGCCTTCGTGTTTGTTCTTCCTTTTAAATGACTTCCTTCTGAGGAGTAGCCTATGATGTTCCTACAAAGTTGACTCATTTGCAGGATGCATTGTAACAATTCTTCATCTTTTCCTCCTCAATCTTGTAAAATGTTTCGCTTGGCCATTGGAAATGAATCCTCACAGAATGTTCTTTACAAAAATTCCTAGGATGATACGAATTGAAGTCCATTGAATGAAAATTTATCTATCTCCTTGCCTTCGGTGTTTGCAACATTTAAATTCTTAATCTTGTACAATCCAATTTGCAAAGGAATAATGGGCCGAGGTGCTTTCTTCTTCCTATGAAAAAATATTGATAAGCCTATGGAAATATGATAAACAAATTCTTGTGTGATAAAATTGTCGGTGACATACCTCGGTAGAAGATGTGGAGACTTTTGTCCACCAAACACTCTGAGGAAGTGATCAATAAACTTTTCCATTACTCCCTTGCAGCTGCACTCTAACAGTAGCTTGTAGTAAATGTGCATGGTAGTTTCTCTTGGTGACCAGGTCCAATTCATCCCAGGAAATAAATTTCGAGCACATATTGCATCAAACAAATAAGAAGACATGTAGAATCTGGCTTTCGTACCCTTGGGAGGGTTCTTAGCATTAGCACATGAATTATCAACCTTTGAGCCAACAAATTCGACCAATTGAACGATTTTCCTTCATTCACATCTTGATTAATCAAGAATGCCGAACCTTATGGAAAGGTATCAATATTTCTTTGACCATAGATCTGACAACATAAGACTATCAAGTACTAATAAGCCTCCCTGAGATATTTTGCTTTGTAAGTGTTGATGGGCGTCTATCAGAATTTGGAAGGCTTTTTCACTCAACCTTTGATGACATCCTTTATGCTCAAGTAGCTAGTGACTACATAAAAGTGGGAATCCATGTATGATTGCGGCATCGATAAATGATATCTTTGCACTTCTGCTACATGTCGTGTAAGAAAAAACTGCTTTATGATGGTGACATGCTTCTCATTAAGGTTTCGCATGGATTCTCCCAATGCTGATGCTTCACCAAGTATGGATGCCTTAAGTTATTCCAGATATACGTGTGTGGGAGATGCTTTCTAGACCTCTTCTTGGAGTTGCTCAATTTGTTGCCTTGCAACTTGTAAGTTCTTTTCCATCTGTCTATTGTTGGCCATGAGATACTCTAAGTTTGACTTGGTAGAACCTGCGAAGGCTAAGTTGGCTGCAACAATGGCCTATGTATTTTTCCTGGTATCTGTCACAATCACCCTTTCTCTAATTATTGCAGGAGATGTAAGATCATTTAGAAAGTGTTTCTTCCTCGCTTGTACAATCTTCTTCTGAATCTCATCGTAAGTTCAATTGTACGTATCCATGACCATACCATCATCAAGAGAAATGATTTCCAATTCTTCGCTTGGATCTTTCCCTGCTGTCGGAGGAGGGGAAAACTAAACCTACTGAGTGTTTGACATACGATCAACATCTTGGTTTAGTGGCTCTAGTTCCACACCCATGTTTTGAATTACAACCCATTTTTCAATTTCTTGAGCAAGTTCCTTCTCCTATAACTGTTTGTTCTCTTCTTCTAGTAGCCAATTTTGCTCTTTTTCTTTGGCCTATTTCTGTGTTGCTTCTTCTACTATTCTCTGCCTTTCTTCTTCTTCTTGTTTTTGAATTTATTCTTCTAATCCTTTCTGTGCTTGTTCTTCCTTCTGTTTTAGTTCTTCATCCTACTTCCTTTGTTTCCTCCTCTTTTTTTTCCGCTATGGCAACTTTTAGGATGATTGGGTCTACTTTCATCTTGTAACTCTTCTCTTCCGTTGGACTATGTGCAACCTTCCTCTTTCCCGTTTCATGCACTGGGTTGTGCCTTCATGTTGGTTCTTCCTCTGAAGTGAATTAATTTTGAGGTGTAACCTGTGATGTTCCTACAAAGCTGACACGTTTACAAGACATGGATGCATTGTAACAATTCTTCATCTTTTCCTCCTCGATCTTGTAAAATGTCTCACTTGGCCATTGGAAATGAATCCTCACACAATGTTCTTTACAAACATTCCTAGGATCATACAAATTGAAGTCCACTGAATGAAAATTTCTCTATCTCCTTGCCTTCGATGTCTGCAACTTTTAAATTCTTGATCTTGTACAATCCAATTTGCAAAGGAACAATGGGCCATGGTGCTTTCTTCTTCCTATGAAAAAATCTTGATAATCCTGTGGAAATATAATAAACAAAGTCTTGCATGATCAACTTGTCGGTGGCATACCTCGGTAGAAGATGTGGATACTTTTGTTCGCCAAACACTGTGAGGAAGTGATCAATCAACTTTTCCATTACTCCCTTGTAGCTGCACTTTGAAAGTAGCTTGTAGTAAATGTGCATGGTAGTTTCTGTAGTGCCCACTCTAGTTTTCTGACCCTAATATAACATTATCTTAAATACTTTATTTTAGGAGGACCTCAGGTTGAGGATCCGGGCACATGACACTATTATTAGCAATTGAGATATTCATGGTTGTGATGTTTATGAATGCATTCCATTGATATTATGATAGCATGAATGGTTATGTATCTTATCTATCGGTATTCTGATGATTGCAACATTAAATAGTTAAGTTTGGTCTCTATTTGAATTTATGATGATGAGCGTAGTAAAGAATATGTATGCTCTCTACTAAAAGCATGATGATGATAAATTTGATGAATAGGTATATTTCTATTGATGTTATGATGTTGATAGCTTAATGAACATGTATGTTTCCATTGATGTTTAATGATGGTAGCCATGATGGATGTGTCCCCTATGTTGACTACTTTCTTTAGTTCAGGCTTACAATGGACAATGATGTGAATGATTAGGAATTGTTAATGAAGCTATTATGACAATGACTAACATTGAAAAACCTTGTTACTAATGATTATTGAGTATGGCAGGAAACCATCAGAGGCACTCGCATATGACGAGTTGATGACACCTGGTTTGATGAAAATTCATATTATTTTATCTTTGAAAGTCTAAGTCGATCTTGGAATCTGCCATATATGTTTAACTATATTCTGATGATATGTTAATGGTTGCAGGCACAGATTAGTTGCTTGACCGAATGACTCACATATGGGTGATGGGGTTGTACAAGTGGATGGAACTACATGGGAGGGATGGGACAGTGTCCCTGATCTCACCCACTAGCACTCCCATTGTGACTTGGGCTGGAAGGGTTGAAACACCTTCGCCTTGAAGATGACGATGCCATGAGGGCAGGTCCCCAAGTTGGGTCGCTCATGAGGATTTTACCGTGGGGCGCGTATCAAGGCGGAATCCTTGATCCCCGACACCATTAGTCTCACTATAGCAGACAACATAAGAGATGATAGCGGTCTATGATGTTGCACCTATATTTTCCCCTCGTAGTCACTGAATGCTTGAAGGGCAAGTGGTGTAGCACCCTTGGAACTTCAAAGGAATTTCTTGAAGGGTACGACCAACTTGGCACCCTTGGCATCACAAATAAAATGTTAGGCGTGGCACCCTTGGAACTTCAAGGGACTTTCTTGAAGGGCACGACCAACTTTGCACCCTTGACATCACAAATAAATTGTTAGGCGTGGCACCCTTGGAGCTTCAAGGGAAGTTCTTGAAGGGCACGACCCAAACCTGGCACCTTGGAGTCATTAAAAATAAATTAACTAATAAATATAACCAAGAAATGAAAACTAGGTAAATTTACATCAAGGGGAAATGATGTTAGAAACCGAGGTAATTATATCAAAAATAAAACTTGGGTTAAGAGGATCATAGGAAATAATAAAATAGATTACCTTAAAAAAATTCTACCCTTCCCATGTTGGAAAATGCTAGGTAGATTATGTGGTGTAATTAGGTAAAAGGAGAAAGAGGGATATAATTGTAAGGATAAAGATTAATCCTAAACTAATTAAACTTAATTAAGAAAATATGAAGGTGAATTAAAATAAGAATAATAAAATAAATTTAGAGAAATGTAGAGAACCTCCATGTGGCAACAACCAACATAAGAATATACATCTAAGAGATAACCTGAGTTAAATTAGGGAGTAGATTGGGGATAAAATCTTAACTCATTAATGGACTTCAAGTAATGAACACAAATTAAGGAATAAAAAGAGGGGGGATAAAGAGACAACTAGGAGAAGAAATAAGAATCTTGTGAGGTGAGGAAAATATTAGTTTTAAATAAAAAGTTAAGTAAATAATTTTGGGTGACCCTTGATGAGAGAGTGACACATGGGTAGGTGAATAATCAAGCTATTAAATTAAAAAAAAATATATAATTATGCATGACATGCCAAGTGTCATCTATGAGGACTCTTATAAAAGAAGGGGCAAGCCATGGGAGAGAGGAATTTTGGAAACCCTATTGTTGGATGGAGGAGATGATGTCAAAGCAGTGATTACGATCCTATAGTGAGTTTGGTGAGGTAGAGGATTTTAGAGAGGGGACTCTTGAGCCAAGGAGTGCTCTCCTCTACCAGCTATTGCAATTCTCCATTGTACAACCCCATTGCAGCTCGGGGGTCCGCGGGGAAGAAGAGTACCCAAGGAGTAGGCTGGGAGGTTAACCGGTGGGTCATCGCATTCGGATCAAGTACATCGCCATTTATTCACGGAGGTTTCCGACAACAAAGGAATACTAGCAACAGCAAAGCAAACGGAGTCTCGTCTTCTGGTGAACGGTACATATGTGTTGCAATACTATTTTGGTCTTAGTTAAATGTATGTAAATGTTATGATATGTTTCTTGAAATGAATTCCTAATGTGTTTCTCTTCTAGTTGCTTTTTGTTGTGATTTAAAAAAAAAGGATATGTATATAGTCTGGATATGGTCCTTACACTTGGTATCAGAGCACAAGTTGAACCCTTGAGGCCTATGGGCCCATGCATGCATAACTAGTTTTGTTTGCTATATGTGGGTATTTCTCTAAAATCAAATTACTCAAGTTTCAAAAAAAAAAAAAAATAAAATTTACTCTTTTTTTTTTTTTTCTAATTCGAAATGTTAGTAAATTTATTCTTTTCCACTGTGGATATCTTTTACGAATCCAACCACAAACATGAATCAGGTAATTTGTAAAAAGTGACTTCCTATAACTTAGATGACAAATCCGTGATCATCCAGATAAGGCGAACCTTCAGCGTCAGTTATTTCTTTCTCTGGTATATATGGCCCATCAGTTTAGGCTTCGTTAGCATAGTACAAATCGAGGGTCGAGCATTAATCAGAATTAATTGGATGGATATGGTGAATGATTGAGTGGCATGGCAGAGTTTTTAAAATACAGCGTACGACACATCATACTGCTTTCAAAGTGAAGCAACCCCTTCATCGGGCTTGCCAGAATTTAGCATACAGAGTATGATGTGTGTGTACATTTACAGTTTCCTTCTTTGATTTTTTTAAAACAAATCGACCATATGTGGGGATCGAACCCACGACCTACATCCCAGCAATCGTCATTTCGTAATCCACAACCTTCAATTCTCAGAGATTTATAACGTGAGAGCCGCACAACAAATCGACCACAGTGGGAGTCGAACAAATGACCTGTTGATCCGAAGTCGAATGCGCTAATCCACTGCGCTATATCTTCACAATGTTTGGTAATCGGCACCAGCGTTGGAAACATGGGATATTTTAGGCTGTTTCATGGAAATAACACTCTTCTGGGGAGTAGTCTGATACATCTCAGGATAGTTCCTCTGTGTGATTTTGCCCTGTATTTTTACTCACTCCAACGAATATTTACTGAGAAAGGACTTCACGGTTTTGCCTTGTACGCACAGCAAAAGGAAACAAACTCATATGCTCAACCCAAAATAAAATACGTCCCATTTTAGAGTATGCTGTCCAGAACTCGTTTTATCAGGAGTTGATGATGTTGCTCGTGGACAGGGAGAAAACTTATTCCTTCTAGTTTACAAACTCAGCTGCAGGCATCTCAATAATGAACCAGTCCCTTTCTACACAACTCTAACTCCACAACTCAATTGAAAGGTATATCTTGAACAAAACTCGGACAAAAAGAATAAGAGAACTAGTCCTCTTCCATCTGCGATTGTGAGATTCCTCCTTGTGAAATGGCTCCAAGAAGTACTGATTTTTTTTTAGTTAATGCATCTTTTCCAGTGAAACATTTAATCAAACAGTTTGAGAACAATGTGCTATGGGTATACTTAATTTAAGTTGACTCCAGATGAGAAGCATAGAACCCAGATGACTGGTACTACTCCTGCAACATATCTGGGTATATTAGATGATTTGGTGAAGAACGCCAACTCTACAACAGTGAACATATATTCAGAAATTAATTCCATGTGCGCAGTTCTTCCATATGGCTTGATAACCAGAAATACCTCCTCCCTTTCGGCAGCTTCAAAACCCACCATAAGATGGGTTGTCTTATCACCCCTCAAAACTCCAGTTCCAACTCTTATGAAGGTTGGTACGCACAGATTTTGGAGGTTGCTTTGTTCAGCTGGCAATGAGAGCTAACTCATCCTTCATAGCTAAATAACTCGACCTCTTAACTACTAAGAATCGACCCACAAAAAGGGAGATGACAACACCCTCTTTCCTGGAATGAAACTCGGTCAATGGTACACAGAAACCGAGTCTTCTTTCAGAGACATACGATGAAGCTCTCCGACATCTTTATCTTGGTAGCCCTCTGCAAATTGAACGGAAATTCTATGAGAATTTTACCATGCATCCTCTAAATCCAAAACTGATGAGAAGGGGATCACATTAAAACTAATTTGTGTTCTCCGGCCTACGATATGGCACATAGCGATGGTCTTTGGCTGCATTTTTGCGTCTTCTCTTGGAGAGGAAAGCTTCAAGTTTGCCACTGGCCTTAAGAGAATCATATTTTTCTGTAAATTATATTTATGCTTCCTTTTCTGGTGAAAATTAACAAAACCAATAAATGGCAGGACTCTCATATCCTTACGTCTCATCATCCAATCTTCCACTTGGACTCTCTTCTCAAAAACATTCATTGTGAAAAGATGAAACGATAGTTTTTAATTTTTAAAACTGCAGATGGCAATGATTAATAAATAAATAAATAATAGTTACCAAAACCACAACGTATCAAGTTTTCATCATCCAATGAACATTCCCTTTTAATCCAAATTAAAACAATTACGTCTTCAAAGATTTTCTTCGTCACAATGGACCTCTGATCTCATGCTTTGATGGAGTTAGTGACAGTTTATTAACTGCTTTAAATTTTCCGGAAAAGATGGCGTGGCAAGATAAGAACCTGCAAAGAGACAACTGCGGTGGAATTCAGGGAAGAATTTATTATCATAGGCTAGTAACACCAAGGCATTGACAACTGACACCCTCAAGGATATTCTATTCTTCTTGTTATCCTTTGCCGCATTTCCAGCCAATTCAAGAACCTCTGTTGTGAGATACTCCATAACGGCTGTCAGATACGCAGGAACTCCCATGCCGACTCGCTGAGCATACCTGCCCTTCTTGAGGTGCCTTCAAATTCTTGCAACAGAGAATTGAAGGCCGATTTTGTGGATTTGGAGACTAACTTCTTTTCTCCTCGCCTTCTCCCACCCGCACCTTTCCCAGAACTATCCTTTGAAGAATCCATGACCACCGCCTCTCAGATTAGTTTAACTCTGATTAAAAGTTCTTAATAAAACAGAAAACCCCAAACGATGCTTGCACCTGTGCACACTGACGAATAAGCTGCAAGAAGCAGAGTGCGAGGCTATATAGTTCTCTGCTGAGAGTGCAGGCACCATCTCAAAGTCGTTGCCCCGAAGGATATTATTCCAGAAAAGGCTACTGAAATAGCCCTCAGATTTTTCAACTCAGATTTTTGAGGTATAAAGGTCGTTTTCTTTTTTCACTGCTTCTTTCTCCTTTTTCTTATTGTTCAGACAATTTTGAAGAATGTTTCTTGCCATCCTGCACCTTTCGCAATTGATTATCAATCCAAGACAAGTGTTTTTCTATTTCTCCAACAGCCTTAGGGTCCTCTGATGATTTTAACATCTTCTGAAGCTTCTCTCGCTCTTTAGGAAGCTCTTCATCAAAGATAAAACTATATTTTTCTGAACCTGCCTTCTTCAAATTGCCACATTGTTATGAAACCAGCTCAAGAAAAGATAGAAAAGATAGATCCACGCCTTAGAATTCAGCCTCTTCGAGGGGGAAACCTCCTTTACATTACATAAATGAACAATTCTTGGATGATACAAATGAAAATACCTCATTTCTATATATAGGAGTCTAAGTGGTCCTAATACAATCAAAGCCTACATAACAATAATATTGTAGGGCACAACAGTAACAATGGTGGGCTTCTATGTGGCATAATAGTAACAATATGGGCACTACATGAGTACATCAATATAATAAGTGGGTTATATTAATAACAATAAGGGGTTACACTAGTAGTATAGGGGCCTAACATGCCCCTCTCCTTCAAAAAGCGTTGTCCTCAACGCTTGAGTAGTTCTTGATGCTTCTATATAAAATTCTTGTCCTCCCATGTGGAATATTCAGTGGGTAAGTTCTTCCACTTGATGAGATACTCTGAAATTGATCGATTTCGTAGCTGTCGGGTTCTTGTTTCTATGACTGCTCCAGGTTCCAATATGATTTTTCCTTCCTCTTCAATTTCTGGCAATATTGCTTGAATTGGGATCTTTTGCAACTTTTGAATAAGTCGCCATACTTCTTCGTTCTTCTTCCATTCATCCATTGCTTCGTTTATCCAATTTGGTTGGATAATATAAATAGCACAAAACAATGCTTCCACATCCTCATCCTTGAAGCGTCTTCCCATTCGGTAAGGTCGCCATTTTTTAAGTGCATGTAGTATTGCCAACATTTCCTTCTCATAAATAGCTTGCTTGAGATGTAGCAGTAAAAATACCCAATCACTCACATCAAAACATTTTTCACTACGATGTTGATCTACCTGTTGTTTCATTTGATTTTGCACCGAAGTGGCGTTATCCTTTAAAAGTTGGAGAACTTGCTGTTGATGCTCGATATGATCTTTCTCTACTTGAACCTTTTTCTTCTTGATATGTCCTTGTATCTTTTGAGGAGTGGTAATTTCTTCCAGTCCTTTACAAGATATGGTCAGATTCATTTCTTGATGCTCGATGTGATCTTTCACTTCTTGAACATTTTTCTTCTTGATGTGTCCTTCTATCTTGATAGTTTGAGGAGTGGTAATTTCATCCATTGAATTACAAGATATGGTTGGATTCATTTCTTCTTTCTCGATGTGATCTTTCACTTCTTGCACCTTTTTCTTCTTGATATGTCCTTCTATCTTGAGAGTTTGAGGAGTGGTAATTCTTGCCAAGGCTTTACAAGATATGGTCTGATTCATTTCTTCTTTCTCTAGGGTGGTGTCCTGACGTATATCCTCTTCTTTTGATGTTTCTTGATCCTTTTCTTTCTCCTCTTCATATTCTATGTAAAATAATTTCTTCTCATCACACCTATGACCTTTAGTGCATTTGCTATCACAATTGTAACAAAGCCCTTTTTCTCTTTTTTCTTCCAATTGTTGTGGTGTAACCCTTGTAGGTTGTGGAAGGCTGGGAGAAACAACACTTCCATCTTTATAGTTGTGAGGGGTATGCTTCCTGGTTTCCATAATTTTGCTTTCCATTATGTCACAAATCCCTTTTACTCTTTCCAATTGTTGTGGTGTTGCTCTAAAGAAGGTGTTGCTCTTTATATCCTCATAATGTGCTATCATTTCCTCCGTGAAAATTGACCACGTAACAAGTTTTTTACGAGAACAAAGCCCTTTGTACCATAAAAATTGATCTGGTTCTAAATATGAAGATGCAATACATACCTTTTGTAACAGTTGTACACCATGTATATCAAAATATTGCTCCATCTGAAGTATCCAATTTACCGGATCCTTGCCATCAAACTTCCTCATCTTGCTTTTTCTTGATTTTAGGAGATCTACCTTGAAACGACTATAACTCTGTACTTTCGGATCTTTAAGTTCTGAACGTGTGACCTGTAGTAGCCCTCTTGGTCCTATTTCCAATGCCACAAGTCTGATCCAAATTGGATTCTCCAAGAAAAAGTTATGCACAATCTCCCGCAGTGACCTTCTTACGAAATTTCAATCCGATGCTCAGAAATAAAGTTATGACGATTTTCCCCAGGTCACCTGTTTTGAGTGTAATTCAGGAGTCTGCAAAAAGACCAACATCCGCAGATCATATCTCCGAAAATGTCGCGCCAAAAGATCTGAAATTCGGACCCAAGGTTCAGCGCCAATTCTTCTCAAATGGGGTTTTTTTTCAACTTCTGAGACGTCACAGAAAAAAAGTTATAGCGCAAATGCCACGATGACCTATTTTGAGCAGCGAAACCCTAGAATCCAAAGCTCTGATACCAAATGTTATGAAACCAGCTCAAGAAAAGATAGAAAAGATAGATCCACGCCTTAGAATTCAGCCTCTTCGAGGGGGCAACCTCCTTTCTATATATAAATGAACAATTCTTGGATGATACAAATGAAAATACCTCATTTCTATATATAGGAGTCTAAGTGGTCCCAATACAATCAAAGCCTACATAACAATAATATTGTAGGGCACAACAGTAACAATGGTGGGCTTCTATGTGGCATAATAGTAACAATATGGGCACTACATGAGTACATCAATATAATAAGTGGGTTATACTAATAACAATAAGGGGTTACACTAGTAGTATAGGGGCCTAACACACATAAAGACTCGAATCTTGGATCTCGAACTACCTTTTTGGACCTTGAACAACTTCCCTAAGCCTTCCAACAGGCTTCTTGCTGCTCATTTCCATAGGTCTGTTTTTGTTAGCTCTTGAGGGTTTGGCATCATGCTTGAATTTAGAAAGGGTTGATTCTCGACCATCAGAGCGCACTTTCTGAAGCTCTTCAAATGGAATGTTTGCAAGATGCTCTTGTAACTCCTCTTCTTCCGAATCAAAATCTTGATTTTCTTCATCTGAAAGGTTATTTCTATTCTCTTCTTCTGAATTAGCATCTTCACTATCTTTGTCCGAAGCTAATTGTGGAGCTTCGTCATCATCCTTCATTCTCGATGTATGGTCATGTCCCATCAACTTCATATTTCTTTTTTTCATTGCTTTAAATTTCTACCTATTACCCGTTTTTTTTCAGGGTGGCTTTGTCTAATGGGATGCTGTCGGCCGTCTATACAAACCACTGTAGTTTTGACAGACGATACCAACAGTAGGTGTGTATATTATTTGCGCATACTCCACAATATTATCAATTAAAACCTCCCAAAGCACACATTTCTGGGAAGCTTTTTTTTGTAAGAAATAATTCTTGTTAACAAACTAGGCTTTCAATTCTTGAATGGGACAGTCTTGTAATCAAATCTTCTGTAATCAACAAGAACTCGGAGCGGTGGTGAGACCGTGGGTAGGTCATCAATTTTCTTTAATTAGGAAGAATTTAAATTTAGACGAGTAACCCAGCATCTACCGCTTAACTTGTATGTATTATTCAATTTCAGTGCGGAGTGTCTGTAACTACAATTACGGTATATCATCTATTTCCTTTAATCAGGGAGCATTTAAATTTTTGATAGACGAGTAACCCATCATTTGCCGCTTAATCTGTATGTATTTGTAGTTAATTTCGGCGGGGCTGTGATCACGCGGAGTGTACTGTAATTACATGATGTCATAATTTTTCTTTAATCAGGAAGCATTAAATTCTTTTGAGAGACGAGTAATGCGCCATCTGCCACCTAATTTAAATATATTTACAATTAATATCGGCGTAGCTGTGACACGAAGTGTCTGTAGCTATTATTTAATGAAAAAAAAAAAAAAAAACTAGACGGCACCCTTGCATACATCTGAAATTTTATGAACTGTTGAAAGTCCACCAAATCTGTAATGTGAATAGTTACTGAAACACACCAGATTCTCTAATAAAACAGATTTACAGCCATGCATCATGAGTATAATCTGAGACAAGTAAAGATACCTGCCAAGGTCCACCAAGAAGTGAGTATACCCACCATACGCTATAGAGAGTTTGACTATGCAATTGGCAAGGAACCCGTTCAATCATACCCGCCCGTTTCATCATACAAAGTGAAAGTGAAACTTTCATCCCTACCTCACTTACATATGCGGAACACAGAGTTCCTACAGCAGCCTCGCTCAATAGGTCTGTTCCTCCTAGCTGATCAATTGCTTTTGGGTTGCGAAGGCAGTACTATAATTGTTATAAGCATAACCTCTATAGCTTATATGGTATGAGTATGAGCTGTCTTATCCGTAGTAAGAGTCTTAGTCTGAAGGATGTGGCTATATTCTAGAAAGATAGGTATGCTAGGCAGGTAAGGTTGGGTAAGTAGGTTAGGCAGATAGGGATATAGGCCAGATAGATAGATAGAGCTAGCTGTGGTCTAGATGTGTATAGCTAGCTAGAAGGTAGGATGGGTATGGAGATAGAGTGAGTATAAGGGTCTGAGTATAGGTGTTATAAGCGGTATAAAGTTGATTAGTATGAGATTTTATGGAGGGTTAGTATGCTTCCTTGATTGAATGAAGTCAAGATTGCATGCTAGTTGGCAGAGTACGTTTTGTTGCTTGATTGATTATACTAGAGTCTGTGTTCCAACCTTGTTCCATCTTTAGAAAGTCCATCAACAATCCTATTCCCATCCCTGTGGATATGTGAGAAAATTTATAGAAGAGAATGAATGATATTATACAGTTATTGTAATGTGAAATTACTCATTGTTATTTTCTTCCACATTCATTGAATAACTAGTAGGGAATCTCCAAGGATTTGAATGTTTTATGCATTAGCGACAACCTCATGAGTCAGTCTCTGGACCAATATGAAAACCATTAATTCACAATAATTAATTGTTTCTTGGCCAATGCATATTTTGAATTAATTTTTGAAGCTATGTCCAAATATTTTAAAATACCAATGTTAATATATCTAGACTAGTTCTTTGTGATGTTATGATTTGTGACGTTATGCTTTATGACATTAGGAACAAAATTCGTTTTATATGAAAGTTGAGATTTGCATTTCTTTGTGACATTATGCTTTATGACGTTGGGAACAAAATTCATTTTATATGAAATTTGAGATTTCCATGTTTAGATTTATGCAACATGAATTACAATAAACTTAAACATGGGTTTCAAAACAACTTAGAATATTAGTAGGGTGTTTTTTTTTTAAAGGTAAGCATTTTAATCAATATTGAGGGAAGATATAAAAGTATTCTAGAGAATAAAATCGTGGTTCATAAAATTGCTCTTATAACGAAAATTATGAAGTTATAAAAATAGTTTTGGTATTTTTATAAAAATATATATAGTATAGCACTGGTCCATACGATTTGCACCTCAAACATACTCATTTTATGCTAGACACTACTATAATTTGAAAACTATTCCAAGAGTGAGAAGCTTTCTAGATAAACATTACAAATTTAATTCTATAAAAGTACTTGATTTTTGCAAAATCATTTATTAATAATCAATAAAAATTTGGACCAAATCTATGAAGACACTAAATATCACTGGCAAGTACCAATGGGACCCTTTCAATGAATTTAACCAATTGAAAAAGAAGCTTTATTTATGAATTAATGGATTATGGAATTTATTTTACAATTTCTAATACACATATTGAATTGCTAAAATTAAAGAATTGGAGACTTTGCTTAGGGTGGTATTGAAACATACAGTTGAGAAGCACTCATCCTTAAAATGCACTGGTCAATGCACATGTTTGCTTAATATATTTATAACAATTTAATGATTAACAATCACCAGAAATTAATAACAATAAAATAAAACATACAAATAAGTTTGACTAATGAAACTAGTTCCATATCATTTCAATAAGTTGTCTTTTCATCGTATAATACCAAAAACTTAATCTTGACTTCGTCATACGCAAATTTTCTTGGTCTAGGCTTTATGAGTGGTTGGATGTGAAGCATTTTAATGCTCTAACCATAATCAAGCCATTCTTTTAAAAATTAATAACAAGTTAAAAGTGCCACATTATAAATTGACATATGGAAATTATGTTTTATGTAGTAATATCTTGGTTAAATTTAATATTTACATCAATTGTATAAGTTTTTTTTTATTATATATTGGTATGTATTAAAGAGAAGTCAATAATTAAATATTGATTGCAAAAGGATGTTTCTTTTTATGGGTACATGAAAAATTAGGAGTGTGTTTTAAAATATTATTAAATTAATTTGTGTTGAAATTGTTAATAATAATTTGAATTAAATTATAGTTTTCATAAATACAGTGATTGATATAAAAATATATTATAATTGGGATATCATATTTTCAATAGGTTGCTATGATCATTTGATAATTTATGCATGAGTAAGTGAAGTGGAGTGGTCACTGGTCACAAGTTGTGATCACTTAAAAGTATCCTTGGGTTTTCTTTGAAAAAGGTTGGGATCTTTCTTTGGAGATAAACTTGAGCGATAGCAAGGATGTCACTATCTCTTTCTTGATAGGTGAGGTGTGGTAGGTGTTATAACCAATTTGATTCCTCTTGATAGTTTTTATGTAGCTAAAACAAAATTTTCCCACATTTGCAAATAGAAGACAACTTCCTCGGATTGGGAAGTATGTTTTTGTTTGATAGGCATAACTTCCTTATTTAGAGTATTCTTCTTTATGCCCAATTCAATGCTCAATATATTATTGACTGCATGTTTAGATTCTTCCATTGCTAGGTCACGTGCCACATCATCTCTAACTAGTTGAGACACTAACATCATTACTTACTAGGATATTATCTATAAGTAAGTAATGTGGTGATGTTTCAAAGAGTTTCTTGGTTGGATGAACTCCTAGGAACTATTCATGGAACACTACATCTTGACGCACAATCACTTGCTTTGTAATGTATCTAATTATTTATTTATTTACAATTGCTAATAAGAATATTTTAATTTTTAGCACTTTTGACATCAAAGTCCTTCATCTTTTACTAGCTTGTGAGCTTAAGTTCACCATTTGAATTTCTTATCCTTACTTGTCCACCTCTTTCGACATTTTTCCGCCTATGGCCTAAATAAAATTTTAGGGAATATACTGACAAGGGTCCAAAATGGCACTTATTGAGATATTGGGGAAAATATTGCAGAATTATCAAAAGGGATAACTTAGAATTTAAAACTTTTTGAAAAATATCAAACGTATGGATAATTTATACGATCTTTTCTTCTACGACAATATTATTGCAACATCTATGACAGTGAACTCTACCATATGCAATGATGATCATACAAATCACTTTGTGTACCCGACATTGTCACTTATAGCGTCATGTAGACGTAGTTTGAAATGAACGACTATAATTGGAAGCTACATGAGTACAATGAGTGGACGACTTTACTTGGTTGAAAACATAATATATTAATTGCACCATGAGATGAATTTTGATTGTGATTATCCTACCCTTGTCTTGTTATTTCTTAGTCAAAAAAAAAGAATTTTGTTTTTTCTCTGCAATGTTCCACAGATATAGTCCTTTAGTTATAACGGAATTCATGGTATAGATACCTTGGGAAAATTATAGCTTGCCCACCAGAAGGTTAGCAAGATTTTCAGGAAGGGTTCTTAGGATATGTGTCGTCGTTTTTCCTTTATGTTCTAAGGACTTCGGGACGAAGTCCATTGTTAAGAGGGGGTGTATGTAGTGCCCACTCTAGTTTTCTGACCCTAATATGACATTATCTTAGATACTTTATTCTAGGAGGACCTCAGGTTGAGGATCCGGGCACATGAAACTATTATTAGCGATTGAGATATTCATGGTTGTGATGTTTATGAATGCTTTCCATTGATATTATGATAGCATGAATGATTATGTATCTTATCTATCGGTATTCTGATGATTGCAACATTAAATAGTTAAGTTTGGTCTCTATTTGAATTTATGATGATGAGTGTAGTAAAGAATATGTATGCTCTCTACTAAAAGCATGATGATGATAAATTTGTGGAATAGGTATATTTCTATTGATGTTACGATGTTGATAGCTTAATGAACATGTATGTTTCCATTGATGTTTAATGATGATAGCCATGATGGATGTGTCCCCTATGTTGACTACTTTCTTTAGTTCAGGCTTACAATGGACAATGATGTGAATGATTAGGAATTGTTAATGATGCTATTATGACAATGACTAACATTGAAAAACCTTGTTACTAATGATTATTGAGTATGGCAGGAAACCATCAGAGGCACTCGCATATGACGAGTTGATGACACCTGGTTTGATGAAAATTCATATTATTTTATCTTTGAAAGTCTAAGTCGATCTTGGAATCTGCCATATATGTTTAACTATATTCTGATGATATGTTAATGGTTGCAGGCACAGATTAGTTTCTTGACCGAATGACTCACATATGGGTGATGGGGTTGTAAAAGTGGATGGAACTACATGGGAGGGGTGGGACAGTGTCCCTGATCTCACCCACTAACACTCCCATCGTGATTTGGGCTGGAAGGGTTGAAACACCTTCGCCTTGAAGATGACGATACCATGAGGGCAGGTCCCCAAGTTGGGTCGCTCATGAGGATTTTATCGGGGGGGGGGGCGCATCAAGGCGGAATCCTTGATCCCCGACACCATTAGTCTCACTATAGCAGGCAACATAAGAGATGATAGCGGTCTATGATGTTGCACCTATATTTTCCCCTCGTAGTCACTGAATGCTTGAAGGGCAAGTGGCATGGCACCCTTGGAACTTCAAAGGAATTTCTTGAAGGGCACAACCAACTTGGCACCCTTGGCATCACAAATAAAATGTTAGGCGTGGCACCCTTGGAACTTCAAGGGACTTTCTTGAAGGGCACGACCAACTTTGCACCCTTGACATCACAAATAAATTGTTAGGCGTGGCACCCTTGGAGCTTCAAGGGAAGTTCTTGAAGGGCACGACCCAAACTTGGCACCTTGGAATCATTAAAAAAAAATTAACTAATAAATATAACCAAGAAATGAAAACTAGGTAAATTTACATCAAGGGGAAATGATGTTAGAAACCGAGGTAATTATATCAAAAATAAAACTTTGGTTAAGAGGATCATGGGAAATAATAAAATAGATTACCTTAAAAAAATTCTACCCTTCCCATGTTCGAAAATGCTAGGTAGATTATGTGGTGTAATTAGGTAAAAGGAGAAAGAGGGATATAATTGTAAGGATAAAGATTAATCCTAAACTAATTAAACCTAATTAAGAAAATAAGAAGGTGAATTAAAATAAGAATAATAAAATAAATTTAGAGAAATGTAGAGAACCTCCATGAAGCAACAACCAACATAAGAATATACATCTAAGAGATAACCTGAGTTAAATTGGGAGTAGATTGGGGATAAAATCTTAACTCATTAATGGACTTCAAGTAATGAACACAAATAAAGGAATAAAAAAGGGGGGATAAAGAGACAACTAGGAGAAGAAATAGGAATCTTGTGAGGTGAGGAAAATATTAGTTTTAAATAAAAAGTTAAGTAAATAATTTTGGGTGACCCTTGATGAGAGAGTGACACATGGGTATTAATCAAGCTATTAAATTAAAAAATATATATATATAATTATGCATGACATGCCAAGTGTCATCTATGAGGACTCTTATAAAAGAAGGGGCAAGCCATGGGAGAGAGGACTTTTGGAAACCCTATTGTTGGATGGAGGAGATGATGTCAAAGCAGTGATTACGATCCTATAGTGAGTTTGGTGAGGTAGAGGATTTTAGAGAGGGGACTCTTGAGCCAAGGAGTGCTCTCCTCTACCAGCTATTGCAATTCTCCATTGTACAACCCCATTGCAGCTCGGGGGTCCGCGGGGAAGAAGAGTACCCAAGGAGTAGGCTGGGAGGTTAACCGGTGGGTCATCGCATTCGGATCAAGTACATCACCATTTATTCACGGAGGTTTCCGACAACATAGGAATACTAGCAACAACAAAGCAAATAGAGTCTCGTCTTCTGGTGAACGGTACATATGTGTTGCAATACTATTTTGGTCTTAGTTAAATGTATATAAATGTTATGATATGTTTCTTGAAATGAATTCCTAATGTGTTTCTCTTCTAGTTGCTTTTTGCTGTGATTTAAAAAAAGAAGAAAAAAGGATATGTATATAGTCTGGATATGGTCCTTACACTTTCTCTTGGTGACCAGGTCCAGTTCATCCTAGGAAATAAATCAATTGCACATATTGCATCAAACAAATAAGAAGACATGTAGAATCTGGCTTTCTTACTCTTGGGAGGGTTCTTAGCGTTAGCACATGAATTATCAACATTTGAGCCAACAAATTCGACCAACTGAACGATTTTTCTTCATTCACATCTTGATTAATCAGGAATGCCCAACCTTCTAGAAAGGTCTCAGTATTGCTTTGACCATAGATCTTACAACATAAGACTATCAAGTACTAATAAGCCTCCTTGAGAGATTTGGTTTTGTAAGTGTTGTTGGGCATCTATCAGAATTTGGAAGGCTCTTTCAATCAACCTTTGATGACATCCTTTATGATCAAGTAGCTGGTGACTACATAAAAGTGGGAATCCATGTATGATTGCGGCATCGGTAAATGATACATAAGATGGTAATCGTGTGCCAGGAAAAAGGCAAGCCTTTGTCCACTGGAACTACTGAGAGTCATGGTATTGTTATTGTATGTGACAATATCCAACTGACAATGTCTGCACATGGAAAAACTGGCACTTACATGCAATCTTGTGTAATCCTGACCTTTGGACATTAATGTACACCTATCGGCCTTCAAGATCTTCTTCGAAGATTTTTGTTGAGAATACCTCATTCACCTTCTGCCATGTAATGTATGAATATTTCTCTATAAAAAACTAAGTTTCTGAGAAAAATAGCAAGTTCAATGGAGTACTCTCAATTGGCTCTCTAATGCTGCTTTATGTAGTCTCTTTTGAGATAGATCTCTTAGGAGCCATAGTGACATTAATTGATCAACAAAAGTGCTAAAAATGCAGCACATGTATGAGAGAAATGCACTCATGGTAAACATAAATTAGCTCAAGCAAAATGATTCACAAATAAAGATCGAAGAAACAACCACAAGACTGAGAGGGAAAACTGTGCAATTCATGCGCTAAGGGAAGAGACTACCCTCATGAACTACACATTGCATAGTATCAACAGTCAATGGAGATGCTTGAGGCTTGAGACTACGCCATGCACTGTCTCAGCCTGGGTAGACTGAGGGAGAGACTGCACATTGCGTAGTCTCGGTGGCCAAGGATAGGTTTGAGCCCTAGAACTGCACAATGTGCAGTTGGGAAAGCTAGGGACTGTGCATTGTGCAGTCTCAAGGGTCAAGCTTGAGGCTTGAGTCTTTGTTATAGCTACAACAACCCCCCATTTAGTTATTTTCTTTTTTCATATTAAATGGGGACCCTTCCCTTATTTTATCTTCATCTCATTTAAAGATTGCCTTTGGTCTTATTTTGCATTTGCATTTAGTGACGTTTTCTTCATTGACCCTTTTCTCACAAGAACAACATTTGTATCACGGCTCCCATTTTTCCACATTACTTCACATTTCGCATTGTATTTCACTAGATTGTCATTCTCCCCAAGAAATTTAGTACATGGCGTCACATTCAAAATTGGTCAAGTTATTGGTTTCCATCACATCCCTTGGCATATCTACATTAATACAAGACTATCACATTAGTTAATTATATTGAAAATACATCTTGTACATAAAATCATTTCTATTTTTCGTAAATAACACTACAATTATTTTTAGTATCAAAGTATTAAAGCTTGTATTATATTGTGTAATTGTATTATATTATGTTACATTAAATTGTGTGTAATTTTATATATGACATTTTTTTGTCTTACATATATTAAGTGCCAACGAAACAAAATTGGATGAATAATAGACATGCCTATCCCATTGTGTATTAATTCTTAAATATTAGAAGTGTTGTAGGTTACTTAAGGCCTACATATAAAATATTTATCATAAAACACTTTTTGAAACATCATTAGTTAAAGGAATTAAAAAAATTTCTCATGAAAACTAAATGTGAAATTGCGTTGTTAAACGGCTCAACGTTATTGCAACGTAATGGTTCATGACAAACGTGCCCTCCCACGATCAATGGAGAGGGAGGTAGATGCAGTGTCAGAGAGGCAACGGTAGCCAGTGGCGCACTCAGAGGTCAGAATGCAGATGGGAGTTGTCTATAATGCGACTTTTTGAGATTCGGTGACGGAATCCGCGGAAGAAATTGAGAGGAAATCATGATTTTTTGCAGTTAAAATGGTTTTTTAACTGCATATTCGGATTCAGCACCCTGGAAAACCCCTGGGACGCTTTCATTGTGCAGAAATTAGCTATCAAACTTGGATTCCGATAAATCACTGCCGGATTTTCACCGGAAAAAATGGCCGGAAAGGCTTTCAAAAAGTCGCGTTAAAGACTACGTCATGCAGATGTAGTGGGCAGCACAGAGAGTATGCTCAAGAGAAAAACACATGGAGGAAGAGAAGCATAACACACACAATGGTGGAACACGCAAAGGAGGCAGAGTATAGAAGCTCATAATTCTTTATAAAGGGTTTCGAAAAAACTAATATACGTAGACACAATGAACTAAGTAGTCAAATTAGCTTGTTGGAGGGTTCAAATTCATTTTGCTGAGTTTGAACTGGTTTGCTTGGGGCGCGTAGATGGCATCTTGTTGTCCACACCATGCTTCTGTATAGTAAGATTTTGTGACTTTGGTACCTCTGTTTTTGCATATTTATATGCATTTTTGTAAATGAAAAAACGATAATGATGTTTTTTTGTGTCATATAATGTTTTAAATAAGATTTGTTTATAAGATGGATAATTACTTATTTTTCTTTACAAATTTTACCTAGTGTTGTCTTATATTAAGTGGAGAAGATTATTCTCTTTGCTCGTATAAAGTTTATAATTAACTCATTATAAATTTGATCTTAGGTATGTAAGTAAGGTCATCTTGATAGATTCTTATCAGGGTTATTTTGTTTATGTTTATGCTAAAAGACATGCATAGATCTACAAATTGCTTTGGGATTTGTGAGTGAACCTTCATCCTAAGACCAAACACATTTTTTCTCCCTTTCAATTTGAAACACTTTACCTCTTAGCTAGGGATAAAATTATCCTATGCTTAGTCAAGGTAATTTTCCTTTCATTTTCGTTCACATCATAAAACTAGTTTGATTTATTTCTTTTTATTTTTTTAAGACTCCTTGCGAAGGTGAAAGCCTCATAGTGGCTTCATTGAGCCCTCATTTTAGTCAAATCATTAAGGATCATCTCACCTAGACATTATCATACAAATTACTCCTTTTCCCTTTGGTCTGTTACTTTTGAATAACCATCACTCATAAATGGATTGAAGGTCATTCTTGTGCATATTGTACATACTTGTTAAGCTAACATTAACTAGGTTAACTTAGGTTAGTCCTAGGACACAGGTAACAGAAACCCATTTGAACTAGTTAGGACTGCTATCGCAACAAAAAAGAGTCTAATTGGGACTCTGACAGGGAAATTTCTCACGTGTTGAGCCACAACATCTCTAGGCATCAACAATCTTGTAGTTGTGAAATGCGTAGTTGAACATGACATTTGCTGGCCAAGTAATGCGCAAATTTGCCTAGGAAGGGGATGGGAAAGTGTCAGATCTGAGTGATAGTGCAAGTAAGAGTGCATATTTGACTAAGGGAAATATAGATCAGTGAAAATCAAGTGCACAAGATCAACTTGCAAAACAAAAAATAACATGCATAGGGAGTTTCCGAAACAACAACCACTAATGGGTAAAAACAAGAAGCTGATGCAACACTTGTAGAAAGCGAATGACGGACCGAACCAACACTTGTACAAGCTAATATAAGTTAAAACGCCAATAAATATGAAAATAAAAAATCAAAACAACACTCAGAAAAGTGAAACAATAAAAAGAGACAGAAAGAGCGAAAAAGGACGACAAAAGAAAAACACATCTGGAAAAGCGCCACAATCTCCACCGAAGGCTCCTTGATCTCCTTGGGAAAGCTAGGGATCCAATATCAAATGTGAAAATGAGCTTTAGGGGTGTCTATTATATATATCTAGGTGAGGTAGGGTTTATAAAGCGCATGCCTAAAATCAAGGAAAAAGTGACACTTGGTAGAAAGTAAAAAATAACAACTTGTGCCACATTTCGGGAAAGTAATTATCCACTCCAAATTGTATAGGAATTAATTTTTTTCTTTTTTCTTTTTTCATTTTGATTTTTCGAGAAACTATCCATTCATACAGTCAAGAAGGATTGCACAATTCCCAACCACAAGGGACAGTGCAACTCCTTGGCTCAGTGACTTGCGTAATTTTTTAGGGCAGGGGAAGCTTTTGAGAAATTTCTAAGCTCAAGGCTTGCCTACCTCTCTGGATTACGTAATTCAGATCCTCAAGGCTGGCCTTCCTTCCAAGATTGTGCAATTTCTGGAGGGAATACCAACAAAGATACAAAGTCAAGACAAGAGATGGATTGTGTTTGAAAAGGTTCAGATCGAGATCAAAACAAGGCATCACAAGCACTACATGAAATGATAAGTCTTAACATAGCATGAATACTTGATGACATTGAATGATGAGCTCCTGTGGGCAGAACGTAGGCTCCAAAATCAAAGCTTGGGAAAAAATTTGGAGGGTAGTTATAGCAATTACAACAGAACCATGCACCTTAAAGATGATAAGAAGCCAATAATTATATTCTACTTTGAGGGGGAAACCTCATTTTATAATGAATAAACTTTGTAATACAATTATAATGAAATGTTGCAATTAAAGGTTTTCACTGATATAACAATATAACAATATAAATGTAACAACTCAATATCTAGGGCCTTAATAAGTGTTTTTAGGGTTAACGTGAGGCTTGCATAGTGCTTACCATCTTGTTGGGGGTCAAAAATGTCTGCCTCAACATTGGGGGATAACCACCCGGTCTGGTCCTTAAAGCAACTCCTTTTTCGTTTGGAGTAGTGGCTCTGACTGGTTTAACTAGGTCCAGTTACCTTTTCCCTATCGCTATTGGTTTAAGATGTATCTTTAACTACCAATAGATAGGGATATCAGATCACTTCTTGCTGATCGGGCAAGAGAATGACCCTTAAGCTGATTTGGGTTCAGCTAAGCTACAATTAAAATTTTGCTTCTTTGAGAAGAGGACTTAAAAGAATGTAGACTTTAATCTAAATACAAACTTATTCTATAATACAAGCAAAAGAAACTAATCCTAATCCTATCTCAATTAGGCAGATAAGATCTAATCGAACTAAGAGCAAGATACTTAAATGATAAGGATTTAAATATGTCTTTCTTTAATTAATATCAAACTAATGAAGTAATTCAATTCACTGACATTTTTGAATACCGAAATACATCCTATTGAGACATCTTAACTAAAATAATAAAACAACAACACTCAAGAAGTAATTCACAAAAATGATATTGATTGTCAAATTAGCAAATCCAATAATTAAACAATAATATGCGGAAATAGTCGCAACACATCACTATTTAATAAATCAGTTTTATAAGACATATTTCTGAGTAAATAGTTACTCAGAAATTAGAATTTAATCCATAAGAGTAGAGATACATAATAACAATATTGAGACAAATTACCCATATCAACACAAGTGCACAAACATGAATAAAATGCCACATTCTTATTATCATAAAAATGAAACTAGTATTTGAAACAGTAGTATTAGAAATACCAATTTATTGAATCCATTTCCCTGACCCTGGTCTCCAACAGTCCTTTACATTGCTTGAACTTCTACTTTCAAAAATAGAGTTTCAATAGTGCAAACTCTATCCATCATACATAATTCAAGATACAAAGGAAAAATCCTCAATAATCCTCAGATATGAGATTTTCTCTCCTCCCTCCTACAACTCTAAATTCCTATTGCAGAAGTGTTTTTAGAAGTCCAAAATTGCAGAGGAGAGCAGCCTCTAATTACATTCTGTAATCTACCATTTATAATATTTCCAAAGGTATTTTTGAGAGGAAAGTTTGTTGAAAAAAATCTGCCCAATCCAATTTTATTTGCTCAAAATTTCAATCTTTAATTGCTGGAGCATTCTCATTGATTGAGATATTTTTCTCCATATCTCTTCTACTGTTTTCTTGCAAAAAGAAATCAAAATAAATTAAGATGCAAAAATAAAATCAAGATGCCATTTTTGGCATTAAAACAAATCCAATCAAATACAATTAATTAATTGAAAATGAAATCTGAGCTTTCTATTGATGCATATGATGATTTTAATTGGCCAAGGATATTATTGATGAATGAATCTGCAATTAGAAGAGGCTTGGGCAAATGAAAATGAAGAAAATAAAACTCAGAAAATTGATTTTGTTTAAAAATTCGGAGCTTGATCTTCTACCTATTTTTAGACCCAATAAATGACTAAATCTATTAGTGAAACCTCCTTAGAAATGTTCTCCTTGATTTTATCATTCCAATGAGCCATTGATGGGACCAGCCCAACACTCCACATGATTTCGCACAATAAAGATTGGAATTAACACACTGTTATGTTAACCACTAATTAAATGATTTAAACAATGATTAAGCTGTGGATTAAATTGTGGTTTGTGACTTAACTTCGGATATTTCTGGACTTTGGTAAGGTGGCAATTATGACTGTAGTTATTAACACTGTACTGGTGCCTTGGTTTGCATTTCCTGCTCCTTGTTCTTGCCAAAACCTTCCCTCCTATTGTTGCTTGGTCATTTCTGCTCTTCGTTTCTTGGTGCCGAGGGTTTGTTCTAGTAATGCTTATGCTGCCTGTGTATGATGCTACGCTGTAACTAATGTGCGCGCCAGTCAGGGGCTACTCTGCCTGAGAGATTGGCACTTGCATTCACCTGGGTAACTTGTGGTCTTGGCTCTTTGTGCACAGATTGGTAGTTCTATCATCTGTGTGAGTATACATTTGCAATTCTCGTGCAGACGCTTACCTTGTCTTTATTCCACGATCATTGTTTTGTTATGAGGTCGTTTTGCTAGTAAATCTCAGTGGTTTTGTGCATGCATCAAGTTTGCAAAGCGGTGGCACTCTTCTGTATTCGACTTCACTTCAAGTAACTTCGTTCGTCCATGATTTACCCTATTCCCTTTGTTATTTCGTCTCTAAATGAACTCACTCCTTTGTCTCAGTCAATATCCGAGATTTGTGGCTCAATGGCCTGCGCTCTATCTGCACTGCAAATCCTCCAGGTAAGGAAAAGGATCCCTCTCTGCATATGCACTTATTCGCTTCTTTTTTCTTTCATAGTCGACAGCTATACTCACAATCTTGTCTTGGGTCTCTTGCAGGTTGAGGGTTTGCAAATGGGCGTGCCTGACATAGTCACCTCGGCCCTTGCTTGCTAGGCTATGTCACCGTCATCAATTTCATTCTTAAAGTTAGGGCCTGTAGGTTCTTGATGGTTCGGTTTCCTCAATACTTGTTTGTTGATGTCCCTCTGCTGTAGTCAAGCATCTTGGGTCGATTTAATGCAGTCTTTCTTGGTTTTCGATACTAGTTATCTATAAATTCATATATAATGGAAGCCGTCCCAAAACCCTTGTCTAGGATTTGTTGGTCGTTAGGCTTGTGACTGCTTGTAGGGTTATGTTCGGGCACTGTTATGTATATAAAGCCATTTCATGTTATAATTGGAAAGAAAATACAGAAAATTAATTTGCTCTGAATTACCTCTGTTTTAAATGTGATTGTTCAACTGTTATTTCTCTCGTTCTGGTTTGGACGCCCTCGAACTGTGCCTAGTTATCTTGTGCGGTTTCCTTGATTGTTTTAAATGATTTTAAAGAGGAAAACGATGGAACTATGCCTGCACTATGGTTTTTACTCGTAGTTACTTCAATGACTAGAAAGCATAGTAGACATACCTATGTTTGTTCAGATTGACAGATTCGAAATTGAGAAAGTGTTCTCTGTCTTTTATGGCTATATGCATATGTTTGCAATGATTCTTGTCTGTTTCGGTCGTGACTTCTCTTAATGGGTTACCAACCCTCGTTTTGGGAATTTGATGCAGTCCTTGTTATTTTAACTATGTTACTTTAGAAAAGAAAATAAACAAAACAATCTGCATGCAGCATATCGGCTATTTTGGTTGTTCAATGAATAGGAAACAATAAAGAAATATTATGGCTGTTACAGATGGATTCGAATGAATAAATTGTCTGCTCTTTTTATTATGGATACTTGTATGCTGAACCTTTTGAATGATTTTCGATTTTACATTTATATCTTCTATCCACAGTTATCTGAACTGTGTGTAGTTACATTTTCAGTTGCTATTCTATTAGTTACACAATTGTTCATGTATTCGGTTCTGCCTGTACTGAAGATTTTACATTAGACATATTTGTTGTTTTCCTCTCAAATGAAAGAACAGTTATTAAACTATTGTTTATTAAGGAAAAACAAAATAGTGACCCTAACCGACTAAACTGTCCCTAACTAATACTGATATTAAAAGAAAAACAAAGTCCTGCATCCTACTTTGACAAACTAAACATAAAGAAACCAATTCGCTAATAAAACTTTCCACCTTGGCAGAGACCAACACCCGATCATGGTGCCCTAGCTGGATGATCCTGCATCAGGCTCCCGTGGTAAAAAGAAATCATGACTCCAGTACATGAGCTTCTCAACTGAAGAACCCGCCTGCTCTATTTGCCTGGCATCAAGCCACGAACTGTCCTCAATAGGACGGTTCTTCCACTTGACCAGGTATTGCAGATACTCCTTCCGCTGAGTTCGTTTGGCCACCTGAGTGTCGAGGATTCTCTCGATCTCGGGAGGCTGAATGTAAGGCATTTGTCTCATCCAAGTTTCACTTCCATCTTGGGTGTCCTGTGTAGGCCGTGTGGTTTTGTCTTCTTCTTCTGGGTCAGCAGTGTAGGGAAACAGGTCTGCTACATTGAAGATGGGCAAAATACCTATCCATGGTGGCAGCGGTATCTCATAGGCATTCGTTGAAAATTTCCAAAGGATTTTGCAAGGACCTATCTTCTTGTACTTCAGCTTGTTGTATGCACCTCTAGGGAAGCGTTCCTTACGCAAATGCACGAGGACTTCATCTCCCACATTAAACTGCACTTCCCTTCATTTCAAATCTGCTTGCTGTTTATATTTTTGGTTGCTGTCCTACAATTTAATTTTCACCTGCTCATGCAAATCTCTCATCGCGTTAGTGAAATCTTCCCCATCTGCACTTCGCCTTTCTTGCTGTCCGAGATCTCGCAACTCATGCACTCCGTGAGGATGCATGCTGTACAAGATCTGAAAAGGACTGCAACTCATGCTGCGATTGGGCGAGTCGTTATAAGCGAACTCTGCCTGGGCAAGTACTCAATCCCACATCTGTGAATTCTCACCAATCAAGCTTCGTAGCAGGTTCCCCAGACTTCTGTTTACCACCTCTGTTTGTCCGTCGGTCTGCGGGTGATAAGCAGAGCTGTAACTCAACTGCGTATCCATCTTCTTCCACAGGGTGCGCCAAAAGTGCCCTGTAAACTTCACATCCCTGTCAGAAAGAATAGATTTAGGCAAACCATGTAGCTTGACAATCTTTGTAAAGAACAAGTGGGCCACGTGAGTGGCATCATTGGTTTTTCTGCAAGGGATGAAATGCGCCATCTTCGAAAACTGGTCCACTACTACCATCACCGAGTCATAACCCTGCTGCGTCCTTGGTAGAACCAAGACAAAGTCCAAGTTGACTAAGTCCCACAGTCTACTTGGAACAGGAAATGGTGTATACAGTCTCGTGTTTTGACTGTGACCCTTTGCTAACTGGCACACTTTACATCTGGTCACGAATCGCTGTACATCCCTTCGCATTTTTGGCCAAAAGTAGAAATGGCTGAGCTGCTCGAGTGTCTTGTCTATGCCGAAATGTCCAGCTAGACCTCCACTGTGCTTTTCCTGAATAATATTCTCTCTCATCGAGCAGTCAGGAATGCATAGCTGTCCTCCTCTAAACAACAGTTTCTCTTGAAAGTTATAGCCCAACCATGGACTATTGTCTCTCACCAAAGGATTCTGGCACGCTTCGTAAGCCTCCTTAAAATCTGTGTCAGTCTGATATAAATCTTTCAAGTGCTCAAAACCCAGCACTTGTACAATACTCTCCTGTAAGAGTAAGACCCTCCTACTCAATGCATCTGCCACTTTGTTGGTCTGCCTACTGATGTGTTTCAACACAAAGGTGAAACTCTGCAAATATTCCACCCACTTGGCATGTTTGTGATTCAGCTTGTGTTGTTGCATCACATACTGTAGGGCAGAATTATCCGAGAACAAAACGAATTCATTTCCTAGCAAATAGTGTCTCCAATGCTTCAGTGCTTGGATGAAAACATAGAATTCCTTGTCGTAAGATGAATATTTCTGCCTGCTTTCATTTAACTTCTTGCTGAAAAATGCAACAGGTTTATCCTCCTAGCTAAGTACAGCTCCAATAGCCGTACCGCTAGCATCACAGTGAATCTGAAAAAGATTTTTAAAATCTGGCAGTCTCAGGATCGATCTCTTTGTGATTTTCTTCTTTAGTAGCTGAAAACTCTTCTCTGCTACATCTGTCCATTGAAAAGGTTGACTGGCCTTTTTGATAGTGTCCAACGTAGGTGCGTAGATTTCACTAAAATTTCTTATAAATTTCCGGTAAAAACCCGCCAGTCCATGAAAACTACGTACCTCAAATAAGCTTTTCGGGGATGGCCAATTGTCTATCGCTGCAATCTTTTTTGGATCCATCTTCAGCTCATTTTCTGCTATTATGAAGCCCAAATAAACCAACTCTTTTTGCAGAAAAGTACACTTTTTTTCAGATTTAACAGCAGCTTATTCTGCTACAATTTTTCCAGCACTTTTCGAACATGTCGAAAGTGTTCCTCCCTTGTATTGCTGAAAATTAATGTCGTCCAGGTACACTATCACAAACTTCCCGATGTATTCTTTTAGCATTTCATTCATTAACCACATAAAGGTACTGGGTGCATTGCTCAGTCCGAATGACATAATCAACCACTCATACAGTCCTTCATTAGTCTTGAAGGCTGTCTTCCACTCATCCCCCTCTCGAATTCGAATCTGATGATACCCACTCTCTAAATCTATCTTAGAAAAATATGCTGCCCCACTTAGGAAATCCATCATGTCGTCCATCTGTGGCAGTGGAAACTTGTACTGGATGGTGATTTTGTTGATGGCCCTCGAGTCTCTGCACATCCGCCATTCTCCTCCTTTCTTGGGAGCGAGAATTGTTGGAACTGCGCAGGGGATCAAAATCTCCCTTATCAACCCTTTATCTAGCAGTTCTTGCACCTACTTTCTAATCTCCTCATTGTCTTTGGGGCTCATCTGATATGCTGCTTTATTTGGCAAACTTGCTCTGGGTATGAAGTCAATATGATGACTTATGCTTCTTTTGGGGGGCAGTTTATCTGGCAAGTCATCCACCACTATATTGGTAAACTCTTGCAACATATGTTGAATTTCTGTGGGCAAATCTGACACCTTTGTGTGTAGCAGTACTGTCTTTTCTCTTCTTACAATAGCATAGCTTACCTCGCTGTCCTCAACTTGTTTCAAAAACTGTTTTCCGCTTACTAACAATGCTCTTGTCTCACTTGTCCCCACTGTCTCTTCATCTTTGATGGGCACAAACATATGCTTGATCCCATCTTTGACAAACTTGTAACAGTTTGTCTTTCCGTCATGTACCACCTTCCTGTCATATTGCCATGGCCTGCCTAGCAGTATGTGACATACATCCATCGACATTATGTCGCAAATGACCTTATCCTTATATCTACTGATATGAAACTCCACTTTGCATTGCTCATATACTAACGACTGATGGCCTTTTTGTAGCCATGAAACTTTATAAGGGGTGGGGTGTTTCAACTGCTTCAAACCCAGCTTTTACACCATCTCTATGGCCACCAAGTTATCGGTACTTCCACTGTCAATAATCAGCTTACAACACTTACCGTGTGACTTACAAACCATCCGAAACAAATCTTTCCGCTGAGTTTGTTCAGCGGTTTCTTTGGCTGGTTTCAACAACACCTTGTTCAAAACTAGGGCTTCCCCTGTTTCTGGAGCATTCTCTGCTTCTTGGGGAGGTGCCTCTGCTTCTTCTGGTTGTGCGACATACACACCCCTCTGTCCGGATTGGTCTCCTTCAGGACACTCAAACGATCTGCGTCTCCACTTGTGACACCCGTAACATTGATAACCAGCTCCTCTGCCTCGGCCATTTCCCTTGCCTTGTTGAGATGGGCTACTACCTCTCGTGTTGTCACCTTTTTCTGCTTTCCAGAAGCTTTAGAACTGCTGCCTTCCTCATTACTGCTAGCAATTCGCCCTCTGCCATAAGACTGGCCTCTTCCTCTACCAGTTCCTCGTCCTCTCCTGGCATTTTGTTTTCTAGTAATTTTCTCTACAGCTTTCATAGCACTCCGATATGCTTCTTCAATGTTTTTCGGAGAAAGAATAATAATTTCATCTAAGATTTCTAACCTTAAACCATTTACATACCTGGCTGTCTTCTCCGGGGTGTCCTCTGTATAACCAGCCCTTAAGTTCACTCGGTAAAACTCTTCAGTGTACTCCCTTACTGTCATCCCCTTCTGTTTCAGATTCTGCACTTGCCTGTGTAGTGCAATCTGGTAATCCTTAGGTAGAAATTTGCCTTTCAATTTGGCCACCATCCTAGACCATTTCTTGATCGACAACTTGTTCAATCTCCTTCTCACCACAGGGCTGCATGTCCCTTCAACTTTGTCGCAACGAACTTAATTCTATGGTCTTCACCGACCTCTTCACACTCGAAATACTTATCCAGCTCGCTGATCCAGTCCAACAGAACCTATGTGGACAAGCTGTCGTCATAATTTGGGAGTTCTGGCTTGGGTTTGCTGCTTGCCAATAGGACCGACCTCAACAGCCTCATTTCCAGTCCTTCCTCATCCGATCCATCTGTTGTCGCTACAACTTCCTCTTCGCTATCATCACCTATCTCTGGATCCCTTCTTCTCCCTGCTTCAACTGCCTCCAAACGGGCAGTAAGAATCCTGATCTCCTCTCTCAATCCTTCCTCTACTATCCTTCGAACACCTCTTCCACGACCTCGCCTTCCTACCTCCATTTCTCCAGCCAATTCCAAATCCTGCTCTGATACCACTATGATGGGACCAACCCAACACTCCACACGATTCCGCACAATAAAGATTGGAATTAACACACTGTTATGTTAACCACTAATTAAATGATTTAAACAATGATTAAGCTGTGGATTAAATTGTGGTTTGTGACTTAACTTTGGATATTTCTGGACTTTGGTAAGGTGGAAATTATGACTGTAGTTATTAACACTGTATTGGCGCCTTGGTTTGCGTTTCCCACTCCTCGTTCTTGCCAAAACCTTCCCTCCTATTGTTGCTCGGTCATTTCTGCTCTTCGTTTCTTGGTGCCGAGGGTTTGTTCTGGTAATGCTTATGTTGCCTATGTATGATGCTATGCTGTAACTAATGTGCGTGCCGGTCAGGGGCTACTCTGCCTGAGAGATTGGCACCTATATTCACCTGGGTAACTTGTGGTCTTGGCTCTTTGTGCACAGATTGGTAGTTTTGTTGCCTGTGTGAGTATACGTTTGTAATTCTCATGCAGCTGCTTACCTTGTCTTTATTCCATGGTCATTGTTTTGTTATGAGGTCATTTTGCTGGTAAATCCCAGTGGTTTTGTGCATGCATCCAGGTTGCAAAGCGGTGGCACTCTTCTGTCTTCGACTTCACTTCAGGTAACTTCGTCTGTGCATGATTTACCCAATTCCTTTTGTTATCCTGTCTCTAAATGAACTCGCTCCTTTGTTTCAGTCGGTATCCGAGATTTGTGGCTCAATGGACTGTGCTCTGTCTGCATTGCGAACCCTCCAGGTAAGGAAAAGGATCCCTCTCTATGTATGCACTTATTCGCTTCTTTTTTCTTTCATAGTCGACAACCATACTCACAATCTTGTCCTAGTTCTCTTGCAGGTTGAGGGTTTGCGAATGGGCATGCCTAGATTAGTCACCTCGGCCCTTGCTTGGTAGGCTCTGTCACCGTCATCAATTTCGTTCTTAAAACTAGGGCCTGGAGGTTCTTGATGGTTCGGTTTCCTCAATACTTGTTTGTTGATGTCCCTTTGCTGTAGTCAAGCATCCTGGGTCGATTTAATGCAGTCTTTCTTGGGTTTTGATACTAGTTATCTGTAAATTCATATATAATGGAAGCCGTCCCAAAATCCTCGTCTAGGGTTTGTTGGTCGTTAGGCTTGTGACTGCTTGTAGGGTTATGTTCGGGCATTGTTATGTATATACAGGCATTTCATGTTATAATTGGATAGAAAATACAAAGAATTTGTTTGCTCTAAATTACCTCTGTTTTAAATGTGATTGTTCGACTGTTATTTTTCTCGTTATGGTTTGGATGCCCTCGAACTGTGCCTGGTTATCTTGTACAGTTTCCTTGACTGTTTTAAATGATTTTAAAGAGGAAAACGATGGAATTATGCCTGCACTGTGGTTGTTACTTGTAGTTACTTCAATGACTAGAAAGCATAGTAGACATACCCGTGTTTGTTCAGATGGACGGATTCAAAATTGAGAAAGTGTTCTCTGTCTTTTATGGCTGTGTGCATATGCTTGCAATGATTCTTGTTCGTTTCGGCCGTGACTTCTCTTAATGGGTTACCAACCTTTGTTCTGGGAATTTGATACAGTCCTTGTTATTTGAACTTTGTTCCTTTAGAAAAGAAAATAAACAAAACCATATCGACTATTCTGGTTGTTCAATGAATAGGAAACAATAAAGAAATATTATGGTTGTTACATATGGATTCGAATGAATAAATTGTTTGATTTTTTATTATGGATACTTGTGTGCCGAACCTTTTGAATGAGTTTGAATTTTACATTTATATCTTCTGTCCACAGTTATCTGAATTGTGTGTAGTTACTTTTTCAATTGTTATTCTATTAGTTAAACAACTGTTCATGTATTCGGTTATGCTTGTACTGAAGATTTTATATTAGACATATTTGTCTTTTTCCTCTCAAATGAAAGAACAATTATTAAACTATTGTTTATTAAAGGAAAAACAAAATAGTGACCCTAACCGACTAAACTGTCCCTAACTAATACTGAGATTAAAAGAAAAACAAAGTCCTACATCCTACTTTGACGGATTGAACATAAAGAAACCAATTCGCTAATAAAACTTTCCACCTTGGTGGAGACCAACACCAGGTCATGGTGCCCTAGCTGGATGCTCTGCATCAGCCGTCCTGTGCCTCATTTGGCCAAGTAAAACTCAATCAATGAGCCTCCAAAGTTGATGAGTGAAATCAGAATTTTAATTAAAAACTCTAGTCGTAAATTAGACTCTAATTATCTAATAATTAATTCTAGTTTAATTGTTAATCGTAAACTAAACTACTTATTTATTAACTAATCTAACTACCTAAAATATAATTAACTATTTATATTAATCTAATTAATATTTATTTTTAATTAATTATATTTTATATATTAATTAATTTAAAATTAAATATTAAATATTAATTTTTATTTTAATATTAATTACATTAATTTTCCATTTCACTCATATGGATGAGTGAGTTTGGAACTTTAAAAAGACAAATCACAAAGTTTGTTATGAGACTTACGCCTTAACGTCTTATGCCCCTTTGGTTTAATCGAGAGATCCGAGATCGGGAGGTGTTGGCGATTGAAATCTCCAATGCGATCTTCCAATCGCGTAGTAATTTTTATTTTATATATTATTTTATTTTTTTGGTTTAATTTTATTGAGGTTTAGTTAAGTTATGAAATTATCTAAAGCATAATTTACCTATCTAAACTACAACCACATTGATAAAAAAAAAAATAAACTACAGCCACTTTGACATTTTGGATTTTCGAGATTGGTAATTTATTTGAAAATAAAAAATTAGAATAAATAATTAAAATCACGACGCTTCATGATTTGGCTAGGTTATGTATAAGTAAAAATGAAAAAATGTTAGTAATAACTAACTAGGGGTTAATATTTAAAATAAATGCATTATTGAACTAATTTAATTACAAAAAATGGAATATTGTACATTTTATACGTTTTTAACCCAGCCGACATAAATGATTATACTTCAAAAAAGTGCCATTTACAAACTAGTTGAGCAAATGAGGCGAAACAAGTATCAATGGAAGGTTTATAAAAATTGATTTTAGCAAAGCAATAAAAACAGAAGTCTGAAAAAAAAATGAAAAATTAACAAAATCGTAAGATAATCAACTTAATAAAAATCCTAAAAGGTGTTTAGCCAAAATTTTTATAGAAAGGGTACCCATTATTTGAAGTGAACAAGTCAAAAATGGGGGGGTTGTGTTTTACCACACAATGGCGACACACAGGAGAAGAACCGGTTATCTCTGTTTGGTATACATGAGATTTTCATTTTTGGAATGCTTGACTAGGTTCATTAGCGTGAATAAAAGCAAGAATCATCTTACTGTAATTTTTCTTAAAATTCCTCATAAATTAAAATATTTCAAAACTCTATATCAGTCCTTAATTAGTTGTAGAGATAAAACAGGAGAATAAGACTTTTTGGACAAGGAGGAGCATTGACTCCTTAAGAATTAAGAATGACAATTTCAGAGTTAAGGTGTTTTGCTATAAAGTGTCTTTACTTGGTTAAAAATAACTTTTCTTGACTGATAGTAGAATTTTGAAAGATCTTAATAAAATATTGAAATTTCAAAATAGTTACAATTTTGATGAAAAAGAAATTTCTCAGATTTTATGATACTTTGTCAATTTCTCTTGTTTTGTAATCTCTTTCTTAAGTATGTCTATCTTTATAATAAGAAAAACAAACTTTATTAAGAGATTTTAAGAAAAAGCTAATAGTAGACTATTAAAATTTTTCCCTTATGTATGCCGACCATTATTAGGTAACAAGAAGGCCTTCCATATAAATCATGGCAGAGTCACCAAAATTAAAACTGAAAACAAAAGGAAAAGAATTCTTAAGCTAAAGTGAGAAAAGAAATCAGCAAACAAAAATAAAAATGAAGAAATTTAAAAGTGGAAAGGAAAATCCAAGTTTTGAAAGATAAACTCTAACAAGAATGTTTATACCAATGTCTCAACAAAATGAAGTAAAGGAAAATAATCATGTAATTATTCCTTCTTATGTTGAGATTTAGATAAATTATACCTTGCAAGGTTGTAAATGTTTTAGGCTTTAGATAGTAGTGATGATAAAATTCAGCCACAATGAAAAATTTCTATCTGATGTCAATCTTGTTGTTTCAAAGCATCATCTTAAGCATAAGGGCCAACACAATGCTTTAGAGTCGCTGGAAAGGGTTTCGTGGGATAGGTTTTCTGAATACCTGTTTCCAAATAGAGAGGTATTGCTGCCAGTGATTTTTCTTTGTCGTGTGAGCCAGTTTGGCACCTAGTTGTACTCAAGGAAATATGTTTTCCCGCATTGGGTTTTTCTGGTGACATTCGTCCAAAAATAACAGTGTCACTTGTGTGCTTGTTTTCTTTCAGCTGATGATTTGTAGATGTTGAGAATGTATTGTGTTTATTTCGTTATTTATATGTTTTAAATAACTTGTTCAAATTTAACAAGTAGAAGAAATATACTAGAAGAATACATATTAAATTTCTAACAATTAGACTTAGAAATTTCACACTTTCTTTGAAACAAAACACGTTCTCATGTGAAAGTTATTTACAATGGAAAGAAAGAAAAGGGTAGAGAAGAAAGAAAACAAAATGAAACAAAATAAAGAAACAAACAAAAATACCCCTACTTCTAAACTAACCAAGAAAAGGCCAGGCTCATGTAAAATGAAACTTCCAATGTAATCACCAAAGTGTTGCCCAGCCTGAGCAGACGAAGTTATCAACAACAAGAGAGATATTCAAGAATAACACTAGACAAGAAAGATAAATCATGACATGCTCCAACATTCGAAGATTGAAAATAAAGATATAAAAATACATGAAGAAAGCATATGCGAAACATTCTGCGGATGCATGATGGTGTTCGTACACATTACAACAAGGTAACATGCAAAAAAATTCCTTTAAACTCACAAACTTGGCGAACATAAAGAAACTAGACAACTTACCTTTTCTAAAGGAGCTTGCTAGGTATGAATCCTCCAATGATTGAGCGATAGGATCATGCACAGATGGAGGATGTGAAAATTGTGAAATAGGTTGATTTTCAATCTACGCAATCAACTAATGAGTATTCCTGTGAGATGAAGTACTATCCTGATCATGATTGGGACTAACATCAAGACTACCAGAACTTGACATAACCATTAGCGTGGGCTAAAGTGCCTTGAAAACTTGCGGTAGTTCCAAGAAATCAAAAGGTAGATCATTGAAAACTGTTGGCTTAGAAAAATAAATAGTAGAAAAAATGGAGTCGTGACTTGATGAGTCAATAAATAGATCATGGTAGTCATGATCAGAAATTCCATCGTCAAGAAGAAAAGGATGCTCATGATCTAATGAATCATAGAGGGGGAGATTGAAAACAAAAAATTTCACTCTTTGTTTTAGAGATGGATGGGAGAGATTAGGAAGGGAAGATTTTTCCTCTCCAAGTTCAGATGTAAAACTGACATTCCACGAGTCTTGAGTATGATCACAATTAACATTGTCAGAAACTGATTCTTCGAAAGATGTAAGAGGCAGGAAGAAATTGTGGAAAATGTTGAGATAATGAGGAAGACGAGAAAAAGGAGACACATCAACCTAGATCACAAATTATTGTTCATAAATAGAGTCCCACACATAGTGACTTTAAATGATATCGCAAGTTTGTTGGTTAACACTAACTCCATCTTGAATTTGATTCTCATGAACATCAGAAGAAATGATTGAAACAGGTGGATTGAATAACTCACAATCAGGAGGACCAAAAGAACCAATAGATGGAGGATGAGGAGAAAGAACACCACTAGAAACATCAAATTCATAGTCCAAACTTGCGTTTAAATTCTAAACATGTGGGGTGGGAGAAAACGGTGGTAGATCAATGAATGAACTCTGAAGATATCCAAACTCAACTTGCATAAATGGAGTTGTTTGATGAGAAGAAGACAAAGAGCCACTTGGAACAACAACTTCCTTCGTCACATATTTAAGATCTCCATAACCAGTGTATGTTGGGAGACTTTCAAAAAATTCATATTCTGTTGGATTCATCGAAATATGAACAAGAAACTCAAACTTTTCTTTCATAAATTTCCAATCAACATAATCTTCAAAATATTCATAATAGAAATGGATAAATCTGTCATGAAAATCATTAAGAGATTCATCAGGTGCTTTTATAAGATGCATAATTTTCTTATAAACAGAGTTATAATCATACCTATCAAAGGCGTGCTAAATATCCTTGAAAATATGTTCAAAAGAGTGAATAGAAGCAGTTGGAAATGTGTAACACCATTCCTTAACATGCACTTCGAACATAAGAATGAACAACCTATAAGAAATATCCTCGTAGTGAATATCGTGATGAGAGAAAAATTCAAGAAAGTGAGCAGTGTGCTCAAGAATGGTTGTTCCACCCTCGCCATCAAACTTTAGATTTGACAAGTCATTAATTATCCCTGAGGGCGATTTCAGATTTGCAGTTCTAGAAAAACATGTTGGGGCTAAGATATGGGAAGAAGTCATTTAAAGGATAAGGAAATTTCAAATAGACTTCACATGTTTAGCTTGTCATTTGGCCCTCCTTCTAGCGCTAAAAATGTTGACAGTGCTGGACCTGCCAACATTCAAAGGGGTCTCCCCAATATGTGGTCCCAATTAGAACTCACACCATTTGGAGTAGGAGTCCCATTCGGAGTATGACCCGATTTCTGAAATAGTTGGTTTTAGTGTTATGCCTTGGCTAAAATAACACATAGAATGATGTATTCGTGATTTTGGCAAAACAAGTGTATAAATTTGTGAAGGGTCAAGTGCAATGCATGAAAGGTTGTAACACGACGAAGGAAAAGTGAGTGATCCCCTTAGAAGCCTGTAATAGTATGCAACTTGAAAGGAACACACGAGCATAAAAAGAGACCATAAGTTAGCCTACAAAATAGTTCACAAGTTAACCATGATGGAAATATACAACAACATGCATTCAACAAGATTCATACTAATGCAAAAAAAATAGTTCATAAGCGTTAGCATAAATGAAATAACATATATTGCAAACATAACAAGAATAATCCTACTATATTCACAACATATGCATGAAAACATGTCGGCTCTGAGCTTCTATTAAAGTGAAAGTCCAAAGCATGCATATAAAATTGATGAAATTATAGTCCTAATAGTGGAACATGAAGCCAACACCTTCTCCTCCAAAGAAAGATACTCCCTCTATGCTACGGAGAAGCCAAGGCTCTAAAAAAAAATTCCAAGATTCTGATCCTAAGCCAAAATCCCAACCAAAATCCATTTACATTACTAATGAGGGTATATTTATAACAAAAGGGGTGCCTATTCATCTCCCTTTATGACTCTTACCCTCATGAATGTTTGAATCTCTTCAACCATGACCTTTAGACTTCATTGGAAAATGAATATTCACATTCCACAATAGACACTTGGAATTTCACTTACAATTAATTACAAAAAAAAAGATTACAATATCGCTCATACCCATGTAAGACAAAATTAGGTAGAGTCAATTAGACAACCTAATAAGACAAAAAAGGTTAAGCTTGAGTCCAAATTTACTTCTTCAGCAGGAGAAACATAGTGTTGATCTAGATAGGGCCACCAATGTACTTTTGCATATTATTCCTAATCACCTCCAGATCTTCCTTGGTGGCAATTTTCCTGAGCTGGTCCAAGTATTCTTCAACATCCTGCCTGACTTGATTCCCGCGTTTGGCCTCGTTGAGTGAGCCAATTCAAAGGATCTTGTGTGATTACACCATGCAATCCATGCTATTGTATAATCATACGTATGATACCTGAATGGTGGCGAGATGTTTGTTATTTTGGATGATCATCTAAACTTGTGCTTTCTCCAACTTTGCCTATTGCCTTGTTTTCCTACCAATTTGAATGGTGCCCCTTTGTGTTTCATTGACTACTCATGCACTGCAGCGATGGTTGTATGGACAACCTTGATGGTTTTAACATTATCTTTTCACTTCTGCTACATGTCGTGCAAGAAAAAACTGCTTTATGAAGGTGACATGCTCCTCATTAAGGTTCCACATGGATTCTCCCAATGCCGATACTTCACCAAGTATGGCTGCCTTAAGTTCATCTAGATATAGGTGTGTGGGAGATGCTTTCTAGACTTCTTCTTGGAGTTGGTCAATTTGTTGCCTTACAATCTATAAGTTCTTTTCCATCTGCCTATTCTTGGCCATGAGATACTCTAGGTTTGACTTGGTAGCACCTGTGAAGGCTAAGTTGGCTGCAACAATGGCTTATGCGTTTTTCCTGGTATCTGTCACAAACACCCTTTCTCTAATTAATGCAAGAGATGTAAGATAATTTAGAAAGTGTTTCTTTCTCGCTTGTACAATCTTCTTCTAAATCTCACCGTAAGTTCAATTGTACGTATCCATGACCATACCATCATCAAGAGGAATGATTTCCAATTCTTCGCTTGGAGCTTGCTCTACTATCGGAGGAGGGGGAAACTAAATGGTGACCTGCTGAGTGTTTGGCATACGATCAACATCTTGGTTTAGTGGCTCTGATTCCACACCCATGTTCTGAATTACAACCCATTTTTACATTTCTTGAGTAAGTTCCTTCTCCTACAACTGTATACTCTCTTCTTTTAGTAGCCAATTTTGCTCTTGTTCTTTGGCCTATTTCCATGTTCCTTCTTCTTCTTCTTCTATTCTTTGAGTTTCTTCTTCTTCTTGTTTCTGCATTTATTCTTCTAATCCTTTCTGTGCTTGGTCTTCCTTCTGTTTCAGTTCTTCATCCTACTTCCTCTATTTCCTCCTCTTTTTTTCCGCTATGGCAGCTTTTAGGATGATTGGATCTACTTTCATCTTGTAACTCTGCTCTTCCGCTAGACTATGTGTTATAGACATTTTTGTGCCTTACAGCATAGAGCATGAAATGTCAATAATCTAAGGGATCCAAAGTCCCTAAACATGTTGTTCTTACCCTTAGAGGAACAAGGTCAACAAACCACAACACTGTAAATTAGTTCTCCACTGAAAAACACTCAAAAACAGGTCAATTTTGGATCAAAGCAGCTGCCCCACTAGGGATCTGCGCTGAATGTCAAGAGCTCCATGGTGTACCTGTGCTGCATTGCAAGTGCAACAAAGGCTACCTGCGCTGGGCGTACCTTGACATGTGGAGGAATCTTTTTCTCAATGTGCCAGTGCCCAGGAAGCTTCCAAAAAGACACTTGATCATAAGATTCGCCTAATGATGAGTTAAGAGCTTCTAAAACTCCAAGTGGAAGACAGAGACTCCGAGTGAAGAACTGAAGAACAACTGGAGTTGAAGAGGACAACAAGTCACACATCAAGCTGACTTATCTTCACTCCAAAACTCTATATAAGGATCTCATCCCATGGGATCTGGAGGGCGGAATTTAGTGCAAAGAATCGCTGTTGGTTTACAGTTGAGAGCATTGGGTGATTGCTTGAGGGAGGTGAAGAAGAGATTTCTCTCCGTCGGGAAGGTGATGCTGGATTGGACCTCTCATGGTTGTATCACCGCCTGAACCTTACTTCCATATATTAATAAAGCATTTGAGGTTCTTCTATTCGCATGTGTTTCAATGGTGTATTGTCTTACTTGCATCTTTGATTTATGCTAATCCTTGAATCGATTATGAATGCATGCTTCTTGTAGTTTCCTTTTCTTGTCTTATTTGCAGGATCTCATGTAGCTGGGCCCGTGAAAAGACTTGGAGCTGGGAGCAAGCGGCAAACAAAGGAGATTGGACCGACCATTTGCGCAAGACATCGGTAAGTGGATCTCTCCTTTTTATCTCTTGCATGTCATAAAGAAGAAACTTTAGATAGCTTTGCTTTCAGCTGTTGCTAAGGAACTGTCACCCTTAGAGTGGGTTAGGGTCATTCCGAGTTGGATACTTTCCCCCACAACAGACTGGCGACTCCACTGGGCATCGTGTCTTGTTGGTAGCTTGTGTTTCTTGCTATTCATTTCTTAAACAAAGAGAGTACCGAATCGAACTACATTCGAGTCCTTCAAATGCAAAGTAGAGGGCAGCTACTCTAGCCCAGTGTTGGGCATGTTTATGATTTGAAGAGCTGATCCACAAGGACTCTTTTTAGCTCTTTGTGATAGTGTTCATCTTCCTTTAATCATCCTCTAGTGTATACTTGACTGATAGCCTCTGATTTGGCCAAAAACCGTTGATTTTTGAGCAAACTGTGACCCGGAATCTGAGAGAGACGAGAGTTGTCTCATCAGTGCAGCTGCAACAAAGGCTACCTGCACTGCAACGTAGGCCCCGAAGGGGCTACCTGCGCTGCATCTCAGATTGACAGTGCAGCACCTGCGCTGATCCAGTTTTGCCTTGTGCAGCTGGGATTCCCCACTGTCTGTTGCCCAGTTTTCAGTATTGTTTTTGCAGCCTGTTGTCAACCTGTATACCCAGCTGAAACCACTTCTCTTTGCCTTCATTCCGCCTCAGTTGTATGAAGAAACAGTGATTGTTCTTATTGTATTTCTTGCTGTCATTCACAGTTTCCCATAGCGAAAGTGAACTAGTCTTGCTATGACCTCTTGGATCTAGACCTATGAGAAAGTGTCGTTGTGATTCTGAGAGCTAGTTTATCGCTGTTCATAGCTGCTTGAGCATTTGCTTTCGTTATATGGTTCGAATTTCAGTATTTCTTGTGTTGAAACAAGTGAATCTTAAGGTGTTATTTTGATTATTGGACAAAAACTTGTTTGCTTACGCTTGAAATCGAATTCGAAATTATACAACAGCTTTCTTTTTGTAATACACCAACATTAAGGAAGATGAAAAGAAATACTTGCATTGTGCATGTGCATTTTGACAGTTTGCGTGTCGATTTAGGAAAAGTGCATCAGTGTGTGCTCTATGATCTGTTTGAAAAGATGATGTCTTTCTTTTCCTTCAGTAGTTAAGGTTTTCATAAGTTGAAAGAATTGAAAAAGCTTGCTTATCATTCTTAGACTGCATTTAGGAGTTGTATCATACATCACGTGGTGATCCATAAAGGCAAACTGCTAAGCAAGATCAACCTAAAAAGAACTGAATTTATCTAACAACGCTTTGAAACATAACGAAACACAGTAGAGGTCTAGGTAGAGACGTGAACCGGCGTCGTTAAACATAGTGACTGTCGATCTCTACGAAGGTGGGTGATTCCTCCTGAGGGACGATAGCACTAATACGGACTTGTGCCCCCGCGTACCGTCGCGTATATTGGGGGACCCCTATAGGAACAAAGCCTTTATCGATAGGAAGCCGTGTCGGCCGCCCTACTGATCGCGATGCAGTGAACACAACATTCACGAAGATCGACCACTCGTACCGTAAAACGTATTATGTGGTTTTGCGAAAGGTTTGGCACACCCTTGCCTAGAACTCCAGAGTAGTTTCTTTTGGCCTTTTTCAAACTCTATAACTGAAAAAGTCCATCCGAGCATTTGTCACTTCGGGCTCGTTAATACATCGAAGGAGACTAGAGTCATCTTTGGCTTTTTCTCGACTCTTAAAAAGTGAAAAAGCAAGTTGTGTCTAAAGCGTCGTCATATAAAATTCATCTTAAACGGAACATAATTACCCCTGATTCCTACGTTGATCTTAAGGTTGAGAACATGGAACACACCAACAAAGGGATTCCACATGATGGGACCCCTAGCCCTTTCTCCTCTTGGGGAGAAGTTGGTGCGCCCCACATGGCCACATTGTCACTTCCAGGGCTGACAATTGGCCTGCCAGTTTGGCTATTCTCAACCGCTGTAGTTCAGACCACCATGGTTCCTGAACAGTCGAGTCAACAGTTAGACCAGTCTAGAGCTACCCTCCAGCCTTCCACTTCTTATACACCTTCCTCCGATCCTTCTTCTTCGAAAGGTCAAGCCGCCAAAAGCGCGGCTCCCATAGAAAAGAAGAAGGAAAAGAAGAAGAAAGAAAAGAAGCAGAAGGAGCCAAAGGCGCCTGGGGGCAAGCAAAAGGTATCTAACGAAAACCCACACACAGCACGGACCGGGCCCAAATCGCCATGTGTCATATGTAGAGGAGACCACCTCCACCGTGATTGTCCCAGTATTCCCCGGATACTAAGGGACTGGTCCCCTCGTTTGCACAATCCGGAAGCGTCAACCTCTGACAACCACGTTGAATGCTTACCGTCGACCAGCGAAAGTGAAGGTCCCAGACGACGAAGAGGAATGAGATTCCCCTGCGAGCTATGTGAAGGCAATCACACCCTTCGCCGTTGTCCCTTTTTAGACGAAGCAAAGAGAGTTTTGGAAGATCAACCGATTGCACCGTTGCTACTTCCTCCTGGATACCAAAAACTCGCGCCAAGTCCTTCGTTGGTCGAAAATACAGCTGGCCCACTCATAGGGCCAGCTGAAGTGTCAGTCGCTGAAAGTGAACCTACTGAATCCGGACCGGACGAAAGTCCAAAGGTCGAAACGACAGTTGACCCGGTTCTCCCTTCAGAAGTTTCATCTTCAAATGCCACAGTCACTGAGGATTCATCTTCAGTTGACACCCTCACCGAAGAGAGTAAGGATGACACCGTCCAGGTTCTCTTCATCAACACCGATTCTGATGAACATCAGGGCAATGTGCCCACTCCTTTATCGCAGGAAGGAGCATCGTCAGGGTCATACCCGGCCGTATATTCGGTCCCACCACCAAGCAACCTAGTTGTGTCCTTTGATTGGAACCAACTAGGCAGACCCTGGTTACCAACCAGTATACCATTTAGAATTATAGTCCAAATATACAAAATGGTGATGGCTGGAACTATCATTGATGAAGGGGCATATGTGAGTATCCTGTCCTCTATTGCTTGGAAAACACTGGGTTTCCCGGCGCTTTTGCCCGAGACAAGGCATCTCTCGGGTTTTGACAAAGGAACCAGTCGACCATTAAGGATTCTACCTAATGTGCCTATTACACTGAAAGGGAAGGCTGTCAAGATGAATTTGATGGTCGTCCAAGGACCCTTGGATTATAACCTACTCCTTGGACGAGACTACATATATTGCATGGAAGCAATAGTCTCCTCGCTCTTTCGAATAATGTGTTTTCCATACGAAGGAAGGATGGTCAAGCTCGTAGACCAACTTTCACTTCCGGGATCACGCATCGCAAGTAGTCACATACCTATCCTCAATGGTCTATTTGATCAAGAAAGGTCTCTACCTCCGGTTCTTCTTCCTGATGAGCGCGAGTGATTCGGGAAAGTAGGGCCGGAACCCAGGGGGCATGCATCCTGGTCTGCTTTGGAGGCAGAAAAAACATTGGGTGTAAAGTATAATTTCCGCGGGAGAATATGACTAGTCCATACCCCGTCCCCTCCTTCTTCTTCATAAAACAGAAGAGCCGGGAAGAGCTCTCATGCGGAAGAAGGGGCTGTTAGGAATGGGGTTGTTCTGGAAAAAGATTCTTTTGTTAAAGTTAAGTGTGTGGCGGAGCGTCGTCATTCACCTTTGTCTAAATAAGTGGGCTCTGCCAAAGAAGGGGATCCGTTTGCGGCAGCAAGTAGTAACCATCTTTGGATAAAAGGAAAGCCTCACCCATTAAAACAAATGTTTTAGAGGATAAGTAGGGGCAGCCTCCAAAGAAAGGGATTCAATTGCTGCAACAAATTGTAACCATCTTTGTGTAACCTGATGATAGACATCGCTGAAGAAAGTTTCTGTTTGAAAGAATTAGCAGAACAATCTTTGGGTAACCTGAAAGAGGTAAGCCTCACCTGTTGGAAACAAAGGTTTTTGACGGAAAAGTAGGGGCAGCCTTGAAATTAGACTTACACCTGGGGGCATGCAAACCTCTTGGAATGCAAGCGCGGGCGGCTTTTTAGTTTTAGGTAGGACTAACCCCTCTAACCCGTAGGATAGGCCGATACCCAGCTTGCATAAATAGAGGATATGGAGCAATACGTAGGGAGATGAAGCTCTTTAAAAAATAGCGATCTTTCATGAGACCTTACTACTTTATGACTGGTAAAAACGAGCAGTTTTGGCAAAGTTCATGCTCGTTAAAAAATAAACGCAAGATCCGAGCAGTTTTAATGCGGAAATTCATGCTCGTTAAAAAATAAACATAAGCTTGTGAGCAGGCTTCCCCCAGTGTTCAAGCTCATTCAGAAAAAATGAACCGGTAAATAACCATTTGAGACCGTAAATTCATCAGCCATAAAAGCCTTGGTCGTGTTTGTGCACCGTCACCTCCACTTTTCATTTGGCCGATCATTCACATCCACTTGATTGTTTACCTATTTTGAGGAACAGCTGCAAAGAGTGATCCCACCTAGCCATCCTTGTAATACTGCCGTGATTGGAAAATTCCAACATGTACCTGGAATCTGCTGCTACCCCTGTTTATCACTCGTTCCTCAAAATACGAGTCTTCTTTGAGCTCTTTTCACTGACTCGTAAAAAATGAAAAGTTTGCCGAGTTTTGGCCTTCCAGCTCGTTAAAAGGACCGGAAGAGCTATCCCTCCTCTAGATTTTAATCTTTTTGGACCTGAGGGATTATTGCACAAAAAGATCGAGCGCTTGTCTAGTTCGGCTCGATAAAGATATCGAACACTCATCCCTTCTGTATTGTTTTATACTTTTTCGGACTTAAGGGATTAGATGACGAAAAAGGACCCCTGGAGTCTACTTTATGTACACTTTTCAGACTCTCTAAAAATGAAAAGGACCGAGTTGTCTTTTTCGCTGGGCTCGTTAAAAATATTAGATAGCGACAAACTTGTCTTTAGACAAGAACGAGTTTCCCTATCGCTAGGCTCGTTAAAACATAGCGATGGGCTTGCCCGAAGGGCAAGTTATAGATCAAGCATATGTTATCCTCCTCAAGCTTGACAAAAATAAAGAGGTACTGGTCAGAAATGACTGGGGAAAAATTGGGAAGAACCTCAAAGCTTAATGGTAGCAAGTCGCTCTTGAACATGACACTTTTGCCTCCGTAAATATCGGGTTGGGTTATTATCATTCACCGGTCCCTTCACCATGGTCTCGCCATACCATCCATACATGGGGTAATGCTACCGATCCATCACATCAGTGTCGTTATATGTTCAAGAGATGTCATTCAGAAAGTGTCAACCGGGTCCCATCCACTACCGTACATCATCTTTCATCCTTCCATGACCGCCACCCTGAATCATATTTCACAGATCGTTTTCACCATCATCACTAGCTCCGTTCCGTGTCACTGATGTGGGATTCATTAAGGCCCTCCTTTGACGGATCACTTCTTGTCGACATCAGCTCATTATCCAAGAAGTTGATCTAGGAACACCCCCTCAGTACTTTGAAGCTTGCATGCCTCAATGGCAAGTTTCTCACTCCCGGCGATAGGTAAACATTAATGACCTTCGACCGGGAGACTTTGCGTGGTGTTCGACGTCAGATCCTATATTCACACCACGTGAATTGTGCTGCAGTACCTTGAGGGTCATCATCATTATCGGTGATTCCTCTCGCGCTTGTTAATAGTTTACATTATTGACTGGTAATCAAGTGATGTCTTTCCATGTTCGACTTCAAGAAATTCTCACATGGATCGACTTGTACTAGAGTGAAGATCGGACAAGTTTGAAGACCCTGGATCTAGTTTCATCCATCCGGGCTGCGATATATATTCAGGAGATAAAAACATAGACATGTGCAGCAGATGATCATCCTACTAAAAGGATGATAATTAAAAGCAGAGAATTATCAGTCTATGATCAGACGATCGTCTGTTTATGTACAACAAATGTATTTATAGAGCTGAGCATGGGAAATGCCCGCATCAGCTAGATCATGAAAAGAAAGTATGAAAAGATAATGTATTGTATTGTATTTTTGTTACAAGTCACCTCCCGACGATTGAATGAACTTCGGATCCTCCTAATAAAGCATTTCACCCGATAAACGACCTCATACTTTAGGGGGCAACTGTTATAGACATTTTTGTGCCTTACAGCATAGAGCATGAAATGTCAATAATCTAAGGGATCCAAAGTCCCTAAACATGTTGTTCTTACCCTTAGAGGAACAAGGTCAGCAAACCACAGCACTGCAAATCAGTTCTCCACTGAAAAACACTCAAAAACAGGTCAATTTTGGATCAAAGCAGCTGCCCCACTAGGGATCTGCGCTGAATGTCAAGAGCTCCATGGTGTACCTGCGCTGCATTGCAAGTGCAACAAAGGCTACCTGTGCTGGGCATACCTTGACATGTGGAGGAATCTTTTTCTCAATGTGCCAGTGCCCAGGAAGCTTCCAAAAAGACACTTGATCATAAGATTCGCCTAATGATGAGTTAAGAGCTTCTAAAACTCCAAGTGGAAGACAGAAACTCCGGGTGAAGAACTGAAGAACAACTGGAGTTGAAGAGGACAACAAGTCACACATCAAGCTGACTTATCTTCACTCCAAAACTCTATATAAGGATCTCATTCCATGGGATCTGGAGGGCGGAATTTAGTGCAAAGAATCGCTGTTGGTTTACAGTTGAGAGCATTGGGTGATTGCTTGAGGGAGGTGAAGAAGAGATTTCTCTCCGTCGGGAAGGTGATGCTGGATTGGACCTCTCATGGTTGTATCACCGCCTGAACCTTACTTCCATATATTAATAAAGCATTTGAGGTTCTTCTATTCGCATGTGTTTCAATGGTGTATTGTCTTACTTGCGTCTTTGATTTATGCTAATCCTTGAATCGATTATGAATGCATGCTTCTTGTAGTTTCCTTTTCTTGTCTTATTTGCAAGATCTCATGTAGCTGGGCCCGTGAAAAGACTTGGAGCTAGGAGCAAGCGGCAAACAAAGGAGATTGGACCGACCATTTGCGCAAGACATCGGTAAGTGGATCTCTCCTTTTTATCTCTTGCATGTCATAAAGAAGAAACTTTAGATAGCTTTGCTTTCAGCTGTTGCTAAGGAACTGTCACCCTTAGAGTGGGTTAGGGTCATTTCGAGTTGGATACTTTCCCCCACAACACTATGTACAACTTTCCTCTTGCCTGTTTCGCACACTGGGTTGTGCCTTCATGTTGGTTCTTCCTCTAAAGTGACTTCCTTCTGAGGAGTAACCCGTGATGTTCCTACAAAGTTGACTCTTTTGCAGGACATGGATGCATTGTAACAATTCTTCATCTTTTCCTTCTCGATCTTGTAAAATGTTTCGCTTGGCCATTGGAAATGAATCCTCACACAATGTTCTTTACAAACATTTGTAGGATCATACAAATTGAAGTCCATTGAATGAAAATTTCTCTATCTCCTTGCCTTCAGTGTCTGCAACTTTTAAATTCTTGATCTTGTACAGTCCAATTTGCAAAGGAATAATGGGCCAAGGTGCTTTCTTCTTCCTATGAAAAATAATGATAATCCTATGGAGATATGATAAACAAATTCTCGCATGATCAACTTGTCGGTGGCATACCTCGGTAGAAGATGTGGAGACTTCTATCCGCCAAACAATCTGAGGAAGTGATCAATAAACTTTTCCATTACTCCCTTGTAGCTGCACTCTGATAGTAGCTTGCAGTAAATGTGCATGGTAGTTTCTCTTGGTGACCAGGTCCAATTCATCCCAGGAAATACATTCTGAGCACATATTGCATCAAAAAAATAAGAAGACATATAGAATCTGACTTTCTTACCCTTTTGAGGGCTCTTAGCATTAGCACATGAATTATCAACCTTTGAGCCAACAAATTCGAGCAATTGAACGATTTTCCTTCATTCACATCTTGATTAATCAAGAATGTCGAACCTTATGGAAAGGTATCAATATTGCTTTGACCATAGATTTGACAACATAAGACTATAAATTACTAATAACCCTCCCTGAGAGATTTTGTTTGTAAGTGTTGTTGGATGTCTATTGGAATTTGGAAGGCTGTTTCGCTCAACCTTTGATGACATCCTTTATGCTCAAGTAGCTGGTGACTACATAAAAGTGGGAATCCATGTATGATTGCAGCATCGATAAATGATATATTTGCACTTCTGTTGCATGTCATGCAAGAAAAAAACTGCCTTATGATGGTGACATGCTCCTCATTAAGGTTCCGCATGGATTCTCCCAATGCTGATACTTCACCAAGTATGGATGCATTAAGTTATTCCAGATATATGTGTGTGGGAGATGCTTTCTAGACCTCTTCTTGGAGTTGCTCAATTTGTTGCCTTGCAGCCTGTAAGTTCTTTTCTATATGTCTATTGTTGGCCATGAGATACTCTAGGTTTGACTTGGTAGAACCTACGAAGGCTAAGTTGGCTGCAACGATGGCTTATGTATTTTTCCTCGTATCTATCACAATCACCCTTTCTCTAATTAATGCAGGATATGTAAGATCATTTAGAAAGTGTTTCTTCCTCGCTTTTACAATCTTCTTCTGAATCTCAACGTAAGTTCAATTGTACATATCCATGACCATACCATCATCAAGAGGAATGATTTCCAATTCTTCGCTTGGAGCATTCCCTATTGTCGGAGGAGGGGGAAACTAAATGGTGCCCTACTGAGTGTTTGGCATACGATCAACATCTTGGTTTAGTGGCTCTGATTCCACACCCATGTTCTGAATTACAACCCATTTTTCAATTTCTTGAGCAAGTTCCTTCTCCTACCACTGTCTGCTCTCTTCTTCTAGTAGCCAATTTTGCTCTTGTTCTTTAACCTATTTCCGTGTTGCTTCTTCTTCTTCTTCTATTCTCTGCCTTTCTTCTTCTTCTTGTTTCTGCATTTATTCTTCTAATCCTTTCTGTGCTTGTTCTTCCATCTGTTTCAGTTCTTCATCCTACTTCCTTTGTTTCCTCCTCTTTTTTTCTGCTATGGCAGCTTTTAGGATGATTGGATCTACTTTTGTCTTGTAACTCTGCTCTTCTGTTGGACTATGTGCAACCTTCCTCTTGCCCATTTCGCGCATCGGGTTGCGCCTTCATGTTGGTTCTTCCTTTGAAGTGACTTCCTACTGAGGAGTAACCAGTGATGTTCCTGCAAAGCTGACTTGTTTACAGGACATGGATGCATTGTAACAATTCTTCATCTTTTCCTCCTCGATCTTGTAAAATGTCTCACTTGGCCATTGGAAATGAATCCTCACACAATGTTCTTTACAAACATTCCTAGGATCATCGAAATTGAATTCCACTGAATGAAAATTTCTCTATATCCTTGCCTTCGATGTTTGCAAGTTTTAAATTCTTGATCTTGTACAATCCAATTTGCAAAGGAATAATGGGCCATGGTGCTTTCTTCTTCTTATGAAACAATCTTGATAAGCCTATGGAAATATAATAAACAAAGTCTTGCATGATCAACTTGTTGGTGGCATACCTCGGTAGAAGATGTGGAGACTTTTGTTCGCCAAACACTCTGAGGAAGTGATCAATCAACTTTTCCATTACTCCTTGTAGCTGCACTCTGAAAGTAGCTTGTAGTAAATGTGCATGGTAGTTTCTCTTGGTGACCAGGTCCAATTCATCCCAGGAAATAAATTCTGAGCACATATTGCATCAAACAAATAAGAAGACATGTAGAATATGGCTTTCTTACCCTTGGGAGGGTTCTTAGCGTTAGCACATGAATTATCAACCTTTGAGCCAACAAATTCGACCAATTGAACGATTTTCCTTCATTCACATCCTAATTAATCAAGAATGCCCAACCTTCTGGAAAGGTCTCAGTATTGCTTTGACCATAGATTTGACAACATAATACTATCAAGTACTAATAAGCCTCCCTGAGATATTTGGTTTTGTAAGTGTTGTTGGGCGTCTATCGGAATTTGGAAGGCTGTTTCACTCAACCTTTGATGACATCCTTTATGCTCAAGTAACTGGTGACTACATAAAAGTGGGAGTCCATGTATGAATGCGGAATTGGTAAATGATACATAAGATGGTAATTGTGTGCCAAGAAAGAGGCAAGCCTTTGTCCATTGGAACTACTTAGATTCATGGTATTGTTATTGTATGTGACAGTATCCAACTGACAATGTGTGCACATGGAAAAACTGTTACCAGCATGCAATCTTGTGTAATCTTGACCTTTTGACATTAATGTACACCTGCCGGTCTTAAAGGTCTTCTTTGAAGATTTTTGTTGAGAATAGCTCATTCACCTTTTGCCATGTAATGTATGAATCATTCTCTATAAAAAACTTAGTGTTTGAGAAAAATAGCAATTTCAATGGAGTACTCTCAACTGGCTCTTTGATGCTGCTTTTTGTAGTGTCCTTTGAGATAGATCTCTTAGGAGCCATAGTGACATTAACTGATCAAAAGAAGTGCTAAAAAATGCAGCACATGTATGAGAGAAATGCACTCATGGTAAACATAAATTAGCTCAAGAAAAATGACTCACAAAGCAAGATCAAGGAAACAACCACAAGACTGAGAAGGAAAACTATGCAATTCATGCGCTAAGGGAAGAGACTACCCTCATGAACTACACATTGCGTAGTAGTATCAACACTCAAGGGAGATGCTTGAGGCTTGGGACTACACAATGCACTGTCTCAACCTGGGAAGACTGAGGGAGAGACTATGCACTGCGCACTCTCAAAGGTCAAGCTTGAGGCTTGAGTCTTTGTTGTAGCTACAACGACCCCCCATTTAGTTTTTTTTCTTTTTTCATAATAAATGGGGACCCTTCGCTTATTTTATCTTCATCTCATTTAAAGATTGCTTTTGTTCTTATTTTGCATTTGCATTTAGTGACGTTTTCTTCCTTAACCCTTTTCTCACAAGAACAACATTTGTATCACTACTCCCATTTTTCCACATTACTTCACATTTCGCATTGGATTTCACTAGGTTGTCATTCTCCCCAAGAAATTTAGTACATGAAGTCACATTCAAAATTGGTCAAGTTACTGGTTTCCATCACATCCCTTAGCATATCTGCATTAATACAAGACGATCACATTAGTTAACTATATTGAAAATACATCTGGTACATAAAATCATTTCTATTTTTGTAAATAACAATACAATTATTTTTAGTATCAAAACATTGTAGTATTAAAGCTTGTATTATATTGTATAGTTGTATTATATTATGTTACATTAAATTGTGTGTCATTTTATATATGACATTTTTTGTTTTACATACATTAAGTGCCAACAAAACAAAATTGGAACAATAATAGACATACCTATCACATCGTGTATTAATTCTTAAATATTAAAAGTGTTGTAGGTTATTTGAGGCCTACATATAAAATATTTATCATAAACACTTTTTGAAACATCATTAGTGAAAGGAATTTTTAATACAAAGGTAAAAAATTCTCATGAAAACCAAATGTGAAATTGTGTTGTTAAAAGGCTCAACGTTATAGCAATGTAATGGTTCATGACAAATGAGCCTTCCATATTGCGTATGTGGAATGTCACCTTTTAATCAATGAACTTTAACGTCATTTGTTAGCTTAAGTCTTGGGTGGAACGCTTCATGATGGTCGCACTCATTTGCTTCACGTTGGTTAGTTGATTTTTGTTTTTGTATTTTGAGATTCCTGGAGTTATTGCATAACGAAAATTTTTGCATACCATGCAGGTGTATGCCAGTGATTGAGGACGTGCCAATTATAGTTTGATGGCGTGCCGCAAATTGGAAATCATATCGGTTTTGACAGGATCTCGATACCTTAGCTGTATTTAGTTTCTATAGTGGAAATTATGTGCAACATACTTCAGGGAGAATCATAACCATGCTTCCACGGTTTAATCATTAATTAATAGTGAAGAGAATTCTCCTATACGATCAACTATATTGTTTCAACAGAAAAGAAGTTGTTACTAATCTGGTGGAAGTCGTTTTGGGAGGTATATTCCAGGCATTTGTGATCTTGTATGATAACAAGCATTCAAGATTGTTGTATTCGCTAATATTTTGAGCTGGCAACAAGGAATTCCACTGCACATAAATAGATGGCTCGATCAATTGGCATCTTACAGATAGTTTCACACATAAACGAATGGCTTGTTTTAAAAACCACGGCATCTCTGAATAGTGAGGCTTGGTTACTCATTGAACCAAAACTCCAATTGGAAGAGAGGATTATTCTCTTTGTTCCTATAAAGTTTATAATTAACTTATTATAAATTTGATCTTAGGTATGTAAGTAAGATTATCTTGATAGATTCCTATCAGGGTTATTTTGTTTATGTTTATGCTAAAAGATTTTCACAGATTTGTAAATTGCTTTGGGATTTGTGAGTGGACCTTCATCCTAAGATCAAACACATTTCTTTTCCCTTCCCATTTGAAACACTTTACCTTTGGCTAGGGATAAAGTTATCCTATGCTTAGTCAAGATAATTTTCCTTTCATTTTCGTTCACATCATAAAACTAGTTTGATTTATTTCTTTTTATTTTTTATTTTTTTAAGACTCCTTGCAAAGGAGAAAGCCTCACAGTGGCTTGACTGAGCCCTCATTTTAGTCAAATCATTAAGGATCATCTCACCTAAACATTATCATACAAATGACTCCTTTTCCCTTCGGTTTGTTACTCTTGAATAACCATCACTCATAAACGGACTGAAGGTCATTCTTGTGCATATTGTACATACTTGTTAAGCTAACATAGACTAGGTTAACTTAGGCCAGTGTTAGGACACGGGTAACTGGAAACCTATTTGGACTAGTTAGGATTGCTATCACAACGAAAAAGAGTCCAATTGGGACTTTGATAGGGAACTTTCTCACGGTTTGTTACTCTTGAATAACCATCACTCATAAACGGACTGAAGGTCATTCCTGTGCATATTGTACATACTTGTTAAGCTAACATGGACTAGGTTAGCTTAGGCCAGTCTTAGGACACGGGTAACTGGAAACCTATTTGGACTAGTTAGGATTGCTATCACAACGAAAAAGAGTCCAATTGGGACTTTGATAGGGAAATTTCTCACGTGTTGAGCCAGGACATCTCCAGGCATCAACAGTCTTGTAGTTGCGAAATGTGCAGTTAAACATGGAAATTGCTGGCCAAGTAATGGGCAGATCTACCTAGGAAGGGGATGGGAAAGTGTCAGATCTGAGTGATAGTGCAAGTAAGAGTGCATATTTGACTAAGGGAAATATAGATCAATGAAAATAAAGTGCACAAGATCAACATGCAAAACAAAAAATAACATGCATAGGGAGTTTCTGAAACAACGACCACTAATGGGTAAAAACAAGAAGTTGATGCAACACTTGTAGAAAGCGAATGACGAAATGAACCAACACTTGTACAAGCTAATATAAGTTAAAATGCAATTAAATATGAAAATAAACAAGCAAAACAACACTCACAAAAGTGGAACAATAAAAAGTGACAGAAAGAGCGACAAAGGACAACAAAAGAAAAACGCACCTGGAAAAGCGCCACAATCTCCACCGAAGGCTCCTTGATCTCCTTGGGAAAGCTAGGCATCCAATATCAAGTGTGAAAATGATCTCTAGGGGTGTCTATTATATATATCTAGGTGAGGCAAGGTTAGGTAGGGTTTATAAAGCGCATGCCTAAAAGCAAGGAAAAATTGACGCTTGGGAGAAAGTAAAAAATAACAACTTGTGCCACATTTCGGGAAAGTAATTATCTACTCCCAATTTTCTAGGAATTGCTTTTTTGCTTTTTGCTTTTTGCTTTTTCGAGAAACTATCCATTCATATAGTCAAGAAGGATTGCACAATTCCCAACCACAAGGGACTGTGCAACTCCTTGGCTCAGTGACTTGCGCAATTTCTGAGGGTCGGGGAAGCTTTTGAGAAATTTCTAAGCTCAAGGTTTGCCTGCCTCTTTGGATTACGTAATTTGGATCCTCAAGGCTGGCCTTCCTTCCAAGATTGTGCAATTTCTGAAGGGAATACCAACAAAGATGCAATGTCAAGACAAGAGATGGATTGTGTTTGAAAAGGTTCAGATCGAGATCAAAACAAGGCATCATAAGCACTACATGAAATGATAAGTCTTATCATAGCATGAATACTTGACGACATTGAAGGATGAGCTCTTGTGGGCAAAAGGGAGGCTCCAAAATCAAAGCTTGGGAAAATTTTTGGAGGGTGGTTATAGCAACTACAACAAAACCATGCACCTTAAAGATGATAAGAAGCCAATAATTATATTCTACTTTGAGGTGGAAACATAATTTTACAATGAATACACTTTGTAATACACTTATAATGAAATGTTGCAATGAAAGGTTTTCGCTGATATAACAATATAAATGTAACAGCTCAATATCTAGGGCCTTAATAAGTGTTTTTAGGGTTAACATGGGGCTTGCATAGGGCTTACAATCTATAAGCTATGATCCAAAAGAAGATGCTAGAGTTTGTAGGGTTCTAAGTATATATAATTCTCAAGTGCTATGTCGCTTTGATATACCAAATGACTTTCAACAATAGTACTGGGTTGAATATTTCATGACACTAACTGAGGAGGATATACTAATGTTGTTCTTAGTGTATTATAGTAACATGATAGTTGACAAGATTATGTTAGCCTAGTTTCAAGTGCACCTACATACTTTTTATATACCCAGAGGTACATGGAAGACAATTCCATATATAGGCACAATCTAATGCGACACTACTCAAAGGGGTTCCAACTATTGGAGGCATAATCCTTTGGGTTATGTGAACTTGGCATATTCACTTGAATGAAAGATGAAAAGCCTCATGTGAAAGAAAACGATAATGAGAAGTCCAAGAGACCTCTTGGAAAATGAAAACCAAAGGTTAATGTAAAGTTTATTAATATGTATATATATTTTGAATAAGAATGAAATTCATGTTTATTTAATTCTGATCTATTTTTTTGTGAGTTCAATATGGTATCAGAGTAGGTGTGAGGATTGTGGCCTTCGAATTTCTAAACCAAATGTTTTTTGGCCCTCCTCTCTCTGTTGGGCATTGCAAAAAATCTCTAAGCCTGTCTATTCTCTCTAGTGACCTTTCTGTGTTGGTTTTGTTTGTTGAGTTTACCCTCTTGCTCATTTTCCTTAGCTAGAATATTTTGGGGTCCATCATTTTTCATTTTACTTATTTTGATGGTTCAATATCCTCTTCTTTTTCCTTATTCTTGTTTGAGGTTTATCATGTCTCTATCATTCTCATAGCCTTAGGTTTGTATTTTGATTGATCTGTATCCATTCTAATTTCTTGCGAAGTAGAGCTAGAATTTGTGTGCAAGTGGTGAGAGATATGCAAGAGCTTCCAAGGTTGCTAACACGACTATTTTTTAGACACAGATTAAGAGTAATGGGTTAGAGCTTCTATTCCATTGTGCCATACACTACCACCAATTTTTGTTTTTTCCTTAAGGTGAACACGTTGACAAGTGAGTTGTTTCTTTATTATAAAGCATGTGCATGATGCCATTTCAAATGTCAAAGCGTTGCCACAATTCCATGAGGAAGCACACTTCTTACACTATGTCCTTCATGTTTGTTTTCACCATGAACTAGAAGGTATCATAATATGTTGAATATATAAGAAAAAAAGCTAGATGAAAATTTTCTATTTTTAGATGGGTCCTAGTTCATAGACCCTATGTTTATCTGCTCAAAGCTTTAGAAACATGCGATATCTCTCCATTATTTTTGATGCATCCAATTCTCTACTTCCCAAAGCCCATTATCATGATTGGTCAAATCTAAACTTAGTGCTATTTAATCTCACCACAACATCTGTGAAAGCATACACGTTTGATGAGACTGAATGCAACCCATCCGATTTAAAATTGTAATTTGAATGTATTTTCGGTTGAAATTATATTTATTGCACTCAAATTCATTGATCAATTAATGACGTGATGAGCAACATTCTGCTTCCATCGATGGAGATGGTAATTTGAATAGGTTCTAGAAAAGATGTTGAGAAAAGGGGGATGAAGAGGTTGAATGAGTGACACTGTGTTATTAAAGTAGATGCATTTCATCTGCCTGTAGTCATGTTGTCTATCATTGAGACCCTCCTCATACTGTCACAACAATTGGTTGGAATTGTTGAGAAATCAATGCTAGTAGAATTAGGGTTAGATTTATCTTCCTTGATAATTACTTGTGAATTATGTTGGCTTCTTTTATTTATTTATTATATTATCTTTCATCAAGCAATTACCAAATTATGTGTGTAAGAAGATCACAAGAACAAGAGACACAAGATGTAGGTACTCCGTTAGGGAAAAACCCCTATCTAGGGGAAAACCCAGTCAAACTTCTTCCTTCATTAGTTAAGACAAGATAATCGAAGACTCTTCAACCTAGAAACAAACCTTCTCCAACCACTAAGTCAACCCTTCCTTCCAACTACTTCGATCTAGATCTTTGACCTTGCAGCATCAACACTTCGAACCAAAAGATCCAAAATTTTGACCTTCCTGCAATATAACTTTGACCCAACACATTCAAAATTCGACCTTTCCAACAACAAAAATTCGATCCAACAAATAACCTAGTAACTTCACATAAAAGAGAGAAAGAGATAGCCCAAAAACTTTAACTTGCAATTTTTCCTTCTTCTTAGTTGAACTTCTCACTTTTTCTCCACTTTCTTGATATGTATCAAACTTGTTGAGTTGACATCCAAATAGATTAAACATCTCTTGTATATATAGCCTCTCTTGTGGGTTGAATTGTCCTCTTGTAGGCTAAATTCTCCAGGTAAGGGTCGACTTGGTGTGGAGGTGACAAATTACATTTTTGACTCAATAATAATTCTTTTTACATGATTGAAAAGCCCAAGAAGGGTCTCATTAAATGGACAATGACTCTAATGACTCAGTATAAAACCTAGAAGTCCTCAATGGGGAATTTGACCTATAAAATGATGACTCAAGCATTAAACCCATGCTTTAATAAGTCATTGTAATAATAAATACTTCCTTTTCATTCTTTGACTCAAATATAGATATGAAGATCGAACCTAGTTACATTCTTCAAAACTCCCTCTTAACTAGGGAGGTATTCATAATTTACACATGTATATACAACTACAAGGAAGATCTCAAAACACAAGAACTATGAAGAACTTATGCACGCAAGGTGCCATAGACTAGATTCCTAACCAGGGAAATCTATCTGGGTGGGATTAAGATGGACTAAAGCTTTCAACCCCTCTAGGTACTTGTTGCCGGTGCTGGACCCGACAACATTCAGGGGATCACCTCGGTATGAAGTCCCAACTATACCTCACATCGTTTGGTGTGGGAACCCCATCCAGTATGATGCCCGATTTCCATTATCTTAAATTTTTTCCTTAGCTCTTGCTTGTCAGCACAGGAGAGCGGTTTGCCTTGTCTTCAAGTAGTGAGGTTCGAGTGCCTGGTGATTGATAGTGTTACTTGTGTCAAGGTTCTTTCACCGGAGAGAGAAAGGGTGGGAGTGAGTCCCAACTCGGATGGGATGAAACCCAATTCTGTTAGGAACACACAACACAACAAGATGTGCGCAACTTCTAGAGGAGGAATCCACACAGATGTGATAGTCACAACACACAAGGTAAGATAGGACGTACAACACTCAGTGAGAAATCCATGCGAGTGCGACAGTTGTTATAGCAAGTTTACGTGAAAGGTTCAGTCTCATGTCCGGGAGTAACCTACATGGGAAGAATAACATTAACAACTTATACAACACATTTTCATTAATATATATGTATTAGAACAATTGAATGAATTCAAGTGTTAAACACAGGTTAAAGCAACATGCATTACAAGTGTTCAAGACAAATCTTACAAATAGTTACAACACATGTGTCAAAACGTGTTGGCCTGTTAGCAGGCTTCTGAATTAAGTGAAAGTTCCAAGACACATCGATACACCATACATCACTAACCCTGTCGGTGGGGTGTTGGAGCCACTACTTACTCCTCAAAGAAAATATTAAAGACTCTCAAGGCTCTGTGGGAGGAGCCAAGATGAAAAGTCCTTTGCATGTACATTGAGGGGGTATTTATAGCCAAGGGTGAAACTGACCCTTGTGACTGTTCAACTTCCCTCATGACTATTTGACTTCCATGACATTTCAACTTTACTTGACTTTCATATGACTAGTGGGTCTCTTGGACTTCCACGTTACATTACATTGATCGAAAATAAGGCCCACAGTAGGGATATGGATGACATGACTCATGAAAAGACTCGACATGACAATGATGGTACATTCATGCTTCTATTGATGTGCATGTCGAGCTGCAGTGCTACTAGGTGATGGATGTCCTCATGGTGTGTCACAGCTTCACCTCTGCATGTCAAGGTGTGCGGAGTCTTCGATGGTCATTGGGTTCGCTTGATGTTGCAGTAGCATGTTACTCCTTGCTTGTATGTTGGCATGCTTGACAGGTTCATCCATTCACGAAAAGTGTATGTTCATCTGTCCATTTGTCTATGAACACATCTTCACATGTTCGTCCATCCGTTTGCGAACACATCTTTGCATGATTGTCCGTTCACGAGCAAATCTCTTTGAATGCATCGTTTGTTTGTCCGTTTGTGAACATGTCCTTCTGCATGTACTTCCTTTTTTCATCCCATCCGTCATCATGCCATGTTTGTTTGTGTACCTGTATATGCAGTCACTCATGACAAGATGACATCAAATCCATAAACCTCCTAGTCTACCATGACGCATGATTGTTTCAGATGCAGGTGACTGGGAGAGAAGACAAGGTTACGAAACTGTGCAAGGGAAGCTTCAATCTGGGATGGAGGCATTGAGCACTGCTGGTGAAAACTGCATGGAAGTCACTGGGAGATGGTGACAGGCAATCTAGATTGGCAGTGATTGTCCATGGGATTTGGCTCGGCTGGAGGAAAAATCTGCACAATTTTTGGGAGGAGAAGTCTAGGCTGTAGGAAACCTGGGCAGGAAAAATCTGCGCAACTTTTGGAGGAAGTGGGCAACAGGATCCTGGCAGTAAAAAATATGCAGTTCCTGGAGGGAGTTGGTAGCGGGCTGCAGGATGTTTGGTAGCAAAAACTGCGCAATTCCTAGAGGGAGTTGGCAGCGGGCTGTTGGCGGGTCAAAATGCGTTGATGCTGGGAGGCTGGCCTATTGACTGCATGTGTGCATTTTATGAGTTAAGAAGATTGCTGGGCAGCAGAGGGCTTTCTCATGAAATCTGCACAGTTTTCCAGGTGAGCAGTTGGTCGGTTGACTTATGGGCTGGCTGGGAAAACTGCGCAATTTTCTGAGGGAGACAAGGACGGGCATTGGTTGTTTGTCCGACCTGTTTGCACAATTTTCTCAGTCAGCGGAGTGGCCATGGTCTATAGCTTCTGCCGAGGTGTTTGTCTCGGGATGATTGCCAGGTCAAACTCTCTGGTTGACTAGCAAGACGGTTGATTGATCAGCTTGCAAGAAGCGTAGCTTGAGATGACTTGCTTGGTGCTTCTGCGCTGTTTTGGGTGAAAATCGATATAGTTGATGGTGTGGTGAAGGTTCGGCTATTAGAGGGTGATTTGGTTGTCAGAACTTCAACAAAACGACTAAGTGTGTGAGCGAGGGAAAAGGTGCATACGCGAACTTGCAAACACACACTTACATGACTTGACGATGAGACGACTCTAACCTTCCAAACACACATGCTCAACATGACTGACCAATGGTGCAAGTTGACAAGCGTGATGCTTTTGATTGATCGTTTGACGACTGCGATGATGCTTGCATGACAGTGCATACGACTTCATGTGTGAGTGCGATGAATGTTTACATAGTGAATCATAACATGTACACACGAAATAGAGACTTTATGTACGACCAAAACATGGTCACAAGCGTGACATTGTTATCAACATGAAAAAGTTGTCCGTTGAAAGGTTAAGCAAGGTGGGTGCAAAGAATCACATGATCTCACAGGGTTAACCCGAGTGCATGCAAACATCAAGTAAAACACTCAAAGGAGGTTCCGAAATTGGAATCGGACCAAAATTTTGGAGGGTGTTGCAGCTATTACAACACTTGGCAACACACTAGTAGAACTTCAGCTTCTCTGTTTTGGTTCATTGTCAGCATAGGGCCTTGGTTTTTCAGGGAGTATGAATCCTTGTGCGGGTTACTTCGGCTTCCCCACTTACCCCGTGGATATACATGGTCCACCTTTTTCCAACTCGGTCAAACAAAACAAAAGTTCAACTTGATCATAGTGTTTTGAAATTGGGAAGGGTAGTTTTGGCTCATGAGTTGAAGATTTTCAGAGTATAAGTTTTCATCTCTGGTTTTTCTTTGCTACTCGTAGGCCTGGACAGTAACCCGATGGAGTTACGTAGGAACACACGCATTCCTCCACTGCTAGTGAGCCTGGTCAGTACCCCGATGGAGTTGCATGCTTCACCTCTCTGTGTAGGAAGCCTTTCTTTTCTTTCACCTTTGAATTTTTTAGGAGGACTGTGCATAGGCACTTATTTATTTTTCGGAAGATGGATCCTGACTTATTGAAAGAAGAACATGTTGTTCCTTCAGAGAAGCATGTAAGACCTATGACATAGGTTTGCTCGTTTAGATTTTCCCCTTCTTCGTTTCTACTAGTTGGATGAGCTTGAACACACAGAGTAGAAGGCTGAGTACATGCATGGGCTTTCCCAGTGTGGACATAGGCTCATGGTTGGAAAAAACCTCCCCTTGTATATGGCTCATATTTTCCATCAAGAATTCATCAGCCAAAGGTTATAACTAAGCACAGAGAAGATCGACACAATACTGGTCAAGTGCAGTAGTGTCATAAGTCTCTTCATATATCAGCCACATACTCATTCAAAAGCCAGAACTTAGTAGATGGAATCACTTATTTCTGGAAAACAAAAATAGTAAGGTATTAAGAAAACCAAAAAAATGGAAACAAAAATAGTAAGCAAGGCAAACAAAGCGAAAACAATAAGAAAAAAGTAGACTATGTACATGGCGCAGGGCGTGGTCCGGCCTAATGGAAATAGTGTTTGAGATCTTGGCCGTTGACAGGAAGGTTGTCAATCTTCCCGTCAAGTGATTGTAGACAATACATGTGTGGGCCAAGCTTCTCATGGACTGTGTACGAACAAATCCAAAGGGGCTGGAACTTTGTCTGCTTGCCTTTGTCTTCATGGGATTTATCCCATTTTAAGACCAAGTCATCAATACTGGAGTTAGCTTTCCCTGCAAAATTCTTATCGAACCATCTCTTGATATGGTTCTGGTGGATTGTAAATTTTTCTTTTTATTTCATCCTTTCTTCCTGAAGCTTACAGAGTGTATCCATCCTACGTTGGACTAGCTGGCAAGGCTTACCTTGGGATTCTTGGGATAGATGAAGTGCAGGCAAGTAGATATTGGGTGGAAGGATGGCTTCTTTACCATAAACCAAGAAGTATGGTGAGGTATTCAAAGAGGGTTTGGGTGTTACGTGGTCAATCCATAATGGATTTGTCAAGGAAGAATGCCAGTTGCGCTGCTTGGAGTAAACAATATTTTTGATTATGTAGATAAGGTTTTTGTTCGTGGATTCTGTAAGACCGTTTCGTTGTGGGTAGTAGTTGGATGAGTGTTTCAGCACAATACCATTTTGTAATGCAAAATCATAAATTTTCGAAGATGAAAAGTACATTTCTTTATAAAAAACCAGTGATACCAGAACATTGAAGTGTGAGATGATGTTTTGTTGGAGGAAGCTGATGACCTCCTGGTCGTTCACTTGTTTTAGCGGAGCTGCTTCTCTCCACCACGTGAAGTAATCAGTTGTTGTCAGAATGTAACAATGTTGTTTTGACGAATGTGGGAAAATTTCCCCAATGATGTCCAGGCCCCATTGTTGGAACAGTTCGGTCGCCGCAACAGGGTGCAGTGGGGCTGCTAACCTTCGAGTTCTGCCAGTGCATCGCTGACAGACTGGGCACTTGCGGGCGTAAGCATGTGCATCCTTGAATAATGTGGGCCAGTACAAACGAGCTCGCATAACTTTGTGTGCAATGGTGTTTTCCAAAAAATGACCCTTGGCAGGTCCTTCATGCAGATCTTGTAGTACCTTCTCTGATTCCCGTGCCTCTAGGCACCTGAGAGAAACTTCGTTGCTGTGCTTCTTGTAAAGCAATCCGTGCACTGACTAATATGCTAAATATTTGAGGCGCAAAGCCCTCTTCTATCCGATGGAAAAGTGAGAGGGTACGGTGCCGTGCTCAAGGTATTGGTGCACATTTGCATACCAAGAGTTTCCGTCTTCAGTGGGTGTTGCTCGCACTACATCATACATTTCAACTTCCTGTTCCCAATCGACGAGCTCTTCTTCCTCATCCTATGCATGTACTGCTTCAACTATGAGTCTGCAAAGCCCATGACCTTTGACCATGTGAATTGGTTTGATGTCAAGATCATATTATTGCAAGCCTATCATCCAGTTCACATGTCGTTCGTATGAGCAGTGTGTGGACTGTTGGGTGAGGGACGTAGACTATGCAATGGTTCTTTAGCAAGTAGGGTCTGAAGTGTTTCATCGCCTTGTAAAATGCATATGCTTGTTTTTCAACAATGGGGTAGTTGAGTTCGGGTCCTTGCATGCTTGCGTTCATGTAGGAGATGGGACGTTCATCTCATCTTTTTGAGTGAGTATTGCAGCGAGTGAATTATCGGAGGCGAAGGTGTATAGAAGGAAGTCCTTTTTGAAGTCTGGGTTGTAAAGTGCAGGTGCTTCTGTAATAGCCTGCTTGATATGGGTGAATTCATACTTTTCCCTCTTGCCCCAGCTGTAGACTGCATCCTTCTTGGTCATGTCCTACATAGGTTTGACTATCTGCGCATAATCCGAGATGAACATCTGGAGGAAGTTTATCTTTCCCAAGAAGGACTCCATGGCTTTCTTGTTGGTTGGGTGGGGATATGTGTAATAGTCCAGACCCGGTTCGGATCAACCTTGATCCTGCTTTTGGAAATGATGTGTCCAAGAAGGTTCCCCTCAGACACTGCGAATATGCTCCTTTTGGGATTCAAGGAAATCCTGTATTTTCGACATCACTCAAAATTTTTCTTTAGATGGCGTATGTGGTCCTCACGTTTCCTTGAGAACACTATCACATCATCGAGGTATACCACTATGTTCTGCCTGATGAGTCCGTGAAAAGTGATGTCCATGGCGCACTGAAAGGTTGCACCTACATTCACAAGCCCAAATGACATTCCTCTGTATGCGAATGTACCCCACTTCGTACGGAAGGTAGTTTTAAATCTGTTAGGTTTTGCAACAAAAACCTGATTGTATCTTTAAAAAACATTGAGTAAGGAAAACATTTGTGCCCCAGATACTGTTTGCAAAATGTGGTCCACAGATAGCATGAGGTAGTTGTCTTTGTCCGAGGCACAATTCACGTTCTAGAAATCAACACATAAGCAGATTTCCCTGGAATTCTTGCATATAGGAACAAGGTTTGAAGCCTAGGTGGAATGACGAACTTTGTATATGATCCGTAAATCCAACAGCTTGGTGAGATATTTCTATATGAGGGGTTCAAGTGACGAATGTACTTTCCTCAACTTCTGCTGATATGGCTTGACTCATTCTTTGATCGGAATGATGTGTTGGATTATTCACATGTCATAAGAGGAGAAAGGCTTGCCGCTCTTGTTGTGTGCAACACTTACCGAGATCGATGAACTTCAGATCTTGTTCTGTTCCCAAGTTGATCAACTCATGCATCATGGTGGAACTTTGGGTTTTGTTGTTCCTCGGCCCCTGAAAGCATTCTTGCAAGCCATAAAGATTTTCCAATGATGCCACTCCCTTCGGGATGAGGTGGCCTTTCTTACTACTAGCTTCTGCTTGTAGAGATTTCTCGTGCTTGTCTTCGTCTATCGTTGCATCCTTGAAGGTTTTAGCATTAGCCATGAAATACAGTATCTGTTGATCATCATCAAACACGCGTAAGTTAGTTATGTTATCTAGGATAGATGGTCTATATAAAATTTCAATAGTATATCTATCCATAATCATTGACATTCTAGAGGTTGCGTTTTCTAGAGCATTGGCAACTGCATTACACGTATGTGGTACAAAAGTGATGTTAAATGCTTGGAAGTTAGATATCAATCACCATACCTCTTGCTGGTAACTTTTGAGATGCGGCGATAAAAACTGAATGGTGTTACGTACCTGCTGTACCACTATCTCTGAATCACGTACCACTTTGAGCGCGACCATATTGAGGCTAATGGCTTTCTGCAAGCCCAACATGAGTGCTTCGTACTCAGAAACATTGTTCTTGCACTCGAACTCCAAGCGACTCGAAATTAGATGTTTCTTGTAGTTTGGGTTGATCAAGACAAACCCGTCCCCTGAGCCATCCTATGTCTTTGATCTGTCGAAATACATGGTCCACAACTCATCTATACACAGACTGTTCGACGCACTTACAATACTGCTACTGCTACTATTGTTACAATGTACTGTACATGCTTCATTTCCAGTAGTTAGGCAAGGAAGGAGACCCAATTGCATGTCTGGTGGGGTTGGGGCTGGTCATGCAGGATAACACCCCAACGTTGTTTCTCGGAGGCAGTTGCCAAACATGAGTTCTACAAAGGCCAACGATTCATTTTTTCCATTAATGTGAGTGACATTGTGCCTCATATACCTCTCAGATAACACACAGATTTGATTATTTTTACCCTTATACGAAAGGCACATGTGCGACCAATCCATAGAAAAATATTCATTCAGCTTGTTGGACCAGTCTCTGCTCAGTAGTAAGCCATATGCTTCTGGTATGTCCACAACAACAATGTTGATGCATTGGTGGACTCGACCATCGTGAGATAGTCGGATGATCACATCTTGAAGTTCACCAATGGTTGGTATAGATGTTCGATCAAGTTGGATGATTTGTGCGGATGTCTTGCTCCATTGTGCATTGATCTTTTTGGAAATGGAGAGCGACATGACGTTGGCTACAGCACCAAAATCAACCAAGTAGTTGTGAACATTATAGTTGAAGATTTCAAATGAGATTAGGAATGGAGGGAACCCTAAGCTTGCTTCTTCCATCTGGAGTCTGTTTAGCACAATTGAAAGTGACCTGTGAGGTGTGCTTTCTCCCTTGCTAGTAGAGGCTGCATTGTCCATTGCTGTCTGTCCCAGTGCGTGCAGCAGGATGTCCTGATGACTTTAGATCTTAGCTAAATCAAACAAACTGATGTTTGCATGAGTTTTCTTCATGTCATCAACAAAATTGTAATCCAGAGGGTGTAGACGCAGCGAGGTGTCCGAGCTAACACTGGTGATCGTGTTGTCCGGTGGAGTATTCTGCAATCTTTTTCTCATGGACCTACTCTTGTCCGCTGCTGTCTTCCAGGGATTGCTTTGTGTTTTTTTCTTTGGGACGGCTGGTGGATCAATCTTCCTCATCAGCAGTCTCATCTTTTCTTGCACTTCCCCAACTGTAGGGGGAGCCCCTTTACTCCTGAGATTGTAACGGTCATTTTGCTTTTGGGGCTGTTTCTCGGTGTTCATCTTCAGTGTTGCTTGTGAGCATTGATACATGTTTACCACATGCCCAGAACTTGATGCCTCATCAGGTGCAACATCTTCATCATTGTCTGTATCTTCTGGCTGTTCCTGAATACTATTTTCCATGTCAAATGTGTGACTGCATACTAAGTCTACAACTTGCTTCCAGTTTGAACAAGAATTCTCTGGGTGACCATCTTCATGAAATGAACATAATTCGGGGTTCGCGCACCATTCGAGTTGGAACACTGAGCTCTATATATTTTTCATCGGGAGATGGTTGCTACCTGATGACATGCTTTCTTGTCTTTGTCTGAGCGGATGGTTGCTTGCGAATGTGTCCATTTTCCACTGTTTAAGCTCAGACACTTCTGATGTCAAGTTCTTCATGAGGCGAGTGAGGGTTTCAATATCACTTGTTTCCTTGTCTCTACCCCTGCTCGCTGCCACCTGGGACTTCCTTCTCGCATCCCTAGAGTCCTTTGCTGGTTCATCATCCTTGATGGCTCCGATTTCACGTAGGTCTTTCTCAATATCGATTGCCTTTTTGTAGTTTTCAAGTAATGTTGGTTTCGCAACTTGCTTGACGAACTACACAATGCTAGTTGATAGCGCGAAAATGTAGTAATCAACAGTGATGGAGTCATGAGGTTTGGTGTCCGCTGCAAACTTGTTCAATATGTGCATAAACCTTTGATTGAAGTATTTTATCTTTTCTTTCCCCTCCATCTTCAAGCTTCTCAATTCTTTGAGTAACATGCCTAAGGTCTTGTCATCAACAAATTTTTCCAGAAACATGCATTTGAACGCACCTCAGTTTTATATGGAGTTGGTTGGAAGGTTGTTATACCATGTAGCTGTGCAATTGTCCAAGTTACATGGAAACAACCTACATGCTATGTCATCGTACCATACCTCAAGGGTCTGCAGCTGCAGGTAGAAGTTGTCCAAATGGTCTTCTGCCTTCACTGTGTTGTCAGGGTTGAATTTGATGCTTATTCTCTTCGCCCGCTTTTGCATCTTGTGCAAATGATCCGGATTTAAATAGGGATGCAACAAAATACAGAGATAACCATATGCACAAAGATGCAGTGAAAATAATACTTCATTTCATTAATATAAAATACTGAAATATCCTTACAAATAAAAATGGAAATAAACTAGCTAGGGCGATGGTAGCTTATCTCTGAGAAGAGATGTGGTGGCTACATGCCTCTGAATTGTGTTACAATGAGGCTCGAAGGCCTATTTATTGTTGAGAAACAATGGAAAATCCTTAACATCCCAAAACCTAACCCTAGAAGATGAAACGACAAATTGTGGGCCCCGTTTTGGGTAAGTTGGTACATCAACTTCCCGGGGTCGTAACTTTGGCACCCGATCTTCGTTTGACGCGTACAATAGCTCGTTAGAAATATCTATCAGAGAACTATAAATTTGGGAATAGAAACATTGGTCTCGGACCCCTGTTGCTTCTATTTTTCCCAAAAAACGTTGTTTAGGGCCTCAAAACGGCTCCAAAAGTTCAGGACCTGAAAAACTGCTAAAAATAGTAAACTGTGCTACAATTACGGAAACTGAAAAAAATGAAAGAGATAGTTGTGGGGGTCGAATTGGGAGAGGTGGGTGGCCACCAACATCCACTTGGATCATTCCTCCCCCCTTAGGAAGCAATGGTCCCCATTGCATTGAGTTCCTCCTTGAGATGAGGAAGCTTTCGCTGCGCTGGGTTTTTGGTGAGCTGTTCTGCAATCTCTGATGTGTCCAGTAATGGTCGGAAGCATGGTCGATGATGGTCCACATTGAACACTCGGTGCAAGCGAAGGAATGGAGGAATGTTGTTCTCCAAAGCATTGTTTCCCATAGCCTTGATAATGCTGTAAAGACCATGTCAGAATGGTTGTAGCTTCTGATGGTCTGTTGTAAGGCATTCTTTCTGCAGATGCAACCAGACTTTGTTGCCCACTTGAAACTTGTGTGGTACCCCTGTGGGTGAGGAGAAGTTGTTCTTATGTTCTGTCATGACTGTATCCCTCTGTTGCTACTGCTGCATGGAGGAAGCCTTCGTGGGTGTCATGGATGTGGTGACGATCTTCCCCTTACTTTGGGAGCGAACTAGACAGAAAATGAATTTCCTAGTCTGGGAAATGAGCTTGCTGCCTTTCTTGGCAATGATCAAAGAGGTGGCGGTAGGTGGTGCTACCTTCGGCATCCTGTATAATGAATTACACAAATAAATAATGACAGCACGAGGCCTTGACTCATACACAGCATGTCGCCTCCACAAGTATGGCTGGCCTAATAATACATCACAAACATCCAGAGGTGTAACATCACACAATACCTCGTCTGTGAAGGGCTTGATGCTGTAGGGAAGGCAGCACTGCTGGCGAACTTTGAGATATCGTCCTTCATGAAGCCACTCGATACTATATGACTGCAGGTGTGGTGTAGTTGGTAGGCCCAACCACTTCACGACCTCTGCTGAAATGAGGTTCTTTTGGCTGCCACTGTCAACAATGAATTGTAGCAGCGAACCCTTCACCCACATCTGTGAGTGGAAAAGACGTTCCCCCTCCTCTAGGTCTTCGGGCTCATTCTTCTAGATCTTGGCGATGGCAACAGTGACGCTGGGCTCTACATCAATGATCTGCTTCCCTTTTCCATTCCCCTTGTCGGGTTCTGACTCAGGGTCGGAACATGCATATGATTCTGAAGCCTTCAACTCAGCCACCAACAACAGCTTGGTACGACACTCACTTGTGTTGTGAGTGGGGCTCTTATGGAACTCACACCACTTTCCTGTGTCCTTCTTTGACTTCGTGATGTTGTTCTTTTCTTGTGGCTTCGACGGGTTGTCTTGGGTCACCTCATCTCGCTTCTTCTGTTTGAACTTTTGCTCGATTTTGACAGCGTATCGGTACATCGTGCCGAGCGAGGAGATGTTAAGGAACTCAATCTCTTCCTGGATGTATCTATGTAGGCAGCCACGGTATTTGAGTACGCAATGCAGCTTAGAGTCCTTGATACCCAACTCTGTGCGAAGGGTATGATAAATGTTTGTGAACTCCGACACATCTTCATCCCTTCCCTGTCGCAGTGTGGTCCATTTGATGTATTTGTCCTCATAGCTTTTGATAGGGTAGTACTGCTCCTTGACTGCATCCCGGAATGAATCCCAAGTGGGTGCGGCTGAAAATAGTGAGCCTGTACTTTCATTCTTCTACTCGCAATAGGTTTCCCACCAGTCCTTGACATGTGGGGCTACTTTGAGAAGAGTGAAAACAATCTTTTCCTGACTCGAAAATTCATGAACAGAAAAATACCCATCTAGCATATTTAACCATTTATCTACGGCATCCGCGTCTATTTGACCCTCGAATATGGGGATTTCAAAATTAACTTGTACCTTAAACGGTGTGGCGTTTCCAAAGTAGCTGTTGGAAGCCGATGTGTCACCTCTAGGTAGCCGCTAAATGATCTGGGCAAAGTTGTCCATCATAGCATTCCTTTGTCGCTCGAGGGCTTCTTCAAGCAAGATTTTTATAGGATCTCTTGCTCCCTCATCTTTCTTTTCATTCTCCATGGGAGGTCATCGGGATTTGCGAGGTTGGTCTTGCAAATGTTCGACTAGTTCAAGCCCTAACTCCTTTTATCCTGACCTCGTTGGGGACATGCAAAGAAAAACAAAGAAAAGGGAGACCGCTCTGATACCATTGATCCAGATCTAAACAGGAACGCAACAAAATACAAAGATAACCATATACACAAAGATTTAGCGGAAATAATACTTCATTTCATTAACGTAAAATACTGAAATATGTTTGCAAACAGAAATGGAAATAAAGCAGCTAGGGCGATGGTAGCTTATCTCTGAGAAGAGATGTGGCAGCTACATGCCTCTGAAATGTGTTACAATGAGGCTCGAAGGCCTATTTATTGCTGAGAAACAATGGAAAACCCTTAACATCCCAAAACCTAACCCTAGAAGATGAAACGCCAAATTGTGGGCCCCGTTTTGGGTAAGTTGGTACATCAACTTCCCGGGGTCGTAGCTTTGGCACCTGATCTTCGTTTTATGCGTATAATAGCTCGTTAGAAAGATCTATTTGAGCACTATAACTTTGGGAAGAGCAACATTAGTCCACAACCCATGTTGCTCCTATTTTTCCCAAAAAATGTCGGTTAGGGCCTCAAAACGGATCCGGAAGTTCAGGACCCGAAAAACTGCTAAAAATAGTAAACTGTGCTACAATTACGAAAACTGAAAAAACTGAAAGAGACAGTTGTGGGGGTCCAAGTGGGATAGGTGGGTGGCCACCAACATCCACTTGGATCAGCAAAGCATGCAGGAGAGCCAATGGTCCCTGAGTCATCCATTCCATATTTTGGTCGGCCATCTCTTCTCCTCTTCTTAAGAATATGACGGTTCCAACTCTGAGTATGTTGGTTTGTCTCCGCCTCCACCTCCTCTACTTCCTTCCCCTCTACCTCCTGTACTAGATTCTGAGCCCAAGATTACAAGGGTGTCTCTTTCTCCCTGTCGGAAGATCAACAGATCCTCTCCATCTTTAATAGCTTCTGCCAGATGTTCAAGTGTGGCAAGAACTGCTTCTTCCACTGATGATACAATAACCCCTATTGGAGAGGTTTTTGGCTTACTTGATGCGTATGGAAGATATTGTATTCCTGGGATCAGTTTGACTACTTTCACAAACTGGCTGGCGATGGGACAGACGGAGAGAAGGTGGTGATATGAAATTTCGTGTTCATTCCAAGGAGGTGAGGAGTAACCAACTGCAGAGACGCGCATAGGTGAGAGGGATTGTGAGTTAGTGCCTTGACCAGATGGTTGTTGAGTGAGTGTGAAAGGATGTTCAACCATAAAAAACTGGAGGCCCTCCTTCTAGTGCCAAAAATGTTGATGGTGCTGGACCTGCCAACATTCAGGGGATCACCCCGTTATGAAGTACCAACTAGACCTCATATCGTTTGGTGTGGGAGTCCCATCCATGTGGAGTAGGTAAATCTCCTTTGCGGACAGAGGTGATCCCTCTAGCCCAAGAGTGGGTCTAGCCGCAAACAAAACAACCTAATGAAAACTTCCTTAAACTAGAATCGAATAAGAGGACCTACCTCTTAGAACGCTAATCTGCTTGATGGTGACCTCGCTCCTTTGCTCCAACTTCTTTTCGTTCTTCTCCTTAAAATACTTGAAATAAATGCACAAGAGACAACAAAAAACGTAATAACATACAATTTCATTCAATTTACTTAAAAATTCAAGGAATCTTAAGCCATTAAATGTAATATGACACTCAATGTAGGAAATAAAATCATTAGTTGTATTGATATAAAGCTTAGAAAGAGATACAATCAAAGCCCTGATGTTGCATGTCTCCTTCTACGTATCTGGGTTCCAACACCACTTCTAGCATCTCATGGTTAGCCTCAAAAATGGAAGTTTAAGGCTACTTCCCTTTAGTTCCAAACCAAACCAAACACACTATGCTCCCTTTACACACATAAACTAGAAGGGAAAAAACTATAGATATCTTGCTGGTTATTCAAGCTCCAAAAAAGACTAGTTCAGCTTGGAAAATGAGGAGTTTATATAGCTTTGATGGATGGGATATGGTTCCTCTTATGATGGGAGAGGGCTTATCTCTTTAGTTTGTTCCATATTTATAGGGGAAATAAGCCCAAACAGACTCCCTCAGCTTTATCTAGCCCAACCATTTACCAGACTTCTGTTCACGAAGCTTCTAGATATGGAAGCTTTGACTCCATTTTTAAAAGCTTTCCAAAAGAGGATCGACGCGAGTGAGGAAATGCTCACTTGTGTCGTTCAGTGCTAGGTCTAGTTTTAAACTCCGAAAATTGACACAAGGAAGGAATTGATCACTAGCATCGGTCTTAAAAATTGGGATTGAAGGAAGATTCTTTGGAAACTATGCAAGACGGGAATGTTCTACTCATGAATAGGTATGTAAAGGCATGCTCTTCATGATGGGAAAGCATATAGAGTTTACTTTAGAGGTCCTCCAGGATCGAGGAACGGGGAGTACAAGGACAGTGACAAAATGTTGTGTAACAGATGCCCCCTAAAGCGTGAAGGCTGAACTGGAGTGAGGGGTGAAATGCTTTAGAAGTAGATGCGTGGAACCAGAGACAATCGTTAGAAAACCTGCAAGAAAGCATAGATAGATATACATCACTGAAAACTATGATAAAGGATACATGAATCGTGGTATGGACACAGCCATCGAGAGAAAGATCATGTAAATGGATCTAAGGTATGGGCGCAACCATCCAGTAAGGAGGATCATATTGAACCCAAGGTATGGTCACAACCATCCAATAATGAGAAGGATCACATATAACAACTCATGGTATGGTTGCAACCATCCATATGAAAGAGACATGTAGATCAGCATGATCATGTCACATCGCCTTGCAACCTGGACTTTAGTAATATGAGCCTAGGGTCTTGCGCTCCAACACAACCCGATCAAAGTACAAAGTCTAACATGTGAATAGATGTTCTGAAGTCAAACATGCTAGAAAATCGTTTAATTACCGGTCAATATGTGAAAAATTAACAAGCGCGAGAGAAACCACCAATAATGACGATGACGCTCAAGGTACTTCATCACCAGATTGTTTGAAAGAGGGGAACCAGTCAATCTGTATGGATCCAGGCCCATTGGGACAAGTGTGAACATGCTATTGGTAGAACATTGCCTAGAAGCTCTAAAATCAAAAAGTGGCAAGGTTGATATCATGAGTATTGATGATTTTGTGTTGAAAGCACTAGTCTTGACCATAAACATAGTTGATGGGGCTCAGGCATTGCATGAGTCCAACAAGTCTAAATTCCAGTATGCTATAGATTGTACGATACCCACTGTCTTCAATTGGGAAAAAGACATGACAGTGAACATAAAGCTCTAGTTATCCAAAGCCAAGGCAGGGAACTTGAAACAATTTGGATATGGGTCTGTCCTGGTGACCTTCCTTTTGGAGCGAATCCCAATATTTCACTATCAACTAGTAGAGGTAAACACTCCATTACCACGAGACCCATAAATGGTCCGATGGAGTGAACTGATGCCCAGAACCGATAGGGGCTAGCATATGTCATACATGCTCACATTCTTTTCGTGGTTGAGGTGTCAGCTAATCATGGTAGGGGATTGGCCATATAGTGGTACTGACTTCCATGACGATCCTGACATGTCGCTCCTAGAGGGAGAAGATTTTGATGATGGAGTAAGTAAAACAATTTTAATTTTTTAATTTTTTTATTGTTTTTGGAATATATATATATATATATATATATATATATATATGTGTGTGTGTGTGTGACATTTCTTGTAATTGCAGATGTAGGACTAGAGCGACCATCCGGGATGTGGCCGATCGCTAGACATGTTGCTCGGCAGCTTGAGATCGGTCCTTATCAAGAAGGAGTCGATAATGAGAAGGAAATTGCACGAAACCTTGACAACTTGACTAGAGGCATCCCACAGTATGCCCGGGTGGGTGACATCCCATGCCAGTATCAACGACACATAGTGGGGGTGTAAGATCGGATCCACCATTTACTGACTTGAGTACGAGCAGTGACATGCTATCATGAGCACCCTACCGAGTGGTCTATATTTTTAGCATTTACAATTTTGAGGCTTGCAAGCCACAGATGTACCGAACACATATATTATTTTTTTGGGTTTTTGATGTATGACACTCAAATATTATCAAGATATATATATATATATATATATATATATATCCTATTTACTATGATACAGTGTTTTTTTTTTTTCACATGTTGCATAGATGTTTGTCTAACACATAATTAGCTAATGTATATGTTAATGTATTCATATACCTAGGTGTTAGAAAATTATATATTACAAAGCAATGGAACACATAAAATATATTGCAGAAATATAAACACATAAAACACATAAAACAAGAGAGACACAGATATACGTGGTTCACCCAATTTGGGCTACGTCCACGGAGAAATAGATCTACTGTAATTCCCTCTTCACTCTCACACAATATCCTTTCTCTTTTGCACTCATAATATAGATCTACATAGATGCAATACAATTCCCTCATATATAGCGACGGGTTGCCTTCTAGGGAAAAAAACCTAAATTAAATATAACTTCTACCGTCAGATCTCCACCAAATAAACGACCTAGATTGACTACGAAATTACAACATTTTACAAGGCAATTTTACATCTATTTTTAGCTTCGGGGGTGCTGCCCCCAATCTCCCACTAGGGGGTGCTCCCAAAGATTGCAACTGCCCCCACCTGGACTCCCCTTGTTTACGGTCCAATGTGGTGATACCTTTGAATAAAGAAGATAATCAGGCTCCACACCCAACACTAGGGATATTATGATATGTGATGTAATCAAAATTTCTTTCCAATAGACAAATACACAAATACATTTTCAATATGTGAGGGTTTCTGACGAAATATTTTATTGAGATGAAGAACAACAAGTTGTGAATCGAGGTTAACAGCCATTTCCCGAATGTTAAGAGTGATAACTTCTGACAAGAATTAAATAACTGCGTTATACTCAACAACGTTATTAGTTGTTTGTCCCAAAAAAATACCTTGAAGATCAATCACCTCACCATTATAAGCGTAAATAGCCCATGCCACGGAAGATATATCTCGGGTACTACGACAAGCACCGTCAGTGAAACCGACATAAGGAGTCACAGACATCTGCAAAGTAGGTGAAGACATAATAAGCAGGAAAGCTGCTTGAAAACACACACCAAACCAAACTTGCACAAAAATGAATAACACACTTATGTACAAAAGTAGCCATGCGAAATGACTCAGGAATAGTACTTCTTGAGATACAACCCATTACGAGGCTTGTCTAAGGGATTTCCCTCATAATCAACCAGCTCATAAGCCCCTTTTTGTAACACGTGTTTGAAAATATAGGGCCCATGCCACATGGGTTCAAATTTACCTTCCCCTAGCTTATCAATAGCTTGGTCATATAGCAGGACTAGATCACCCTTAGAAAAGGCACGAGGAGAAACCGACTAATCAAAATGGGACTTAACCCGCTTTTTCTGTGCTTCAATGACTAACGCAGTGAGATGGTGGGTTTTATCTAGTCATTCTAAATACAAGAGGCTATCTTCTTGAGGTGAGGTTTCGGGGGGTAGTTCGATAGCCAATTTGAGTGAGGGAATTTCACACTCCTTCAGTGAAGTTGCTTCCAGACCATAGACAAGTTGGAAATGCATGAATCGAGTTGCGTATTTACTCAAGGTTTGGTAGGCCTACAGAGTTGAAAAAAGCATGAGATGCCAATTGGATTTTTGCATCCCAATGGTGCGCTATGTTAGAAAATTATATATTATAGAGCAATGGAACACATAAAATATTGCAGAAATATAAACACAGAAAACGCATAAAACAAGAGAGACACAGATATACGTGGATCACCCAGTTTGGGCTACGTCCACAGAGAAACATCCAGTCCTTCTTTTATTATATTATCCAGCAAACTGAAGGGATACAACCTACAACAGATCCGCTGTAACACCCTCTTTGCTCTCATTCTCCTCTCTCTTCCTCACTCAAAATACAGATATACATAGACGTAATACAATTCCCTCATATATAGTGAGGGGTTGCCTTCTAGGGCAAAAAAACCCTAAATTAAACATAACTTCTACCGTCAAATCATCCGCCTAATGAACGACTCAGATTGACTAGAAATTACTAGACTTTTACAAGGAAAATTTACATCTATTTTTAGCTTCGAGGGAACTACCCCCGAACCCCCACCGGGGGACCGCTGGCCCCCAGACCCCCCAGCCGGTGGGGAATTTGCCCCCCCGGACCCCCACGGGGGGGACAAGTCCCCCCGCATGCCCCCCCGTGGAGGGGTGTATAGTCTTCCTAGGGTATACATCCGGTTGAAACCTTTGAATACAGAAGATAATCAGGCTCCACACCCAACACGCTGAAGCATCGTAACTAAAACTTTGTTTACAACTTCAACTTGGCCGTTGGCCTGAGGGTAATATGGGGTTGAGCCATCGTGACACAAGCCCAATGTAGAATTCAACTCAGCCATCATGTAATCACGAAAATGGGAGCCATGATTGGTGACAATGGCTTGAGGCACTCCAAACCTAGAAATAACGTGATTGAATAAAAATTGCGCCACCATTTTATCATCAGCGGAATATGTAGGCATCACTTCGGTCCATTTGGTGAAATAATCTACATCAATGATAATATAATCATGCCCCCTAGCTGAACGAGGGTCACATGTCATTTAGTCAATGCCCCATTTGGCAAAGGGACCAACGGTAATAACGGGGTGAAGGAGAGCGGGTGGGGCACACATTTTCTGCTGATAAATCTGGCACTCGTGCCATTTGCGAACAACAAGGATGCAATCCTTAAAGATAGAGGGCTATAATTAACCAGCATGGAAGATCTTTTGAGCGGTGGCATAGCCAGACAAATGACCATCACATGCACCATAATGGTATTCATTCAAGTCTCTTTCAACCTCCTCGAGATTTAAGCATTGGCGAAGAATTAAATCAACACCAACACAAGATAAAGTATCCCCAATGATGCAGTAAGGTTGGGATTGGTGCCGAATGCGTCGACGATCATCCTTGGTCAACACAGATCGGAAGGTAGATGTTTGGAGATACACGATGATATCACTGTACCAAGGATTGAGAGTGCTAATCAGGAAAAGAGTCTCGTCCAGGAGTTGGTAATCAGCACAAACAATAAGAGAAGCAGAGGGAAGAGAACAAACCAACTTAGAAAATACAAGTGATTTCTTGGATTTGGTAGTAGTGAACACCAAATCGAATTCTTGGAGGATGACAATCCACTTAGAATACTTGTCCCCAAGTAATTGACGAGTCAGAATGTAAGTCATGGGGTTACACTCAGAGATCACTGTTGTAGTGTGGAGGAGAATATAATGCCGAAAGTGTTGAACAACCTAAATGAAACCCAAAGCCAACTTCTCGACATGAGCATAACACATCTCAGGATCAAGGAGATTGCAGCTGAGGTAGTAAATAACATGTTCATGAACTTCGTCATCGTCTTGCACCAACACCATAACAATGGTGCTAGAGGCGACAACTAGATAGAGAAAATAATCGCGATGACAGTTCAAAGGGTGCAACAAAGGATCATTAATGAGGAAAATTTTTAAATAATCGAAATATTTTTGGGCAAACTCATCCAAAATGAATGGAATCCCTTGCTTCAACAACCGGGTGAACCCTGAAGCTAGCTCAACATAGTTAGGCAAAAAACGAAGAAGAAAATCCACTTTCCCTTACTGACTCTGTAATCGATGCAATGAAGAGGGAGGGGGTAGATTGATAATAGCCTTGAATTTAATAGGATCAATATGAATTCCATCCTTTGAAACAATAAAACCGAGCAGGCACCTAGATTCAACACAGCAGACACATTTATGTGGATTCAGCCGGATGTTGTAGTGTCTGCAACGAAGAAATATTTGTCGAAGATGATCAGGATGGTCATGGTGCTTACGTGAATGAGTAGGATATCATCCAAATAAGGTTGAACGATGTTTTTAATGACAAGGAAAGCATATGAAATCGCTCTTTGAAAAGTTGCCCCAACATTCTTAAGGCCAAAAGAGAGCTTTTTGTATGCAAAAGTCCCCCACGGACAGATAAAGGCAGTCTTATATTGATTGATCGATGCAATGTTTATCTGGTTGTAACCAAAAAAACCGTCCATAAAGAAAAAAAATCTCACTCCCAGCACATTCATCGATGATTTGGTCTATAAAAGGAGCAGGGTAACTATCCTTTAGACAGGCACGATTAAGGTCACGGTAATCAACATAGACCCGAATGGTGCCCCGCTTCTTTGTCACCAGTACAATATTTGACACCCAATCTGTCAGAGGGATTGGATAAATAAATCCAACTTTAATAATTTTTTCAACTTCCCCTTTAATGGCGACCGATTTTCTAGGGTGCACTGGATGAAGTCATTGCCGAACGGGCTTAGCATTAGGATAATTCATAATCTCGTGCATGACTATACTTGGGTCAATGTTGGGCATTTATTGATATGACCACGCAAAAACATCTCAAAATTCTTGAAAAACATGCGTATAGAGCTTGATCTCATAAGGAGAAAAAGTCACCCCAATATGAACGTTTTCAACGATACCCGACTTAAGATAAATGTCAATGGGCATCATTTAGGTAATATTACCCATGTTTCCTTCCGACCAAAAACCATGAGTCGTAATAGGTGTTTAAAGTGGTTGGGTCGGGAGATGAGAAGAGAACTTCTCAAGACAGGTAGACATGACCGTCGGGCCAGGCAAGAATGAGGAACGATGATGAGTATCATTCCATGGTGCTTCCTCCAGAGATGTTATTTCCATGATACTTTCGTCAGAAGTAAAAGTCTCAGTTAAGGCCTCGGAGGAATCTGAATAACCAAGCCACGGGGATTGAGAATACATGTTAAGAGAGGCACTCAAAACAATATGATTAGTAGGTACCGAAGCTGAAGCCAAAACAATCTCCACATAATTGATCTCGGCAGGGCTTAACAACATGACATCACCCCATGTATCAACAAGATGAGGAGAGGGAACGACCTAAGGGTTAGACTTAACCGAGATCATGTTGACTGAGGCAACATGCGGGGGAGGGAGAGGAAAAATACTCATCAAGGCAGGATCTTTAAAAAGTCCAGCCCCCACACTCTCATAAGGAGCACCAATATGCTTCACGTATGGAACATTTCCATCCAAGGAAGAAGAAGTGAAGAAAGACAACTGGTCGACTGTGACAATTTTCCCTTGATGGTGAAAACGGAGCAGGTGGAATAGAGAAGAGGCCACATCATGCATAGCATGGGTCAAACTCCGTCCGAGTAGAAGATTAGAATTAATATTTGCATCCACAATTTCAACTTCGACATGTATTATCTTTCCTTCCAAGGTAATCGCAAGATTAGGAAGGACATCGAATGGTCTAGAATCATGCCCATCGAAGGTTTCCAAAGTGTTAGGTGATTGGTTCAAGGTAGGAGAACCAATTTCCTTCCAAGAAGAGACAAACATGATGCATGTGGAAGCACCTTCTGTTAGCTTCCTATACCAATAGGTTTCATATTTCATGATTGACAGTGGAAGTGCCAAAAATGTTCATATTTTCCATGCTGTAAAAGTTCCATTTTTGAAAGATTTCACAGTTAAGGGAAGGCCAAACAACTTAATCTTGGCCTCCTTAGGTTTCAATTTCTTTTTGTAGAACGTAGAGAATGGATATCTGTCCAAACAACCTAATCTTGGCAGATTTGTAGATAGGTAGAGAAATAAGGGTGCTCAACAACTTAATTTGAGCCCCGGGAGAAATAAGGATTGATTTAGATAGGAGGACAGCAAGAAGAAAAGTTGAAAAGCTGGGTATGCTAGTTCAAGTGCACCCAAACCAAAAAGAAGAGAAAATGCTAGGTGAATAGGTCGGGTAGGTAGCTTTGTGGCTGCAAAATCATGGCTTGTGATCTATTTCATGTTTTCAAGTGTCATATCTGTTCACATCATAAGTTTGAGGCCAAGTCCATATGGTAGAACTCTGGCAGTATGTCTAACTCCCTTTCACCCTCCCCCTCAAAAGTTTCTTACTAACACTCCCTTGAGGACCTTGGGATATCCCCAACAAGTCCTGCTTTCAGTTCATTTTTGTAGAATATCAAGTCAAGTTTTGACTTCTTTCAATGAAAAGAAGTCAAATTTCTTGTGTAAAAATCACTCTTCTACTTTTCATTCACTTCCTATGACTAAGCTTCAGTACATAAACTTAGCTTATCCCCTACTCCTTCACCTCACAAACTCATATTAACCTCTAATTCTATTATATAGCTCCCTAGTCACTTTCCCACCCCTATTACTACAAAAACTATATAAAATCCCAAAAATATTACATATCCCACCCTATAGCACTATAGCTATGTACATACAGTTCTGGGAAATAATAGTCCACCTGGGACCATTATCAACCCATCCGCGTCCTAAACTCTGGAATTGATCCAACCTCTGGTTGAGTTAATAACCTATATCTACTCCTCTACTCACCAAAACCCTATAATTTTACCCCTCCGCAGTCATTTTCCCAATGTTTAATGTTTAATAGTTTTGGTTGAACATTAAAATTAATTCATACCCGCATAGCACTCCATAAAACCCCCAAACCCGCATTAACCTAAGGTTTTATACCCCCTTCGGCGCGTAATTATTTTAATATAGCGCGCGGGCCCCGCTCCAAAGTTGCACGCCACCCCAATTAACCCGCCAGCCGTCCGATGGCCAGCGCTCCAGATCCAAGGGTGGGCGGTCATTCCTGCTCCCCGATCCGCCAGAGGTTAACGTCCGGGGGATGGGCGGTTTCCCTGCCATACCCCTGCCACGTGTCAGCCTCCCGTTGTGTTCGGAGGCCCCTCCCCCAATACCACCTACGCGGAAAAGTGGTGCGGGAGAAAACCGGATACCACTCCCCCCTGTGATGTCACCACCACGTCCTCGTGACGTCACCCCGCATCCCCGCCGATGCTCCACGTCACCTCTGCGCCATCCCCCCCACTGTTATGTGTCACTGCCACCACATCACCCTGTCGTACTACCACGTCACCCTGCCACATCACCCTGCCACGTCACCATGTCGTACCGGGGCCCACCGCTGACATCATGCTGAAAAAGGCGTGAAAGACAAAAATCACAGCAAAGGATGCTCGAAATGAAAAATTGAGGCAGTTTTCAATGCGTGATTAGTGCTTAACGCTAATCGCGCATCGCTAAGAAAAATTGGTCAAAATGGAGGGCTTCTCATGGCTCGGCTACCTGCAGAACCCAAAAATTTGCAATTTTACCGGGGTTCTTCATTTATATTCATATTCAGATTGGCTAGTGCCAATATCATTCCAGAGGCCACGAAAAGCATTTGCAGTAGCCATTTTTGCCTTGAAAGGGCAGAAAAGAGGCGACTTGACAATTTCAAACACATCAAGGGAGAGAAAGCGGCCCGGTTCAACTATGAAAGAGTATCAGAGGAAAGATGAAGCCCTGATCAAATCAAAGAGTATCAGTGAAGCGGAAAAGCGTATCAGATCGGCAATACCAAAGCAGGTGAGCATTAAAGGCCCCCAAGCAAAGTCAAAGAAAGCGGTTAAGCCATTTAAGGCTCTCAAATCATAGTTAATGCACATCAAAACCACTCAAGAGCAGGGGATCAAAACCCAAAGCACAGTTATGACTAAATGAACAGCGCAGAGCCATGAGCACACCATATTAAGTCATTTTGATACAGCTGCCTCCAGCGCAGCTAAAAGATATTTTCTTGCATTAATTTTAGGACAAGATTAGGTTAAAAAACTCGTTTCCCTCAGACCTGTTTAAGGTCTGCTGTAATAGATATTTTTGGAAATTTTCTCTATATAAACCACCCTAATTTACTGTTTAGAGGGTTGGTTGGTTGATTCGCTCCACCAGAGACTCGCTCTGTATATTTGATGATTTCTTTAATCAAAGACTGCTGAAAGTTTGGAAGATGGACTGTCTGCTGTGTTATTAATGTTTTGAAGAGTGAATTATGGAATTCTTGTGCTGCAACATGACTCAATAAGTGTTTCCTACCTCTGTTTTCCATTGATATATGCTCATATCATACATATGTCACCATCTAAAATAGCAGGAAAAATGAATAGCTTAGACTTTGTTTAACCGCACTCTATGCTCAATTTCTGCTGTTTCTTTATGTTTTCATCTGAATTGGTAATGAATATGAATTCCCTTTGGCTCATATTTCCCCTAATTCACCCATGTTTGACAGTTATCTAGGGATTCTTTACTGCTCCTAGATAGAGCTCATTCACCTTCCCTCTGTTAAGCTGAATGAGAGATTCTTAATTGCCTCTCATTCCTTAGCCTTCAATCCATCTCCATTTAGCTTGAATGTTGTTTCATGTGTAGCTATCTTGCTCCATATTCCTCTTGTGACCAAGAAAACGCACCAGCAGTCCTACTCCTTGACTCCATGCCCAATGGTTTGAAACTTTCATACTATACCTACCTCTCTACTTGGAAGCATCATCCTTGCCACTAAAACTTAAACAAAGTCCCTTGAAATCAATAACTAGCCTAAAATCATCATCAACAAAGCTAAATCATTGATTGTAGGTGGGCTAGAACCTGCAGTCCAAAGATTGGTTAGTGGTTACCTCGGCCGTATTCCCTTGGGAGTCAAAGGGAACAACCTGAGTGATAACAATAATGGCGACTCCGCTGGGGACAATCATTTGTTTATTGCTATAAATCCCCATTTTTTATCACTTTTCCTTTCGAATAAGTCTTAAACATGTTTTGAAAAATCCCAAAAAATAAAAAATTCTCATAAAATCTCAAAATATTTTGTTTCCTGAAGAAAATTCCCCTTTTTTAGTTTATTCCATATTTAGCTCTGGTCTGTGTTGGTGGACAGAGATCAGACCCTTCAAAGTTAGTTTATCCACCTGGCGACTCCACATCATCCTCATAATAAAGACTCCACTAGAGAAATGAACCCAAAAGAAATATATGAGCAGATTAGGCTGTTGACCCGGATTATTATCCAAGAGGTCATGTTCTTTCTCTTCCATAAAATTTTGTTGTGTATATTGTATTTTAATTACGGGTTTAAATTTGATTTTTATGATTTGCCTTTTGAAAATGCTAAGGAAAGCCCTCCTTGCACATTAGAACAACAACCTTTAAATGTTGCTGAAGATCATCATACAGCCAAGGAGGAAACAAGTATCAAAGCAAATCATCCTATCCCTGTTCATATCGAGCCCAGTCATTCAATCCCTGTACATACTCCCGTGCCTCATAAAGTTCCTGATAGATATAAACCTCTCATTTTGCCTCCCATGCTCAATCCTTTGCCTAAAAATCATCCTGAGTATCTCCCAAGATTTGATGGAGAGAATGGAGTTACTACTCAGAAGCATGTCCAAGTTTTTGAAGATTATCTTAACTTATTTGAAGTGGATGTTGAGAATGTTAGTATTAGGCTTTTCGCTCTTTCTTTGCAAGGCAAAGTCAGGAGTTGGTTCAAAACTTTGCCTCACGCAAGCATCTCAAATCTTGAGCAATTTCTCAAACTCTTCCTTGATAGATGGATAATCAAAGTCAATCTCCTCATGATCATAGAAGAATATAATCAGTTAAAAAGACATCCAGATGAGACAGTACAACAATTTTCAGACAGATTCAATCAAATTTATCATTCAATGCCATTGAATATAAAACCTCCCCCTGATTTGGCTCTACTGCATTATCCAACAGCATTTGATCCAGAGATAGAATTTCATCTGAGAGAGAGAAACCCCTCCACTATGCAACAGATGCAGAACATGGCAGTAGATGTAGAGGTTAATCTGAAAGTTAGGGAGAGGAAGCTGAAAGCAGAAAAAGAGGAAGAACTTGATATCTTGATAAAGAAAGCAGAGGAATTAAAGCAGAGGATCACAATGAAAGTTGAATGCTCAGATCACCATGAAACTTTTGATCCACAAGAAGAAAGGGTTGACATTTCTGAATAGATTTTTACCAATTCAACCAACCATAGATCAGAAAGCAGATTCAAAGAACAATGTGTGGAGGAGCAATCCCCTAATTTACTATGCGCATTCGATAATATGGCTTCTTTTAATAATGTGCCCAAATATGATCAATATGATGATGACTATGATTTTTAGATCCAAAATAACCGTGCAGATGAATCAGAAGATAATTTGGGCGACAAAGAGACTCAGGTTCAACAGCTTCAAGGTACTAATTAGCTTGTTCACTTCAGCAATAAGAATGAGGAGGAAAGTGCAGAAAATTTTCAAATAAGTGAAGGAACTTTACCATTTTGTTTTGAGTCTTTTCAGTTTATCAGAGATAACTATCATGCTACAAAAAATCAAATATCAACAAGCCTTGGTATTGACCATTTGGAAAGCAATCAAATATCTGTTCAAAATTTGTCATATCTAAATTTACAGTCCTAGAATCCCATTGAACATCAGATAGCAGAAAAAGGCATGGAAGGAACAACATATGATCAAAAAATCCAAGTTGGTTCCTTGCCCTTTTGTTTTGAATCATCTGAATTACTCAAAGAAAAAGAAGAACAGCTGGTAGGCATCTGTCAAGTTCCATTTGAACCTGTATGTAATAAATTACAACAGACCTTCCAAACTCTCTATGATCCAACAGCTGACAAGTCGAATGAGGAGAGAAATCAGAATTCTTCTCCATTAACAGACCATGAAGGTCCAAATCAAGATGATAATGGTTGCAGTAGACAGGCCCTACAGTCAGTTAAAATATCATCACAAACAACAGTTGAAAGCATGAAGGGTGGTGAAGACAAGGATGATATTTCAGGTTCATGGCATGAAAGCTATCTAGAACATTTGCACAGTTGTTTGATTCAGCTCAGGAGTAGTGTATATATTTTGCAAGATCCTTTTGTACAGTTTTTAGATTCAACAAAGGAGATCAGGAGTTTCCTTATCTTCTCAAAGTTTAACAAAGCCATATTTGATTGTAAGATCTCAGTTTTAAACACCATCAAGAAAGTGTTGTTTAGAGTAGGTAGGTAGGATTTCAGTTTTCTGTCTGAATAGCAGCTTCCTGTAGTTGAAGCCCGAAGTGAAGGCCCTAAGCTCTTCAAATCTGTTGTCATATATATAAATAAAGCAACCAGCAAAGGGAGGTTCTCAGAGTACAGCAACAATTGAAGATCAAGGCAATCTCACCTGCTGTTCTTTACTTTTCACAAGGAAAAGCCATCCCCAGGTGGAGCCACTATTAGCTTCCTATACCAATAGGTTTCATATTTCATGATTGACAGTGGAAGTGCCAAAAATGTTCATCTTTTCCATGCTGCCAAAGTTCCATTTTTGAAAGATTTCACAGTTAAGGGAAGGCCAAACAGCTAAATCTTAGCCTCCCTAGGTTTCAATTTCTTGTTGTAGAACGTAGAGAATGGATATCTGTCCAAATAACCTAATCTTGGCAGATTTGTAGATAGGTAGAGAAACAAGGGTGCTCAACAACTTAATCTGAGCCCCGACAGAAATAAGGATTGATTTAGATAGGAGGACAACAAGAAGAAAAGTTGAAAAGCTGGGTATGCTAGTTCAAGTGCACCCAAACCAAAAAGAAGAGAAAATGCTAGGTGAATAGGCCGGGTAGGTAGCTTTGTGGTTGCAGAATCATGGCTTATGATCCATTTCATGTTTTCAAGTGTCATATCTGTTCACATCACAAGTTTGAGGCCAAGTCCATATGGTAGAACTCTGGTAGCATGTCTAACTCCCTTTCACCCTCCCCCTCAAAAGTTTCTTACTAACACCCCCTTGAGGACCTTGGGATCTCCCCAACAAGTCATGTTTTCAGTTCATTTTTGTAGAATATCAAGTCAAGATTTGACTTCTTTCAATGAAAAGAAGCCACATTTCTTGTGTAAAAATCACTCTTCTACTTTTCATTCACTTCCTATGACTAAGCTTCAGTACATAAACTTAGCCTCTCCCCTACTCCTTCACCTCACAAACTCATATTAACCTCTAATTCTATTATATAGCTCCCTAATCACTTTCCCACCCCTATTACTACAAAAACTATATAAAATCCCAAAAATATTACATATCCCACCCTATAGAATTATAGCTATGTACATACAGTTATGAGAAATAATAGTCCACCTGGGACCATTATCAACCCATCCACGTCCTAAACTCTGGAATTGATCCAACCTCTGGTTGAGTTAATAACCTATATCTGCTCCTCTACTCACCAAAACCCTATAATTTTACCCCTCCGCAGTCATTTTCCCAATGATTAATGTTTAATAGTTTTGATTAAACATTAAAATTAATTCATACCCGCATAGCACTCCATAAAAACTCCAAACCCGCATTAACCTAAGGTTTTATACCCCCTTCGGCGTGTAATTATTTTACTATAGCGCTCGGGCCCCGCTCCAAAGTTGCATGCCACCCCAATTAACCCTCCAGCCATCCGATGGCCAGCGCTCCAGATCCAAGGGTGGGCGGTCATTCCTGCTCCCCGATCCGCCGGAGGTTAACATCCGGGGGATGGGCGGTTTCCCTGCCGTACCCTCGCCACGTGTCAGCCTCCCGGTGTGTTCGGAGGCCCCTCCCCCAATACCACCTACGCAGAAAGGCGGTGCGGAAGAAAACCGGATACCGCTCCCCCCTGTGATGTCACCACCACGTCTTCATGACGTCACCCCTGCATCCCCGCCGATGCTCCACGTCACCTCTGCGCTGCCCCCCCACTGTTATGTGTCACTGTCACCACATCACCCTGTCGTACTGCCACGCACCATGCCGTACCGGGACCCACCGCTGACGTCATGCTGAAAAAGGTGTGAAAGGTGAAAATCGCAGCAAAGGATGCCCAGAATGAAAAACTGAGGCAGTTTTTAAGCGCTTAGCGCTAATCGCGCATCGCTAAGAAAAATTGGTCAAAATGGAGGGCCTCTCATGGCTCGGCTACTTGTAGAACCAAAAAAATCGCAATTTGACCGGGGTTCTTCATTTATATTCATATTTAGATCGACCAGCGCCGATATCATTCTAGAGGCCACGAAAAGCATTTGCAACAACCATTTTTGCCTTGAAAGGGTAGAAAAGAGGTGACTTGACAGTTTCAAACACATCAAGGGAGAGAAAGCGGCCTGGTTCGACTGTGAAAGAGTATCAGAGGAAAGATGAAGCCCTGATCAAATCAAAGAGTATCAGTGAAGCGGAAAAGCGTATCAGATCGGCAATACCAAAGCAGGTGAACATTAAAGGCCCCCAAGAAAAGTCAAAGAAAGCGGTTAAGCCATTTAAGACTCTCAAATCACAGTTAATGCACATCAAAACCACTCAAGAGTAGGGGATCAAAACCCAAAGCACAGTTATGACTAAATGAACAGCGCAGAGCCATGAGGACACCATATTAAGTCTTTTTGATACAGCTACCTCCAGCGCAACTCAAAGATATTTTCTTGCATTAATTTTAGGACAAGATTAGGTTAAAAAACTCGTTTCCCTCAGACCTGTTTAAGGTCTGCTGTAATAGATATTTTTGGAAATTTTCTCTATATAAACCACCCTAATTTACTGTTTAGAGGGTTGGTTGGTTGATTTGCTCCACCAGAGACTCGCTCTGTATATTTGATGATTTCTTTAATCAAAGACTGCTGAAAGTTTGGAAGATGGACTGTCTGCTGTGTTATTAGTGTTTTGAAGAGTGAATTATGGAATTCTTGTGCTGCAACATGACTCAATAAGTGTTTCCTACCTCTGTTTTCCATTGATATATGCTCATATCATACATATGTCACCATCTAAAATAGCAGGAAAAATGAATAGCTTAGACTTTTTTTAACCGCACTTTATGCTCAATTTATGTTGTTTCTTTATGTTTTCACCTGAATTGGTAATGAATATGAATTCCCTTTGGCTCATATTTCCCCTCATTCACACATGTTTGACAGTTATCTAAGGATTCTTTGCTGCTCCCTGATAGAGCTCATTCACCTTCCCTCTGTTAAGCTGAACGAGAGATTCTTAATTGCCTCTCATTCCTTAGCCTTCAATCCATCTCCATTTAGCTTGAATGTTGTTTCATGTGTAGCTATCTTGCTCCATATTCCTCTTGTGACCAAGAAAACGCACCAACAGTCCTACTCCTTGACTCCATGCCCAATGGTTTGAAACTTTCATACTATACCTACCTCTCTACTTGGAAGCATCATCCTTCCCACCAAAACTTAAACAAAACCCCTTGAAATCAATAACTAGCCTAAAATCATCATCAACAAAGCTAAATCATTAAGAGAGAGCCCTCTCTGATTGCAGGTGGGCTAGAACCTGCAGTCCAAAGATTGGTTAGTGGTTACCTCGGCCGTATTCCCTTGGGAGTCAAAGGGAACAACCTGAGTGATAACACCTTCATCAATGATGGTCCTGTGAATTGTCTTCTCATTAGATCACCTGAATGAGAAAGGAAATCTGATGAGGTAGGTGCAAAACTTGGTTTTCCAGATCAAAACAAATGAGATTGGAGTTAGATCAAAACACTTGGGAACCTAAGGAAGCGGAAGACTGAGGCTGGTCTACCATTTGGGTCTGCTGGGACAGAAAGGGATCTTTCAAGACAACTGGGGTCCCTTTGAGAAAACGACTAATTTCATATCGTCGAGGACAATCTTTAGTATAGTGATCTTCCTCATAGATGAGGCATGGATACTTGGGCTTCGTTTGAGAAGCATCATAAGTAGACGACGTAGGAGGGCACTGTTTTGGGGCATCAGCTTTGGACTTGCCTTTTCCCTTATTTTTACCTTTAGAGGATTTGTCCGCTGTGGTAGCTTGGACAGCGTGAACCTCAGAGGTTTTACCAGGATCAGGTGAATTTAGAAAGGGATCATTGGAACCGGTGTTTGAGACTGCCTTCTACTCAGAAGAAGATTTTGCGAGGGTCTGAGACATAGAACCAATCAATCGATCAACAAGTGGGGTACCCGAAGACTTCGATGCTGTGAGATCGGGTGATGGTCTTGGAGCATTGGGTGACATATCATATAACGTGCTAGATTGTGAGTAGAAGAGGTCTAAATACTAGGCACGAGCGATGGCTTGCTCCTTAGTGACACAACCACCCATAGCTATGTCCTCAAAAATTTTGCTGACGAATGCCTTGGTAAACCATTTAGTCAACAACTGATCAAAAATTTCAAACTTGATCAAGCGACGCCAATGCCTCCATTCATGGATGTGATCGAAGATATGGGTCACAGTGTCTTTCTTAGGGGATGTAAGTAGATGGGTGCCAGTTTCATAGAGAACTAGCAGCTGAAAATGTGTGAGGAAGGCCATAGCAAGAGTGTTAAATTCGTTTCAGGTACCTCGAGGTAATTCGATGTACCACTTGGCTACAACACCTATGAGAGTCCGTTGAAAAATTCGAATATTAATAGAATCATCAAGGTACGAATTGGAGGAGCACCAGAGGTGATATGTCATCACGTGGGCTTGTGGATCCTCCTTCGCGTTTCCCTCAAACTTCCGAAAATCGCTCAGAATCTTGGATGGGACTAGAGGCCAGTATGGCAAATGAAGAATGAGATCATTCGTGAGTCTAGAAACATCTAGAAGCTCCAATGTGGCCAATAATGGAAATTGCGTATTAAAAGGCATTTGGGGCCTCTGAACAGGCCCGGATTGCAGAACCCATCCTTGTTGGTATGGATTTTGTCCCCATAGTGGAGGATTTTGTCCATATGGCATTTGATTTTTCCCCCACTGTAGGTTACCTTTCTCGTAGGGAGGATTCTGAGCTGAGTAGCCTTGATACTGTCCGGTCATAGGCTGCTGATAAGCAACATATGGGTTAAAAGGCTGTTGAGCCTGTTGGCCTTGGACATACGGATTTTGCACCTGCTGCCCCTAGACATAAGGGTTTTGAACTTGTTGCCCTTGGACATAAGGATTTGCACCTGCTGCCCTTGGACATAAGAATTCTGAACTTATTGCCCTTGGACATAAGGATTTTGAGCATGCTGCAGCAGGACTTGACCTTGGCCTTGCAAAGGTTGACCCTGTTGATATGAGTACAAGGGTTGTTGTTTCACAGGCTGACCTTGTTTCTGCACGGCATGGCCTTGCTGCTGTAAAGGTTGTCCCTGTGGCTACAGAGGTTGACCTTGTGAAGGCATAGGTTGGAAAACTTGGTGAAGAAACTACGTGTGTGGCTGCAAAGTTAGCTGCAACTGTTGCAAGGGTTTCCCCTGTGGTTGTTGCAGTTGTCCTTGTGGCTGCACTTTCTGCCCTTGCTACTGCAAGGATGGCCCTTGTTGCTGCGAAGGTTGCCCTTGTTGCTGCAAGGGTTTCCCATGCTGCTGCAAGGGTTGCCCATGCTACGGAAAGGGTACTTCAATAGTTCCTGGAGAAATACCTTGAAAGTTCCCGAATTGGGTCTGGCCATATCCACCAGGCATGCGAATGGACCAGGCTGAACATAAGGTTTAGATTGAGGGACATAAGGCAGATTTACCATCGCTTGTGAACCATATGGAACATAAGGAGGTTGGAATGGACCCTGAGCCACATATGTCTGTTGGTACTGGACGTTACTTGACCCAAAAGGACCAACATGGTTTGACTATTGGTATTGGACATTACTTGATCCAGAAGGACCATCGGGATTCAGAATAGCACCATAAGAGGGCTTATTCATTCCAACCATGTGAGTTTGTGAGCCACTCACATTGGTTGTGCCAGACATCATGGAGATATTTGAATCTTGCTCCCCAGGTTTTGGTACAACCTGTCCACTTACTGGAGGTGTCGAAGAACTTACAAAGACTTGACTTGAGACTGTTAGTTGAACCAGAAGAGTCGTCTGAAACGACAAAACGAGCGGATTCAGAATGGTGGGTTCAATCAGAACTGAAGTGACTGTAGTATGCATGATCGGTTGAGAGGTCAGGTTCTGAACAAATGAACCTGAGGTGGGAATAGCGCCAAATGACCAGATAGGGTTGTGATACAACAACGAAGCACTAGGAGTGACCGAAACCAATTGAGCTAGAGAGGTATAACCATGCGGCAATGAAGGCCCGCTATACTCAGGGTAAACACTGGTCAGAATGCGTCCCGTGTAAGGGAAACCTTCAGGAGGGAATTTATATCCTTGTTCATCAACAGCGTGAGGAGTGTGTGTAGCAGAAACCTCTGAGTGACCCGAAGAGGAGACTGGAATATCACCTTCTAATTCCATGGACAACCGAAGATGTTCGAGGGGATAATTCCAAAGGAATATTCGGTTGATCGTATGAAATATATGGATGCTGCAGTGATATCACAACATGATCGAACAAAGGATTCAAAGGGAAAACAACCAGTCCTTGCTGACCTTCATGGGTCACTGGACTCTCAGGATTCTGGATAGAATTATCCGTAGATTCCGGGCCATATTCGTAAGGTGACCCAATATATGATGGAGGAGGACAAGATGACAAAGGTTGAATACTCAGAACAATTCCAAGTTCAACACCTTGATCCTCGAGTGACTGTGGGAGTTCAGGAAGAGGCTCCTCAGATGATCTTTCAGATGGAGGAGTGGAAGAGGAACTAGGCGAACCTGATGGTTCTGCCACGATGAATTTGTCTCAAACAACAAGAGAAAATAGATTAATTTCAGGGCTTCTTTAAAATGTATTAAAGGTATACTCATGATGTGGTCCAAAATAAGACTATTAGGAATGTGATGTGATCGTGGGCAATAATTATTTAAGACGTTGAAACAGATTGGTGCATTTTCATGTTTTAAGAGTCGAGAAAAAGGCAAAGATGACTCTATCACTTTCGGTTTGAACGAGCTTGAAAGGACAAGTGCTCGATGATATTTTAAATTTAGAGAGTCAAAAAGACCAAAACGACTGCTCAAGATAATCTAGGCAAAAGGATTATCAGGTAACCTTGAACTGCAGAATACCTCTCAGCGAACCGAGAAGTACGAGCAGGCAATCTCCCTGAATGTTGTGTTCGGTGTATCACGTTTACAAAGTTGCAGACTCAACTTCTTGTGGATAAAGGATTGCAAACCTAGTGGGGTCTCCCTTTATATACTCGACGGTACGGGGAACACAAGTCTGTACTAGCACTGTCTAGTGCCGAAGTGAACAACAATTGCTAGGTTTAAATACGCTGGAACATGTCTCTAGCCTTGACCTCTAAAATATGAGTGCTAGGTTTCAAATGTGCCTTAGGTTAATTGAATACATTTTAAGGTTTATCTTGAAATTATGTCTCAGTTTTCAGGCCCTATCGATGTGACTTAAAAAAACTCTTATATGCAGCTAAATGAGACAAAACCCATTTCAATTCGATGAATGTTTACACTAATGAGAGTAGAGAAAACAATCAATGAAACAAATAAGCAACTAAAAGCAAGATGACTCTTCACTACTTCGCTTTTTGAAAACAAAATAATGATTTTTTTTTCCAATTCCTATCTTCCTATCAAATGCACTTCAACCAGTCCTTTCAATGGTAAAAAAAGTTCATTTCCTTTCGAATGCAAAATGAGGATGCAATTCTATCTTTTAATGATGCTACTTAATGCAACATATCGATTCAACAAACTAGAATGATGTATTTTTCAATGGAATGATAAAATGAATCTTTTCACATAAACACCAATATCAATCATATGCAAAGCACGAAAAAGAGAACTCTTTTCCAAACCAATCATGCAAAGACTCAATAGAAACAAGACGACCAATTGTAATCTATGCCCAAAAAGAGACATTCAATCAAGAGAGGGGTAAACAAAACTTTTCAAACTTGTTCAATCGAAACCAAAGAAATGAAAAGAACTAGAACACAAAATGCATGGAGCAGTTAACCAACCACTTGACTTGCTGAGCACACAAATAGCTGAATGGACAATGACCTAGATGCCCTAGGGCCACAAACCATCCAAAGAATCAAAAAATCAAGTAAGGAAATATCAAACCAAACAAGCACACCAAGAAAGCTAATGAAGATTTCTTGCCAGGGAGAACAAAGGAAAACAAGATAAGAGGAAGAAATTACGAGGGCAAGACACATTGGTTATGATCAACGAGAAACCCTAATCTTCACCTACAGGAATCAACGTGATTGCCTAATTGACAACAAGCGCCACAAGGGGGTACGACGCGATTGTTTTAGAGAAATTTGCACTGGTCAGCATGACTGTCAGAAAATAAAACGCGCTGATCGAGGATTTCAAGGAAAAAATAAAAATTTTCAAATCTCAAAACCAGACTTGTCACTCTAAATTTTAGAACCAAAGCAGTAAAACAGGCAAAGCACATAAAACTAAATGGAAAGGGTGATACAACAAAAGTTCACACAAACCACGAAATGAAAAACAATCAAAAGAGAGGGATGGCTCCCCAACATGGTCACCAATTTGTGGAGTAGGTAAATCTCTTTTGCGGACAGAGGTAATCCCTCTAGCCCAAGAGTGGGTCTAGCCACAAACAAAACAATCTAATGAAAACTTCCTTAAACTAGAATCGAATAAGAGGGCCTACCTCCTAGAATGCTAATCTCTTTGATGGCGACCTCGCTCCTTTGCTCTAGCTTCTTTTCGTTCTTCTCCTTCAAATACCTGAAACAAATGCACAAGAGACAACAATAAACGTAATAGCATACAATCGCATTCAATTTACTTAAAAATTCAAGGAATCTTAAGCCATTAAATGTAATATGACACTCAATATAGGAAATAAAATCATTCGTTGTATTAATATAAAGCTCAGAAAGAGATACAACCAAAGCCTTGACGTTGCAGGCCTCCTCCGACGTATCCGGGTTCTAACACCACTTCTAGCATCTCATGGTTAGCCTAAACAATGGAAGTTTAAGGCTACCTCCCTTTAGTTCCAAACCAAACCAAACACACTATTCTCCCTTTACACACATAAACTAGAAGGGAAAAAGCTATAAATATCTTGTTGGTTATTCAAGCTCCAAAAAAGACTAGTTCAGCTTGGAAAAGGAGGAGTTTATATAGCTTTGATGGAGGGGAGATAGTTCCTCTTATGATGGGAGAGGGCTTATCTCTTTGGTTTGTTCCATATTTATAGGGGAAAGGAGCCCAAACAGACTCCCTCAGCTCTATCCAGCCCAACCATTTACCAGACTTCCGTTCACAAAGCTTCTAGAGCTGGAAGCTTCAACTCCATTTTCAAAAACTTGCCAAAAGAGGATTGGTGCGAATGAGGAAAGGCTCACTTGCGCTGTTTGGTGCTAGGTATGGTTTCAAACTCTGCAAATCGGTGCGGGGAAGGAATTGATCACTAATGTCGGTATTGAAAACTAGGATAGAAGGAAGATTCTTGGGAAACGATGCAAGAGGGGAATGTTCTGATCATGAATAGGGATGTAAAGGCATGCTCTTCATGATGGCAAAACATATAGAGTTTACTGTAGAGGTCCTCCAGGATCAAGTAACGAGGAGTACAGGGACAGTGAAAAAATGTTGTGTAACAATCCGGCATGATGGTTCGGTTGCCATTATATTAAATGTTTTCCTTAGCTCTTGCTTGTTAGCACAGGAGAGTGGTCTACTTTGTCTTCAAGTAGTGAGGTTTGAGTGCCTGGTGATTGATAGTGTTACTTTTGTCAAGGTTCTTTCACCGGAGAGAGAAAGGGTGGGAGTGAGTCCCAAGTTGGATGAGAGGAAACCCAACTCTATTAGGAACATAAAACACAACATGACGTGCGCAACTTCTGGAGGAGGAAATCCACATGGATGTGGCAGTCACGACGCACAAGGTAATATAGCAAATACAACACTAAGTGAGAAATCCGCGAGAGTGTGACGATCGTTATAACAAGTTTATGTGAAAGGTTCTGTCTGATGTCCAAGAATAACCTACACAAGAAGGACAATGTTAACAACTTATGCAACACATTTTCATTAATATATATGTATTAGAACAATTGAATGAATCCAAGTGTTAAAACACAGGTTAAAGAAACATGCATTAAAAGTGTTCAAGATGAATCTTACAAACAATTACGACATGTGTGAAAACTTGTTGGCCTGTTAGCAGGCTTCTGAATTAAGCAAAAGTTTCGAGCCACATCGATACACCATATATCACTAACCTTGTGGGCAGGGTGTTGGAGCCACTACTTACTCCTCAAAGAAAAGATTAGAGACTCTCAAGGCTATGTGGGAGGAGCCAAGGTGAAAAGTCCTTTGCATGTACAAATGAGGGGGTATTTATAGACAAGGGTGAACTGACCCTTGTGATTGTTCGACTTCCCTCATGACTGTTTGACTTCCATGACCTTTCAACTTTACATGACTCTTCATATGAAAAGTGGGTCTCTTAACTTCCACGTTACATTGCATTAATTGAAAATATGGCCCAAAGTATGGATGTGGATGACATGACTCATGAAACGACTCAACATGACAATGTTGGTACAATCGTGTTGCTGCTGGTGTGCATGTAGAGTTGCAGTTCGACTGGGTGATGGATGTCCTCATGGTGTGTCATAGCTTCACCTCTGCATGGAAAGGTGTGTAGAGTATTCGATGATCATTGGGTTCGCTTGATGTTTCATTTGCACATTGCTCCTTTCTTGTATGTTGGCATGTTTGACAGGTTCATCCATTCGTGAAAATTATATGTTCATCTGTCTGTCTGTTTGCGAACACATATTCGCATGTTCGTTTGTCCGTCTGTCTGTCCATGAACACACCTTTTCCTGATCGTCCATTTGCGAGAACATCTCTTTGCATGCATCATTTGTTCATCCATTCACGAACATGTACTTCTACATGTACTCCCTTTGCTCATCCCATTTGTTGTTGCGCCATATTTGTTTGTGTACCTGTATCTGCAGTCACTCATAACGAGATGACATCAAATCCATAAACCTCCTAGTCTACCATGATGCATGATCGTTTCGGATGCAAGTGACTGGAAGAGAATAAAAGGTTATGAAACCACGCAAGGCAAACTTCGAGCTGGGATGGAGGCCCTGGGCACTGCTGGTGAAAACTGCGCAAAAGTCACTGGGAGATAGTGATGGGAAATCTAGATCGATAGTGACTGTCTGTGAGATCTGGCTCAGCTAGAGGATAGATCTGTGTAATTTTTGGGAGGAGCATCATGGCCTACAGGAAGGCTGGGTAGGAAAAATCTACGTAATTTTTGGAGGGAGTGGGCAGCGGGAGTCTGTCAGCAAAAACTGCACAGTTCCTGGAGGGAGCTAGCAATGGGCTACGAGAAGCTTGGTAGAAAAAACTGTGCAATTCCCGGAGGGAGATGTCAACAAGTTGCTAGTGGGAAACATTGCGCTGATGCTCAGAGGCTAGCTTGTTGACCCCCTCTGCACATTTTTCGAGGTGAGCGGACTGCTGGGTAGCAGAGGGTTTGCTCATGAAATCTATGCATTTTTTCGGGTGAGAAGCTGACCGGCTCACTGATGGGTTGGTTGGGAAAATTGTGCAATTTTCCGAGGGAGACATGGATGGGAACTAGGTGTCTATTCGGCATGTCTGCACAATTTCCTTAGCCAGTGGAGAGGGCATGGTCTGAAGCCTCTACCGGGGTGTTTGTCCTAAGGTGATTGCCGAGTCAAACTCTTCGGTTGACCATCAGGAGGGTTGATTGATCATCTTGTGGGCAGCACAACTTTAGATGGCTTGCTTGGTGCTTCTGCACTATTCCGGGTGACATTTGATCGAGTCGATGGCGGGGTGAAGGTTCGGCTGTTAGAGGGTGATCTAGTCGTCAAAACTTCAGCAAAACGACTAAGTGTGTGAGCGAGTGAAAAGGTGCATATGCAAACTTGCAAACGCACACTTTCATGACTTGATGACGAGACGACTCAAACCATCTAGATGCACAAGATCAACATGACTGACTGATGGTGCAAGTCGACAAGTGCGACGCTTGTGATTATCATTTGACAACCACGACGGCTCTTGCAAACAATGCATACAACTCCGTTTGTGAATGCAATGGATGTTTAAATAGTGAATCATAACATGTACACATGAAGGAGAGACTTTGTGTATGACCAGAACATGGTCGCAAGCATGACATTGTTACCAACATGCAAAAGTTATCCGTTGAACGATCAAGCAAGGTGGGTGCAAAGACTCACACGAGCTCACGGGGTGAAACCGGGTGTGTGCAAACATCAAGTAAAACTCTCAAAGGAGGCTCTGAAATTGGATGCAGACCAAAATTTTGGGGGTGTTACTAAGTGTGTAATGAAAGGTCATAGCTCTATAAGCAATACCACCCTCCCTACTTTGGGAACTAGAAATCAACACATATGCTGGCCAAATGTCATCCTATGAATTTTATTTCACTCAAGATGCCTCCTCAAGTTTCTTCCAAACACTTTTCATTAACGAAATCAGTGATATCAACCAAACTGAGCATGCTTCTCAAATGTTCAAACTTCTTATTAGGAAGAGAATTTATTAACACATCAACTACCTATTCATCGATCAAAGAATGATCTGAAAATCACTTGTGAGTGATCTCAGTTAATTAATTAATGAAGGTATTACAGACTCATGTGCTGGTGTGTGTCTATGTTATCTTAGGCAACGGATCGATAAGATTGCAAAATACACAGACACTGGAAAACAGTAAGAGAAAACACAACAAGTAAATGAAAAACACAACAACTTAATAAGGAGTTCACCCAATCCTCCTGGGCTACGTCTTCGGTCTAGCTTTCAGTGGTGGCCTTCTTTATTGTGTCTTTAAGTATATTTTTTACAATGAGGAGCTCAATTTGAGTCTCTTGAAACAGATGATGCTTAGTAGGGTGGTACTTGGATTCCCCAAGCCACTAGAGTGCACAGACTCCCCCTTACTAAGTCTCGACCTCAACTAGTCTTAATGGGATGAGTTCAGCTTGGTACTCAGTTCCTGATAGATATCCTCTCAGGGATTGCTTGAACCTCTCAAGCCTGGTTCTATCTGCTCGACACTGCCTTAGATTTGCAGGTCAGCTTGGTTCTTTGTTCTTTGCTACTTTCTTCGCTCTCTATTTTGTTTCTCTATATCATTGTCTCCTTCTTCTCTGTTTTTGTTCTCTGTCTGTTCATGGCTTAAATCCAATCCATCCGTTGACTGTTCGATTCCTCTTCGGTCTCTTCAGATTACCTGCTGTTGTCTGCTTGGAATTCCCTACCTCTGCGTTATCGCCACTGTGTAACGTTTCACCAAGAGGTGGCCACTTGTCCTTTGACGAACTGAGCGCCAGCTCTTCCTCGATAGTTCGTTATTTCGGTTACTTTGTGAAATGAGTCATCCGCTAGCTCAACGGTCAAATCGGACTTCAAACCTTCATGCGTCGTAGCTTATTTATCCCTCCAAATCCAGTCTCCCATCGAGTGTAATCTCCGTCGTTAGATCCGGGACTTCCAGATCCTACGATTATCGCTCTTATCACACGGTTGACTTTCTCGAATGTTAGCCCGCGATGAGAGTGGTTTTCTCTCTCATCCGTCGGATACGTGTCCTCTAACGTATGGAATCGCTGGGTCCTCTGACAAACCCGCTTACCGCTCGAAACGCCTCCGATATTCTGTCGATTTTGGAGCACAAGACTGGCCTTCGGTTTTAGCGCTTTTCCCACAGTTTTCGGGTTTTCCTTGTGACCAAGTGCTCGAGGCTTTTTCCATTTCGAGGGTTTTTTCCCAGCGATGCGCGATGAGCACTTGCGCTAATCACGCATCATAAGCAACCTCCGTTTTCTGATCTGAGCTTCCTAACTGCCATTTTTGTGCCATGCACAGTCCCCAGGGCCAACGGTCAGCGCACTTTGACCGAAGGTCCTTGTTGCTCTATGCTGGTTGCAAATTACCATTATCCAAAGGTTATTTCCTGATAGCTTGTTGTTCAGAAGGTTTTTGAAGTTTGACATAATTCGAAATAATCACATAACTATACTAATCTTCAAGGATCTAACTCGGATCACGACCTTCCCACTGAAAAAGCTTTTGGACCACCAAAAGTTGGTTTTCAAGCATCGACTAACTGAGGGAACAATTGTCTCACTTGTCCAATCTCTATCCATTTTGCACTGCTCGGCTTTGAACCCTTGAGCCCAACTCTGAGGTACTCAACATCTCCCGTGCGCGTCGTTCTCACCTTCCTATCTAGAATTGTGTATTCTTGCAATTCATTAAGATATTCACGTAACAGGTCATCAATAGAAGGCAATTGGCTCTATTCTTCAGGATCCTCAATCAATGAAGGTTCAAATAGTCTCAAGCTGTCTACATTTATGATTGAGTAGATGTGCATGGAAGCTGGTAGATCAAGGCAAAAAGCATTCTCACCAATTTTCTCAATTATCTTGAAAGGTCCATACCTAATAGGTTTTAGATTTTTACCTTCACCTTGCATTTTGTCCTTGCTGATATATAGCCAAACTTGATCACCAACTTGGAAACTATGCTCCATCCGATGCTTATCATGCCTTGCCTTTTATTTGGCCTGGTTTTTTTCCAGCTGAATCCTGTACTGCCTAGTGAATCCCTTGTATTTGTTCAATGAACCTAGTTTCCCTGTCCACATCACTGTGTCCCTCAACTATTTTTTCCTTACCAAAGACAAAATCCAATGGAGACCTTGGTGTGAAACCAAAACAAGTCTCAAAAGGAGATCTCTGTGTAGAAGAATGTTTGGCTCAGTTGTAAGCATGCTGCACATAACACAAATGTTCATCCCAAAGCTTGGGATGCTTGCTGCAATATACCCTGAGCAACTGGATCACTGTCCTGTTGACTACTTCTGTCTGGCCATCGGTTTGTGGATGGAAAGTTGTGCTTTTCTTCAATTTGGTGTCCATCAATTCCCACAGACTTGACCAAAAATTTCCCACAAAACGGGTGTCTCGATCAGATACAATGGAAGTGGGTAATCCAAAATGAACACATACATGTTGAAAGAATAGTTATTTAATTTGTTCAGCTGTAATCTAGTCACTTGTAGTTGTGCTTTATCATTTAACCATCCTAATGGGTATGGTTTCTTATGAGGTGTAGTCACTAATCCCAACTTCTTTACAATTGTTTCAGAAATTCAATTTACTTGTGAGCCACTATCAAACAAAGTATCAATCTTTTGATGTTCGGAAATAACTTGAATATGGAAAAGCTCATGTCTTTTTCTTTCATTTTCTTCCTCAATAGTAGATTGCGCAGAATTACTAGTAGATGCTTCAGAATTCTTACCTTTCATACCTGTGGCTACAATGGTTGTTTCATCTCCTGAGACTGACCCCAAATCTTTCTGAATAGCTGCAACAGTCTTCTTCTTTTTGCCCTCGAACTTCTTTGGTCTCAGCTCCGAATGCAGAATCCAACAATGCTCATCGTCATGCCCATCCTTCTTACAGTGAGTGCATGAAGCATTGCTTTTCTGTGCAGTGTTGGTCTTCCTTTCTTTCCATTTTTGTTTTCTTTTCTTCTTATTCTTGCTTGCAGTGGGTTGGGATGATCCCCCAACTTCTGGGTTTCCATTCTTTTCTCTAGCTTCTAGATGAGTAGCTTGAACAGATACCTCATCTATACTAGTGGGATTAAACATGAGGATAGTGTGCCTCATGTAGCTGTGTAGACCACCGATGTACTTCAACAGAGTCTCAGGTGAGTCTAATGAGATTCCTAGAATCAATGCTCTCTTCCTAAATTCTTGGGTGTAACCTTGTACACTTTTCCCTTTTAACTGTCGAAGAGTTTTCCAGCTCATCATGGCTTGTTGCATGTAGGCCAATGGATAGAACTACTTTTTGATTGTAGAAACAAATTCACTCCAGACATAAATAGTCTTACCATGTCCCTTCATGTCAGCTTGGGTCCTGCCTTCCCATCAAACCAAGGCAGTGCCTCCAAGGCATAGGCTTGCCAGTTGAATCTTGCTCTTGTCTGAATCAATACTCTGAACTCTGCAATAAGCATCAATTTTTCTAATCCAATTTTCCAACTTTTTTGCATTCAACTCTCCATCATATATTGGTAAATCAAATTTAACGTCTAGTTTAATCAAATATGTCTTCCTTTTATGTTCAGGGCTATTAGGAGGTGTGAGAAAGGTTTCTTCTTTCCCTTTGCCTTTTGAGTGATCATGGAGGAGAGACACTTCTTCTCCTTTATCTTGTTTGGAGCCTGATGAATCTTCATCCTTATGTTTTCTAAAGTCCTTATACGTTTCCTCTACCATGGACCTTATGGCTAGGAAACTATCTATGAATTGAGGGTTTGGCCCCATAGAACCTTCCTCTGACATTGTCTTTTGAGGATAGACTCTTCCAATTTCAGGATTATTTTCGACCAACTCTACTTTTCCAATTTTAGCTTTGATCTAGTTAGCATTCAACAGGTAAATCCAGCACAAGCTTGTCTAACCCTAACAACCTAGAGCTCTGATACCACTTGATTTGAAAATCACTTGTGAGTGATCTCAGTTAATTAATTAATGAAGGTATTACAGACTCATGTGCTGGTGTGTGTCTATGTTATCTTAGGCAACAGATTGATAAGATTACAAAATACACAGACACTGGAAAATAGTAAGAGAAAACATAGCAAGCAAATGAAAAACACAACAACTTAATAAGGAGTTCACCAAATCCTCCTGGGCTATGTATTCGGTCTAGCTTTCAGTGGTGGCCTTCTTTATTGTGTCTTTAAGCAGAGTTTTTACAATGAGGAGCTCAATTTGAGTCTCCTGAAACAGATGATGCTTAGTAGGGTGGTACTTGGATTCCCCAAGCCACTAGAGTGCATAGACTCCCCCTTATTAAGTCTCGACCTCAACTGGTCTTAATGGGCTGAGTTCAGCCTGGTACTCAGTTCCCGACAGATATCTTCTCAGGGATTGCTTGAACCTCTCAAGCCTAGTTCTGTCTACTCGATGCTGCCTTAGCTCTGCATGTCAGCTTGGTTCTCTGTTCTCTTCTACTTGCTTTTCTCTCTATTCTGTCTCTCTATCTCATTGTCTCCTTCTTCACTGTTTTTGTTCTTTGTCTATTCATGGATTAAAGCCAATATGTCCCTTGACTATTCGCTTACTCTTCTGTCTCTTCAGATCGCTTGCTGCTTTCCACTTGGAATTCCCTACCTCTGCATCATTGCCATTGTGTAATGTTTCACTAGGAGGTGGCCACTTGTCCTCTCACGAATTGAGCGCCAACTCTTCCTCGACGGTTCATTATTTCGGTTACTTTGTGAAATGATTCATCCACCAGCTCAGCGGTCAAATCGGACTTCAAACCTTTATGCGCCGTAGCTTATTTCTCCCTCCAAATCTGGTCTCCCATCGGGTGTAATATCCGCCGTTAGATCCGAGACCTCCAGATCCTACGGTTATCGCTCTTATCACGCAGTTGACTTGCTCGAACATTAGCCCGCAATGAGAGCGGTTTTCTCTGTCATCTACCGGACACGCGCCATCCAATGTATGGAATCACTGGGTCCTCTGATAGACCCACTTACCGCCCGAAACGCCTCCGATATTCCACCAGTTTTGGAGCGCAGGACCCGCCTTCGGTTTTATCACTTTTCCCACGGTTTTTGGGTTTTCCTTGTGACCAAGCGCTCGGGGCTTTTCCATTTTGAGGGGTTTTGCACAGCGATGCACGATTAACACTTGCACTAATCGCGAATTAGAAACAGCCTCCGTTTTCTGATTTGAGCTTCCTAACTGCCATTTTTGCGCCATGCACAGTCCCCATGGGCCAACGGTCATCACGCTTTGACCGAAGGTCCTCATTGCTCTATGATGGCTACAAATTACAATTATCCAGAGGTTATTTCCTGATAGCTCGTTGTTCACAAGGTTTTTGAAGTTTGACATAATTCAAAACAATCACAAAACTCTAATAATCTTCAAGGATCCAATTCGGATTAGAGAAAATTGTAGCTTCACGATCCAATCTTGTACCAAATTCTAATGTAGTGTTACTTCTTATTGATATGCTTCATCCTTGCATGGAACACGGGATCTTCAAACATCTTAATGCTGCTTTGATTATCACAATTTATCACAATAGGACTTAGAGGTTTCTCAAAAAAATATGACAAAAGTTTCCTCAGCCTCCTTTCCTACTTCACATGCAACCACATACTCAGCTTCAAAACTACTTAAAGCAACAAGATCTTTCTTTCTACTCATCCATGAAATCATTGCAGATCCCAAACTAAAACATCCACCAGTAGTGCTTCTTCCATCAATCTCATTGCCACCCTAATCAGAATATGTAAAACCTGTTAGCTTGACTTCCTTGTTATCATACTTTAGACAATGATGAATAGTACCATGTAGATATCTTAATATATGCTTCACAACTATCCAATGATCATGACGAGGCTCCAACTAAAATTTACTAAGAATGTTCACAAAAAAAAAATATTCAGTCTAATGTTTACTAGATACATCAGAGGACCCACCAACTTTTGATAGGTGGTAAGATCTATGAGACTTGAGTCAGAGCTTCTCAACTTATTGATATTGGTGATCATGGGAGTAGTCATGGGCTTGGAATCCATCATACCGATTTTCTGCAACAACTTAATTATATACTTTCCTTTCCCCAGATATATCTCCCCATGTTTCTACCATACTTCAAAACCTAGATAATAATGCATCAGTCCCATATCCTTCATCTCAAAATCGGCTACCAACATATTCTTGCATTCTTGTACCCTTTGCTCTACACCTATAACAAATAGATCATCCATATATAGTATAATAATGACTGGCTCATTATCCATAACCTTGATTTAGAGATTTGGATCAACAGAACTTTTGACGAACCCAATTCTTAGAAGGTATGCATCCATTCTTGCATACCATGCCCTAGGAGCTTGCTTCAAACCATATAGGGCCTTCTTGAGTCTACAAACATGAGTGTCTTTGCCATTTGTTTCAAATTCTTCAGGTTATTCAATATATACTTCTTCATCGATGGTTCCATTCATAAATGTTGTTTTTGCATCCATTTGATGGATATTCCATCCCATTGTTGCAGCCAACAAAACCAAAGATATTATAGTAGTATATATTGCGGTAGGTGCAAAGGTTTCTTCATAATCTATGCATTCCTTTTGAGAGAAACCCCTTGCAATGAATCTAGCTTTGTAATTGTCTATGCTTCCATCAACATCGTGCTTGATCTTGTAGATCCATCTAGAAGTGACAACCAATTTGTCACTTGGTCTAGGAATGATTTCCCAACCCCCTTCTTCATGGTGGATTGATATTCTTACTGCATAACCTTCTTCCATACTTCTTAATGACTAGCTTCCTCAAATGTAGTTGGTTCAACTTCTATTAGTTTTTTCATGTATGAAACATATCCATAATATCTTTTTGGTCTTTTTCTTTCTCGAAACTTTCCTTTCACAGCTCCATTTCCTTCATCATCTTCAAGAGTAACTTTTAACCAATTTGTCCTCTTCCTTGTGTCGGGTATGATCACAGGTTGAATAGGCTCATTTGGTCCTTCTTCTTCTTCAAATAGTGGTATGCCTTCGTCATTGGAATCTATAGGAATATATTTGGATATTTTGTAGGCATGATTTTCATCAAATATAATGTCCCTGCTTACTTTAATATGTCTTCCTTCCTTGATGTAGATTTTATATTCCTTTGAAGAAATACTGTAGCCAATGAAAATCCCTTTAATTCTTGTAGAATCTAACTCCTTTCATTTTTCCTTTGGAATGTGGATATAAGCAGGACATCCAAAGATTCAAAGATGGTCCACGCATGGCTTCCTTCTTGTGAATGCTTCTTCAGGTGTCATATTATCGATGATTCTATGAGAACTTCTACTTTGTATATATACAACGGTCATTGCTGCTTCTCCCCATAGAAATTTTGGGATATCTTGATAAAAAATCATTGTTTGTATACATTCTTCAAGTGTTCTATTTTTCCTTTCTACAACTCCATTCCATTCAGGATTGTAGGGAACAATAAGCTCCCTCTTAATTCCTACTTCTTTACAATATGCAATTATTTCTTTTGAAGTGTATTCTCCACCATTATCGGATCTCAAAGTTTTTATTCTTCTTTCGGTTAAAGTCTCTACTTCAGACCTAAATTCCTTGAAATTTTCAAATACTTTATCCTTTGATTTGAGTAGATAGAGTCATGTATTTCTAGAGTGATCATCAATGAAGGTTAAATAATAAAGATGACCTCTAAGTGATTGGTCAGACATAGGACCACACACATCTAAATCAATGAGGTCTAATATTTCTTTAGACCTTGTTTCATTGCTTGTAAATGGTTTCCTTGTATTCTTTCCCAAGGCACATTCCTTTCATATTCCTTCATGATCTTATTTGATGTTAGGAATTCCATTTACCAATTTATCGAGAGAGGAAATAAAATCATAATGTAAATGTTCATATCTTCTATGCCATAGTTCAATGGGATTGATTTCCATGTGAACTAGGGCTTGAGGAGATGGTGTTATGACTCTATATAGACTTCCTTCATGTATTCCAATAACCCTAGCTTTATCAATGTTTGAATATTTCCCCAAGTAAAAAAATTTCCATCTATAAAATCAATTCCATCACCTTTATCTTATAAGCAATAAATTGAAAGTAAATTCTTTTTCAAACCTAGAATATAGAGTATATTGTTGAGATGTATTTTTGCTCCATTTTCCAACTTCAAAGAAGTTTATCCCATGCCTTTAACAACATAGCTTTTGTTGTCTCCCAATTCCACTGCACGAGAAGATTATTCCTTTGATAGAGTTTAAAGTTGTTTTCTATCTCTTTTCATGTGTCTTGATGCTCCACTATCAATAATCCATGCATTTTCATCATTGAGTGAACCTGTGAATGCAAATAAAAATCCTTTACTTTTGGCCTTGTTGAATAAGTTGTAGATGATTCTTTTGATCCAAGTTCCTACAATATTGAATCCCATTTTCAAGGATATTACCATAGAGGGAGTAGTCCTTTATTTCAAGCCAATAGAGTGATCTCCAATCTTCCTTGACCTTAGCTCTGAAATCATGTTGAGAAATCATTGCTAGTAGAATTAGGGTTATATTTCTCTTCCTTGATAATTACTTGTGAATTATGTTGGCTTCTTTTGTTTCTTTATTATATTATCTTTCATTAAGAGATTACTAAATTATGTGTGTATGAAGATCACAAGAACATGAGACATTAGATGTGGGCACTCTACCAGGGAAAAACCCCTATCTAGGGGAAAACCCAGTCAGTCTTCTTCCTTTAGTAGTTAAGACAAGATAATCCAAGACCCTTCAACCTAGATACAAACCTCCTCTAACCACCAAGTCATCCCTTCCTTCTAGAAACTTCGATCTAGATATTCAACCTTGCAACAACAACACTTCAACCCAACAAATCCATAATTTTGACCTTGCACCAGCAGAACTCTGACCTAACACATTTAGAATTTCAACCTTCCTAGAAGCATAACTTTGATCCAACCTAGTAACTTCCCATAAAAGAGAGAAAGATAGCCCATAAACTTTGACTTGCAATTTTTCCTTCTTTTCCTCGAACTTCACACTTTTTCTACACTTCCTTGATGTGTATCGAACTTTTTGATTTGATTTCCAAATAGATTGAACTTCTCTTGTATATATAACCTCTCCTATGAGTTGAATTTTCCTCTTGTAGGCCGACTTCTCTAGGCAAGGGTCGACTTGGTGTGGAGGTGAAAAATTACATTTTTGACTCAACAATAATTTTTTTTACATGATAGAAAAGCCCAAGAAGGGTATCATTAAATGGATAATGACTCTAATGGCTCAGTATCAAACCTAGAAGTCCTCAATGGGTACTTTGACCTATAAAATGATGACCCAAGCATGAAACCCATGCTTTAATAAGTCATTGCAATAATTTTTTTTTTCACTATTTGACTCAAATATAGATATGAAAACTAAATCTAGTTAGATTCTTCAACATGAACAATGATTTCGTTGAGAAAATAGTTTATGCATGGCTTCAACAGACATAAATACCACTCTAGTGTCTGTTGGTGAGTAGATATTATTCTAGTAACCATTGTTGAGGATTTCATCACTCAAAATGGAATCATAATACAAATCTTTGAAGCAATAGTATCACGATCCATTTTTAGAGTGATTCATCACATGGAGATGAACCAACCATTAGATATTGTATTTATTTCGTACTAGGAGACAAACCCACACCATGTATTTGTGGTACTTGTTTTTTCTTCCTAAAAAAGAAAAAAAAACTAGCTTTCATTGAATTTAAAAGAAGTTACATTATCCATGGATCTGTTGCTCTATATCATAAAAGGACCGCGCCAGACAGTGACTACAAAGGTCTATATAGCCTATTCTCCAACATTGACGGTAGTTTATAAAAAATTCCATATAATATTCAAAATTATGTCAAGTACCACTTATTAGGAATGCACAAAACCATCAACAAAAGATAAACTATTCTTATTCATTACACAGACTATATCAATGAAAAAACTAGAAAAAGAAAGAAAAAATGGGATCCTTCATATCTGGATGACACCAGATAGTGGAAAGAGGCCATTCTTGAACTCTTTGAAATTGATCTTCCACAAATCCATGAAGCATCCATCCTTTGAAAACCCATCAACTACCTGGTTTTTCTCTCTATAAATGTGGTAGAAAGAGATACTCTTGAAAGAAATGATCATCAATATGATCCTTCTCATTTATAATGAAAGAGATGGTTGATCGAAGACCAATTTCCTCAAAACCTATTCGATGATAATTTTAGAGTCTCCCATAATATTGATCTACTCAATATTGAGCCACTTGGCACAAAAGATGACTCCCCACAAAGCCAAGAGCTATACTCTCTGTTATTTGTTCCAATGTCACTCGACCAACAAAAGTGTCGAAAGTGACTGGACCTTTTCACTATAACTTCCCCACAACCACATGCCTTGAAAGATGGTGCTCCATCAAATAGCCCCATTGGAAAAATATACCATTTATCCTTAATTCACCATATTCGTCTTGATATTTTTATCCTTGTAATGCCATTCTCCTTATATTAGGCCACCACCTAGTTGCAAGTTCTCCTAATATCTGGCATAACTTGTTCAAAACTCCATGAATTTTTGGCCCTCTAGATTCCCCACATAGTGTATTTCTGAGGTAAACCATTATTATAAAAGGAAGACACGTGAAGCCAGGAAATCATGAAGCATCCCAACAATCACAATAGAGATAGAGGGATAGAGGTTAGTATGAGTTGGATTCCCCTTCTCACACAAACCACATTCCAGAAAACCAAGACTAATCCACCCTCCTTAAACTTATCACACTACACCTCGACCTCTTCCTTTCCTTAATTGATAACATTGACAATTAATAACTTCATTAGGGGAATTTTGACGTCTAAAATGGGCCTCCTAAGGAAATTATAAAATAATAGTGGAAATAATAAAATAAGATTAACTTACATCATCAAAATTTAGAGGGAAAAAAGAAAAAAACTACTTTTTCAAGTCATATTTTCAACTTATCTCCCTATGAGTTTACTCAAATTTCAAGCAGGGATAAATAAGTAAAAATAGTAAAAAAAAAAAAATAATAAGGCTACATTTTCAACTTGTATTTTCAACTTATCTCGTAAGGTTTTACTCAAATTTTGAACAAGAGTACTCGTTGGATGCAAAATTTGATTCCTCATACAAGGCGTAACCATGTTGCATAATTTTGATGGACCCTTCTACACGAAAAAGGAGAAATACATGAAAAACGTGATTGCAATCACATTTTTTCATGTATTTCTAATTTTTCGTATAGCAGGGTCCATCAAAAGCATGCAACATGGTTACTCCTTGGATGAGGAATTAAATTTTGCATCCAACAAGTACTCCCGCTCAAAATTTGATTAAACATTAGGGAGATAAGTTTAAAAAGTAGTTTTATTAAATATTTTTACTTATTTACCCCAAAAATGGTGAATCGTCACCCATGGTTGACATCATCATCTTGAATCCTATTGGTTCTTATAAATTTTATTTTGGTTGTACATTTTTCTTAGGAGGCCCATTTTAGACCTCAAAAGTTCTCTAATGATAATTTTTTTTAATATATAACTAATAATTAGATAATAACAAACCACTCCATTAAGCATAGCTTTACTTATAAGTTTTAATACAACTAATAATAACATTAATAAAAAACTTATTTAGATTAAATATAATTAAATATTATATTATATAATCTAATATTACTTCGTAATATCATTAACATGTACATCATTAGTTATATCATTAACTCTTTATATCTCAATAGTAAAAAAAATGTATATAACCACTAATAAAATAACATTGATGACAACATGAAATTCTCGTTAAGATAATTTATAACTACTATAATATACACTATTATATGCAGATTTATATCTTTCATCTCATATTTTTAATTTGATTTTACAATCGGCTGGTTTCTTGCATTAAACACTCTTCATCCTATTTATATGGCTCATTTCCATTCTCTCCTATTCGACTTTTGTCTTGACGATGGGTCTTGGTTTAGACTTGAAACGCCGACAGTAAATTTTTTTAATGTGGGGCAATTTCTGACATCACTATAACAATGTTAAGTAATTTTTGTTTGAGGAATAATTTTTAGAATTTGAAATAATATAAAGAGCGCAGTGTGTAAGGTGTGAAATTTTAGTCTTTGTACTCCATGATCATCCACACTGCAAAATAATTTAAATGTATCTTCTTGTAAGTAGCAACTAATGAAGAGCACAATGTCTACATTTGTTGTCATTGCTCAATAAGCATGTAACTACAACTTATTGATATCTTTTCAAATGAAAACAACTGAAGCATAGAAAAGTATATGATAAAACAAATGAATGATAAGGATTCACTTGGATTTTGTTGATCAACACACAACATATGCGTTCGAACGACTGTAAAATGGATGGCTAAGATCTACATTTATCTCCATTCATTTTAGGCTACCCTTCACGACTGCCAATAATTTTCATCCTTATTCTCAAAGTGTTATATATTGTGACAATGATCCATGGGAATTACGTAGCATGCAAAAAATTATAACCCTCATTTAGTCAACGAATGTTTCAAAAGTTTCTCTTTGATTGCTTCTTCTTCAGAACACTATCTAAAGCTTGAATTTTTTGGAAAATGGCTAGACTTGATAGAATCTTGAGTTACTAAACATTCTGATACTCTCTAGCCTTATTTATGACATAGTCAAAATCAACAAGACCTATCTCATTGATGTTCAAATTTGTTTACAACATATGCAAAGACAAGATTGAGTTTATGTATCTTTAATCTTAGCTCCAACAAGATGAACCACAATAGCAGAGTAATCATTTCGAACTGGCCCTTTCTCATAAAAAACTCTTTGAGTTAAAGAAAGATTCCCATCACCAACTAGCCTGTTATCACTCCATAAATTTCATTCAAATTCATGACCGCTCTTGATTTTTGTAATTTCGTAGCGCTCCTTGCTAGGGTCATCTCACAACAGTCTTGATCTTGTGATTTCATAGCGCTAATGTTCTCCCATGAAAAAAATTTGGCATTTGGGCAAAAATGTAGAACATTGTTTTAAACAAATTCGATAGAAGCGTTAACAAATTAAATGGTAGTGGAGATATTTCATTTCAGGCATTTTGCGCTTCCAAATCAATTGTCAATTAGTGATTAGCACATGGTTGTTATCTCAGTTAAAGCTACAAAGGTAATTGGTATGGGCCAAATGTTAAATTTTTTCTTAAAAACTCAGGCATGCTGACAATTAATTTGTCAGTGCTAGTTTAACGAGTTCAAAGGAAAGTGCTGACAAATTAACTGTTAGCGTGACACTCTGTTTTTTCCCGTTTTAGTCATTATCTTAAAGTGGATTTTTCGAACAATTGTTGATGAATTTTTGAAAACCAAAAGAGGTTTTTGGAAGGAATGAACTAATTAACAAAACCACCCCTTAGTTTTCTAACAACCATCATTGTTTGAGATATTAGAATGTATATTTGAGGCCTATTTTTCTAGATTTTTCAAAATTTTGTTTCTTACAAAAATGATAAGTCAACAGTTGAAGGCCACCTCATCAAATTCGAGTTGGGGATCAGATATTAGCTCCTCCTTGATTTTTTTTTTTGGTTTAGTAAGCTATAGATGGATGAAAATGTTTGAGATCCATTATTTTTGGATCTTGAATAGTTTGTAAGTAGTCTATAAAGAATATAATTTCTGTAATGTACATGGTTCGAATTTTGAAGAAGAAAGCCTTGTGTATTGTGTACTTTCCTCAAGAAATTAATGAAAGGTCTTTGAAACAAATGATCCAAATTTAAACAGGAATGCAAAAAATTACAGATATAACCATAAATATGGAGATGCAATAGAAATAATACTTCATTTCATTAATATCAGATACTGAAATATGGTTACAAATAGAATGGAAATAAGACTAACTCGGGCGATGGTAGCTTATCTCTAAGAAGAGATGTGGCAACTACATGCCTCTGAACTGTGTTACAATGAGGATTGAAGGCCTATTTATTATTAGGAAACAATGGAAAACCCAAAACATCCAAAAACCTAACCCTAAGAGATGAAACACCAAACTATGGGCCCTGTTGGAGTAAATTGGTACATCAACTTCCGGGGGTCGTAACTTTGGCATATGATCTCCGTTTGACGCACACAATACCTCCTTAGAAATATCTATACGAGGACTACAACCATTGACAATGAATATTGAGTAATAAATTCATATGAGCTACTGGTGATTTTCCAAAATAATGTCGTTTAGGGCCTCAAAATGGCTTCAGAAATTCAAGACCTGAAAAACTGCCAAAAATAGTAAACTATGCTACAATTAAGGAAACTGAAAAACTGAAAGAAACAATGATGGGGGTCCAAGTGGAATAGGCGAGTGGCCACTAATATCTACCTGGATCATTCCTCCCCTCTTAGGAAGCAATGGTTCCGATTGCATTGAGTTCCTCCATGAGATGAGGAAACTTTTGCTGAACTTGGTCCCTGGTGAGCCACTTGCTTTGGTGAAGGAGTTGGTCTACTTTGATAAATCGATAAAGTTGGATACTTTGCTATCAGGTGTTCTTGATCTATGTGCCCATGATCCAATCAGTTGTGTCTTGTTCCATGAAGTATGGATTTAACTCTGTAGGTGTGAGTTATTCTGCAATGTCTAATGTGCCCAACAATGGTGGGAAGTATGGTCGAAGGCGGTCCACATTGAACACTAGGTGTAGGCCAAGGAATGGGGGAATGCGGAGCTCAAATTCATTGTCTTCCAGAGCCTTGGTAATGGTGTAAGGGCCATATTGTAGTGGTCTAAGTTTATGATAGGCTCTGACAAGTCCTTCCTTCTGCAAATGCAACCAGACTTTGTCGCCCACTTGAAACTTGTGTGGCACCCGATGTTGATCATGTTAATGCTTGTACTTGGAATTTGATTTCTCCAAAATTTCAAGGACCTACTGGCACATGTGTTAGATGCATTCAATAAATCTAGTCACTTTATTAGCCTCAGACAATACATGTGTGGATTCTGTCTGCGTAGTTGCATGAGGCATGGAAACATCAATCAGACATAATGTTTGAAATCTGAGACCCACTTGAAAGGGACTGCGACTAGGCGAGCTATCGAGAGATCTATTATAACTGTGATGCACATATGGAAGATTTTCATCCCAGGTTCGAGGATGCTTGGACTTGTACATGCAGAGTATATGCACTATTATCCTATTGACAACCTCCGTTGGGCCATCAGTCTGGGGATGGAAGGCAGTTGATTTTGTGAGCTTGGTGTCCAATTGTGTCTAGAGGCTTGACTAGAATGTTCTCAGGAACCTGCTATCAGGTTTTGATATAATGGTCTGTGGGATCCCAAAATGTTCCCATACTCGTTTAAAGAAGAGTTTGGAAGTGTCCTCTGCTGTGATACTCTTCTTGTAGGCCGCCAATATAACCATCGTAGAAAATCTGTCCATGACCACAAATACATAGTTGTTACCATGCTTGGTAGAAGGGAGGCCCGACATATAGTCCATGGAGATGGATTCCCATGACTTGATGGCAGTAGGCAGAGGAGTGTACACACCTTTCTTCTTGATGGTGTTAGAAAATTATATATTATAGCGCAATGGAACACATAAAATATTGCAGAAATATAAACACAGAAAACGCATAAAACAAGAGAGACATAGATATACGTGGTTCACCCAGTTTGGGCTATGTCCACAGAGAAACAACCAGTCCTTCTTTTATTATATTATCCAGCAAACTGAAGAGATACAACCTACAAAAAATCCACAGTAACTCCCTCTTCGCTCTCAATCTCCTCTCTCTTCCTCACTTAGAATACAGATCTACATAGACGTAATACAATTCCCTCATATATAGTGAGGGGTTGCATTCTAGGGCAAAAAAACCTAAATTAAACATAACTTCCACCATCATATCTCCACCTAATGAACAACCTAGATTGACTAGAAATTACTATACTTTTACAAGGCAATTTTACATCTATTCTTAGCTTCTAGGGCGCTGCCTCGAAACCCCCTGCCAGGGGGGCTCCCAAAAGGTCGCAGCCGCCCCCCTGGACCCCTCTACAGTGAATATTTTATGGGCGGCATTTCGAACTGGGGTCCAATGCGGCGATACCTTTGAATACACAAGATAATCAGGCTCGACACCCAACAGATGGTTGTCTTGGAGATGGCGTAGACAGTGCAGGATCTAATATATTTCCCAACATCCAGTCAGAGTTTGGGCCAATAAAAGTACTTTTGTAATACAACCACAATTTTTCTCCACACCAATGTGTCATGCTACTTGACTTTAGTGCGCCTCCCAAATTAGCTTGGCATTCTCACTTGAAGGAACACAAATGTGGCCCAGGTAGCATAATAATGCGTCTTGTTGGTAGAAATCAAGAAATTTCTTTCCATCTACTAGCATCTAGTATGTGGAGGCAAACTCTAGATCATTTTTGTATAGTTGCGGCCATCCATAGGTATCGTGACCACAAGAGTTGAGAACAGTAGTCAGTGCTGCAACTGGGGGCTGGCTGAGGCAATCTACAACATGATTGGTGCTTCCATTTTTGTATTTAATGTTCAAGTGGAATTGTTGCAGATATGTAGACCATTTCTGATGGTGATCATTTTGCAACTTCCCTTGTGTCTGTATAAACTGAAGAGGTCGGTGATCAATGTGGATGACCGTCTCCTTCCCCAAAATGTAGTGCTTCCACTATCAGCAAGCCTGCACGATGGAATACATCTCTTTATCATAGGTGGGGTACTTCCAAATTGTATCAGAAAGTGTCTCACTATGATAGGCCACTAGATGCCCATGTTGGGTGAGGACTGCACCAATAGCATAATCTGAGGCATCTGTCTCGATTTCAAATGGCTATTGTAGGTCTGGTAGTGTTAGTACCAGTGTAGAGAAGAGGTGGTGCTTCAACTCAACGAACACCTTTCTATTGGGACTCAGACCAAGAGAACTTTTGTTTTGCCCCAACCTTAGTAATTTGACTCAATGGGCAAGTGATATGGGAGAATCCCAACATGAACCTTCGATAAAAATTTTCAAGGCCCAAAAAGCAGCAAAGCTTCGTTAGAGTGGTCGAGGCTGGCCAATCTCGAATGAATTGGATCTTGGTTAAGTCCACATGCACATCATGCTCATCTATGATGTAACCCAAGTATTGGACTTGACTCATTCCAAAGGAGAATTTCTCCAAGCTGGCACACAATTTGTGCTGCCAAAGGGTTTGAAGGACTTGCCAAATGTGTTGCAAGTATTCTTCCCAAATCTTGTTGAATATGAGGATGTCATCCATATAAGCAACCACGAATGAGTTGGTGAAGGGCCGCAAGATGTCATCCATTAGCCTCATAAAAGTGGCAGGGGCGTTTTTCAACCCGAAGGGCATAACCAATTGTTTACACCTAATCATTGGGATTTGGTGAACATTTGTAAATAATGTAAATAATAAATAATAGAAAATGAAGAGACATCGGGAGGTGAAGCCCAAGAGTCTTCCCCTCTTGTATATAACCATGACTATTATTAATGAATAAAGAATTTGCATTGAGGAGTTACCTCCTGGCCTAACATGGTATCAGAGCCAACTCCATTTTTGGCATCCCATTTTTCCCTTGTAACTCCCTTTTTCCATTTCTACAATCTTCCATATTCTCCATTCCTTTTCTCTCTGTCCTATACGTGTTTTATAATTTGGTGTACATTCACATTTTTTTTAACACTCCCTCACCACTAGTTTACTGTGCATTTGGTATTTACGCAACCAAAAACGTTGTTTAATACTCCACGTTGCTTGACATTGAAACCTCTATTGCATTCTGGTGACTGTTTACTCCCTTTGCATACGTCGCGACCCCTCCACCATCCTGCAGTCATAGTCCTGCCTATTGGTTAAACAATGTAACCTGTCCCACCCACTTAAACAATGCAACTCGCGTGTTAACTGATACTAATCATATGCCAGACCTATTTTCTGTTCAAGAGTTGGTCGTAAGACACAAGAAGATCAGACAAAATTTTAGGGTAAGCACTTGAACTTCTAGGTAACCTCGATGGTCCTGGAATGTGAAGGAATCAGACAGGAAACCCAGATCACTCTCCATCATTTCTACCGCAAAAGAACTGCAGTAATGGCATGCATCAATACAAAAATCTTAATAAATTTTTTGTGGTGCAAATCCTTGACTCTTCATTAGTGGTTGAAGAGCCAGAAAAGTCGGCCAGCTGTATATTCACATCACTAGACTAGGTTTCATTTAATGAAAGTCTTTCCCATAGTTTCAGTTAAAGTCTCTACTTGTATACAACTAATACCACTTTGGTGTGTCTACCATATAATAACCTCTATCATATAATACCTCTCATGGTAATACCTCTCATGGTAATACCTCCCACCATACTCCATGTAATACCCTCACCGGAATCACACCTATCCGCTTCTGGTTTTTATGCCATAAATGGTATCACAATTGTTATATCACCCAAATATAAGCTCCCCCACCAATCATCGGCCTTCCCCTCATACAACCTCCCCCATATAAAACCTCCCCCAAGTTACAACTCCCTAAAGTAATACCTCTCATGTCCTTAATATCAGAGTGCAATTTTTTACAAATTTTAAACCAGAACTGCATTTTTTCTCCACCAGAAGTACAATTTTTTATATTGGCAGTAGAGTACACATATTTAAAATGCATTCATTGATATCTATTTTTGGAGTAGTTCTCTCAGGAAAAGAGAACTATCCTGAATGGTCAAGGAAGATAAAACACACTCTCATTTTCAATGAGTTGTGGAAAGGAGTTTGTGTAGGATAAGGAGACAATGAACCTGAAAATCTTACCTCAGACAAGGAATTCACCATTTGGGAAAACAAGAACAATAAGGTCTATGCCTTGATTGCATTATCTGTAATTGAAGAGGTGAGTCATCATATTTCACCATTTTCAAATGCTTTTGAAGCCTTACAGAAATTGAAGGAACTCTATGACTCACACTCTGAACTTGAAGTTGTCTAATTGATGATTAAATTGTTTAGTCTGGAAGTGAAAAATGATGATCCTCTTGCTTTAGCATTAGAAGTAAGATCTATTATGCATGATATCAAAGTCACTAATGTTGAACTAGACATTCCTCTTATAGCTTTTGTCAAGGCACTTTATCCCACTTATTTAAATTATCTTGAGTCATTGCAAGCAAATGGAAACCTCAAAGAGATTACCTTTGACTCCCTTATGAAAAATTTTGTTGAGAGAGAGAAGGATTTTGGGAAAAAGATAGCCCCTCAGTCTTCTGAACAAGTTGTGTGTCTTGCACATAGAGAGAAGGATCATGGTCAATATTATTCTAGAGGAAGAGGTGGTTGAAGAGGAAGAGGAAGAAGAAATTTCAGAGGCAGGAGAGGAAAACACTCTCAAGGAGAAAAGTTTGATCTTCATTGAATACGTTGCAATAGAGATGGGTCACATGATTCATCTACATGCAAGTTGCCTTGGGACAAAATTGAGTAGGAAAGAAATCAAGCCAAAGGTAAAACCAATGACAAAGATAAAGGTAAAGCACCTGAATCCGCTCACTATTGTTGTGGCACATTGTAATAGTGGAGTAAATGAATATTTGTTTAATTCTTCACTTGCTTCATGGAAAAATGATTGGTTGCTTGATTTAGGAGAAACTTGTAACATGACTTTTAGAAGAGATTTTTTTGAGAAGCAATACACTTTGCAGACAAATCAAAACTCAAGCCATCGGGGGTTGGCACAATCAGTCTCAAATTGCCCGGTCTTCCAGACTTTCTTCTACATGATGTTTTATATCTCCCACAACTGAGGAGAAACTTGCTATCCTTGGTCCACATCCGCCAGCAAGGACACTCCATTCATATTTTTGATGGCAAGGTTGAGGTTAGAAAAGCATCAGATCACTCACTTGTCATGAGAGGGATAGAAGAATGAAGACTTTTGAAGCTACAAGGTACCCCTTCTCATGCACAAAATTTCTCATCAAGTCTTTTATGGCATGCTAGATTTGGAAACTTGAACTATGACATCGTTCGCTTATTGAAGAAAAATGGTGTCACTGGTTTGCCTACAATTCCTAGGAAATTTAACAAATGTGATGCTTGTATTCTAGGAAATCATAGCAAACAATATTTTCATGATTCACATTCCAGAGCACATAGAAAACTTGAACTCATTCATTCAGATTTGCATGGTCCAATGCCTGTTCCTTCTGCAAATGGAAATAAATATATGATGACATTTATTGATGACTACACCAAAATGTGTTGGGTTTATTTATTGAAGAACAAATCTGATGCTTTTCAAACATTCAAGAACTTTCATACATGGACTGAAAATTATGCACAATCTCATATTGGCTCTATTCGCACTGATAATGGAAAATAATACACTTCAAATGAGATTGAAAACTACCTTCACTAGAATGGGATCAAACATCAAACAACTATGCCTTATAATCCACAACAGAACGGAGTAGCTAAAAGAATGAATAGGACAATCTTAAATATGGTACATTCCATGATGTTTTTCAAGAATGTAAAAATGATGTTTTGGGCTGATGAATTTCTATGTGCTGTATATGTAAAGAATAGATGTCCATCTAATGCTATTAGAAACAAGACTCCTTATGAAATGTGGTATGGCCACATTCCTTTGATAAAGCATCTCAGGGTCTTTGGTTCCTCCTGTCATGCATTGATACCAAAGGTACAAAGAAACAAAATTGGTGCAAGGAGTCATAAGTGTATCTTCTTGGGTTATTCAAATACCTCCAAAGCATACCATCTCTATGATGAAGTTAATAAAATTTTGTTGTATCTAGAGATGTAATATTTCTTGAATCTTCCAAAGATGACAATGTTTTTGAGCGACAACGTTATCACTTGGATAGATTCAAACATGCAAAATTGTTTCAAGAATTTGATAATCAACGTCCACATCTTGAAGGGGGGATTCCTATACTAGATCGATATTTGGAATCTTCTTCTAAAGCACTCTCCCCCCCTCATGAAGCTCTAACCACTGATGATACTTTGAGTGATGTGATTGACAGAATTGGGAGACTCAATCTTGATTTAGTCCCAACTCAGTCAACTGAGCAGCTTGGACCATCTCAGAAAGGTCCCCCAAAATGGCTGACAAAGACACTTGAAAGTGTTCATCCTGATGAGGTTGGAAAGACAGGAACAAGAAATTCAACCAAGCAAAATGGAGGTGATGTAGATGATTCTAATTCACCTGTTGATATGTATGTTTCTTCTGATTGTGAACTGAATTTGCCTACATATTTTGAACCAAATTCCTTCAAAGAAGAAGCTTCTCATGACGAATGGAAAGAAGCGATGCAAAAGGAGTATGATGCCTTGATAAAGAATGACACTTGGAAGTTGGCTGATCCTCCATTAGGAACCAAACCAATTGGTTGCAAGTGGGTCTACAAGAGCAAGTATAAAGTGACTGGCTCACTTGACAAGCACAAAGCCATGCATGTGGCAAAAGGTCTTGCATAGAAGCAAGGGGTCGATGAGGAGACGTTTGCCTCCATAGTAAAATGGGCTACCATCCGGACACTCTTTGCCTGGGCAGCTCAGAATGGTTGGAAATTCCATCAAATGGACGTAAAAACTGCTTTTTTGAATGGAGATCTGAAAGAAAATGTTTTTATGTCCCAGCCAGAAGGATTTGTTGTCAAGGGACATGAACATAAAGTATCCAAACTTATGAAATCCTTGTATGGCCTCAAGAAAGCACAGCGAGCCTAGCATGAAAAGTTAAATGAGCATATTCTGAAACTCAACTTCAAACTTTATGATCTTGATGATGCAACTTTGTTTGTCAAGAAAGTTGGAAAAACAATTGTATATATTGTGGTATATGTAGATGATATTTTGATGATTGGGAACAATGAGAGCCACATTGCATCCATAAAGAAGGAATTGAGGAAAGGTTTTGAAATGACTGACTTGGGCTATGTTCACTACTATCTTGGTATTGAAGTAACTCAACATCCGAAGTCTATATTCCTCTCTCAAAAGAAGTACATTGGAGATCTGCTGAGCAGGTTTGGCATGACTAAGTGCAATCCTCTGACTACTCCAATGGAACAAAACTTAAAGCTCACATCCATTGAAAGAAAATAATTTGAGGATGCAACAAAGTATAAACAACTTGTAGGAAGTCTAAACCACCTGACCACTACCAGACCAAAAATTTTGTTTGTTGTTGGAATCCTCTCTAGGTTTATGCAAAATCCTTGTGAGGGACATTGGTCTGCTGTAAAAAAGTTCTAAAGTACTTGAATGGAATCCAAGAATTTGGACTCAAGTATACACAAGTAGGCAACTTCAACTTGATTGGATACTCTGATTCATACTTCGATGGAGACAAAGAAACTGGGGTATCTACTTCAGGTTATGCTATGAGGCTTGGATCAAGAGTTGTCTCCTAGAGATCACACAAATGATCAGTTCCTGCAGATTCCACAACAAAGGCAGAATATGTGGCAACAATTGAGGCAACAAAAGCAATTGTGTGGCTTAGGAAAATTCTAGAATTTTCATAGGTGGAATAAGTACATTCAACTCCACTCATGATTGATAACACCTCTGCAATAAAGTTGGCCAAGAACCCAAAGTTCCATTATCTAACGAAGCACATCAATACAAAATACAATATGATTCGACATCATGTTGAGGCCAAGACAATCCATCTACGCCATTGTTCCACTAATGAGCAGATTGTAGATTTCTTCACCAAATCTATTGGAAGAGAAAAGTTCGAAAGATTCAAAACGATGCTTGGACTCACCAACATCTCTTCAGATTAAAGGGGGGAATGTGACACCTAACCATTAGGATTGGGTGAACATTTGTAAATAATATAAATAGTAAATAATGGAAAATGAAGAGACATCGGGAGGTGAAGCCCAAGAGTCTCTCCCTCCTATATATAACCATGAGTAATCTTAAGCAATAAACAATTTGCATTGAGGAGTTACCTCCTGACTTGACACCAACCATTCAAAAAGGCCTTCCTTGGATTTAAAGGCAGTCTTCCATGCATCCGTGGGCTCAATTGGAACCTGGTGATAACCAAACTTCAGATTGATTTTGCTGAAATACCTGCCCCGCTTGAGTTCGTCTAGCAGGTCATCAATCCGTGGAATTGGATACCTGTTCCTCATAGTGATTTTGTTTAGTGCTCGATAATCAATGCAGAGCCCCTAAGTCCCATCCTTGTTCTGTACAAGTACAATCGGGCAACGAAAAGGTGAGGAACTTGGTCAGATGTGCCCTTTTTGTAGCAACTCTTGGATTTGCCACTTGATCTCTTTGTTTTATAGAATGGAGCAACGATATATCGATACATTTGGTAGAGGTGCTTCAGGAGTCAGATCGATTGGATGCTTGACTTGAGAATGCAAGGGTAGCCCTATGGGTGAGGAGAAGACATCCCTGCATTCTTCCACGACGACATCCACCTGCTTCTGCTACTTGGAGGAACTGTTATAGACATTTTTGTGCCTTACAACATGAAGCATGAAATGTCAATAATCTGAGGGATCCAAAGTCCCTAAACATGTTGTTCCTGCCCCTAGAGGAACAAGGTCAGCAAACCACAACATTAAAATATCAGTTATCCACCTGAAAACACTCAAAAACAAGCTAATTCTGGATCATGTCAACTGCTCCATTGAGCATCTGCGCTGAATGTCAACTGCTCCACTCTGTACCTGCACTGAATGTCAACAGTAATGAAGGCTACCTGCGTTGGGCGAGATTGGCCAAGTGGCACAGTCATTCCTCAATGTGTCAAATGCCCAAGAAGCTTCCAAAATGACACTTGGATCAAGGAATTCGCCTTGTGATGAGTAAGAGGATCTAGATCTCCAAGTGGAAGCAAGAACCTCCAAGTGGACTCAAGAACTGAAGAATAACTGAAGTGGGAGAGGACACTAGTCAGCTTCAAGCCAGCCTCAAGCTGACTCATCCTTTCTCCAAAACTCCTATATATAGAGCTCTCTCATGAGGTCTAGGGAGGCTGGAATCTTGTGAATGTAAGGAAGTGTTGTTGGTTTGAGTATAGAACTATTGGGTGATTGCTTTGAAGGAGGTGAAGAGGAGATTTCTTTCTGCTAGGAGGTGTTGCTGGATTGGGCCTATTATGGTTGTAACACTCTCAGAACTTTACTTCTTCCATTAATAAAGAATTTGAGGTTCTTCTATATGCATGTGTCTCAATGGTGTATTGTTATACTTGTGTATTTGATTTATTCTAATCCTTGAATCAGTTATGAATGTATGCTTCTTGTAGTTTCCCTCTCTTGCCATTTTGCAGGATCTTGGTGTAGCTGGGCCAGTGAAAGAGCAAGGAGCTGGGAGCAAGCAGCAAAGAGAGAAGATTGGATCAATCATTAGCGGAAGACAACGGTTAGTGGATCTCTTTCTCCCCTCTCTAACATCTCATAAAGAAGTAATCTCGAATAGCTTTGCTTTGATTGTTGCTGAGGTACTATCACCCTTAGAGTGGGATAGGGTCATTCCGTATTGGATACTTTTCCCAACAACAAATTGGCGACTCCGCTGGGGATCATATCTTGTTGGTTGTTTGTGTTTTTTGCTATTCATTTCATAAACAAAGGGAGTACCGAATCGAACTGCATTTGAATCTTTCAAATGCAAAGTAGAGGGCAGCTACTCTAGCTCAGTTTCTGGGCAAGTTTATGATTTGAAGAGCTGATCCACAAGGACTCTAATAAGCTCTTAGTGATAGCTTTTCATCCTCCTTTTCATCCCTTAGTGTGTACTTGACTGATAGCTTCTGATTTGGCCAAAAACTGTGAATTTTTGAGCAATCTGTGACCCGGAAACCAAGAGAAACGAAAGTTTCGTTCTTCAGTGCAGGCTGTGTGAAGGTTGTCTGCATTTCAGCGCAGTTCCCGAAGGGGCTACCTGCGCTGAATGTCAAAGTGACAGTGTACTACCTGCGTTGAACCAGTCTTGCCTTGTGCTACTGGGGTTTCCTGTTGTTTCTTGCCCTGTTTTCACCTTTGTTTTTGCAGCCTGTTACCAGTCAATGTACCTATCTGAAACCAACTTTCCTTGCCACTATTCTGCCTCGGTTGTATAAAGAAACTGTATTTGTTCTTTGTGTATTTCTTATATCATTTGCAGTTTCCCATAACGAAAGTGAACTAGTCGTGCTGTGTCCTCTTAGATCTGGACCTGTGATAAAGTGTCGTTTTGATCTTAAGAGTTAGTTTGTTTGCTGTTCATAGCTGATTGAGCTTTTGCTTTCGTCATATGGTTTGAATTTATATATTTCTAGTGTCGAAACAAGTAAATCTTAAGGTGTCTTTTGATTTTGGACAAACTTGTTTGCTTTCACTTGAAATTGAATTCAAAGTTATACAACAGCTTTCTTTTTGTATCGCACAAACATTAAGAAAGAGAAAAGAAATACTTGCATTGTGCATGTGCATTATGACGGTTTGCATGTTGATTTAGGAAAAAGTGCATTAGTGTGTGCTCTATGATCTGTGTGAAAAGATGTTGTCTTTCTTTTCCCTCAGTAGTTAAGATTTTCAAAGTTGAAAGATTGAAAAGCTTGCTTATCATCTTAGACTGCATTTAGGAGTGTTACTATACATCTCGTGGTGATCCATAAAGGCAAACTGCTAAACAAGATCAACCTTAAAATAAATTGAATTTACATAACAACGCATTGAAACATAACGCAAACACATAGAGGTCTAAGCTAGAGACGTGTTCCGGCGTCGTTAAACGTGATATCTTAGCGTTGAGTGGTTGGGTGATTCCTCCACGGTGAAGCGATAAGTATCCATATGGACTTGTGCTCCCACGTACCGTCGCGTATATATTGGGAGACCCCTATAGGATCAAAGCCTTTATCCATAGGAAACCGTGTCGGCCGCCCTACTGATTGCAATGCAGTGAACACAGCATTCACGAAGATCGACCACTCGTACCGTAAAACGTATTCTGTGGTTTTGCGAAAAGTTTGGCACACCCTCTGCCTAGAACTCCATAGCAGTTTCTTTTGGCCTTTTTCAAACTCTATAACTGAAAAAGTCCATCCGAGCATTTGTCACTTCGGGCTCGTTAAAACATCGAAGGAGACTAGAGTCATCTTTAGCTTTTTCTCGACTCTTAAAAACTGAAAAATCAAGTTGTGTCTAAAGCGTCGTTATAAAATTTATTTTAAATGGAACATAATCACCTCCTATTCCCGCGTTGATCTTTAGGTTGAGAACATGGAACGCCCCAACCAAGGAATTCCACATGATGGAAATCCTAGTCCTTTCTCCTCTTGGGGAGAAGTTGGTGCGCCCCACATGGCCACGTTGTCGCTTCCAGGACTGACAATTGGCCTGCCTATTTGGCTCTTCTCAACTAATGTAGTTCAGAACACCATGGTTCCCGAACAGTCGAGTCAACAGTTAGATCAGTCTAGAGCTGCCCACCAGCCTTCTACTTCCTATAACTCTTCCTCCAATCCTTCATCTTCGCAAGGTAGAGCCGGCAAAAGCCAAGCTCCCATGGAGAAGAAGGAGAAGAAGAAGAGAAAGAAGAAGAAGAAGGAGCCTAAGGCGACTGGGGGCAAGCAAAAGACATCTGACAAAAATCCACACACAGCACAGACCGGGCCTAAATCGCCATGTGTCATATGTAGAGGAGACCACTTCCATAGAGATTGTCCCTGTATTCCCCGGATACTAAGGGACTGGTCCCCTCAGTTGCACAATTCGGGAGCATCAACCTCTGATAGCCATGTTGAATGCTTACCGTCAACCAGCGAAAGTGAAGGTTCAAGACAAAGAGGGGGAGCAAGATTCCCCTGCAGACTGTGTGAAGGCGATCACGCCATCCACCGTTGTCCCTTCTTAGACGAGGCGAAGAGAGTTTTGGAAGATCGCTCGGTTTCACCGTTGAGACTTCCTCCTGGATACAAAAAACTCGTGCCAAGTCCTTCGTTGGTTGAAAATACAGCTGCCCCGCTCAAGTGGTCAGCTGAAGCGCCAGTCATTGAAAATGAACCTACTGAATCCAGACCAGTCGAAAGTTTAAAGGTCGATACGGCAGTTGACCCGGTTCCGCCTTCAGAGGTTTCATCTTCAAATGACACCGTCACTGAAGATTCATCTTCAAATGACACCCTCACTGAAGAGAATAAGGATGACACCATCCAGATTCTTTTCATCAACACCGACTCTGATGAGCATCAGGGCAATGCGCCCATTCCTTTATCGCAGGAAGGAACATCGTCAGGGTCATATCCGGCCGTGTATTCGGTCCCACCACCAAGCAACCTGGTTGTGTCCTTTGATTGGAACCAACTAGGCAGACCCCGGTTACCAGCCAGTATACCATTCAGAATCATAGTCCAAATCTACAGAATGGTAATGGCTGGAACTATCATTGATGAAGGGGCATCTGTGAGTATCCTTTCCTCTATTGCTTGGAAAGCACTGGGTTCCCCGAAGCTTTTTCCTGAGATAAGAAATCTCTCAGGTTTTGATAAAGGAACCAGTCAACCATTAGGGATCCTCCCCAATGTGCCTGTTACATTGAAAGGGAAGACCGTTCAAATGAACGTGATGGTCGTTCAAGGACCCTTGGATTATAACCTACTCCTTGGATGAGACTATATATATTGCATGGGAGCTATAGTCTCCTCACTCTTTAGAGTAATGTGTTTTCCACACGAAGGAAGAATGGTCAAGCTCGTAGACCAACTTTCATTTCCGGGATCACGCATCGCAAATAGTCAAATACCAACCCTGAATGGTCTATTCACCCAAGAAATGTCTCCACCCCTAGTCCTCCTTCCCGATGAGTGCGAGTGATTCGGAAAGATGGGACTGGAACCCAGGGGGCATGCATCCTGGTGCTTCGGGCAGAGGAAACCTTGGGTATAGGGTAGAATTTCCGCGAAAGAATATGACTAGTCCGTACCCCGTCCGTGGATGGAAGAGGGGTTGTTCTGGAACAGGATTCTTTTGTTAAGGTTACTTGTTTGACAAAGGTCATTCACCATTGTCTACTTCGGTAGACAGTGCCGAGGAGATGTTTTCGTTTGATGGTGTTAACAAAACAATCCTTGGGTAACTAGAAAGAGGCAAGCCTCCCTCAATAACATTAATGTTTTGTCTTTGAGTAGTGTTCTTCTCTTGTCGCAAGTAGCTGCTCTCTTGTCGCAAGTAGCTGTTCTCTTGCGATCTTGGAAAAGAGCTGTCAGAAGTTGGGCCGACGGGAAGACAAGTACCGCGTAAGACCCGTTAAAAATAATGAGAAGACAAGTATCGTTAACATTAGACTGGCAAGACGACAAGTAGTTGTGAACACCCAAAGAAAAACAGAGGTGGGGGAGAGGAGGGGCAGCCTTGAAATTGTATTTTATACCTTGGGGCATGCAAACCTTTTTGAGTGCAAGCAAAGAGCGGTTATTTATCTGCTTTTTGAATTAGTCGTTTCCGAACTTACATAAAGAAAGGATGAGAGGGAGCATAGCTTATGTGAGGTGCGAGCTCTATAAAAAATGGAATCTTGCAGGAGACATTTCTTATCTTATGACTGGTATATCGAGCAGTTTTACCGCGGAATTTATGCTCGTTAAAAAATAGAAAAGCGAGATCCGAGCAGTTTTAGCACATAGTTCATGCTCGTTAAAAAATAAACATAAGATCGAGCAGTTTTACCGTGGAATTTATGCTCGTTAAAAAATAGAAAAGCGTGAGCAAGAGTTTCCTCCAGAGTTCAAGCTCATTAAAAAATGAACCTATTCCGGTAAATAACCATTGTGATCGTAAATTTATTAGCCATGAAAAGCCTTGGTCATGTTTGCACCCGCCACCTCCATTCCATTTGGCCAATCGTTCACCTCCATATGATTGTTTACCTATTTTGAGGAACAGCTGCGAAGAGTGATTTCACCTAGCCATCCTTGTGACACTGCCGTGATTGGAAAATTCCAACCTGTACCTGGAATCTGCTGCTATCCCTATTCATCACTCATTCCTCAAAAGACGAGTCTTCTTTGAGCTCTTTTCTCCTGACTCGTAAAATATGAAAAGTTTGCCGAGTTTTGGCCTTCCAGCTCGTTAAAGTGACCGGAAGAGCTATCCCTCCTCTAGATTTTAATCTTTTTGGACCTGAGGGATTATTACACAAAAAGGTCGAGCGCTTGTTTTATTCGGCTCGTTAAAGTTATCGAAAACTCATCCCTTCTGTATTGTTTTATACTTTTTCGGACTTAAGGGATTAGATGACGAAAAAGGAATTTTGGAGTTAACTTTTTGTACCTTTTCAGACTCTCTAAAAATGAAAAGGACCGAGTTTTCCTTGTCGTTAGACTCGTTAAAATGATTAAATAGCGACAAACTTGTCTTTAGACGAGAACGAGTTTCCCTATCGCTAGGCTCGTTAAAACATAGCGATTGGCTTGCCCGAAGGGCAGGTTATAGAACAAGCATATGTTATCCTCCTCAAGCTTGACAAAAATAAAGAGGTACTGGTCAGAAATGACTGGGGAAAAATTGGGAGAACCTCAAAGCTTTAATGGTAGCAAGTCGCTCTTGAACATGACACTTTGTCCTCCGTATCACATCGGGTTGGGTTGTTTCATTCACCGGTCTCATCACCATGGTCTTCGCCAAACCATCCACATTTGGGGTAATGCTACCGATCCATCACATCAGTGTCGTTATATGTTCAAGAGATGTTGTTCAGAAAGAGTCAACCATGTCCCATCCACGGCCATACATTATCCTTCATCCACCCATGATCGCTACCCTGAATCATATGTCACAGATTGTTTTCACCTCCACTAAAATCATTAGCTCCGTTCCGTGTCACTGATGTGGGATTCATTAAGGCCCTCCTTTGACGGATCGCTTCTTGTCGACTTCAGCTCATTATCCAAGAAGTTGATCTAGGAACACCCGCCTCAGTACTTTGAAGCTTGCATGCCTCAATGGCAAGTTTCTCACTTCCGGCGACAGGTATACATCAATGACCTTCGACTAGAAGATTTTGCGTGGTGTTCGACGCCAAGTCCTTTATTCACACCACGTGAATTGTACTGCAGTACCTTGAGGGTCATTATCATTATCGGTGATTCCTCTCGCGCTTGTTAACGGTTTACATCATTGACCGGTAATCAAGCGATGTCTTTCCATGTTCGACTTCAGCGCAATTCTCACATGGATCGACTTGTACTTAGAGTGAAGATCGAACGAGTTTGAAGACCCCGGATCTAGTTTCATCCATCCAGGCTGCGATATATATTCAGGAAAAATAAAGACATTTAATATGTACATCATTGCAGCAGATGATCATCCTACTCAAAGGATGATAATTTCAGCAGAGAATTATCAGTCTACCATTAGACGATCGTCTGTTCTATGTACCAAAATGAATTTATAAAGCTGAGCATGGGAATGCCCGCCTCAGCTAGATCATGAAAGCAGAATGAATCATAATGTATTGTATTGTATTTTATTACAGGTCACCTCTCAGCGATTGAATGAACTTCGGATCCTCCTGATAAAGCATTTCACCCGATAAACGACCTCATACTTTAGGGGGCAACTGTTATAGACATTTTTGTGCCTTACAGCATGAAGCATGAAATGTCAATAATCTGAGGGATCCAAAGTCCCTAAACATGTTGTTCCTGCCCCTAGAGGAACAAGGTCAGCAAACCACAACATTAAATATCAGTTCTCCACCTGAAAACACTCAAAAACAAGCTAATTCTGGATCATGTCAACTGCTCCACTGAGCATCTGCGCTGAATGTCAACTGCTCCACTCTGTACCTGCGCTGAATGTCAACAGTAATGAAGGCTACCTACGCTGGGCGAGATTGGCCAAGTGGCACAGTCATTCCTCAATGTGTCAAATGCCCAGGAAGCTTCCAAAATGACACTTGGATCAAGGAATTCACCTTGTGATGAGTAAGAGGATCTAGATCTCCAAGTGGAAGCAAGAACCTCCAAGTGGACTCAAGAACTGAAGAATAAATGAAGTGGGAGAGGACACTAGTCAGCTTCAAGCCAGCCTCAAGCTGACTCATCCTTTCTCCAAAACTCCTATATATAGAGCTCTCTCATGAGGTCTAGGGAGGCTGGAATCTTGTGAATGTAAGGAAGTGCTGTTGGTTTGAGTATAGAACTATTGGGTGATTGCTTTGAAGGAGGTGAAGAGGAGATTTCTTTCTGCTGGGAGGTGTTGCTGGATTGGGCCTCTTATGGTTGTAACACTCTCAGAACTTTACTTCTTCCATTAATAAAGCATTTGAGGTTCTTCTATATGCATGTGTCTCAATGGTGTATTGTTATACTTGTGTATTTGATTTATTCTAATCCTTGAATCAGTTATGAATGTATGCTTCTTGTAGTTTCCCTCTCTTGCCATTTTGCAGGATCTTGGTGTAGCTGGGCCAGTGAAAGAGCAAGGAGCTGGGAGCAAGCAGCAAAGAGAGAAGATTGGATCAATCATTAGCGGAAGACAACGGTTAGTGGATCTCTTTCGCCCCTCTCTAACATCTCATAAAGAAGTAATCTCGAATAGCTTTACTTTGATTGTTGCTGAGGTACTATCACCCTTAGAGTGGGATAGGGTCATTCCGTATTGGATACTTTTCCCAACAACAGGAACCCCTACTGGGGACCATGGATATAGTTACGACCTTCCCCTTACTTTGAGAGCGAATCAGAAAGAAAAAAATTTCCCGGTCTAGGAGATGACCTTACTGCATTGCTTAACATAGATCAAAGAGATGGTGGTAGGTGGGGCTACCTCTGGTATCCTGTATAACTTAGTACCCAAAGAAATAATAACAAAGCGGGGTTTAGAATCATATACAACTTGCCGCTTCCATAAGTATGGTTGACCTAATAATAGATCACACACTTCAAGAGGAGTAACATCACACAATACCTTGTTTGTGAAGGGCTTAATGCTGTAGGGAAGGCGACACTACTCCCTGATGTGGAGATCACATCCTTGGTGAAGCCACTTGATGGTGTATGACCATGGATGTGATGTAGCCAGTAGGATCAACCGCTTCACGACCTCTGCTGAAATGAGGTTCTTTTGGCTTTCGTTGTCGATAATGAACTGTAGCGGAGAACCCTTCACCCACATCTGTGAGTGGAATAGGTGTTCCCCCGCTTCTAGATCTTCAGGATCGATCTTCTGTATCTTAGTGGTTACCACAGTGGTGTCGGTCTCCGCGTCAATGATTTGCTTCGCTTTATCATTCCCCCTAGTGGGTTCTGACTCGAATTCGGAACATGTGTTAGACTCAGAAGCATTCAGCCTGGTCACCAACAACTACTTGGCCTGACACTCACTTGTGTTGTGAGTGGATCTCTTGTGAAACTCACACCACTTTCTCATATCCTTTGTCTTTGTGGTGTTGTTCTTTGCTTGTGACTTCGATGGGTTATCCTGGGTCACCCCACCTTGGCTTTGCCCTTTGATCTGTGGTTTGGGGGCGCCTTTCCCTTGCTTCAGATTCACAGATCCAAAGTATCACTTTTTATGTTTAAACTTTTGCTCAATCTTGACAGTGTATCGATACACCGTGCTGAGTGAGGAGATGTCCAAGAACTCCATCTCATCCTGGATATCCCTATGTAGGAAGTTGCGGTACTTGAGTACCAAATGTTTCTTAGAACCTCTGATACCCAACTTCGTGCGAAGGGTATGAAAAAAATTTGTAAACTCTAACACGTCTTGGTCCCTTCCCTGTTGCAGCATGGTCCACTTCATGTATTTATCTTCATAGCTCCCAACGGGGTAGTACTGTTCCTTGATGGCGTCCCAGAATGAATCCCAAGTGGGTGCGTCCGAAAATAGTGAGGGCGTACTTTCATCCTTCTTCTCACAGTAGGTTTCCCACCAGTCCTTGACATGGGTGGTGACTTTGAGCAGAGCAAAAGTAATATTTTCCTGACTGGAAAAATCATGAACATAAAAATATGCTTCTAGCATATGTAACCATTTATCTACAACGTCCACATCTATATTACCCTCAAATATGGGAATTTCAAAGTTAACTTGTACCTTAAAGGGTGTGGCACTTCTAGAGTCGTTGCTGGAAGTAGATGCATTTCCCTTGGGTAGTCGTTGAAGGATCTGGGCGAAGTTGTGCATCATCGCGTTCCTTTGTTGCTCGAGGGCTTCTTCAAGCAAGATTTTGAAAGGATCTCATGTCCCCTCGTCTTTCTTTTCTTTCGCCATGGGAGGTCATCAAGGTTTGCGAGGCTCGTCTTGCAAAGGTTCGACTAGTTCAAGCCCTAACTCCTTATATCCTGACCTCGTTGGGGACATGCAAAGAAAAAAGAGAAAGAGCAGAGTGCCCTGATACGACTGATCTGAATTTAAACAGGAACACAACAAATTACAGATATAACCATAAATATAGAGATGCAGCGGAAATAACACTTCATTTCATTAATATAAGATATTGAAATATGCTTACAGACTGAATGAAAATAAGACTAGCTCGGGCGATGGTAGCTTATCTCTAAGAAGAGATGTGGCGGCTACATGCCTCTAAACTATGTTACAATGAGTCTCGCAGGCCTATTTATTATTGTGAAACAATGGAAAACCCCAAACATCCAAAAACCTAACCTTAGGAGATGAAGCACCAAACTATGGGCCCCGTTGGGGTAAATTGGTACATTAATTTCTCGAGGTCATAACTTTGGCAAACGATCTTTGTTTGATGCACACGATACCTCGTTAGAAATATCTATCCGAGGACTATAACTGTTGACAATAGATTTTAAGTTGAAAATGAATATGAGCCACTGGTGATTTTGCAAAAAACGTCGTTTAAGGCCTCAAAATGACTCCAAAAGTTTGGGACTCGAAAAAACTACCAAAAATAGTAAATTGTGCTACAATTAAGGAAACCGAAAAACTAAAAGAAACAATGGTGGGGGTCCAAGTGGAATAGGCGGATGGCCACCAATATCCACCTGTATCAACAGATGCATTAAGATATTGTCTAGAGATTCATGTGTCATTATTGTAGTCCATTTTCTAGTTTTTTGTACTTCTTTCAATTTGTCATTAATGTGTTTTTTAATTATGTATCAAAATGGAATGGCATTAATATGGAAATTTATTATACATGCTCTATAAATGTGATATCCTAATGCTCATGTGTTCAATCTGATAAGTTTATACATAATTCATCTTTAAGATGCTCTATTTGAGACTTTGAAGGTTTCCTTTTCATATGCGTAATTCATCTTTAAGATGCTCTATTTGAGACTTTGAAGGTTTCCTTTTCATATGCGTAATTCATCTTTAAGATGCTCTATTTGAGACTTTGAAGGTTTCCTTTTCATCTTTCATATCTGCAAATAACCTCTAAGATTGGTTGCCTCCAAATTATTTTGAAAACCCAAGTTTGAACTCATTACAAATTCATTACAAATCCATTTCCCAATGGTTTCTTCCCATATTCCACCCAAGTTTAGCAATTTCTACATTAATCTAGCCACATGGCATATCACAGATCTTCTACCATTGTGACAATTATAACAACAAATCGAGGATACGAGTTCAGAAAAATTAGGGATACAATTATAACAACAAATCGAGGATACAAGTTTAACACCTTGAAAGTTAGTCACTTATTAGATTCGAAGATAGTAAATGAAGAACAAAGAGGTGGAAAAGCTAACTACGTAACTGGGAATACCTACTATTTAAATAACATGTTATGTTTACGGGAGATTTTGTAATGTTATGTTTACGGGAGATTTTGTAGGATCTATAAATCCTACTATTATAAAAATTTATATTTACATTTTTGATGCTCGGTATGGGAAAGATATCTAAAAATTTATATTTACATTTTTGATGCTCGGTATGGGAAAGATATCTTAATTTTCAACGTATTCATTTTTTGGGTGATATTTTGGAACATTAATTAGCTAATTAATTTATTATATATATATATATATATTTTAAATATTCCCATTAAATTAATTATTATTTTTGTGATATTTTAAAACATTATATTATATATATAGAAAAATCAAGATTTATATACACTTTTTAAATATTCCTATTGAATTGATTAATTTTATATTATTTTTTCATACTCTCAACAATGAAAACATATATTGAATTAACAAAGTAAATATCATATACATACCAATGATTTGTGGGAGGTGTTATTTTTTTTTTATGGGAGGTGTTATTATACATATCAATGATCTCTGGGAGTTATTATTTTTTTTATGGGTGTTATTATATTTTTATGTGAGTAATATTTAAGTTGAAATATATATAAGCAATCATTGAGTTAAAGTAAATTGTTGATATATATAAGTAATCACTGGTTTAACGTCAAAAAGATAGAATCTCATTTTCTCACTATGTTCTTTTTGGAGCTTATTTATTACCATTTCTAGCACAAACTTTTGAATGACTAATAACATCTTTAGAAAAACAATTTCTATTGAAATAGTGACTAGCTCAAATAGATAAATAGAGAAGTGAGCATGAAATCTCCTTACACACATCTTCTCCAAGATATCCAATATTAAATATTATTAATAATAATGACATATTTTGATGGGCCTAAGGGCAGAGAACATGTGTTTCTAAGTAAAAAGAGCATTCATAAATTATACACTAATTTATTGTGTTGACTTAACATATTTTATATATATATCTATCTATTTTTTTCTTTCTTTCTTGTAATATTATTTAATCATTATCTTTTCTTTTCTTTTTCTTTGGAAAAATAGTAAAATTCATTAATTTGTTAAATACAAATACATATTTCACATGATGTTTGCATTTTAAGAGCTTTTTCGAAGTGATCTCACATTACAAAAGTACAAAAATACATGGAAATAATATATATATAATGATTATCTACTAAGATTTTTATGGTCTTGTAATTTAAGAAGGTAACATATTAGTCATAATTCTTTAACATTTTATTTCTATGCTCAAAAAACATTAAGAGAAGCACTCCAAGATCACTAAAGTTTTGTTGACTTAAAAGGTAAGAAGGTTGATAATGTGACGCATATTTTGAAAATTAGATCCAATGTGAGTATGAGATGGAAAATTTAAGAGAAAGTTATTTTCATCTTCAACCCTTTTAGTGTGGAAAATTGATACAGGAGCATCTGGGCTTAGCCAGCAATGTTAAAGTTTGTTCACATGTTGTGGCTAAATGAGTTGAATTTCACTAACCTGAGTGGTAAAAAAAAAAATCAGTTTTATTCGACAGGGTTGGATCTCTAAAAAATTATATGTACTTCATTATTGTAATAGTTAGGAAATTGCCTTATTTTATATTAAGGGATAAGTTGTTAGCATAGGTGTGTAATGGAGCTTTAAAATAGAGATTGAATTGTTAGCACAGTTGGAATAAGATTCAAATCATAAAGTGAAGAAAGGGTAATAGAAAGGGATTAGTGGAGTTGGTTAAGGATTGAGCGAGGGCGAAAGTTGAGTGATAGAGAGGGTTTCGAGATTGAAACAAGGGTTTGTTAACTGCTGTAATTAAGCCAGAGGGATGAGACTCTGTAACTATTATTGTAGTGAAGAATTGATTCCATGTGCGATTATGTGTCGTTTTTATTGAAAAATCTCGTTTGCCTCTGCATATTTGCATTCTTAACGAAATCAAGCATTTTCTCTGTATCATACTTTAAATTGTAAATCTCAGTGTTTAAAGGCTAATTGCGATCATTCGTGTTAACAACGGGGGTAGAAGAGTATGAAATTCCTTATCCGTGGTTGAAGCCATGCACTAATCCCAACTGTTGATCTAAGTTCCAAACACTTGTGTCGAATCCCTGTGTGATATGACACTGACCTTTGGATTATCCTCGCATCGCAATATTTCATTTGTAAGTGAATGGACCTCGAGCCTTAAGGAAATGCGATGTGTGATCGCCTATTAATCGCATCGCAATAATTCATTTGCTAGTGAATGGACCTCAAGCCTTAAGGAAATGCGATGTGCGATCATCGATTTGTCGCATCGCAAGATTTCATCTATAAGTGAATGAACCTCGGGCCTTAAGAAACCGCGATGTGCGATGTTCGATGTGATCAACGATTAATTCGCATCGCAACGTTTCATGGTGGATGTACCAGGGCCTAGGAACTTGCGATTTGCGATTGCGATATTTTTGTGGACCATTGGATCAAATGGATTGTGATCTGCGGCACAGGACCACCAAGTAGCTCTGATGATCGGGTGAACTATCAGTTGTCAAACTTGGAGAAAGGAGATCAGTGGCGCAGCGGAAGCACCTGTACATAAGGGGAAATTTAACGCGAGATCAATTGTTGATCAATTGTGGTTCAATTGACCTCCTGCGTCATTTTTGGTATCAGAGCAAAAAGATTAAGGTTGATTGCAGTAAACATGTCGTCGAGGAGAGGAGCTGGCATTGGTCGAGGAAGACATGAAGCAAATGCAGTTTTGCTGGAAGAGATCTAGAGTCTGCGTATGAGGATGGAAACAATTGAGACTGCTCAGAGAAGAACACCTGATGAAGGAGTTGACAGTGCTAAAGAAGAATCTTCTGAGGAAGAAGAAGAGGAGGAAATTGAAACTACCAGAGTTATTAAAATGTTGGCGAAAGTAAGAGGAAAACCAAAGGTGGAAATTCCTACGTATGAAGGGAGTCTCAATGCAGAAGAGATAGTGGATTGGATTAGTTCATTAGACAAATATTTTGACTATGAAGAGGAAATTGATGACAAAAAGAAGGTGAAATTTGCAGTTACTAGTTTGAAGGGTCATGTATCTATTTGGTGGGATGAACTATAAACATCCAGAACAAGAAAAGGAAAGTCCAAGATCAAAAAATGGGAAAAAATGGTGAGTAAAATGAAAGAAAAATTTATGCCTGAAGATTATCATTTAAATATTTTTAAACAGTTATAGAATTAAAGGCAAAAAGGAATTTGTGTTAAAAAATATACAAAAGAGTTTTATAGATTGAGTATTAGAGCAGGACATGCAGAGGATGACATGGAGAAGGTAGCCAGATATATCAATGGCTTAAGATATGACATACAGGATGAGATCATCTTGCTGAGTTTGAAGACCATTGAAGATGCCTATCAAGTAGGTTTGAAGGTAGAAGACAAGATGTTGAGAAAACAAAATCAAAGGAATAGAGGAAGAAGCTCAGTAAGAGGTAGAGGAACTACTAGACCAAGGGGTCAACAACATCAGCATGGAGCATGCAGTTCAAGTAGTAGACCACCATAGAGGGGAGATTTTAATAGAGGAAGATTTTCACCCAGAGGAAGAGGTCGAGGAAGAGAAATCTGGTGTTACATATGTGGAGAATGGGGACATGGATCATGGGACTGCCCTCATAATAAAACAACAAGTCAAAGGAATGTGAATGTGGCTGAGGCAAAGCAAGAACCATCCCGAATCATAGAAAATGAAGAATCCCCTAAAGTAGGAGAATCCCTATTGTTGAAAAAGGCATTGCTTAAGGCAGAGAAAGAGATTGAAGAACTAGTGCAGAGGAAGAGTTTATTCAGAACTACATGTAAATCCAAAGGTAAATGTTGTAAAGTGATAATTGACAGTGGAAGCACTGATAACCTTGTTTCTACAGAGATGGTGGACAAGCTAGGATTAGCGAAGACAATACACCCTACCCCTTACAAAGTGTCATGGTTGTAGAAAGGACATCAGATTATTGTGACATAACAATGCAAGGTAGAGATATAGACTGGTACGTATAAGGATGTGATATTATGTGATCTAATGCCAATGGATGTATGCCATGTATTGCTAGGAAGACCGTGGCAGTTTGATCAGAAATCTATTCATGATGGGAGGAAAAATACTTATACTCTGGAGAAGGATGGAAATAAACATACATTGTTACCATTGAAGGATGACACTGACAAAGGAGCACTTAGAAATAGTGTTATGCTGATGAGTGGAAAGGAGTTGTTGCAAGAGGTTGAAAAAGGTGAAGAAATGCATTTTGCTATCACAGGGAGACCTAAGGTAATTTTAACTTCCACAAACTTAGATGATTGACCTGAAGAAATCAAAACTTTGTTAAACGATTTTGTTGATATTATTGTGGATGAGTTGCCCAATGCATTGCCACCAATCAGGAGTATTAGTCATCATATTGATCTAATACCAGGAGCAAGTTTGCCAAACAGAGCAGCGTACAGATTAACTCCTCAAGGGAATGCAGAAGTTGGAAGACAAGTACAAGAACTGATGGATAAGGGACTAATTAGAGAGAGTCTTAGTCCATGTGCTGTGCCAACAGTACTCAGTCCAAAGGAAGGAGGTGAATGGCGTATGTGTACAGATTCCATAGCCATAAACAAGATCACTATTAGGTATATATTTACTTTGCCACATATGGATGATTTGATGGATTGTCTGAGTGGGTCAAAGTATTTTACTAAAATAGATCTGAAGAGTGGATATCATGAAATAAGAATTAGAGAAGGAGATGAATGGAATACTGCATTTAAAACAAACAGTGGGTTGTATGAGCGGTTAGTGATGCCTTTTGGACACACTAATGCGCCTAGCACGTTCATGAGATTGATGAATGAAGTCTTGAAGGAATATGCAGACAAGTTTGTCATTGTTCATCTTGATGATATTCTAGTTTTAGAAGAAATAAAGAAGAACATCTAGAGCATCTTAAATTGGTTTTAAGAATTCTACAGGAAGAGAAACTACTGATAAATCTGAAGAAATGTAGTTTCATGAAAGAAGAATTAATTTACTTAGGGTTTGTAGTTTCTAAAGAAGGGTTGAAAATGGATCCAGAGAAAGTCCAAGCAATTTGGAACTGGCCTACTCCCAGGAATATATTTGAGGCGAGAAGTTTTCATGGTCTTGCAAGTTTTTATAGGAAATTTATCAGAGGGTTTAGTAAGATTTGTGCACCAATTCTTGAAACAATCAAGGAGACTAATCAACGTTCAAGTGGACAGAAGCAGCAGACAGGAATTTTAAGTTGCTGAAGAGGTAAATCACAGGGAAACCAGTTTTAGATTTACCCGAGTTTGTAAAAATATTTCAAGCTGAAATTGATGCTAGTGGAGTTGCAATTGGAGCAGTTTTGAGTCACGAGCAGAGACCAATAGCGTACTTCAGTGAGAAATTAAATGAAGCGAAGAAGAAGTATTCTTCTTACTATAAATAATTTTATGCTATTGTACAAGCCTTAAAAGAATGGAGACATTATTTTCTACCAAAGGAGTTTATACTGTATTATGATAATCATGCATTACAGTTCATAAACAACCAACCAAAATTGAACCAGAAATTTCGTTGTGCAAGAATTAAAAGTTGGTGTTGTAGGATTTGAAGAGATGGTTGAAATGTATAAAGAGGATGCAGATTTCAAAGATATTTATACAACAATACAAAATCCAATAGTTCATAACAGAAGTTAGTGGTTAGATTATCTTATCCAAGGAGGTTTATTGTTTAAAGGCAACAAGTTACACATTCCCAAATGTTCTATGAGGGAAAACATAATAAATGAGAAACATAGTGGAGGATTATTTGGTCACTTTGGACAAGACAAAACCTTTGCTCAGGTAAATGCTTTTTATTATTGGCCAAAAATGAAAACTGATGTTAAGAGATTTGTTGAGAAGTGTAGGGTATGTCAACATGCTGAAGGGAGAAGCCAGAATACAGGATTGTACCAACCATTGCCAATACCAGACCAACCATGGGATGCGGTTAGCATGGACTTTGTTTTTGGATTACCTAAAACTCAAAGAGGGAATGATTCTGTTTATGTTGTGATAGATAGATTTTCCAATATGGCACATTCCATTGCATGTAAAAAGACTTGCAATGCAACACATATTGCTAATCTATTTTTTTCAGAAATTGTAAGATTACATGGATTGCTTGTAAGTATTGTGTCTGATAGAGATACAAAGTTTGTAGGGAATTTCTGGAGAACTCTTTGGAAGAAACTAGTAGCTAACCTCAGTTTCAGTTCAACATACCATCCTCAAACAGATTGACAGACTGAAGTAGTAAACAGAAGCTTGGGAAACATATTGAGAAGTTTAGTGTATCAAAATCCTAACTAGTAGGATTTAGCACTAGCTCAGGCTGAGTTTGCTTATAATGACACTTCAAACCAAAGTATTGGAATGAGTCCATTTCAGATTGTTTTTGGGATGAATCCAAGAGGTGTGTATGAGCTCAGAAATTTAGGTAAACAAGAGACAAGAAGTGCAAAAGTTGAAGAGTTTGTAGAGCAGATGCAGAGACTACAAGAATATGTCAAAGGCAGATTGTAGGAAAGCAATAACAAATACAAACAGAGAGCAGATATGAAAATAAGAGAGAAAGAATTCCAAGTGGGAGATTTAGTGATGATGTATTTGAGAAAATAAAGATTTCCTGCTAAGACTTACAATAAACTAAAAATGAAAAAGATAGGACCATGTAGAATTGTAAGAAAGTTTTCAACTAATGCTTATGAAATTGAATTGCCAGAAGGGATTGAAATATTACCTATCTTCAATGTTGCAGATTTTTATCCATACAAAGAGACAGAGACAGAGCTATAGGAGGAAAGTACAAAAGATGAAGTTCAAACTTTTAACTGGGAAAAACAAATGCCAAAGACAGTTAAGAAAGAGGTGGAAGCTGTTTTGGAGAAAAGAGTATCCAAAAGAACCAGAGGACGTGTTTATTTTCAATATCTAGTCAAATGGAAAGGACAACGAGTGGAGAATGCTAGTTGGTTGACAACATCAGAGTTGCAAAAGTATGGAGTAAACCCTGAAAGTCTGAGGGATGATTCTTTTCTTCCCCGGGAGTTTGATGCAGGAGCATCTGGACTTAGCCAACAATGTGAAAGTTTGTTCACATGTTGTGGCTAAATGAGTTGAATTTCACTGACCTGAGTGGTCAAAAAAAGAAAAATCAATTTTAATCGAGAGGGTTGGATCTCTCAAAAATGATCTATACTTCATTATTGTAATAGTTAGGAAATTGTCTTATTTTAGATTAAGGGATAAGTTGTTAGCATAGGTGTGTAATGGAGCTTAAAAATAGAGATTGAGTTGTTAGAATGATTAAAATAGAGATTGAATTGTTAGCATAGTTGGAATAAGATTCGACTCATAAAGTGAAGAAAGGGTAATAGAAAGGGATTAGTGGAGTTGATTGAGGATTGAGCGAGGGCGAGAGTTGAGTGATAGAGAGGGTTTCGAGATTGAAACAGGGGTCTGTTAAGTCCTGTAATTAAGCTAGAGGGCTGAGAGTCTGTAACTATTATTGTAGTGAAAAATTGATTCCGTGTGCGATTATGTGTCGTTTTTATTGAAAACTCTCGTTTGCCTCTATATATTTGCATTCTAAACGAAATCAAGCATTTTCTCTGTATCATACTTTAAATTGTAAATCTCAGTGTTTAAAGGCTAATTGAGATCATTCGTGTTAACAGCAGGGGTAGAAGAATATGAAATTCCTTATCTGTGGCTGAAGCCATGCACTAATCCCAACTGTCGATCTAAGTTCCAAACACTTGTGTCGGATCCCAGTGTGATATGACGTTGACCGTTGGATTATCCTCACATCGCAATATTTCATTTGTAAGTGAATGGACCTCGGGCCTTAAGGAAATGTGATGTGTGATCGCCTATTAATCGCATTGCAATAATTCATTTGCTAGTGAATGGACCTCAAGCCTTAAGGAAATGCGATGTGTGATCACCAATTAGTCGCATCACAAGATTTCATCTATAAGTGAATGGACCTCGGGCCTTAAGAAACCGCGATGTGCAATGTTCGATGAGATTGACGATTAATTCGCATCGCAACATTTCATGGTGGATGTACCAGGGCCTAAGAACTTGCGATTTGCAATTGCGATATTTTTGTGGACCGTCGGATCAAATGGATTGTGATCTGTGGCACAGGACCACCAAGTAGCTCTGTTGATCGGGTGAACTATCAGTTGTCAAAATTAGAGAAAGGAGATCAGTGGCACAACGAAAGAACCTGTACATAAGGGGAAAGTTAACACGAGATCAATTGTTGATCAATTGTGGTTCAATTGACCTCCTGCGTCATTTTTGGTATCAGAGCACAGAGATTAAGGTTGATTGCAGTAAACATGTCGTCGAGGAGAGGAGTTGGCATTGGTCAAGGAAGACATGAAGCAAATGAAGTTCTGCTGGAAGAGATCTAGAGTCTGTGTACGAGGATGGAAACAATTGAGACTGCTCAGAGAAGAACACTTGATGAAGGAGTTGACAGTGCTAAAGAAGAATCTTCTGAGGAAGAAGAAGAGGAGGAAAATGAAACTACCAGAGTTATTAAGATGTTGGTGAAAGTAAGAGGAAAAACACAGGTGGAAATTCCTACGTATGAAGGGAGTCTCAATGCAGAAGAGATAGTGGATTGGATTAGTTCATTAGACAAATATTTTGACTATGAAGAGGAAATTGATGACAAAAAGAAGGTGAAATTTGCAGTTACTAGATTGAAGGGTCATGTATCTATTTGGTGGGATGAACTATAAACATCCAGAACAAGAAAAGGAAAGTCCAAGATCAAGCAATGGGAAAAAATGGTGAGTAAAATGAAAGAAAAAATTATGCCTAAAGATTATCGGTTAAATATTTTTAAACAGTTACAAAATTTAAGGCAAAAAGGAATTTCTGTTAAAAAATATACAAAATAGATTTATAGATTGAGTATTAGAGCAGGAAACGTAGAGGATGACATGGAGAAGGTAGCCAGATATATCAATGGCTTAAGATATGACATACAGGATGAGATCAGCTTGCTAAGTCTGAAGACCATTGAAGATGCCTATCAAGTAGGTTTGAAGGCAGAAGAGAAGACGTTGAGAAAACAAAATCAAAGGAATAGAGGAAGAAGCCCAGTAAGAGGTAGAGGAACTACCAGACCAAGGGGTCAACAACATCAGCATGAAGCAGGCAGTTCAAGTAGTAGACCTCCACAGAGGGGAGATTTTAATAGAGGAAGATTTGCAACCAGAGGAAGAGGCCGAGGAAGAGAAATCTGGTGTTACATATGTGGAGAATGGGGACATGGATCATGGGACTGCTCTCATAATAAAACAACAAGTCAAAGGAATGTGAATGTGGCTGAGGAAAAGCAAGAACCATCTCGAATTATAGAAAATGAAGAATCCCCTGAAGTAGGAGAATCCCTATTGTTGAAAAGGGAATTGCTTAAGGTAGAGAAAGAGATTGAAGAACTAGTGCAGAGGAAGAGTTTATTCAGAACTACATGTAAATCCAAAGGTAAATGTTGTAAAGTGATAATTGACAGTGGAAGCATTGATAACCTTGTTTCTACAGAGATGGTGGACAAGCTAGGATTAGCGAAGACAATACACCCTACCCCTTACAAAGTGTCATGGTTGCAGAAAGGACATCAGATTATTGTGACAAAACAATGCAAGGTAGAGATACAGATTGGTACGTATAAGGATGTGATATTATGTGATGTAATGCCAATGGATGTATGCCATGTATTGCTGGGAAGACCGTGGCAGTTTGATCAGAAATCTATTCATGATGGGAGGAAAAATACTTATACTCTGGAGAAGGATGGAAATAAACATACACTGCTACCATTGAAGGATGACACTAACAAAGGAGCACTTGGAAATAGTGTTATGCTGATGAGTGGAAAGGAGCTGTTGCAAGAGGTTGGAAAAGGTGAAGAAATGCATTTTGCTGTCATAGGGAGACCTAAGGTAATTTTAACTTCCACAAACTTAGATGATTTACCTGAAGAAATCAAAACTTTGTTAAATGATTTTGTTGATATTATTGTGGATGAGTTGCCAAATGCATTGCCACCAATCAGGAGTATTAGTCATCATATTGATCTAATACCAGGAGCAAGTTTTCCAAACAAGCAGCATACAGATTAACTCCTCAAGAGAGTGTAGAAGTTGGAAGACAAGTACAAGAACTGATGGATAAGGGACTAATTAGAGAGAGTCTTAGTCCATGTGTTGTGCCAATAGTACTCAGTCCAAAGGAAGGAGGTGAATGGCGTATGTGTATAGATTCCATAGCCATAAACAAGATCACTGTTAGGTATATATTTCCTTTGCCACATATGGATGATTTGATGGATTGTCTGAGTGGGTCAAAGTATTTTACTAAAATAGATCTGAAGAGTGGATATCATGAAACAAGAATTAGAGAAGGAGATGAATGGAATACTGCATTTAAAATAAATAGTGGGTTGTATGAGTGGTTAGTGATGCCTTTTGGACACACTAATGCACCTAGCACGTTCATGAGATTGATGAATGAAGTCTTGAAGGGATATGCAGATAAGTTTGTCATTGTTTATCTTGATAATATTGTAGTTTTTAGAAGAAATAAAGAAGAACATCTAGAGCATCTTAAATTGGTTTTAAGAATTCTGCAAGAAGAGAAACTACTGATAAACATGAAGAAATGTAGTTTCATGAAAGAAGAATTAATTTACTTAGGGTTTGTAGTTTCTAAAGAAGGGTTGAAAATGGATCCAGAGAAAGTCCAAGCAATTTGGAACTGGCATACTCCCAGGAATATATTTGAGGCAAGATGTTTTCATGGTCTTGCAAGTTTTTATAGGAAATTTATCAGAGGTTTTAGTAAGATTTGTGCACCAGTTCTTGAAACAATCAAGGAGGCTAATCAACATTCAAGTGGACATAACCAGCAAACGGGAATTTAAAGGTGCTGAAGAGGTAAATCACAGGGAAACCAGTTTTAGCTTTACTCGAGTTTGTAAAAGTATTTCAAGTTGAAACTGATGCTAGTGGAGTTGCAATTGGAGCAGTTTTGGGTCACGAACAGAGACCAGTAGCGTACTTCAGTGAGAAATTAAATTAAGCGAAGAAGAAGTATTCTTCTTACTATAAAGAATTTTATGCTATTGTACAAGCCTTAAAAGAATGGAGACATTATTTTCTGCCAAAGGAGTTTATATTGTATTATGATAATCATGCATTACAGTTCATAAACAACCAACCAAAATTGAACCAGAAATTTCATTGTGCAATAATTAAAAGTTGGTGTTGCAGGATTTGAAGAAATGGTTGAAATGTACAAAGAGGATGCAGATTTCAAAGATATTTATATAAGAGTACAAAATCCAATAGTTCATAACAGAAGTCAGTGGTTAGATTATCTTATCCAAGGAGGTTTATTGTTTAAATGCAACAAGTTGCACATTCCCAAATGTTCTATGAGGGAAAACATAATAAATGAGAAACATAGTGGAGGATTGTGTGCTCACTTTGGACAAGACAAAACCTTTGCTCAGGTAAATGCTTTTTATTGTTAGCCAAAAATCCAAACTGATGTTAAGAGATTTGTTGAGAAGTGTAGGATATGTCAGCATGCTAAAGGGAGAAGCCAGAATACAGGATTGTACCAGCCATTGCCAATACCAGACCAACCATGGGATGCAGTTAGCATGGACTTTGTTTTGGGATTACCAAAAACTCAAAGAGGGAATGATTCCGTTTATGTTGTGGTAGATAGAATTTCCAAGATGGCACATTTCATTGCATGTAAAAAGACTAGCGATGCAACACATATTGCTAATCTATTTTTTTCAGAAATTGTAAGATTACATGGATTGCTTGTAAGTATTGTGTCTGATAGAGATACAAAGTTTGTAGGGAATTTCTGGAGAACTCTTTGGAAGAAACTAGGAGCTAACCTCAGTTTCAGTTCAACATACCATCCTCAAACAGATGGACAGACTAAAGTAGTAAACAGAAGCTTGGGAAACATATTGAGAAGTTTAGTGTATCAAAATCCTAACTAGTGGGATTTAGCACTAGCTCAGGCTAAGTTTTCTTATAATGACACTCCAAACTGAAGTACTGGAATGAGTCCATTTCAGATTGTTTTTGGGATGAATCCAAGAGGTGTGTATGAGCTCAGAAATTTGGGTAAACAGGAGACAAGAAGTGCAAAAGCTGAAGAGTTTGTAGAGCAGATGCAGAGACTACAAGAAGATGTCAAAGGCAGATTGTAGGAAAGCAATAACAAATACAAACAGAGAGTAGATATGAAAATAAGAGAGAAAGAATTCCAAGTGGGAGATTTAGTGATGATGTATTTGAGAAAATAAATATTTCCTGCTAAGACTTACAATAAACTAAAAATGAAAAAGATAGAACCATGTAGAATTGTAAGAAAGTTTTCAACTAATGCTTATGAAATTGAATTGCCAGAAGGGATTGGAATATTACGTATCTTCAATGTTGCAGATTTTTATCCATACAAAGAGACAGAGACAGAGACAGAGCTATAGGAGGAAACTACAAAAGATGAAGTTCAAACTTTTAACTGGGAAAAGCAAATGCCAAAGACAGTTAAGAAAGAGGTGGAAGCTGTTTTGGAGAAAAGAGTATCCAAAAGAATGAGAGGACATATTTATTTTCAATATCTAGTCAAATGGAAAGGAAAATGAGTGGAGAATGCTAGTTGGTTGACAATAACAGAGTTGAAAAAGTATGGAGTAAACCCTGAAAGTCTCAGGGATGATTCTTTTCTTCCCTAGGAGTTTGATGCAGGAGCATCTGGACTTAGCCAGTAATGTGAAAGTTTGTTCACATGTTGTGGCTAAATGAGTTGAATTTCACTGACCTGAGTGGTCAAAAAAGAGAAAAATCAATTTTAATTGAGAGGGTTGGATCTCTCAAAAATGATTTGTACTTCATTATTGTAATAGTGAGGAAATTGTCTTATTTTAGATTAAGGGATAAGTTGTTATCATAGGTGTGTAATGGAGCTTGAAAATAGAGATTGAGTTGTTAGGATGATTAAAATAGAGATTGAATTGTTAGCACAGTTGGAATAAGATTCGACTCATAAAGTGAAGAAAGGGTAATAGAAAGAGATTAGCGAAGTTGATTGAGGATTGAGCGAGGGAGAGAGTTGAGTGATAGAGATGGTTTCGAGATTGAAATAGGGGTTTTTTTAAGTGTTGTAATCGAGCCAGAGGGTCGAGACTCTGTAACTATTATTGTAGTGAAGAATTGATTCCGTGTGTGATTATGTGTCATTTCTGTTGAAAACTCTCGTTTGCCTCTGTATATTTGCATTTTGAATGAAATCAAGCATTTTCTCTGTCTCATACTTTATATTGTAAATCTCAGTGTTTAAAGGCTAATTGCGATAATTCGTGTTAACAACAGGGGTAGGAGAGTATGAAATTCCTTATCCGTGGCTGAAGCCCTGCGCTAATCCTAGCCATCGATCTAAGTTCCAAACACTTGTGTAGGATCCTTGTGCGATATCACGCTGACCGTTGGATAATCCCTGCATCACAATATTTCATTTGTAAGTGAATGGACCTTGGGCCTTAAGGAAATGCGATGTGTGATCACCGATTAATCACATAGCAATAATTCATTTGCAAGTGAATGGACCGCAAGCATTAACGAAATGTGATGTGTGATCACCGATTAGTCGCATCCCAAGATTTCATTTTTAAGTGAATGGACCTCGTGCCTTAAGAAACCGCGATGTGCGATGTCCGATGCAATCGACGATTAATTCGCATCGCAACATTTCATGGTGGATGTACTAGGGCCTAAGCACTTGCGATTTGCGATTGCAATATTGTTGTGGATCGTCGGATCAAATGGATTGTGATGTATGACGCAGGACCACCAAGCAACTTTGTTGATTGGGTGAACTATCAGTTGTCGAACTTGGAGAAAGGAGATCAGTGGTGCAGCGGAAGCGCCTGTACATATGGGGAAAGTTAACACAGGATCAATTTTTGATCAATTGTGGTTCAATTGAGCTCCCGCGTCACAAATGTGCCAATTTTTTATCCTATAGTGTTTTGGGAATTGATTACTGCTCAATTTCTCTATGAAACTCATAAAATTTTGTTCTTATTGTTGGCATTATGACACAGGTGTTGTCCTTGATGGCAACTCACTCAGATGGCAGATAACAGTTCAGGCTCTTAGAATGAAAGAAAAAGAGATATACGCAATTTCCTCTTAAGCAAGTTGCGTATACACGCGGGATCATCGATCAAAAGGTGCATATGCGTATACACGCACTTTCATGCACGGAAAAGCGCTACATGTGGGAAAACTCATTTTTAGTCCATGATATTTGGACCTATGATTGTGGACCATGGTATTGCATCTGAAATGTTGAACCCAGGTATTGGGTCCCAAGTATTGGTTCTAAGTGGTTTTGGACCGTGGTATTGAGTAAGGCCTAAGACTATAAAAGGGAAATGAGATCATTAGGCAAAGGTATTCACTCAAGCATTGAATATCTGATGAAGAGCAATATCTAGAATATTGGTCATTGGGTAATGGTGCATAGCTGGATCTGAATCAAGGAGGAACCTAAGCGCTAGAAGAAGGATAAGTTCTATTGATGGGTCAAGATCTTAAGGCTTGAATAGTAGTATCTTTGTGTGATTTTGATTTGTTATATTTGGTGCATGACTTGATCTATAAATCTAATAATCTGGGTATAACTGATGTCTAAATATTTGAAAAGGGAAAATTGTCTTTTATAGATCTGTACGCAGGTTTAGTGCAGCAAAGGCGCGTATACACATTGGTTCAGTAATTCAAAGAAGTTTATATTCTGGTTTGCATTAATACAGAAGCGTATGCATGTAGGTTCTTCATCTTGAAGTAGCGTACGTCTCATAAAATATGTTTTAGCTACTTCTGTTTATTACTGTAGTATTCTGGGTTCAAGATTGGTGTCTGGTTACTGTTATTGTTTTCTGGGTACAACATTCAGAGAAGTGATTGTTTGATTCAGTTTTGGTTGGTGCAAGGAGATTGATTGATGCAAATAGAATTGATGTTTGACTGATGTTATTCATGGATACAGTCTGAAAATTTATGAAACATGGTTCCTGGAAGAAAAGAGAAGGTTGTAGCCTTCTGTAGGTCAGCACCTACGTACTAGTACCTCAGCTAGTACAAGAGCTAAGGGGGTTGTAGCTCCCTTCCAGGAGAAGCTAGAGAATGAGAGAAGGTTGTAGCCTTCTGTAGGAAGCAGCATGCGTACTGGTATAAGACTGCACCAGTACATAAACATTGTAAAAAGAAGTTTCTAATTAAAAGAAGATAGAGACGAATTGCAGCAGGTGGTTTTCACCCACATTGGGTTTCCACCTTATATCTTGTGTTCTTATGTGTGACTACCTATTCTGTTTCACTGTTCCTGGTTAGTGTTTATATGGTTTGATGCACAGATTAATGATCAACATCTGAAGAATAATTTAAATTACAAGTCTGCTGGTTATACGTTGGTTTCCTTAACTGCAGTTGCGTACATACATGATTTTTACTAACTGAAGTAGCATATACAAATCTGATTATGAAATGAAAAATAATTGACCTGATAATACTGATTCACCCCCCCTCTCAGTATTATTTCCAATAATTGGTATCAGAGCGGGTCCTTGAGAAGAAGCTTGATCGCTTGAAGGAAGATCTATTATCATGAGCAACTACGAAAAGGAGGCATCTATCAGGCCACCAATCTTTGATGGAAGCAACTTCATCTATTGGAAGGTAAGAATCACAACCTATCTTCAATCTCTTGGTACATAAGTTTGGGATATCATGGAAACAGGATACACATTTCCATCAACAACTCCTACAGATACGGCTGGTAAGAAGCAGTATCAAACAAATGCAAAGGTTGTTAATACTCTATTAGGGAGTTTATCTCAATCAGAATTCGTCAAGGTTATGCAGCTCAAAACCGCAAAAGAAATATGGGACAAGATCGTTTTGAGTTATGAAGGAGACAACCAGGGAAAATGTGAAAAATTACAAACTCTCAAAATTCAATATGAAAATCTCAGAATGCACAATGATGAAAGTGTGGCTAATTATTTCTTACGTATAGATGAGATTGTTAATCGTATGAAAAACTTGGGTGAAGATATAAAAGAATACTTTGGTTGAAAAGGTTCTAAGATCTTTGTCTTCTAAGTTTGAATCAAAAGTTTCTGCCATATAAGAAAAGCATAATCTACAGAGCATTACCATGTCACAGCTGCACGGGATCCTAACTGCTTTCGAAATGAGAAAAGGGGTACCATTATACATGAGAAAATCTGCATTCAAAGCCTCAAGAAAAGGAGAATCCAATGAGTCAGGACATATGTCAGAAGGAGAGGAAGAATCAAACTTTGTCAAGAACCTTCAACGAGGTTCTGGAAGATTCAGAGGTAAGCTAACTTTTAAATGCTTTGCTTGTGGAAGAGTCGGTCACTATGTAGCCAAGTGTCCTCATAAAGATAAGCTTGACAAAGGTAAGGAACCAGTTAGATGGAACATAAAACAGAATGTAAGTAAGAAGAGCTATTATACACATGAAGACAGTGATGGATTTTCAAATAGTGATGAAGATGAACAATGTAATGATTATAGACTTTTGATGGCTTTTGAAGATGATGATTTATTGGATGCTATAGATGAAGAAGGGCTTTATGAAGAAATTTCTAAACTTAAAATTTGTTTAGAAGAAAAGAATATGATTATAGATACTCTGACATTCCAACTTGCTAAAAGGGAAAAACACAATGAAAAGTTAGAATGTGAAATTGTGGGACTTAGAAAAGATATTGAGAAAACAAAAGCTCTTAATCTTATATTTGCTAAAGGATCTGAAACTTTAGATGAGAGTATCAAAGTGCAATGTTCACCTCTAATCAAGATAGGTCTTGGATATACTGAAGAAGCATCTCAAGCACAGAAGCCATCCACCTCCAAAAGTTATCTTGATGCAGCAAGGAGAAGTGAACAAGTTGAAAATCGACAGAAAAGGCATAATGCAGATCACCAGGTAAATCACGGACAATTTACTTCAAGAATGAATAGAGATCACCAAGTAAATCGGGGGCAATCTACTTCAAGGATGAACAGAAGCTACAACCAACCGCAGGTAAATCATTCTCAATTTGCCTCAAGAATGGATGTCAATGGAAACTACAATCGTTTGGTCGGTAGGTTTGATAATCGAAGGAATTTCTTCAATGGCCAATGTTTCTCTTGTCATAACTTTGGACACAAAGCCGCTCAATGTGTTGCCTACAAGACCATCATGACTAGAGAAGCTAAAAAACAAAGGAGTATGACTGGGATCATGAAAAGGACCTACAATAACTTTTCTGCTCCTGAAAATGAAATAGAATGTTCTATTTGTAACAACTTTGGTCATGAAGATTCTGAATGCAGGAGTAGGTTTTGGCAAACAACTTAGAAGGAGCAAGCTTCATTGAGTCCCAAAACATGGAGAAAGAAATAATCGCAACCAGCAAGATGTGGTATAGCCTTATATGCAGAAGGGCAGGAAAATTAGTGGTACATCAATAGTGGATGCTCGAAACATATGACAGGTGATAAAGAAAAACTTCAGTCATATAGTGCCTTAGAAAAGGAAAGGAAGGTCTCATTTGGAAATGACACCCCTGCACTCATAAAAGGTAAAGGTTTTGTTCTTTTGAAAGAAAAGGTCAAAGCTGGAAATGTTATGTATGTTGATGGCTTAAAGCATAATCTATTGAGTGTCAGTCAAATGTGTGATCAAGGAAATGAGGTAATATTTCTATTAAATGGATGTATTGTTCGTGAGCTTGATACAGGAGAAATAGTGATCAAAGGCATAATAACTCCAAATAACTTATACATACTCAAGGGAGGACAACAAAAATGCTATCTAAGCAAGAATGATGAACACTAGCTATGGCACAAAAGATTGGGGCATCTAAGCTTCTCTCAGATAAGGAAAGCATGCAAATATCAGGCGGTTCGTGATCTCCCTGACATCAGAATTCCAGACAATACAATATGCAAATCATGTCAGTTTGGTAAGCAAACTAGAACTAATTTCCCTGAGAAGGAAGGATCAGCTAGTAGGCCACTTGAACTTGTCCATACTAATGTATGTGTTCCATCTAGGAAAAGGTCACCTCGAGGAGAAGAATACTTCATATTTTTCATTGACGATTTTTCCAGGATGTGGTGGATAGGACTTGTGAAGCATAAAGACGAAGCTTTCGAAAAGTTCAAATCATTCAAAGCTTTAGTTGAAAATGAATCAGATCGCAGAATCAAATGCCTCAGGTCTGATCGAGGAGGGGAATTTACCTCGGATGAATTTTTTGATTTTTGTGAAGAACATGGAATAAGAAGGGAATTCTCTATAGCAAGGAACCCTCAGAAAAATGGAGTAGTGGAAAGGATGAACAGAACAGTTCAACAAATGGCTTGTGCTATGCTTGATGAGTCTGGAACTCCCGCAACCTTCTCGGGTGAAGTTGCATTTGCTGCAGTTACTATTCTCAACAAGAGAAACGTCCGGGTGAACAACACTCAAACTCCTCATGAACTTTTGTATGGTAAGACTCCTACGCTAAAATACTTCAAAATTTTTGGAAGCAAATGTTACATCAAAAGGATTGATGAAAACCTTGGCAAGTGTGAGCCTAGAGCAGATGAAGGCATTCTCCTTAGTTACTCTGCCCACATCAAAGGATATAAATGTTACAATAAAAGACTTGGAAAAATTGTTGAAAGTATTGATGTAGTGGTTGATGAAGAAGGAAACATTCCTAGGCAGGTAAAATCTGAAGATTTCGAAGATGATGAGGACTATCCTTCAACATCAAATCAGACTTATGATGAAGAAGAAACCCATGAGGCACTAGAAGAACAGATAAGGGTAGAAGAAAAGACTCCATCTAGGTACGTTCAGAAGAATCATCCAGAAACTCAAATTTTGGGGCAGAAAGAGGCAGGTGTACAAACAAGAAGAACTATCTTAGAAGCTTCAAGCTATTTAGCATTGCTTTCCTCCACTGAACCATGAAATGTAAGTGAAGCATGCAAAGATGAATGCTGGGTCAATGCCATAAATGAAGAACTTGAGCAGATTGAAAAGAATAACACTTTGGAGTTGGTTCCTAGACCAAATGATAAGAATATCATAGGGACAAAATGGATATTCAAAAACAAGTGAATGAAAATGGAGATGTTATTGGAATTATTGCTTGCCTCCTTTTTGGTGGTGCGTGGTTGATCGAGACCGCTTGCCCCAGGAATGATCCAAAGAAGGTACCGCAGGAAAGGAAAAAGGTAACGCACCAAACAACTCTGCTCCCCGTAAACCCATCGATGGCTGGAATCTGATCAATTTTCATTTTCATGCATCTGAAAAACCACTGCACATTATAGAATATATTTCCAGAATTCCGCTAATAAACTCAGTCATTTTCCCACTCATTGAAGGCCAAGCCAAGTGATTCATCTGGAAAACCTCATATATAATATAGTGAGTGAATTCCGCTAATGGAAGAAGGCATTTCCCTACTGGAATGTGAGCCATTTCTTAGGCCATACTTGTTTGTAAAGGGTATGCTCAACAAGAAGGTATAGAATTTGAAGAAACTTTTACACTAGTTGCTAGACTTGAAGCCATAAGAATGTTTCTTGCTCTTTCTAGCTTTCAGAAGTTCAAAGTATTTCAAATGGATGTGAAATCTACCTTTTTAAATGGAGACTTAGAAGAAGAAGTGTATATTGAGCAACCAGATGGATTCATCCTTGGAAATGATCCAAAACTTGTATGCAGACTTAAGAAGGCACTCTATGGTCTTAAACAGGCTCCAAGGGCTTGGTATTATCGTCTGGAAAAATACCTCCATCAACAAGGTTTTTCAAAAGGATCAGTAGATAGCAATCTATATATAAAAATTGATAATGATAAAGTGCTAATACTTGTTGTGTATGTTGATGATATCATCTTTGGTAGCAATGAAGAAGCCATGAGTCAAAAATTTTCCTTGGTGATGCAAAAAGAATTCGAAATGTCCTTGCATGGTGAGCTAACATATTTTCTTGGCTTACAAGTCCAACAAAATAAAGACAATATCTTTTTATCTCAAACCAAGTACCTCAAGCAGATCTTGAAGAAATATGGCATGGAAGATTCGAAACCAGTATGTACCCCTATGGTAACAGGATGCAGCCTCAGCGCAAATGATGAATCAACAACAATACATCAACCAACCTATAGATCCATGATTGGTAGTCTGCTCTATCTGATAGGTACCCGACCAGACATCATGCGTGCAGTGGGAATAGTTGGAATATTTCAGGCAAATCCAAAAGAAGCACATCTTTAGGCGGTTAAAAGGATCTTCAAATATCTTCAAGGAACACAAAACTATGGCTTATGGTATCCTAGAGATACAGATCTCACACTTCATGCATATACAGATGCAGATTGGGCAGGAAGTGTGGATGATAGAAAAGGCACTAGTGGTGGTGCATTCTTTATGGGTTCCAGATTAGTATCTTGGTTCAGCAAGAAACAAAGTTCTATTGCTTTATCTACAGCTGAAGTGGAATATGTGGCTGCTACATCTTGCTGCACACAACTCCTTTGGATGATGCAAACTTTGCAAGACTTTCAAATCACTTGTACTCCAGCTGTCTCCATTTTATGTGATAATACAAGTGCAATCTGTATTTCAAGGAATCCAGTCATGCATTCAAAGACCAAGCACATACCTATCAAATATCATTTTCTCCGGGAACAAGTGCTTGAACAAAAGGTCAAATTGGAGTATGTTCCCTCCAAGGAACAGGTTGCTGATATACTCACCAAACCACTACCCAAGGAGACATTTGAATACCTCAGGCAGAAGCTAGGAGTAGTTGATGCATCATCTTGTTGTTGAAACTTATATGTTTCAGAGAAAAGTGGTTGTACGCGAGTTCATGAGGATCATCCGCGTACATACGCCGGTTTCAGTGGATACAACCGTGTATATGTTGGTTTGAAGGAAATCAGTGGGCCAAACTCAGGATGAAAAGAGTCTGATATGGGTCTAACAGAGACTATCTGGCACAGGTTCAGCGGGAGCATATACTTCTAATAATGCATTGTTGGCATTATCTTAGAAGATGTTGGTTCAATTTCACAGTTGTTTTTGGTTTTTAGGTGGAACAGGTGTTGAGGAAGAACATGGTTGCTAGTCTGAATGATGATTGAAGGATGCTACTAATGATAGTTGTTGATGACTATCATACTCTTGTTGAAGATATTTTGTCTCCATGTCATGCATTTCTTTTCTTATCAAGGTCATGTAACGACCTATTTTGGTTTCCCCACTATGCTTGGGATGGATGATGTAATGTTCTTGTTTTATCATGTGTAAACTTTTGGTGTATCCCCACTTGATTGGGTGGATGAGTCAATATTGGTATATCCCCACTTGTTTGGGAGATGGATGTATGTATGAGTCCTTGTTGATAGGAAGGTCATTTATAATGTATAGAGTCATGTTCTTTTTTGTAGAACATCTTTTTGTAGACCTTGCCTATAGTCAGGGGGAGCATGGATAGCATAGGAAAGCAGAGATTTCAGCATGTATTCAGGGGGAGTAGAACCCTTTGCCCTTGATGTCAAAGGGGGAGAATGACTTTGAGTGACTTGGGGTTGCCATGAAGTCCAAAGGGGAAGATTGTTGGCATTATGACACAGGTTTGGCATTATGACACAGGTGTTGTCCTTGATGGCAACTCACTCAGATGGCAGATCACAATTCAGGCTCTCAAAATCAAAGAAAAAGAGATATACGCCATTTCCTCTTAAGCAAGCCGCGTATACACGCGGGATCATCGATCAAAAGGCGCGTATGCGTTTACACGCACTTTCATGCATGGAAAAGCGTGTACATGTGGGAAAACTCATTTTTAGTCCATGGTCCTTGTTATTTGGACCTATGGTTGTGGACCATGGTATTGCATTCGAAGTGTTGAACCCAGGTATTGGGTCCCAAGTATTGGTTCTAAGTGGTTTTGGACCGTGGTATTGAGTAAGGCCTAAGACTATAAAAGGGAAAGGAGATCATTAGGCAAAGGTATTCACTCAAGCATTGAATATCTGATGAAGAGCAAGATCTAGAATACTGGTCATTAGGTAATGGTGCATAGCTGGATCTGAATCAAGGAGGAACCTGAGCGCTAGAAGAAGGATAAGTTCTATTGATGGGTCAAGATCTTAAGGCTTGAATAGTAGTATCTTTGTGTGATTTTGATCTGTTATATTTGGCGCATGACTTGATCTATAAATCTGATAATCTGGGTATAACTGATGTTTGAATATTTGAAAAGGGAAAATTGTCTTTTATAGATCTGTACGCAGGTTCGGTGCAGCAAAGGCGCGTATACACGCTGGTTCAGTAATTCAAAGAAGTGTATACACTGGTTTGCATTAATACAGAAGCGTATGCACGTAGGTTCTTCATCTTGAAGTAGCGTACGTCTCATAAAATATGTTTTAGCTACTTCTGTTTATTGCTGCAGTATTCTAGGTTCAGGATTGGTGTCTGGTTACTGTTATTGTTTTCTGGGTACAACATTCAGAGAAGTGATTGTTTGATTCAGTTTTGGTTGGTGCAAGGAGATTGATTGATGCAGATAGACTTGATGTTTGATTGATGTTATTCATGGATCCAGTCTGAAAATTTATGAAACGTGGTCCTTGGAAGAAAAGAGAAGGTTGTAGCCTTCTATAGGTTAGCACCTACGTACTAGTACCTCAGCTAGTACAAGAGCTAAGGGGGTTGTAGCTCCCTTCCAGGAGAAGCTGGAGAATGAGAGAAGGTTGTAGCCTTCTGCAGGTAGAAGCCTGCGTACTGGTATAAGACTGCACCAGTACATAAACATTGTAAAAAGAAGTTTCTAATTAAAAGAAGATAGAGACAAATTGCAGCAGGTGGTTTTCACCCACATTGGGTTTCCACCTTATATCTTGTGTTCTTATGTGTGACTGCCTGTTCTGTTTCACTGTTCCTGGTTACTGTTTATATGGTTTGATGCACAGATTAATGATCAACATCTGAAGAATAATTTAAATTACAAGTCTGCTGGTTATATGTTGGTTTCCTTAACTGCAGTTGCGTACATACGTGGTTTTTACTAATTGAAGTAGCGTATACAAATCTGATTATGAAATGAAAAATAATTGACCTGATAATATTGATTCACCCCCCCCCCCCCTCTCAGTATTATTTCCAACAATTTTAGCAATGTTCATTTTTTTCTTGAAGTTAGTAAAGATAAAGAGATGTTTTTAATTTTCAAGATTGGAGTTGATCACCTCCTTATAATTTCTTAGTTTCCTTTCCCCCTCTAACTCTTTATCTCTCTCATATACACATCATAACAAATCTTACAAAATAGTTAGAAAAAAAAAGGAAAAGAAAAAATAAAGAACAACAAACTTATTTAAATTATAATACCTTTCTCAAAGAAACAATTACAAAATAATAATAAAAAATTTCAAAACAAAGTAACCCAAAACACAAAGGAAAAGACAACTTCCTATTTGGATTGGACTCTCTATACACATGTAAAATAGATTGATTCAAATGCTAAGTTGGATTTAAAATTTTAATATATATATATATATATATATATATATATATATATATATATATATATTTCTCATATGGTAAATTAGTCTAGATTTGTCTTAACTATGGGTCTACTAAGTAGTAGAGGGATCAATTTTCTTGAGTCTTTTTATTATAAAAGAAGTTTGTGCGTCAAGAGATTTGATCCTTCTAAACCCTTGATAAATCTAGAGTTAAGATAAAATATAATGATTTAGTTATTAACTATAATTATAATTATAATTATCAATATAATAATAATAATATATATATATATATATATATATATATATATATATATATTTTTTTTTTTATTTTTTATTTTTTTTTTATGCAATTTGATTGAGTACAAATGTTTTATTAATAATTTTAATTAATCAATTTATTTATTTTTAATTTAATTTTAATGTAATTTAACTTAATCACAATGTTTGATGATGATGATGGTTAACATCCACTGAGACCAAATTGGTCTATCAGACCTATAATTTTCTTAGTTTTTAATTATCTGGCTCCTCGTCTTTCTTGGCGAGAGTGGTGTTGTAGCTTTCTTTTTTTTCTCTACGGTCTTCCAACTTCCTTTATCTTGCATCTCCTTCATCTCTTCTGGTTCTTGGGACATCGGTGTTTTAGCTTCGCGATATATTGTGTTCATCCATTTGAAGTTAGTCGGAGAACAAGTTTGGTCTACGAGATCTGCTTTGCTGTTAAGTGAAGATTTATTTTGTGTGGTATTCGAATCCTCATCACTGTTGATGCTTGAGGGGTTGTTGAGTTCACTTTTTTGTTGTTGGGTGGGGCTTTCTCCCTGCTTGTCTTGAGAGTTGTTTCTTTTTTGCTCGATTTCTTGTGATTCAGAGTTTCTCTAGAGTATTATTCTTTGATGACAGTGTAGTGTTCTTTTTGTGCTCCTTCCCACCATGTAGATCTGTGATAGTTTTTTCTAGCAAAATTTTTCTCAGAGGCTTTTGAGCAATTTTTTGCTAGATGCCCTGTCTCAAAGCTTGACATTTCTAGACATTACAACATCTCTATTCTACTAAACTCGAAAACATCTTTAAACACAATAAAATATTTAAAAATGAAATCTGATCGAAACCTTAAATTCACAAATAACTAAAACATCTCAATATCCTAATCTTTTGCAATTTGAGCAATATACACTAAGCCGAAAAAACAAGTCCCGATAGACCTAGTAATATCATCCTATGTGGCCATATATATCTCACTAACAGAGTTGACTTGGAACAATTTGATAATCTCACTGGCTTATCTAGAAAAATTATACAAAGTAACCATTAATTTTTTTTAGTAAAGTGTCTATGTGACTGTCCATTTAATCAACAATTGATTATAGAGTGATCGATAGCATACGTGGCAAATCAAAGAGAAGGAAAATAATCACGGTTTGAGGATTGACTGTACCGTATCTTATATGTCAAGTACTTCGAACATATCGACAAACTAATCTTCGAGAGCCCCTCTTGACTATGACATTTCTTTTCCTCTCTATTATACATGTTAAAGGAAAAAAACAATCGGTTTATTAGCAATTTCAATAGATTTCATATCATGGAAATGGGTTTTAGTAAAAACTTTTCTGACTTATTGAATTCTTTTATTTAATTAATAATTATTATTCAATTTTAATGATTTTTAATATTTTTTTAATTGTAAATATAAAAATTAATTTAAACATCATAAATTAATAAAATTATTTATTTTCTTATTTTAATATAAAATAATAAATATTCAAAATATAATATACCAATTATTACACAAACTTGAAATTTACTAAACAACACAATCAAATCAAAACTAATCATTAAACCTATCACTGACACACCATATATAAATATTACAACCAATAATCATCCCATCAGTAACCACTTTAAAACTAATCACTAAACCTATTATTAAACTTGATCACTAAACAACACATATTTTTATATTACAACCAATAATCATCCAATCAGTAACCACTTTAGAGTTTTATATTACATATTTGGTTCCTCTAACCCAAGTTTACTTTAACACTATATGAGTGCAATGAAGAAATATAATCCCACTAACCTACATGTAAATAATAATATTAGATTATATTATATTAATTTTAAACTGAATAATAATTATTAACAATGTTGTTTTTGAGTTTGTGATAGCCGTGACGACTTCAACTTTCTTGTGATTTGATCAATCACGCCTACCATCTTGTCCCCATCTCAGTGTTCTCCGGCTGCAGCTGATGTAAGTGGAACATTTCAACTTCAATATATATATCTGATGGATGTGAATCCGACTTTTACAACAATAAAAATAATATTCTACACAAATCATTAATATATTTATATTGGTAATATTTATAATTTATAAATTAACATTAAAAAATAAATTTATTTTAATAAAATTTTTAATCTTTTTATAATAAATTGAAAACTATATATAAAAATAATAAATTGTATAAAGGAAATTTTATTTTATATATTTTTAATATTTATATATATATATATATATATAATATTTTTATTATTCTAATTATATTATAAATAACTTATTCTTTTTATTTGAACTATCTATTATATAATTTATATTCATAAAACTAAAATAATATAATTATTATATAAATCCTATAAACTTATAATTTATTTTTTTAATACATTACGCTTATTAATTATACCTAATACAATTTTTAATATCACTAATATTATATATATATATATATATAGATATATATATATATAGATATAGATATATAACTGTATTATATAGTTTGAATGGGTTTACAAGTTTTTAATATCCATCATATATACATATATATCCCACTAAATAATAATAGTGTTATATAGTTTGAATGGGTTTACATAATTAGATAAGTTTCTTGTGTAAACAATAAAGTCTTATATATTAATTTAATGTATAATTTAACAATAATTTTATATTAAAAAGGTCTTTGTTCTATAAGTTAAATTTTTTTATGTACTTATTTAATGTTTTAATTAATAATAACAATTACTTTCATTTAATAACCATTCAAATTAATAAAATTAAAATTATATTATTAAATAATTAATAAAATAAAATAAATTTTTAAGGTCCTATGCTTTGATTTTCAAAGCTAATTGTAAACATAATTTTAATTCCAAATCTAATCTATTATTATTATTATTCAAATAAATTTAACATAGAGAATGGCAAGTTTCAATGTTAATGGAGGAATGATAAACCTATTTATAAAATGCTACCACCACCAATGAAATCATACTCAAATTTATATACATATTAAAATAGCTAATTTATGTGTGTATTATGATAACTTTCTAACTTCATTGTTAGCTACTATCTTCAACTTCTCTCCTTAAAAATTTCAACCAATAAAACTAAATCCCAATAAACCAACTAAACTATACCACATACATTTAAATTATATATATATAATTTTTTTTTTTTTCAGAGAGAAAAGCAGCATGAATTTATATTAAGAGAATATAAAGGTCTGATACATAAAATGGCCGTCTCATCCTGTAGATAAAAACAGATAGGTCTGATACTAAAAAGTTTTGAGCTCTTACAAAAATAATTGTCCAGATATCTAACAGATATATCATGATAAGTCAATATTTAAAAACCATCCAAAAAAAAGAGAGGAAGATCCATGTGAAAAAGGATCCACATAAACCATAGTGGAAACGATGAGAGAAATATAGACAAAACCATGACTAGAGGTTAACCAGCAGGTTCGAGCAAAGCAGATATATGGACCAGAACAGTGGCAATGGGCGCCTTGGACTCCTGAAAGATGCGAGCATTCCTCCATTTCCACAGAAACCAGCATGTAAGGATGAATAACGATCGCCATGCTAGGCGTTGTTCACTCCACCATTTGAAGCCCTCCTGTACAAATGAGAAAGCCTGGTGAGGAAAACCATGAGATAAAGAGAGATCATACCAGATTTGGGACGATGCAGCACACTGAAAGAACATGTGAGCATTTGATTCGGACGCCTGACAACACATGGGACATCTTCCCGGACCCATCCATCCCTTCCTTTGAAGAACCTCCCATGTGAGGTTCCTGTTGGTAAAGATCAACCATGAAAATAAAATCGTCTTGAGTGGACAGGACGCTTTCCAGAATTTGAAAGGAAAGATGGGTGCGGGAAGCAGAGAAAGGTTAGTAGAAACAGCAGCATATAGATCCTTGACGCGAACAGGCTGAGTGGAATTCCGCATAGACCATACCAGCTCATCTTTTGTACCTGTTTGTTTGATACCTTTACCTGCAAGATTATTAACAGCAGAACACCAAATGGGACGAAGAGAAAGAGGCAGACATAGATCATCTCCGTCCATCCATATTGGAGAAGATGAGGACCAAGATTTTATCAATTTATTCCAAGTAAAGAGACCTTTTGAGTGCAAGAAGAAAATCAGTTCGGGAGTGAGCAGTGATTCCAGTCCATGCACAGTTGGATCAATACCAAAATAGATGCTAGAGCCAGTAGAGATTTGCCATCTTAAGAATCCCAAGAAGAAAACCTGAACCTTTCTGAAACTTTGCCAGATGGCTGACCCCCTTTTTGTACCCAGAGTATTCCTCCTGTGCCAATATACCAAGCTCCTTCCTATCAGATATTTTTGGTTGATAATGTTACTCCACTTGCCCTCACCGAAGATACATCTATAGAGGGATTTGCAAAGGAGGGCCTTGCCAAAGGACCTCATATGTAAAAGTCCCCACCCACCACCTTCTTCGGTCTTGAGATGGAGTCCATCTTAAGTAAGTGGATCTTGGAATGATAAGATCTTCCTCCCCATAGAAAATTAGCAGCTAAAGAGACCATTTTGCTAATAATAGAGGCGGGAAGAAAATAAAGATGTGCCCAATAAACCGCAAGATGGGATAGGACGGTCTGTACCAGGATAAATCTGCCTCCCAGAGATAGGAATCGCATCTCCCATCTTGAAATTTTATTATAGAAACGATCAATCAGCCATAACCAGTCCTGTTTGCGGTTCCCTTTTGCTTTGAGAAAGAAACCCAAATATTTAAAGCCTTCCTTTATTGATGCCAGATTAATACCAAACAACGCGGCAATCCATTGAGCTAACTCCTGATTAGAGTCATTGTGATACAACATGGATTTGATCCTGTTTATGACCAAGCCCGAAGCTGATTGAAACTTTTGAAAGATCTCGTTGAGACAGAGCCAACTTGATTTGCATAGCATGGCGAAGATAAGAATGTCATCGACAAACAGGTTATGAGAAAGGTATATATTCTTGCAAATCTTGATCGGCATGCATCGTTGATCAGCCACTGCTTTATTGATCTGGGTGCTGAGAGTATTCATGACAAGAATAAAGAGGAGAGGGGAGAGAGGACAGCCCTGGCGCAGTCCTCTCTCCGCCTGAAAGAAAGATGAAGGGATACCGTTGATAATAACTGAGTATTTAACATTTTCAACACATGCCATCACCCAGTTTATTCCCTGAGACCTCAAACCGATTTTGGCCAGTAGGATTCTAAGGAACCCCCAATCGACACAGTCGTACGCCTTTTCCAGGTCTATCTTTAGAATAGCCGCATCAATGTTTTTTGATAAAACTGAAAATAAGCATTCTTGTGTCGTGGCGACTGCGTCGAGAATGTTCCTGTCTTTTAAAAATGCATGCTGGTCCCTGGATATGAAGGAGTTGAGAACAGGTTTCATTCTCTCCGCTATAATTTTAGAGATGATTTTGAAAAGAATGTTGCATAATGCAATAGGTCTGAAATCCGATAACGATTCAGAATGATCATTTTTGGGGATAAGAGCTAAGAAGGTAGCAGTGAGAGCGCTATTTATATTCCCAGATATACGTGTAGCATCCACCATCCCCAACATATCCTCTTTAAACATATCATAGAAGTGAGAAAAGAACTCAATCGGACAGCCATCTGGCCCAGGACTTTTGTCCTTTTTGAATTTCTTGATAGCACCATGTAGTTCCTCTTCCGTAATAGGCTTGAAAAACTCTGCATTTGCATCTTCATCAAACATAATAGGCACCAGGTCAACCTCCCAGAAAATGTCATTTATCTTGTTCCGTCGCCGCTGGTATTGTTTCTGGAAGAATCTTGTGGCCTCCACCGATATGTCATGCTGTGAGTAAAGGAAACCCCCATTACCATCATCAATCTTCCAGATCTAATTTTTACACCTCCTTGCATTTGAAAAATTATGAAAAAACTTTGAGTTTCGGTCACCGTCCTTGAGCCAGGTCGCTCTGCTTTTGAGCCTCCAGGATGCTTCTTCCTTTAGTAGCAACGCTTGTTTCTTTTTTTCCAAGATTCTGATAAGATTTTTTTGATCAAAAGACAAGCAATCGAAATCTACTGAGGCTGAGAAGATACCTAACTCCTTTTTTATGTCAATCAGCTCCTGTTTATCCTTCTTCCTCTGTTTGATTTGCCAATCCTTGGCCACCTCCCTTAAAGATTGGATCTTTTCTCGGAAAGTGGAGAAAGAAGCCATCTCAGATTGCTTTAAATCCTCCCACTTTTTTGTTATGACCTCGTTGAAGGATTTATCAGTCAAATAAATTCTATTAAATTTAAAGGAATAGCCCAGCCTACATTCAATATCCTTCCATTCAAGAAAGATGGGTCTGTGATCCGATGTATAATCATTACCTGTACTAGCAACAGGCATTCCCCATTGAGCGATAATACTGGCATTGATGATGAAACGATCGAGTCTTTTAGCAATGAAAGCCAGACCTGATCTATTGTTATCCCATGTTGGAGACATTTTGACAGGAATAACATCAACCAGATTCCTGTTTAGAAATTCTTGACGAAGTCTATCGGCCATAAAATCATTCTTCCTGCAATTGCCCCAACATTCATCAGAATTTAGAGTGACGTTAAGATCACCTGCAATCAATAATGATTCAATGTCTAGGATTTCTGAGGCAAACAAAATATCCCAGAAGGAGGATCTGTTCCTATAGGGCGCATAAATGTTCAAAATGTTTAGAATCTTAGGCCGACCTCTGATAGAAGCTGAGATAAGGATGCCTGCACAACATTTAAATGCTTTAGCTTTAACCCATGTCGGGTCCCACAAGACTACCAGACCGCCAGACATACCATCAGCTTCGGAAGCAACCATATGCCAAGACGGAAACATTCTTCTGAAAAAGGCTAATGAAACCTTGCTTGAGTGCATTGTTTCCTGAATGAAGATAATATGGGAGTGAGCCGAAACAAAAATCTCTTTTAGCGCCAAAAATTTTGGGAGGGCGCCCAATCCCCTGATATTCAAAGAAGTCAGGAATGTCATTTTGAAGACTGACCAGCCATACATGCTCTAAGCGGCTGGGAGTCAGCAGAATCTAAGATTGGAACTTCAACTAGGGAAAGGTTTGTGATACCAAGATCGGAAACAATTGTTCTGCCCTTGAAGTGACGACTTCCTCCTCTCTGCTTTTTTCGAACGGTGATATTTTTTGTGGAGTTGGGGCTGATAGAAGGAAAAGAGGGCTTATGAATGGTTAAAGGTTCAAGAACCGATGGATTCCTCTGGAGGAGAAGGTCAATATCACTATCAGATTTATTCACCGGAGATTCCGTCGGGGAATTAAAAGGAGTAGGAGATGGCATAGGCTCCTTACCTCTAGACAGACCTGTGGGAGGGGTAACAGAAGAGGGTGTCGAAGAGTTTATCAGAATGGGGTGAGAACCCACCACAAAATCCCCTTTATTCATGGGAGGAGGAGAGGGCACCGTATTCTCTTCTAGAGGCTCGGGGATAAGAGGACATTCAAAATCCGATGAGAGCGGAACATCGGGCTGATCATGAGAGTTGAGTTGAGAATAGCGAGAGGCCTTGACCTGTGAAGGTGCGTGATTGTCGAGGTTACCTGCATCTTCAGAAGGAGAATCAGCACCGGAGATTCTACCCCTATAGAGAGAGCGCCGCTTTGGCTTGCGATTAAAACGGAGACTGCAATTTTTGATGAGGTGTCCTGTTCGATGACAGAGGGAGCATCGAAAGGGGATGCCCCAAAAGTCAAGTCTTTGACATATTTTGGCGCCCTCCCATGTTATCTCAATATGATCCGGATAACCACCTTTGTAAGGTTTTTCAATCAAAATCCAAGCAATCCTTTTATCCTTCTCACCTCTGACCCAGGGGTCAACATAAATAAATTTACCAACTGAGTTACCAATCTCCGTGAGGGTTTCAACCGACCATAATTCCAGCGGAAGATTGGGAAGCTTTACCCAAATCATACAATTCGATGGCGTGTTTTTAAGAGGGTCGAAGCCCATGAACCACCGAGATAATGACAAGAAACTCCTGCCAAACACCCAAGGTCTATTAAGGATAATTTCAAGATCCGATGCTTTTAGGAAGTGAAAGGAGAACCAATCTTTCATCAGCCGAGATATGACTGGAGTGTATCCAATCAGAGGAGTCCATTTTGTAGATAGCCATGTTCTCATTTCTTCCTCGGTCATCTCCGGGAAATGCCATTTCCCGATCAGTGCAAGCTTTTGAAGGCTATCAATGCGTTCGGACAATGTAGCACTCGTGACAGAGACAACCTTTGGCGGAGGGATCGTTTTGACCGGGTTCCAGGATTTGTTAAAGTGCTCAGCCTTTTCATGCGCTTTACCAAATTTAGAAGAGTCTGGATCCATTTTGTCCGAATCTGGCATTGGTCGAGGAGGGAGAGAATAGGCCTGAAAGTGAGAAGGAAGCATCTCGTCCACCGTGGCATGCCAACTGGAGTCTTGGTTGGCAAATTCACGTGCATTTTCAGCCTCGATAGCAGCTCTGAAAAGAGCTTGCGTGGTAGGAGAGTCACTGTCAACCGACATCCTAGAAACAAATGGAATGCTCAGAAGGTGCTGGAAAGGAAGTACAGCACAGAGGCGATTTGAAATCGTAGCCTAAAGGGGACGTTCTGCAATTGAACCTGGATCAAAAGATCACTAGAAAGGGAAATCTATAGAAAAAAGTACAACGAGAAGACTTCCCCTAGATTATGTCAGATAACAACTGACAGAGCTAGATATGGAATTAAAGATACCACAGGGAAAAGGTGTCGAAACCTCAAAAAGGAAGCTTCAAGGACTAGGAAGATTAAGTTCGAGGGTCAACTAGCATGCTGAGGAATGACAGAGAAGGACAAAACCCCACCGTCAAAATGTCAAATAGCATGGGGGAGAGAAACTTCTGAGCAAAAGATGATGGATGTTCTCTTGTAAGGCCGACTCAGAACGGACAGAGGACTTTATGAATCCGCTGGGACACCGGAGACTTCACCATTTCACTTTAAATTACATACAATGGTCTCTCATTTATATATATGTATAACCTGTATATGAATTTGGATCAATGTACACCTCATCATTTTACTTTAAATTATATACCATACAAAACATTTAAATAATATCCTCTGATAAAAAAAATTGCACTTGAAAAATTTAAATCCTTAATTAAAATAAATATATACTAATTTAATAATTTATCCTTAATTTTATATTACTAAATATATTCACTCTATTTAAATTTAAAATACTATGATCATATATATAAAACTTATATAACGTGCTTCCTCGTCTATATGAATTTGGATCTATATACACCTCGTCATTTGACTTTAAATTACGTACAATTGTCTCACACATATATAGTGCTTTCGAATTATTTAATAATTTATCCTTAATTTTGTATTGACGAATATATTCACTGTACCGCTCATACTAACATGCCATTTTTAAATCACCATTTGGCCTATCGTCAACGACGCTCAGCTTCCAACCAAAGGGGTCTCTCTGTTCTTTTGCATATCCACAAATTCATGGCTTTACAGGGAGACTCTGCCTACTTGGGCACTAATAGGGAGCCCCTTTTAGCTACAAATCCAGAGGAAAAGGACTCAACCAGAGGTTCTTGCACCAGCGGCTGGATCGACCGACTGAAGAATAGATTTAGAGATTGGGGTTTCTCTGCCTGCGAATTAGCGAAACGCAATGCTCGCAACGGTATATTCTCAGTGAAGATGGGGATGACTCTCGCACTTGTCTCCTTGCTTATGTTCACGAATTTCTCAGATTCCCAGGGGATCAGCTGGGCAATGTTCACGGTGGTTGTTGTCTTTGAATTCACCGTCGGTATGGCTTCTTGATTAAACTATTATTCAGAATGGCATATAGTTATTTCAGGTGGAAAGCAATGGACATCTTTAGGTAGATTTGCAGATTAAGATAAAGAAAATGACTCTCTCTTTCAAAATATTTTGGAAAACTGCAATCGACTTCCATGAGCAGTTTCAAAACAGTAAAATCTTATACAATTCTATGTTGACAGGTGCAACACTGAGAAAGGGTTTCAATCGAGGTTTGGGAACACTTGCACCGGCTGGTTTAGCTCTTGCTGTCGCAGCCTTGGCTTCCCATGGTGGGAAATTAAAGGATTCCATCTTCATAATCAGCATATTTATCACTGGTCGGTTATCTGATCGATTGGCTAATTAGAAGGTACTACATGTTTTCTATATTGTAACTCTTTTTCTTTCAACATATTGGTTGCAGGTTCGCTTGCTACATTTGCAAAACTGTATCCAACGCTGCAGTCTTATGAGTATTGTTTCACGGTAGTGCTGTTGACTTATTGTTATATCCTGGACTCTGGCACTAAGACCGGAGAATTTCTTAGCACAGCAGAGACCCGGATTCTCCTTATTGGCATTGGCGCTGCCATAACTTTGGGTGTAAACGCGTGCATATACCCCATCTGGGCAGGAGAGGACCTCCATAAATTGATTGTCAAAAATTTCATGAATTTGGCGGACTCCATCGAAGGTATATACTCTCATAATTTATTATAGGTTTGGTGAATCTGATGGAAAAGAACTAAGTCAATTAATTGGGTTATCGTTTAATGATCTGATTTTAAAATAATCCAAAATCTGCGTTCTGATATAAAAATGTCCTAATTATTTTATCCCGGAACATTGTTGATGTTGCAATACAGAGTGTGTGAACGATTATTTGTCTGTACAAGAACTCAAACGATTCTCTTCAGAAGTCATGACTTGGCAAGCAGCTCAAGATCCATTTTTCCAGGGTTATAGTTCGGCTCTTCTCTCAGCTACTTCGGAAGAAACATTGGTATGTTTTTCAATTTGTTAAAACCATATAAGTTGCTGAACTAAATTAAAAATATTTGAAACAGAACTTTATTTTATCAAATATAGTGTAACATATTATATTTCAGAACAACTGTAGACAACATATTTTTTTTATATAAGCAAGTTTAATCCTAAGATCCTAAGAATTGGGTGTGCAGGAAGGATTTGCACGGTGGGAGCCTCCTCACGGGTGTTACAAAATGATGAAGTATCCTTGGATGGAATTCCTTAAAGTTGGCGGTGCCCTGAGGCACTCTGCGTCGGTGGCCTTAACATTGCATGGATGCACACTGTCAGAGATACAGGTACCGCTTATAATTACGCATTCAATAACATTGGTATGTTATTAAATAATATCAGGAATGCAACCAGAATAGGTTAGAGTTTCGAACCGCAAAAAAAGTTGCGCTGGTGCAATGATGTTATTTCCTTTGCGTGTGAAAGAAGTGATACTGTCTATATAAAAATATCACACGTTACATGATGTGCTGGCTTGATATATAATATAATCTATTAGTCATAAAGAATTGAGATATTTGACTTATTGAGATATTTGCTCCATAATTAGAAGTTGGAGCATCTGAAAACTGCTCCATAATTAGAGGTTGGAGCATATGCAAACTTTATTTGTGATGTAGGACAGTTATCCATATATGTTAAATACGTATTCATCACGAAATAAAACACTTCTATTCTTGCTGTAATGATATAGTTTAGAATAGTAAAAGACTTCTATTCTTGTTGTAAGGGAGTTGTTTTTAGTGCGATTTTTTGGACTTTCTGGTGTTCGAATTGGGTGGAAAAACTTGATGTGAAATCTTGATTTGCGTTATTTAAACTAGTTTTTTGACTGTATATATGGATTCAGCACCCTCTAAAACCTCTAGGACACTTAGATTGCACAAGATTACCCATCAAACTTGTGATTTCAATAAATTCCTGGGGGGTTTTAGAGAAATTTGACAGGAAAACCCACCGTAAAAGCTTCCAAAAAGTCGCACTAAAGACAACTCCATAATATAGTTTAGAATAATAGGGGGAGAGATATCGTAATAATAGTAAAAATTGAAGCATTTTGACAACTTTATTGTGATTATTTTATTATTATTATTATTATTTATTTATTTAAGATTTGAGAAAAAATAGCCAGACTTTTTATTTCATTTATAATTTGTTTCTATATATTATGTTTATTATATAAGTGGTGTAGTATTTGTTGTTTCATTTTTTTTTTCTTTTATTTTATATTTTAATGATATAAAAAGTTTTTCAATATCTGTTCATTATATAAGTGGTGTAATATTTGTTGTTTTAGTTTCTTTTATCTTATTTTATATTTTGAGTTCAATTGTAAGTAAACATTGCATAACCATGTTTTTTAGAGACTTGTGAGAGTATACTCTAAGTTAAAAAATGATATTATGTTGGAAATATTTCCCAAAAGTCTATATGTATTTCTTAAATATTTGTATGGTCTCCCCAATATCTTAAGGAGGAAAGTGATGTTCCTTAACCTACGACTATTGATGATGGTTGTGTTTCCACACTTGGAGATGGATAGAAAGAAAGGATAACCAAACAACTCGAAATAGATTGACCAAATAGGTACTTCCATCGAGGGAAAGAAGACATCCGCCATTACATATAAGTGGAAGGATCCAATCAACCATTGTGAACACTGTATTATCAATGATCACACCAAAGAAGTGTTGGAAACCACATCCATATTTGAATCTAAAGAACTACATAGAGGTCAATAAGTACATTTTAGCCACAAATTCAAAAGACTAGGTGGAGAGCAACTCAAGTGTATATGAAAAGGTTGATTTCATGAAGGAGATGAACTTATGTTAAAATTGGAAACTAGGGAAAAACTTCATGTGGGTCATCTTATTCATGGCTGATAATATTTTTATTAGATTCCTCTCATCGAGAGGTGTAGGATTGATATAAAGATCATCCGATTCTGATAAGTATTCATGGAGATATGAATTTATTTTGATTATGGAATTATTATCAAGCCAACCCATAGCTCATGTAGGCTAAGAAGCCCAACAATCGAATCTATTCAAACACCAACATTGTGTATAAATATAAGAGGACTTTTCCTCCTTTTGACTCACTCATCTCATCACATCTCTCTCTCTCTACTGCGCAGAAAAGGGTCTCTCCCTCACACATGTGAAGCCGGAAGCTGCTGAAACTGAAGCTGCAACTGCAGAAGTAAAGATTGACCTATGTGGACTAGAAGATCTCCTCATCTAAACTGCGTTGTAGGTTCATCTGAACCTCCTCTGAAAGCCACAACTTTTGGTGGTGGAATCAAGTCAATCCGACGGACGGTTTGCAAGATATCGACTGCCTTAGTTTGAAGTCGGAAGCTGCTGAAACTGAAGCTGCAACTACATAAGTAAAGTTTGACCTACGTGGACTAGAAGATCTCCTCATCTGAACTGCGCTGTAGGTTCATGTGAACCTCCTCTGGAAGCCGCAACTTTTGGTGGTGGAATCAAGTCGATTCGACGGTCGGTTTGTGAGATATCATCTGCCCTAGTTTGATGATGAAGTCGCTAATGCTGATACTGCTGATCTAGGGTTTGCTACTACTGATATGAATCAGATTTATTGTATTATTTATCTCTGCTGAATTATTGAAGATAAAAGAAGATTTGATCAAAGGGTTTCCCCACACATTGTGGGGTTTGTCCCTGGCTAGCCGCCACATCTTGTGTCTCTTGCCTTGGCTTGTTTTTTGTCGATCGTTTAATGTTCTATCTGCACTTTAATTTATGTACATATGATTGCTAATCTATGGAATATAATAAAGAAAAGAAGTAAACTGTTATAAGCATAGAATACACAATAATTTAACAACTTAAGTAGCCTCCCTCCCAAGGAAAAAAATATATGAATAAACTCTTCCATATTAATATTCAAGTCAAGAATCCCCAGTTGGGATGTTGGATAAAGAGCTAACGATATGGGGGGAGAGGCCCACCACCCCACTGCCTCTCCTTGTATTTAAAAGGGTGGTGGCAAGGCCATCCCACCCCATCAAACCACACATGCCAACTAACCTTTGATATACAACATTACGATGATAGAATCATGTTGGCGGAAAAATAGTGGAAGGGTTGAGACCCTGGGTTCAGCACAGGGGCCAACAAAAGCTTTGTTTTAGTCTAGCACAACGCTAGAATTTTCACCTTATTTAGGACGAATAAGGCGTCTCACTCGAGGTGTGCCATGACCTTATTTAGTTAAGGGTTGGAATCCGGTATCAAAAAGAATCACATGGAAGATATCAATGATAGTAAACCCAGAACTATACCATTTAGGAATCCAATCGCAACATATCAAGCACCTAAAGAGAAAGAATAACATACAAGTGCAAACATATTAAAGTTTTAAAAAGCCAAATAAACCCACACACACAATACTTGTGTATCCCTGTAATCTCTTCTTCTATTAACTCTTGCAACAGTACAACATTACATCAGGCTCAAAAGCCTCATAGGCAGAACAAGAAACTAAAATGATAGAGCAATACACAACCAAGATAACAAAAACTAGTGCGTGCTCGAACGACTCTGCAACAACACTTCAATATCCTTTTTTTCTCTCCTTTGTATTTCCCCTCGACCTTCTTTATATCCCTGCGCTTTCTTGGAATGCCACTTCTCCCTCGACTGCTCCACCTTTTTCCTCTTGTGGCTACTTCTACTGCTCGGCTGTCAGCATTCCTTTCCACGTCACTGTGGCTGCCTAAGTCCTGACTTCTCTGGCCATTCTTCCGCAAATGCTGATCTTTGACGGATCCCTTCGTCTTATCCAATTGTATCCTCCACAACTTCCCAACGATTATCTTTTGCAAAATATGGTCAACCTTCCAACGTGTCACATTGGTTCCCGAAACGAAGGACCCAATAGGTCTCGACCATAGTCCATTGACTTGTCCCCAAGTGAATCCTTTGTCAGTGCTATTGGTGCTACTAATGTTACTGGTGCTCCTCCCTACGTTACTTTCCCTTGGCTGGTTGCTTCTCCTTGGTTGGTTCCTTCAAACGAAGGACCCAACTCAGGGATGGATTCGATGCATGCATTTCTGAATTGTGTTTATGCGTTGAGAGTTGTCTGCCATGTTCTTGTGAGGGTGTCCTCTTGAGAAAGGAACTACATCATGAGTTCAACAGTAGGATGGGTTAGATGTGTCATTAGTAGAGTATTCCACCACGTGTCAAATTCCTTGCTGATTTGTTGCAGTGTTTCCAAATGAGCCTATGTTGGTGGTGAAGATCTCGAAGTATCTGCTTGGCCTTGGCTGATTCATCTTTGATGTGATGGATTTGGGTTTCGAGGTCGTCCACTTGTGCCAGAAGTTCCTTTTGCTAGATCTTGTCTCAGATACCCATGGCTTGATTAAATAAATGATTAGCGAGGTGGTGCAGAGGGTAAACAAGTTGATTCTTCCTTGTGAGACAACCAAACCAGTGATGAACTTGTTCCAAAAGGCCTTGAGCTCCTTCCGCAACGTTGATGATCAAGGCTTTTAGGCCAATCACTTCTGCTAATTTCTACTCAATTTAACCTGCATAACGAGTGGCAGGATCTGGTAATTCCCTTTGAGTGGCAACAAGACTTCTCTTAAGCTCTTGATTTGTCAAGGCAAGGTTAGCGCAGGGTGATTTGATGTGATCACAATATTCAACAAGGGTACAGGTGGAGAAATCTTCCGGGGCGTCTATCACGATATCTGCGACCAAGGGCCATAATACTTAGGATTTTTCAAGAACCTGGTCAAGTTAACCCTGAAGATTCTACTTCTTATGGAGGAGATGGTCGCATTTTGCTACAAGGGAGAGGATTTGCTACTGCTGTTGTTTGTGTTCGGTAGCCAATACGATATGCAACTCCTCTGTTTGACGTGAAACCGGGTAAATGAAAGTAAATAATTTGGCTCAGGACCAACCTTGGAGATCATCGGGACCCATTGTCGAAGGATCAAGAAACCGAATATGTAATGGCTATCCACTGGAAATTGATTTCTCATATTACCCCTAGGGAGATGTCGCTCTCTGTGAGGGTTCAATTGTCTCTGGATCAATGTGAACCGTGGGGGAGCACGGTGGTGATGACGGGATGGGATTAACTAGTAAGGGTACTATGTAGAATGTGGTTGGGTTGTGAAGGGGAGGGGAAGTAAACTGCCCAGTGACTGTGAGTGGACCTGATCTGATCAATAAAGACAACATAGACATTTGAACGCTCTTTGTGGTAGCAATTTGGGTTGTAAGCGCCCCATTTGTATTTTCAACATTTGATTGGATAATGAAGTTGACCCCCATTTCCATTTCTATACTAAGAATAGTTCCAGATGGCAGGATGTCAAAGATGGTGGCAGAAGTGGAGAATGTGTGAGGTAATGGATTCCGCAACTGTGGTGATGTTGTGGAAGTGGAAGGTAGATTTTACTCGATGATGGGTGTAGGGGTGTGCGAATGGGGTTCCTCATCTATGAGATCAACAACTAGGGTGGAGGTGGTATTAGTATTCTTCTTGGGCCAGAACGGTGGCTTGGGGGTAATAGGGCGAGGATTCAGAATTGCAGGTTTGGACTAAGAGTGGAGCACAATTACAGGAATCGAAGCAATAAGAGTGCTATAAGTCAAAGCAAGAGGCAGTCTTGGACTGTGAAATTCTGAAAAGGTGGGGAATGGACTTACTGAGGCACTGAGATTCACCATAGTTTCTTGTTTCTTGTAAGGATTGCATCTGTGTCTCCAGCTTCTTGATGAATGGGTTCAATGTCTCCTCGACCATCTGCTTCCTTGATGCCGCAGGGGTTTCTCTCGGTAGTGGTTGGGGCACCATTCCTCCAAACAAGTATATATGCCTCCCCTCCCGAACTTCTCCCACAATCCCCACCTAGGAAGAGACTTCGATATGTAAAGATTCTTCATTTAACATAAACTTTTAGGCCCGCATCTAAAATGTGTAGGGATGGACACACTTCAGCCACATTTAAGTGCTGCCATAGTTGATGCCGAACCAAATACCCTATGAGTAGTCATCAAGTAGTGACTTTGGGATTCTTTATGTGGCCTTGGTGACTTCCAACATCTTCTTATATCATCCGAAAAGGAGGCATCATTGATTTATTTGCTACTGGGGTCCCCATAGGTCTGCCGTGGTACATACCTGAGAGCAAGTGGTTGGTCTTCAGTAATGAGTGCCATCTCTTGGCCCTCTGGTGGGAACCATTTCCACATGGCCAATGTGACAACAAGATATCCATAAATGAAGTGAGTAGCCCTTTTATACACATCTTCACAAGCACAAAAGATTCTTGTAGTAGAAAGCTACACAAATTCAATTGTGTGCCCTGCACATAAGCTTTCGTGACTAAGATGGTGTCTAATGTGCATTCACCTTGCAAAAACTGTTACATGAGCTTCCCAATAATTCTACAACAGGAAAACTTGATGTTAGACTTATTCATTGGCTCTATAAGAGCACCCTTGCCTCCTTGCTGGGTACCATACCTGTTATAATAATTATCATCAGTTGTTTTCTTTCCTCTCTTAGACACAGTTTGGAAGGCAGTTGATATGGAAACAAATATCCTTGTGAGCTTATGAATGTCAACATCGTGGATGGGGTATTCCTTATATAGCCATAATGATCCTCCATGCATCCTGCTGATGAGGAATTTTATGCACTGCATTGCTGCTCCTTGAGTGCCAAATATTGGAAGACTTCTTAAATTTAGTAGTGTCTACCTCTGTATTCCCCTCAAGTGCTCTGTAACTTTTATTGAATGGATTTATTCGGATTTGATTATAGGTTTTGTGTAGACCTCCTGCTTGAGTGCTGGAAACTGGAATGAATCCGAGAGGCCATAAAGACCCTCTTTCTTCATAATTCTTGAATCTGGTTCAACTTCTGGGAAAAAAATTACAATCTTCATCATTGCTGCAGAGCAAGGTTGATACACAAAGAACACGGGGGGCTTGAACTTGGGATGGGAATAGGGAAAGTGAGATACAGACTCTAGACTTGGAAATTCAACCACCTCGGCTTTTGGTTATGAGAAACTTATCATTTCCATGCAAATTAAATAGAAAAACCCGAATCGACGTTTTTTATTAGACCACTTAACTAATTAATATGGTAACTTTCCCCACTTGGTCTCAATTGTGGTAGCAATAAAGACGACTAAGCCAACCCTGACTTAGATGACGCAAAATTGTAATAGGAGGGTGGAGTTGATGGGTAATTATGGTGCTATTATGGAAAACTTCTAGAAGTTGATGATGGATCATGCCAGGGGTATTACGGGAAAGATTTAGCCCAAATTTGAATTGACACAGGGAATTATTACTTAATTATTACAGATACAACTACTGACACATGTGACTCCTTGACCACAAGAAGCTACGGTGGGGTGAGAATACTTCTGCAACTAAAAGATCTAACGAAAGTTTATTGTTGAACGAATTTGACTAGAACAATTGACTAACTAGATTAACTGACACAACTGATATACTACAAAGAATTGACTGACTCTACCTAAATCTACCTACGATCCCCATTTCATATAATCAATAAATTTGGTGCAGAATTGTTCAAGCCATGGAAAGGTTTAAGGTGTGCACCATTCACCGATCCCAACAGTAAGACACCATCCACTTTCAATCTTGACAACTCCCGATTCCTTCAATTCAACAACAATGAAGGGTCCCAACCAATGAATTTGCAGCTTTCCAGGTGTTATCTCTAGCCCTAATATGCTTCTCCAAAGATTGCAATAGTGTAGTGTTCATCAAAGAAAAATGGAATAATCACTCTCAAGGAAATTCATAAGGAATAACCTCTTTCGGTAGATAATCCTTATCGCAACATGTAGTGAAAATAGAGGGTTCAAAATTTTGGAAAGAAACTTTGTATCGTTTTGTGAAGGAAATGTTCTAGTTCTTTCAACATGTATGTTTCACAAAATATTAATGCAATATCTATGGTGATTCATTCATGTTGGGATTTCATTATGTCTCTTCTACTTAGTATTTTCATAAATGTTTCATGTTAAGAAGCTACTAGATGTGTTTCCTCTTAAATACAGATTCATTTAAATCAAAATATTGATGAAGAATGCTTGTATTGATTGTGGAAGTCATATCTTTAAATGCGCTCCATGTGTCTTAGCATCCACCATTATTTCTTGGCTGTCATTTCTCTCTAAATCCATATATGTGTAGAATACTTGATCTCTCAAGCTCTATATGATGGATTTCGTCTTTTATTTCTTCTGCTATCGCATCTACATCTAAGAAAATGAGTTGTAAGTCCTCGAATGATATTGGCTACATTAATGGATAATTTATATCACTGTGCATCTCTTGTGTATAAATAACTTATGAGTTGTGTATTTCCGAAGTTGTTTTGAACCAACTAAACTCAAATTATAAGTGACATCAAAATGGTGCCCCAAATCCTTTAGAGAATAATAAGAATGCACCAAATCTGGATGTCCTAGGCACTGGTCTCCTTGCAATCCAAAGATTGTATCTAGGATGAACAACATCTTTTGGTTCCATTGTTGGGGAACGTATCCGAGAAATTGTCCACTGGGATACGACATTTGTGCACTCTTTGTTGAGGTGAGAAAAGACATATGGGTTGTAGATTCATCACCTTGGCGACTCCACTATCCAAATCTTAAGAATATCATCCTGGATTTTAGGAGATCCCACAACCGTGTTGGAAATACTGGGGGAGTGAATCAATATTTCTTTTCAATCATTATCTTTATCAGTTAAAAATATTTATATTTGGAACACAGAAATAGATAACAGGAATAGATGCTTCTATTAATGTGATCTTTGCAATAAATCAAGTACAAGAAATATATATATATATATATATATATCTATGGTTTCAATGAGTTGCCAAGAAACAACTTGGACTCTTTGTGAGGCTCCAACCTCCAGAGCACCAAATTTGTCTTGTCAAGGCACCAACCTTGAATTTAGGAGCGCCAAATCCCAAGACACCAATCCTTTCAGTTTTGAGGCACCAAACTCAAGGGCTCCAACCCTCTGCTGTAAACTGTCTGGATCTGTTTGGTTGTAATTCTCTGCTCCCAACCCTGCTGGACCTATGACTTACTTCTATCCTCCTGTTCCTTCCACTTCTGCCAGAACTTCGGCTTCCTTTTTTCTTACATTTTACTAGCCACACTAAACTTTCCTTGTTCTCTATTTTATATGCCTGATACGTTCTCTATTTTATATGCCTGATACGCCTGACCTTTGGCTTCCTCCTTGCTCGCTTGAGCTTCGGCTTCCTCAATGCTTGCTTGATCTTTCAGCTTCCTCTGCACTCACTCTTTGGCTTCCTCTGTCTCTTTGAATCCATCAATACTCACAGGGCATGTTAATGTGGAAGAGAGGCCGAATTACAATAATGTTGCATATTAAAGAAAATATCAGAGGCCCCCTTTGTTAGAAAATTATATATTACGGAGCAACGGAACACATAAAATATTGCAGAAATATAAACACAGAAAACGCACAAAACAAGAGAGACACAGATATACGTGGTTCACCCAGTTTGGGCTACGTCCACCCCGAACAGCCAGTCCTTCCTTTCTATTATCCAGCAAAATGAAGAGACATAACCTACAGCAAATCCGTTGTAATATCCTCTGTTTTCTCTCACAGTCTCAGCTCTCTGTTTCTCGCTCACACTGAATACACATCTATCACACAGCCTCAAATACAATACCCTCATACAAAGAGAGGGGTTGCCTTCTAGGGAAAAAAAACCCTAAACAAACATAAGTTCTACCGTCAGATCATCCGCCTAATGAATGGCCCAGATTGACTAGAAATTACTATACTTTTACAAGGCAATTTTACATTTATTTTTGGCTTCGGGGGCGCTGCACCCGAGCCCCCGTTGGGGGACCGCTAGCCCCTGGACCCCCCAGCCGGGGGGGATGGGCCCCCCCGGACCCCCGCGTGGGGGACAAGTCCCCCCCGCACCCCCCCGCGTGGAGGGGTGTACAAAACTTCCTGGGGTATACATCCGGCTGGAACAAAGACCTCTGAACAATCATGCTCCACACACAACACCCTTTTTTTTTAATATTCATACAATATACATTAACAATCCCGCAATCGCAATTGCAACCTAGCCGATGCCCCATTAACATAGTTAGAAATATATAATGGGTGGTCCCACCAGCCACGTCACTATCTCAATCGCAATCGCAAGTTTTTAGAGGTCTTTTATACATCATGCCTATAACATCGCTGATGGCTGATTGCCAATTGCCCCTACTAGATGTGATATGATTATAAGCTGTTTTTAATAATTCCGTCGGGTCCGTATATATATATATATATATATATATATATATATATATATATATATATATCGTAATCGCAGTTTATAGTGTTCCATTCCTTTATATCTTGCAATGCATAACCTCCGATACGGCAGACGCAATATAACGTTTGGGCGTATTACAATGGTGATGAAGTAAGGTTTAACTTTATCGGGTTCATTCTCCATCGTAGATTTTAACCCCCAAAATCTGACGGTCTACAGTGATTCAGGTGGACTACTTGCGTGAGAGTTACCCGCCCAAAATGAGCGGTTTTTCTCTCTCCTCTAGTTGCTACATGTCAACCATTAAATGGAATCGGGCGCTCTCCTCTAAATACCACTTACCATTTTGCATCCGCCCGAAATCCCGCTTATAGCTTTAAATCTGCCTTCCTTCGTTGACTAACACTCGACCTTGTTTGTGCCTGATGACCGTAGATCTTCTACCATCGATGACTGCAATGCCTTCTCCGGATTCCTCTTTCGCTACTGCTTAAATCAATCTCCGTTGTTCATTTCTTGACACCAGTCTGCACGATTTAATCTTGGCCGATCATTTCCTTCGACCTCATCCATTGATCTTTGAGATCCAACAGTTCCTGTGCGTTCAATATTCATTTGTCTCCTCACTTTGACTTTGATTCATTTCTTCAGTGTTTTTTCCTGTGGTTTCAAGTTTTCTTTAGGGTTTCGGCCTTTCACTTTTCTGCTACTCAACTCTCTCTGAGCCTGCCTTCTGTGAATTCATACATCGTTGATTCTCTCTGAGCTTCACTTTGATTCTTCAACTAGATTCAAAGACCCATTATGATTCCTCTTTGCTTCTTTTGATGAATTCTTCCTCTTGGTTCTTCTTGGGCATACATTACATGCGATACTCCCAATATGGCTCCTCTGATGTGGCTCCTCCTCAATCTTCTGCTCTTACACTTGCTTCTCTTCTCTGCTTTGATAGCTCCTTGGCTTCATATTGACATTAATGACAATCTAGATCAACAATCTCCCCCTTTGTCATTGATGGAAATATTCTTCTTCTCTCCCCCTTTGACATCAGTGGCAAAGGAGTGTACAAGGACTCCCCCTGTCAAACTGCTCCCCCTTTCCTACAACATCTTTATGAATCAACTTAAGTGATGCTAAAGAGATAACCCCCATATTTTGATGAAGATGTTCAAATGCTTCTCGAGGAAGAGGTTTTGTGAAAATATCAACTATCTGCTCCTTAGTATTGATATATTCCAAGATGATATTTTGTTCAGCTACTTGTTCACGAAGGAAATGATACTTGATAGGTATATGTTTGGTCTTTGAGTGCATCACTGGATTTTTGCTGAGGCTAATCGCACTTGTGTTATCACAATAGATGGTAATTGGTTGATTTGTACCTATGTTGACATCTTTTAGAGCTTCCTTCATCCATAGTATTTGAGTACAACAATCTGCGGCAGCTATATACTTGGCTTCAGCTATAGATAGCGATATGGATGTCTGTTTTTTGCTGAGCCAAGATACTAAATAGTCTCCCAGGAAGAATTCATTTCCACTAGTAATTTTCCGATCATTGAAACTTCCGACCTAATTAACATCGATGTATGCAGTCAAAGTAAGAGTTCAGCTCTTAGGGTACCAAAGACCGAAATTAGTAGTTCCTTTCAGGTATCTGAGAATTCTTTTTACAACCAACAAATGGGATTGTTTAGGAGCTTATTGAAATCTTCCCACCATTCCTATTGCTTGCATAATGTTGGGTCTCGTAGCAGTTAAGTATAGAAGGGCTCCAATTATTGACCTGTAATGAGTTGCATCTACCGAAGGGGAGTCATCATTTTTGCTCAATTTGCAACTTGTGGTCATAGGTGTGCTCATGGGTGCACAGTCTTCCATTACATATCTTTTAAGCATGTATTTAAGATATTTGGCTTGAGATATAAACATGCCTGCTGTGGTTTGAGATACTTGTAGTCCAAGGAAGTGAGATAACTCTCCTATCGTTGACATCTTGAATTCTTTTGACATATTTTGAGAAAACTCATGGCTCATCTCATCATTATTACTAGCAAAAATCAGATCATCAACATAAACAAGTTTCACTAGTAACTTATCCTCATCTGTCTTTATGTAGAGATTACTTCCTACCACCCCCTTCTTGAAGCCTTGTTGTTGTAGATAGTGATCCAATCTTGCGTACCAAGCTCTAGGAGCTTGTTTCAACCCATATAATGCCTTTTTCAACTTACAAACACAGTCTTTTCCTTCTGTTAGATTAAACCCTTCTGGTTGATCCATGTAGACTTCTTCCTTGAGTTCCCCATTCAGAAATGTTGATTTTACATCCATTTGATAGATTTTGAATCCTTTTGAGCAAGCAAATTCCAAGAACATCTTGATAGCTTCCACACAAGCTACTGGTGCAAATGTTTCTTCAAAGTCAATTCCTTCAATTTGTGAATAGCCTTCACAAACAAGCCTTGCCTTGTTTATGATGATTTGTCCATCTTCATTCATTTTTTTTTTAAAACCCACTTGGTTCCTATTATGTTTTTGTGCTTTGGAAGAGATATCAACTCCCATGTCTCATTCTTCTCAATTTGAGACATTTCTTCTTCCATGGCTTTTACCTAATGAGGATCCTTACTTGCTTGAGTAAATGTTTCTGGTTCTATCATGGATAGAAGAGCAATATCATTTTTCTTTGGTGCATTTGTCATCCTTCTTTCGGTTTTCATCCCTTCAACTATATTGCCAATAATCTGCTCTTCTGGGTGATATTTTTGGAGAAGTTTCATCTTTGAAGGAGTTTGAGATGGTTCTTTTTCCTTGGGTATTTCTTGATTTTTTCCTTCTTCTTCAGGTTCTTCTTCTTCAATGAGAGGATCAACTTCATGTTCTTCAATTTCTTCCTCTGGAAGGTCTTCATCAATCTTCACATCACTTATTTCCACTATTTTCTGTAGTCGGTTATTGTAGCACTTGTAGGCTTTGCTCCGTGTAGAATATCCAAGGAAGATCCCTTCGTCAACCCGAGAATCAAACTTTCTTGGTGAGCCATCATTGATTTTTATGAAGCACTTGCTTCCAAAAATCTTGAAGTATTTTACTGAAGCAAGTCTTCCTTTCCATAATTCATAAGGAGTCTTTTCATTATTTGGTCTTAATTGAGTTCGATTCAAGGTATAGAAAGCTGTCCCGACTGCTTCTCTCCATAATTTTGGCTGCAAGTCAACTACTATTAACATTGTTCTTGCCATTTCTTGAACTGTTTGGTTTCTTCTTTCAACTACCCCATTTTGCTTGGGTTTTCTGGAAGCAGAGGGTTCTCTTTTAATTCCATGTATTTTACAGAATTCTTTAAATTATTTTGATGTGAATTCTCCCCCTCTATCTGTTCTGAGGCACTTAATCTTTGAGTCCTTTTCATTTTCTACAAGAGCTTTAAGATTCTTAAAACACTCAAATGCTTCGGATTTATATTTTATAAAATATATCCACATCATTCTAGTATAGTCATCAACAAATAAAGAAAAGTACCTTTCTCCTTGGAGTGCCGGAGTTCTAGTTGGTCCACATAAATCAACATGGATGATCTCCAAAGGCTTTGATGTAGAAAACTCCTTGGTCTTGTGGCTGGTTTTGGTTTGCTTTCCATGTTGACATGGACCACATATTCCTTGATTTGGTTTGAATAACTTTGGAATGTCTTGTACTGCTTTAATCTTGCTGATATTGATCAAGTTATCGAAGCTTGTATGTCCAAGTCGCTTGTGCCACAACCAACTTTCATCTGTTTGACTTAAGTAGCATTTGTCTTCTTGAATCTTGTTCAAAATGTAGATGTTGTCTGGTGTTCTAACCCCTTTTGCCACAAGTTCCCCTGAGGAAGAGTTCCTTATTTCACAACCTTTGGTGCTAAAGACAACATTATGTCCTTGATCACAGATTTGGCTAACACTCAGGAGGTTGTGTTTGAGCTCGTTAACTAGCAAAGAATTTTGAGCTTTTCCTTTTCCGTTAATAAGAGTAATAGATCCTTTTCCAACAATTTTGGCAGATCCACTTCCAAAGGATACATTTCCTTCCGTTTTGTTCAATGAGACAAACTTCCTTTCGTCCCTTGTCATGTGTCTGGAGCATCCACTATCCACAAACCAATGATTTTCACTATTTTGAGCACATAGAGCTAGGCCACATTTATCCGTGTTAGGATTCTCACTTCTTGCTTTTCCTCTTTTGAGTGGGCAATTTTGTTCATTGTGTCCATTATTATTACATAATGAGCAAATCAGATCAAATTTGGCCAAGGGATCAAAATAATTGTAGGTCTTGATTTGTCCTTGCTCTTTGGGGCCATATGGTTTGTTTATTTAATCCTTCAGTTTTGGTATGTCATTCTTACGAGCCATGCAATGTCTAGCTTGATGAACAAATTTTTTACAATGGAAACAATGCCCAAAAAAGATAGTTTTGTACCTGTTGTAATAGCCATGATTTGAATCAACATTCTTCCTTGGAGTTACTCCCGCTTCATTCTTTGGATTTGAGATGGGCCTTTGATGAAATAATGTTTTGTATCTATTGTAACATCCATGATTCGAATCAACATTCTTCCTTAGAGTTACTCTCTCTTCATCCTTTGGATCTGGGAGGAGCCTTTGATGAAATAACCTTTCTACTTTTGGGTTGCTGGAAAGTACGTCGGCATAGCTTTTTGCATTATTCTTAGTACTTGATGATTCTCCTTTAAAACATATTCCAGATTTATCATGTTGAGGTTTTTGATTATTTAGGATAGTGTCAAGTATTTGAGAGCTTTTCCAACCCTTTTTAACTTGCTCCAATTCCTTCCTCAGAGATACTATTTCGGCTTCACGTTCTTCGCAAGCTTCTTATTTTTCTTTGAGCTTTTTTTTCAAGAGATCTTTCCTTATTTTTGTTTCCTCATTTTCTACCTTGAGAGAAATGATTTTATACCGTAATTTCTCATTTTCTTCAATGGCACTTATTAACAATTCATCTACATTTCCATCTAGCCCTGAGTCATCATCATTTGTGAATGCCATGAATAATACTTCTTGGCTTCCAGCATGGTCATTTTCTTCATCTGATTCTTCATTACCTCCTTTGCGGTGAGGGAATTGGTTAGTTGATTTCTTTTTGATGACTACAAATTCATCTTGCTTAGAGAGGAAATTCTTCTTATTAAACCCTTTCTTTTTATATACCATCCTTTTAGAATTTTCTTCATCATCACTATCATGCTTATGAGGACATTTTGTAGCATAATGACTTATTTTTCCACATTTGAAACAAATAAGAGGGTATTTACCTTTTAGCTTAGATCCTTTCTTCAGCCTTCATACAAATTGTGCCAATTCGGATTCAACATGGGAGTCATCACTACTGACATTCCATTATTTCCCATTTTTTGATTTTGAGGCCTTGAATGCTGCATCTTTGGAACTTGGGCACCCTTTTCTCATCTCATAGGCAATGAGGATTCCATGGAGTTCATCCATCTTGAGAGTATCTAGATCCTTCATTTCTTCTATGGCACTTACTTTGGAGTCAAATCTGTGTTGGAGAGATCTTAAGACCTTTTGAATAATGGTGCTTTCTTCAATGTTTTCTTCCAATCCTTTAAGAGAGTTGACCACTTCAGCAACTCGGAGAAAGTATGATGCAATATATTCTTCATCATCCATTTTCAGACTTTCAAATTTCCTTCTATGAGTTTGAAGCTTTGCCTTCTTGACTTTGGAGTCCCCATTGTATAAGCCAATTAGCTTATCCCATACTTCTTTGGCAGAGTTACAATTCATGACTTTTGTAAATTCAGAATTAGTGATTCCACTAGTGATGGAGTTTAAAGCTTTTGCATTTGAAACATAGACTTTCCTCTCGTCATGATATGTTGGAAGAGTGGAAGGAGCTATGTACTCATTTAAGACCGAATGCCAAACTTCAGGTCCAAGGGACATTAGGTAGTAGGACATTCTCTTTTTCCAGAAATCAAAATATGTGCCATCGAACATAGGAGTTCTTCGTGACACTTCTTGATTTCTCATCATGAATAAGAATCCTTCTTCAAGCTGTTAGGCTGATATGAAGAAGCCCACTCTGATACCAATTGTTGGAAATATTGAGGGGGGGGTGAATCAATATTTCTTTTCAATCATTATTTTTATCAGTTAAAAATATTTATATTTGGAACACAGAAATAGATAACAGGAATAGATGCTTTTCTTAATGTGATCTTTGCAATAAATCAAGTACAATAATATATATATATATATATATATATATATATATATATATATATATATATATATATATATATATATATATATATAGATATAGATATATATGGTTTCAATCAGTTGCTAAGCACCAACTTGGACTCTTTGTGAGGCTCCAACCTCCAGAGCACCAACTCTGTCTTGTCAAGGACCAACCTTGAATTTATGAGCACCAACTCCCAGGACACCAATCCTTTCAGTTCTGAGGCACCAACCTCAAGGGCTCCAACCCTCTACTGTAAACTGTCTGGATCTGTTTGGTTGTAATTCTCTGCTCCCAACCCTGTTGGACCTATGACTTAATTTTGTCCTCCTGTTCCTTCCACTTCTGCCAGAACTTCGACTTCCTTTTTTCTTACATTTCACCATCCGCACTAAGCTTTCCTTGTTCTCTACTTTATATTCCTGATACGCCTGACCTTTGGCTTCCTCCTTCGCTTGAGCTTTGGCTTCCTCAACGCTCGCTTGATATTTCAGCTTCCTCTGCACTTACTCTTCGACTTCCTCTATCTCTTCGAATCCATCAATACTCACAGGACACGTTAATGTGGAAGAGAGGCCAAATTACAATAATTTTGCATATTAAAGAAAATATCAGAGGCCCCCCTTTTTAAATATTCATACAATATACATTAATAATCCCGCAATCACAATCGCAACCTAGCCGATACCCCATTAACGTAGTTAGATATATATAATGGGTGGTCCCACCAGCCACGTCACTATCTCAATCGCAATCGCAAGTTTCTGGAGGTATTTTATACATCGTTCCTATAACATCGCCGATGGTCGATTGCCGATTGCCCCTACTGGATGCGATATGATTATAAGTTGTTTTTAATAATTTCGTTGGGTCTATATATATATTGCAATCACAGTTTATAGTGTGCCATTCCTTTATATCTTGCGATGCATAACCTCCGATACGGCAGACGTGATATAGCATTTGGGCGTATTACAATGGTGATGACGTAACCCACTCGGACACAGTTTCCGAGGTTTAACTTTATCGGGTTCATTCTCCACCGTAGATTTCAACCCCCAAAATCTGACGGTCTACAACGATTTCGGGTGGATTACTTGCATGAGAGTTACCCGCCCGAAATGAGCGGTTTTTCTCTCTCCTCTAGTTGCTACGTGTCAACCATTGAATGGAATCGTGCGCTCTCCTCTAAATACCACTTACCATTTTACATTCAGTTGAAATCCCACTTATAGCTTTAAATCCGCCTTTCTTTGTTGACTAACGCCTGAGCTTATTTGTGCTCGATGACCGTAGATATTCTACCATCGACAGCTGCGACGCCTTCTCCGGATTCCTCTTCCACTACTGCTTAAATCAATCTCCTTCGTTCATTTCTTGACACCAGTCTACGCGATTTAATCTTGGCTGATCATTTCCTTCAACCTTGTCCATTGATCTCCGAGATCCAACGGTTCTTGTGCATTCAATCTTCATCTGTCTCCTCACTTTGACTTTTATTCATTTCTTCAGTGTTTTTTCCTGTGGTTTCTGGTTTTCTTCAGGGTTTTGGCCTTTCACTTTTCCGTTGTTCAACTCTCTCTGAGCCTGCCTTCTGTGAATTCTTACATCATTGATTCTCTCTGAGCTTCACTATGATTCTTCAACTAGATTCAAAGACCCATTATGATTCCTCTTTGCTTCTTTTGATGAATTCTTACTCTCGGTTCTTCTTGGGCATACATTACACGCGATACTCCCGATATGGCTCCTTCGATGTGGCTTCTCAATCTTCTACTCTTACACTTGCTTCTCTTCTCTGCTTTGATAGCTCTGCTCTGATAGCTTCTTGGCTTCATATTGACATTAATGACAATCTAGGGAAAAAGCCCCTGCCACTAATGCTATTGTCTCCTCGTTTCTTGAAGCTTCCTCGTCCAACTCTCAACACACCATCATTCATCGCTCAGATTTTACTCCTAGAGTCCTAATATATCCTTCCAAAAGCAGTCTAATACAAAGTACTGTTCCCCCAGAAGTCAAAGAAGAGTAAGTTTCAATTAATACTCCTTCCTTCTCATTCCCTCCTCCCCCTAAGGTTGAAAAGGGTAAAAGTATCTTCAATGCCGTCCGACTCACAATATAAACAATTCCACAAGTCTTAGTCTATTTACTCTTTCATCTTTTGTCATAGAACAGAGACCCCAGGTAAATATAACACTGCCTCCATTACTCCAAATAGTTGTCCTAGGCTTCCTATCGAACAAATATGCTCCATTAGACCTGCCCCAACCTCTAAGTGCCATGCCACAAGAATACCTCAAACTCTTGCCGAGATTCAACAGAGAAGATGATATCTCAGCACAAAGACATATAGAGATCTTTTGTGCATTTGCAGAGAATTTCAATTTTGATCACTTAGATGTGGTATTGAAGCTCTTTCTTCCAGTTTATGCTTCCATCCAATTGAGCCCCATCACATGACTATTTAAATCTTCAAGAAGAAATTCCAATGGTAGTTTTCAGATCTCATGTTGAAGAGAAAGATCCCTCCTCTGCACCCTTCTATGTTACTCTTGTAATAGATGACCTCTTGCTTCACAATTGTATGCTGGACTCACGTGCCTCTCATAATATTATGCCATTAATAGTGATCGATCAACTCAGCCTGCAGATAACTAGACCTTACAAAGGCCTTTACTCTTTCGACTCTAAGAGAGTAAAATGATTGGGAATGATAAAGGACCTATTGGTGAACTTGGCCCAGGTCCCAGTAAAGAGCATAGTTATGGACATCATGGTAGAAGATATCCCTGCAAGTTTTGGCATGCTCCTGTACAGATCTTGGGGGTCGAATATTGGAGGTTCCATCAAGTTGGATTTGACTTATAACACCATCCCTACCTTTGGAGGGGAAGAAAGAAGATTGTATAGAGAGTCAAGGTTCATTAAAACAACTACCAAAGCTGAGGGCTCGAATAATGCTCCTATGTATGGGAGAGAGAGTGATCTCTCTTGTCTAATGTTAGAAGAAGATGAATCTATCTTAGACAAAACTTAGGTACATTCAGTAGTCCAATTAAATGCTCAACTCAAAGACAGTTGCAAAGTATGGAAGCTATACTTCGATGGGGCTAATTCCAGGAAAGGTAATGGAGTAGGGGTGTTGTTAGTATCTCCATAGGGTAGCTTGGTCCCCCTTTCATTTAAACTAGAATTTGAAGCAAAAAATAATGTGGTAGAATATGAGGCCTTACTACTTGGCTTGCAAGCAGCAAGGAATATGAATATTGAATGTCTGACTGTAGATAGAGACTCTGAGCTAGTGGTAAAGAAAATGAAAAATCAATGTCACACTAAACACCCCAGGCTAAGGCCTTATAGAAATGAGGTGTGGGACTTGATGGACAAATTATTCCTAGCATTCAACGTCCAATTCCTACCTAGGGAAGGGAATAGAATGGTTGACTCACTTGTTGTAGCTGCCATCAATTTTAAGCCACCCAAAAATCCACTTCTTAGGTTTGACGTCGAGGTTAGGTACAGACCCTTTGTCCTTGATAATGTGATACATTGGAAGGTGTTCGAGGATGATGGAAAAATCAAACATTTTATAGAAGTCATTGGATAATTTTAAACTTCAGCTATTGATCAGGAAGATGAAAAAGTAACAAAAGAGCAGTCAACTCCATGGGAAGAAACTATTGCAGGCTAAGTAACCGGATTCGTCCAAATGGCCTGGCGAACCAGAATCTGGCGTGTCAGATACGATTCGGCCAAAAAACGTGTCCCAAAATAGGATTCGTTGAATATTATCAGGATTATTCGAATCCCAAACGTGTCCCGAATTTTTCCAGCATGTCCCGATTTGTCTGCGTGTCTCGATTTCCAGGATTCGTTTCGCCGAAAAAGGACTCCCGCAGGTTAAAAAAGGCTGCATTTCCTCATTTCAGTCACGCTGTTTATGGTGTGAATTTTATGTGTTGATGCTTTTAAACCTCTAGATTTAAAGTTACGTAAACTGATTTTACATTCTCAGGTTTCATCCATTATGCTGTGTTAAAGAAAGAATTTAGAGTTTAATTCTGCTACTGTGCTTTAGCATAGGAAATCAAATCTACATCCGTTACTCAAGGAAGGTTAACAGATGGCTGGGTCACATGGTCTGAAGATTGAACCTCGTGACTTTCCATATTGACACACTTAGTTGCATGAAAACTTGATGTCTAACACTGAACAGTGTATGATAAAAAATATTATGACAGAAAGTGCCTGTGCACATCATTTGGAAAAAAATTCATGCATTCTGTGGGTTTTGAATGATAACTAATAATGTTACCAAGTTAATGGACATGGCTAGTGTCATGTCAAACAGTAATTCTTCATAGGGAAGAACAAACAATCCAAAGACTTTTATAACATCTTTGCATTCACAATTCTTTAGTGAATCCATGTCTGGATGGGAGTCACGCTTAATTGACAATTCTTATTTTAGATCCTCATCCAGCTGATCTAGTTACTAGCCTGACTTGCTTAAACTTTATACAGTCTAATGTGATCCAATGGCCATTCAGTGAAATATTGCAGATGACTGGAAGCAATCTAGTGTTCCAAGTGATATATGCCCCTTTAAACAACTTTACATGAGGGGTATTTATCAACTTATTCTGTAACTACCTATGTATGTCTGGAATGCCAATATCTTCTGACAGGGACTCCCAAACTGGTCATATTGGCATTTTGATTTGATGACTTAATGAGAAAACTACAGTTGTCAGTGTGTTTATCTTACTATCTTGTAGTTGTAAGTTGTCTTTCATTTATGAATTATGAATCATGATTTATGTGACCACTGACATGTATTTGAATTTTGTATGTACTATGCATGCTATAGATCTATGTTTGAAATCAATAAATTTGTATCATTAATTAAAATTTGTGTAAGAAATATCTAATTTTTAATATATATATATATATATATATATATATTTAATAAAATAATATATAATGAATCCTACGTGACTTGTTCCGGGGGGTCAACGTGTCCGAATCCGATACTACGAATCCTGAATCCCCATGTTAGATGACTTAGCTTGTACCTTAAAAGGTGTGAAGCCTCCAGAGTGGCTGCTAGATGTGGATGCGCCGCCGGTGGGCAACCGTTGAAGGATTTGGGAAAAGTTATCCATCATCGTGTTCCTTTGTTTCTCGAGCACCTCCTCGAGAAATATTTTGATAGGATCTCCTGCTCCCTTGCCTTTCTTTTCTTCCCCCATGGGTGGCCGTCGGGGTTTGCGAGGCTGATATTGCAAAGGTTCAACCAGATCGAGCCCTAACTCCTTATATCCAGACCTCGTTGGGGACATGCAAAGAAAAGTAGAGAAATAACAGATCGCTTTGATACCACTGATCCAGATTTAAACAAGAACGCAACAAATTACAGATATAACTATAAATACAGAGATGCAACATAAGTAACACTTCATTTCATTAATATAAGATACTGAAATATGCTTACAAACAGAATGGAAATAAGACTAGGTCGGGTGATGATAGCTTATCTCTGAGAAGAGATGTGGCCGCTACATCCCTCTGAAATGAGTTACAATGAGGCTCAAGGGCCTTTTTATTTGAACAATAAGAGAAAACCATAAACAACCAAAACCCTAACACGAGGAGATGTAACACCAAGAGTTTATGGGCCCCATTGGGGTTAGTTGGGTAGCCAACTTCCGAGGGTCGTAACTTGGTCATATTATCTCTGTTTGACATGTATGATACCTCATTGGAAAGATCTCTCCGAGGACTATAGATGCTAGCATGATTTGCCCAAAAACTGCTGACCTGCTGACTATTTTTCCAAAAAAAAAAAAAAAAAAAAAAAAAAAAAAAAAAAAAAAAAAAAAAAAAAAAAGAACTTCGTTTAGGACCTCAAAGAGGCTCCGGAAGTTCAGGACCCAAAAAACTGCTAAGAGTAGTAAATTGTGCTACAATTAAGGAAACTGACAAAAAAAAAACTGAAAGAACAATGGTGAGGGTCCAAGTGGAATAGGCGGGTAGCCACCAATATCCACCTGGATCAGTTGCAGCATAAAAAACCTGAGGTAAAAAGTGATTCTTCAATTTCATGTTCTTATTATGATGATGATTTCATTGCTTTTAAGAAACATACTACAAACATTGGATCAAAATTGTTTAAGAAAATGGGGTATCAACGAAAGGGCCTCGACATAAATGGCCAGGGAATTGTGAATCCTATCAAAGTGGAGGAATTTCCTCATTATGCAGAACTTGGTTATGTCAGAAAGAGGTTGGAAAATCCTCCAAGACAACCAGTGACCAATCAACAACAGAAGATGGGAGTGCATCATAACATTCCAGTGATACTAAGGATTCCACAAGAAGCTCTCCTCTTCAAGGATGCATTATGAAAAAGTGTTCAAAGAAGGTCAATGAAACATTAGAAATCCACATGTCAGGTACTCCATGACTAGAAAGAATCTGTGAAGGAAGAAAGACTAGTCAATGAATAGAGCCAACTACAAGAAGAGAACCCATTCACCTAGTTGGGTAAGAAATGGGTCACTTTTTTAAGTAGTTAAACATGGCCACATTTTTTAAATCAAATGTTGTGAAACAATTGTAAGAGTGATGAAGTGTTTTCCATCACTTATAAATGCAACATGATGATTTGTTTGGCCTTTTACGTTGATAGCTTGGGTATGGTTTCTGTTATGATTTTGATGTAAAATTGACCAATGAGTGTCTTATAAACTCTTGGCAAGTATAGGGATTGCTTGGGTCATGTTTTGTCTTCTAAGAGAACATTTATTTTTTAAATATGTACTACAGGTTTGTAGAGGACATAGGTGTCCATTAATCACTTATGACTTCGAAGTACAAAGGTGAAGGAGAAGGAAGTGTGGCTTGTCAAGGCACTTGTGGTGCAGATAAGGGAGTACATTAGATTGCAGGTTGTGTTCATACTTTTGGAGGACCAAAATCTCCTCAATGGGGAGGAATGATCTAGGTGGATCCAGAAACACTTAGAAATCAAAGAGGGCTCAGGAAAAGCTCAAAAATCAAAGTCCTTGGATTACCAATGGTGCAAATGACATCTAAATCTGACATCATATGTGAAAGTTATGGCTAGTCAAAGTTTTGGTCAACTAGACCCATTGGCTAAATTTAGTAGAGAACCAACTAAATTTGGTGCTCAACAAATATGAAGGTTTGACTAAATTTGGTGAAAGATGCTAAATTTGGCTACCACTAATAGAACGACAATTTTCCATTGTGTGGTGGTTGGAATTGGCGAATTTGTTTCCTGCTTAATTTTGCTAATGTCCCCAAAAAATTCAGTGATTGGTTAAATAAGTTGAATTTAAAAACAAAAGTATTAAAAGAATGGGGTGGTAGCCCGCCACCCCAGCCAACCCCATCCAAAACGGGGCCAGCAAGGATCGAACCCGCCTAGTCGAGCTGGCCGGCGTGGCCAACGGGTGGTTCCATAAAACACAAAATGTGCCATTTATGTGAGGTAGCAGGGTTTGAACCCAGGTATCCCTCGAAAAAATTGGCAAACTTACCGAACGCCCAGTGGGCTTGGCTTTAAAATATCCACCAATGGAATTTATATAAACTGAGTTTGTCATTCGCCCACCAAGGGGGAGGACCGAATGGAGGTGGAGGATCGCATGCAGAACCTAGAGCAGAGGAGGAACCGTGCCCAGGATGGGCACCTCTCTTTTAGGCAGTATATTCTAGGGGAGTATCCCTCGAAATATTTCCATGTAGAATCAATAAGGAATCTTGGAGATTCTTTAGAGGCCAATTTTTTCAGGTGTCAGATTCATGTCAAGTTTATACTCATTTGAACCATAATTTCGCTAGGAGTTCAGCTGTGTTGTCCATTTCTTCATCTAAGCAGTGGATTTTTTTCCCATCTCCAGGAGAGAATATTTGAGGAATGTTTGAGATTCCTGAGGGTCTAGATTTTGACCAAAGCAGAAAAGGGTTAAGTTTACAGTCATTTTTCACGACTTTTTGCCATGAATTCAACAATGTAGTCCATTTCTTTAGCAGAGTTATGCATTTTCAGGACATCCTCGAAAGTGGGGGTATAAGGTGTCTTTGTATTTTGTATGCATTTTTATTTCTGATGAATATTAATGAAAGAGGCCTCCCCACATTGAGCAAGGCCTAGAGACGTAACCCACACTAGGTGAACTCTGTTATCAACTTGTTTGTGCCTTTGTTTTTTGATGGTTGTTTTTGAATTCCGCTTCTTTTATGTGTATGCATCATATGTTTACATCTCTTTTAAATATAATTCTATATGCATCATTGAAGTGAAAAGATCCGGATCATGAGATAATATAAGAAACATAAAAATGGTTGAATACCTCGTGTTTTATGTTAGCATATTGATAATAAGTACTAGTACTGGTTGGGGTCATGGAGCTACAATATGTTTTGTTGAATAAACAAGTAGATGATGTGTCGATCTATCCCTGAGAAGTTTGAATTTTTGATAAACATGCTTGAAATTATAGATATATATTATTTGAGAGAGAGATGAGTACCTTAGGCTGTGAGCCCATATGATGGTATTAGGGGGGAGATCTAGATGATATTGATATCCATTTCTAGGGTGGTTGATGATGTCTAGATATCATGTTGTGTTGCTGTCTTGCCTAGATGATGTTCAAAGCTCTGTTAGAATTGATATATTGATCTAGATGACACTAAGGGATCTGTGATAAGTAGGTACCTTGGATGACACCAGGGCCCCTAATGAGTTAGTGTATTGGTAATTGGCACTTGGATCCCTGATGAGGAGTTAATGTCCTTGGATCCTTGAATTAGTGTCTTGATAGGACACTTAGATCCTTGAATTAGTGTCTTGGAGATGACACTTGGATCCTTGAATTAGTGTCTTGGTGATGACACTTGGATCCTTGAATTAGTGTCTTGACACTTGGATCTTTGATATGTTGAGTTGGTACCTTGGCAAGAAGCCTAGATGGTACCTTGATGGATTTGATACCTTGGCAGTTTTGGCCTAGATGATATCTAGCATTGTATATGTTGTTGTACTCTTCTTGGAACATTTCAAATTGAGGTCATCCTTGTACCAGTTGAACAATTATGAATACCTCCCTAGTTAAGAGGGAGTGTTGAAATTGTAACTAGTATCAGTCTTAATAATTGTTGTTTGGCTCATGACAAGTTGTAATTCCTATGTATTTGTAAAAAGAAAAAAATAAAATATTTGTAAAGATAAAAAGAAAAATTGTTTTATAAGCACGTGTTTCATGCTCATTTCATTATAATGATAGGTCAAAGTACCCATTGAGTGCTTCTAGGGTTGAGTCATGAGTCATTGTCAGTGTTCTTATGTTCTAGACTCTTCTTGGGCTTATTATGCCAAAGAAAGATAAAATATTTCATGTAAATCGGTAATGTGTTACTCCACCATGTCGCCCTCAAGAGCTATCAAGTCAACCTCATAAGGTTGCTTTAACCACTATAAATAAGTAGTGCATTCAACCTACTATGACATAATAAAAGAAAGTGACTTGATCTACAATTTTGGTGAAGAAAAGAAGTGCGAAAAACATAGAAAGGAAGGTGTTTCCTTTGCAAGAAAAGGAGAGTCCAAGCGAAGAAGAGAGAGACCGAAAATCTGCTCATTTTCTATCACACATGTGAGGAAATCTGAGGTAGAAGTGTGAAGGTGCAGGGTCAAGGGTGTAGACTAAATTTCAGAAGTTGTAGAGAAGGCCGATAATATTGTTGACTTGTTTATTGGTGTTTACTTTTAGAGAACTTGACTAGATTTTGACTAATTTTCTTGGGAGGATGACTTGGTGGATTGAAAGAGGACTTGTTATTGTCAAAGAGTGTTGTTTGTATCATTTGACTTGGTTCTTGAGGACGAGAAGAGAATTTTGTTGGGTTTTCCCCTAAAAAAGGGATTTTCTCTGGCTGAGAGCCTACATCTTGTTTCCCTCTTATTTTGATCTTCATGTATTTATATTTTGGTAGTTTCTTAATGATAAGAAGATAAAATAAGACATAAATAAGTTAAAGAAGACCTAAAGAAGAGAACAATTCATCACAAGTAATTATCAAGATAAGAAAATCTTTCTGCATTTCTAATTTTCTAACACAACATTGTAGGTATATCTAAGAAGGCCCAAGTGGCCCCAAAAAGTATAAAACCAAGCATCAAAAGAAGAAACAAATTCATAACAATAAGTAGAATAAGGATCCCAAACCATCTTAGACAACTTCTACTCCCAATGGTGAGAAAGTACCAAAATCAAAGAGTAAGAAGATTGATATACATTGAAATTATATTGGGAAAGACAATCATTTGGACTCTAAATGTTTTAAAAAGATAAAGGCCTTGGAAGAAGTAATGAAAAAACATAACATGTATCGTGATTCTTCTTCTAACACGTTTTCTCATGGATATGCACTTTCTAATTTTGGTTTCTCATCTAATGCAACCTCTACTTCTTGTGATGAGTGACTTATTGATTCTACAATGTCATATCGTGTGGCTAAGGATAAAGCCATTTTTCCTGCTCATAATGATTTCCACAACAAGCAAATATTTGTTGGTGATGATAGTTATCTTAGTGTTGTAGGGTTTAGAAAAATTCAAGTAGATAATGGTTATTTTAATGATGTATTATGTGTTCCAATTCTTTCATGCAACCTTCTATAAATATATCATATCGCTCATTCATGTAAAAGTAAAATAATAGATTTTTATCCTTACAAGTTGTAAATAAGGATTTAATAGATCATAATCATGTCCTTGCCATTGAAATAGTTGATGACATTATTGAGTTGTACAATTTTGACCAATTTGGGTCATCGCATTTTCCCTTAGTTTTTATTTCTCATACTAATGACTTGAACAAGTGCTGGTGATGCAAGAGCATCCAACCTCCAAGTCAAGTACATTTGACTAGACCTAAGAGTCTTTCATACTAAGGGAATTGGTTCCCTAATTTTTAATTATTTGTAATTTTCTACGTTTCCGGGAAATTACATAAAGATTGTAATATTGATGTAATTGTACATTATTCTAGGAAGATATCTTGGGAGATTGAATGAGTTAGAGACACCTTGGGATCATTTAGATCTCTTGGGATGATTTTGTGGATCTAAGGGATCCTTAGGGATTATTAGTTGATAAAATCAGGGATTTGAACTAATTTTAGTTCGAATTCCTTTTGTATAATTTGTAAGGCTAAATGCATCGAGAAGATATAGAGGATAGAATAAATTAGAGAGGGGTGTCAAGAGGATTGGTAAAGTAATTCCAAGTACAACCAAAAGGGCCAAAAAGGGTCGATTTAGTGTAAATCAGGCTAGGAGAGGAAATTTTGTAAATTTGTACATAATGTGTGACTTAATGAAACAACACCCATATTAGAGTGTTGAGTGAATTGTTTATGAATGTTTGAATTCACCTTTATATCTGTAATAGGAAAACTATTATGCAGGCTTGTTGCAATTAAGCTCAGGGGGGAAGTAGTTTGGGAACGCACGTTCGAATTAAAAGGAGGTTAGAACCCCTTGAAACAAGGATGAAACCTTTCCTTTATAGTTGGGAAAATTAAGATTATTGATCATTGATCACATGACATGATCAATGATCCAAAATCAATAAAGGATCAAGGAGAAATGCATGTTTATTAGAAGCGGTGTTGTAGGGTCTTTAAGCATGTAGCAGAGCTGTGTTTTCATTTGCAAACAAGTGAACAAGAAGAGTCAATACTTAGTTATTTCAACCTAAAAAGTTTATTAATAAATGATTGCTATAGAGATAAAAACCAAAGTCCATAACTTGATTGCCATTCTGAGACAAAAATATCAGAAGCAATTGCCTGGAAGAATCACCGCGGAGGTTTAGAAGAGTACACACTTTGAAAAAGATAGGGTCTGGGGTCGACAATTGATACACATTGTAATGTTGCAGATGATGTAAATATTCTTGTCCCCTTGAAGGTTAAAGCAACGTGGAAGGTCAAGTTGTGAGGATGATGTGGAAATTTCAAAGGCCCGGGCTCGACAATTAATGAGAAATCGAGGTGCAACCATTAATGGAGATTTTCCTATCTCGGAGTATATCACACTAGAAGATTCCAAGCGTGAATTGTTTCTAAATAATTGGGGTTCAAGGTCAACATTGGACGAGAAATCAGAATGGTAATTGACAGAGAGTCATTAGAGTTTATCCCCCCAGAAATTTTGAAGGGAGGAAAAAGTGTCTTGATACAAAAAACTAGGGTTCGAGGATCCAAGACTTTGCTATATGTTGTGTTCACAAGGCATATTTTGGAAGGATATTTTCTAAGGAGAAGGGCTATGGGGAGGATCAGACTAGTGTTAGTGGAAGGTAAAGAATACCCTACTATTTTTCTATTAAATTTCTTCGCGCGTGCACATTATATATAGGAAAGGGCTTGAATTAGGTGGTTTTATGAAAAGGGCTTGTCCCTTCCCTTTGGAACATATTGTATGTATGGTCCATTTGGTGGTTTTTTTTGGGTTCGGAGGTGTTGAAAAGGAACCGTTCTGGATTTAAGACTTCTGTGGTTAATATCTTCTTTAGTAACCGGAGAATGCACAGTAAAAACCATTTTGCTGTCAATGTTTCAAATCCCAACAACGATCCATCATCAGGACAAACCATTTTGCTGTCAACGTTTCAAATCCCAACAGGGATCCATCATCAGGAAAAACCATTTTGCTGTCAACGTTTCAAATCCCAACAGGGATCCCTGTTGGGATTTGAAACGTTGACAGCAAAATGGTTTTTACTGTGGGTTCTCCGGTTACTAAAGAAGGAACCGTTCCATAGACATGATTTGATCCAAGTGTAAAAAGGAATTATATCCCACAGTTGGTTTGACGGAAGCACCAACTTACTATATGATAGGCATAATGTATTTTTCTAACATCAAAATGGTATCAGATCTAGAATGATCTATAAACCATGATCTAAAATACAAAATTTACAATTAAAGATACAAAGTTAGGGAAATTAGTTCAAGACAAAGTTTGTAGAAACTAACACCAAGATTAGGCTTGGAGGTATGACATATTGAAAGAGTTGATGCGCTCTTAAGGAGGATTGTTTTGAAGGATAAATTTTGGAGTAGATGTTCTCGTGGAAATAATTTTATTCAACAAGGAATATACATAATGGGAGATAAGATCTGATACAAATCTTATGAATATTGATTTAAATGTTTCATGCTAACTTTGGTCATAATAATTTATGTTTGCAAGTAGCAGGTAGAAAGAAATTGAGAACAACCATTACAACAGATTAAGCAATAGAGGAAGAGGGAGCAACCAGATATCTCATGAGAAGAAATTGTGAACAACAAGATGATATTGCTGAGAAGAGGACATCATGAGTTCTCAAAGGAGGAAGTGAAGAAGTGAGGATTTGAAGATACAAAATATAACAACTTTGATAGTTTAGGAGGTGCTCAAAAATAGGTTCTATTGTAGAGAACCAAAAGAAGAGAGGAGACCAGCATGATGACTTGGTACTAGTGACAAGAGGTAGACTTGTTCTAGAGATGGAAAATGCTTATTACAGCTCACAAGTGGAAAAGGAGAGTTTACAGAAGAAGGAAGTGAGAATGAATATTGATACTCATGCCAAGGGTTTAGAGAGAAGTCATAATCAGGTGGAAGAGACTGTGAAAAATGTTGACATGAGGTAGATGTCTTATGAGGATTTTGGGAGGGAATTGGCTGAGTTAAAAGAAAAACTTAGTAATATAAAGCAATTGTTACAAGACTAGAGGTATTGCTGAACAATGAAGAAGAAGAAGGTGAAATGGCATATGTTGCAAGTAAAGTTGAAGCACATTTTGTGTGCCGAATTGAAGAAAGAACTCATAGCAACTGAGTGTGAGATGAAAGTTCACTACTGAGAACTAGAGTAGGGACCAGTCCTTGGAGAGGAAGGTAGTGATGAAGATGTTGGGAAGAGACCTTTTAAGAGTCTCACAATTTGTTTGGAAGAGAAATATAAAGGTTTGATGGCAATTTCATTTATTGAGGCTAAAGGGCCTATTGATTTTGAATCTGATAACTGGTTTGTGGATGCAAGATTTGCTGCAGATGATGGGAAAAAAATTATCTTTTTTCTATGTAGGGATAAAGAACAACATTTGAATGAGATGCTCGTGAAAGATGAAGAACAATCACTCGACACTGTTATAAATTTGGGAAGAGAACACAATTTAACTTTTCTTGGAAGAGGAAGGAAGATAGAATTTTCTTGTAAAGGCAATAAAGGTGGATACCATATACCATGGATAAATACAACTATGGAAGAAAATCCCGAGGTAGAATTTTTATTATTATTTCTGGACAAGATGCCTAAAATAGAGAAGTTATTGTTTTTTGATGATGTGTCTGAGGTTGATAAGTTTTTAATTAAGTATGTGTATACAAACATCGAAGATGATGAAGTTGAAAAGAAAATTATTATAGTGAAGGAAGCAAATGAAGGTCTAATGAATAACATGAAGATTTCAGTGTTGCATGAGAAAAGGATGTTGGAAGCATCTAAAGAGACTCCAAAGTCTCATGTTTTTAAATCTAATGAGTGTTTTGTGTCTGTAGGTAGTGAGGAATGTAAGGATAGACAAACCCATAATTATGCCCTATTAGTAGAGAATAAAAAATTATCATTTAATTAGTAAAAAGGGAAGACCTACAGATTCAATGAGTACATGTAATGAAAACCACAAAGAGGATGAAGATGTGTAGAAAACAATGAATTGTCTTAGAGATACTTCAGCTGATGAAGTACAATTTTTTTTTGAAGAGGTCATGCAGAACTACAAAGAAGCAAGCATGGAACTTGCTAAAGAAGGAATGAGAACATGAGATGATCATATTAAAGGTGAACGGAGTAGAACCATGGAGGAATATTTATTTTTATTTTTTATTTTCCATGGAAAAATCATAATTTTCATTAAATTTAGAAAATTACATGCTGAAGATGTTGACAACATATGATGTATCAGTAGTCTAAGCCATTATATGTACTATTTTGTCTAAAAAATATGGCAATCCAATCTAAGGGAGACTGTTGTGAATAATTACATATGAAATGTTCAGTAACACATAGACATAATATATGCTATAATTCAAATAATTACATCAAAATTGTACCAAAAATACTCAAAAATCAGGGCCTGTGGCCTTGTCAATATAGCTCATCCATGAATGGTCTGTGGTAGTAACTGTAAGTGTCCAAGTCCTGTTGTTCACTGATCAACCAGACCTCCCTTGGCTAGTGCGAGGCTTTTTTGGATAGCAGGTTGGAAACTTTGTTGCGCTCCCTGTATTTGTGATGGCAAGAAATAGTGTCAAATTGTGATCCCAATCTCAATGCATCATTCAAAATATGACAGAGTGTGTGTGTGACAAATAGATTGTTGATTAAACCATTTAATTATGATCTATGAGTCACCAAATATCTGCAATCGACTACATCCTTTAACAAGAGAAAAGTATAATAAATGACGAAGGGATATAAGTTCTGCAAAGTTATTTGTCCCTCCCCCCAAACCCATCTGAATCTTGAAGAAATGGGAGTGTGTGATATGGAGGAGTATGCCTCCTCCACAGCCATGTTGTTGCGCTGAGCCATCAAAATAAGCCCATGGGGTATCATAGTCTATGATTTCAGCAGAGATGTTGCGTGTAGGTGGTTCACGGGCTTCCTTCGGTAAGTTGTGATATGTTGAGATGAGGTGTGCGATGGCATGTGCCCATTGAGGAGCAGTGTCTGTGAATATAATATTATTCCTCTGTAGCCAGATGCACCAACAGATCATTACAGGAAGGTTCCGACTCCTGTGAGTATGTGCATTTGTCCACCAACGGTGCCATGCCACCTCAATCTCTAGACCTTGCCAAATGTTCAGAATCTGTAGCTGAGCAGTAACCTCCACCTAGATGGAGGTCGTGGTAGGGAAGGGTAGGAATAGGTGATCAATTGTTTCCATTTCCTGTTTGCATAGTACGCACCAAGATGGTCCATGAAAGGTACGTTTAAGTAGGTTTTCTGTTGTAGGAAACTTATTCTAGAGGATGCACCACATAAAATTTTTGGCCCGGGGTGCTGCCTTCAGCTTCCATAGTACAGTCCACCACCAGTCCATAGCAAAAGGTCTGTGATATGCAAAGATATGGAGGTATCCAAATTTTGGGGAGTATTTCCAATTTGGTGAGAAGGACAGGTTTAGTTCATCATCCCCATCAGTTACCCTAACATGTGATTCCTTCAATGCATTAATATAGATTTTCCAATTATCCTGCCAGTGGGGGGGGGGATGCCCAGTGTGTCAGAATCTTTCCATGCCTGCCTGAATATATCAGTATGCTCATGATCTACTATATGTGCCAAATTGGTGTAGCCAACATCTAAGAGGTGATGTATCAGCTCTTGTGGCAGTAGATGAGCATTCCCACATCCGATCCATGGGTCCATTCCTATACAAACTAATTTATCGTTGCCAATCTTCCAAGTTAGTCCATCCCTTACATATTCGATTAAATTGAGAACCGCTCTCCAGACTATTGATATATTAGTCCTGTCCCATGTGGGGAGCCTGAGCCAGTCAAGTAGATGGAGGGGAGAGATGTATTTCTGATAAATAACATCAACCCAAATATTTCTCGAAGAGAGTACATTCCATCCCATCTTTGCTGCCAGAGCGCATGCAAATGTTTCTAGTCTTTTCAGTCCCCATCCCCCCATTTTTTAGGAAGTGTGATCTTTTCCCAGCTAGACCAGGAAAATATGTGCCCTTCTTGTTTTCCCCTCCAGAGGAATCTACAACACAGTTGTTGAATCCTACTGATGATTCCCTTCAGAATCCAAGCTAGTGACATCCAGTATACTGGGGTGGCCTCCAGGACTGATTTTATGAGTATCAGTCTCCTCGCCCTAGACAACCATCTGTGATGCCATATATTTAGTCTTCTTTAAATTTTGGCCACTAGCCAGACCCAGTCTACAATCCAATAATTAGAAGGTTTTAATCGGAATCCCAGATATTTAAGGCCCTCCTCAAATTGTAAATTGGTGAAAGGGAAATACTGCAGTGCCATATGAATCTCATAAGGAGTGCAAGCAATGGTTGATAGAGTGGATTTATGATTTTTGCAATACATATTAGTAGCAGAACATAATAATCGGAAGGAGGCTGCAAATGCAGTGGAGTCCCCTAGAGTTCCATTTAGAAATATGAGAATTTCATCCACAAATAGTAGGTGAGTGAGGGTGAAATTGTGGATAATCTTGATACCAGCCAATCTACCCTGTCGTCGATCCGTAGTAATGAGTCTGCTCAGACCTTCCATGATCAATAGAAAGAGGAGAGGAGAGAGAGGGAATCCTTGTATAAGGCCCCTTTCCGCATGGAAGAAAGATGATTTTGATCCATTGATCAACACACTATAAGAAACATTGGATATGCAACATATAATCCATTCAATAAATGATAGAGGACAACCAAGATGTGTCAATAGCATTTGAATATATAGCCAATTGGTTCAGTCAAAGGCTTTAGCCAAATCAACCTTAAGAATCATTCCTTTGAGTTTCTTGGATTTAATGGAGTGGAGGGCCTCTTATGCAGTGCCCACATCTTCATGAATGTGACAATGATCCAGGAATGAAAATTTCTCCGAAGATATGTGTTCAGATAATATGGGTTTGAGGCGATTTGCAATAATATTGTAGATACAATTGCATAGGGATATAGGCCTGTAATCATCGAAGGTTTGAGGATCATAAGTCTTGGGGATGAGGGAAATAAAGGTAGAATTAAATGCATCATACATTCGCCCACTTGTGCGACACTCTTCAATGATCTGGATAAGCTCATGCCCAAGTATGTCAAAAAATGCTATATAAAATTCAATTGAACAACCATCTGGTCTAGGGCTCTTGTCCCTCTTGAACCACTTAATAGTGGCCTCTAATTCCCCCATCCTGTGCGAGTAATCCATCTCTTGTATCTTGGTCCACAAATCTGGGGAAATGTCCAGCAACCCTGATGATCTTAGCTAGGTTAGCCTCCAGGGGGGCTCAGAATAATCTACCAAAATGGGAAGTACCAAGGTTAGCCAATTGATGGAAAGTTTTAGCTTGTGTGCCATCGTCATCCGCCAGATGCCAAATGGTATTGATAGCCCGATGTCCATTAGCTACATGATGGTAAAACTTGGTATTTTCATCACCCTACAATAACCAGATAACCCTACTACGGAGTCTCCATGTTTCCTCTTGGTCTTTCATGTTGCTTTTGGGTAGCATCGGATGTGATCTAGCCACGAAAATTGGTGGAGAGGCTAAGGCACATGATATCTCCAATACCTAGAAAGGGTTTGGGTAGATTCTAAACATTTTTGGAGATATTAAAATAATTAATATTTTTAATGGAGTCCCTAAGTCTAAACTTAGGGAAAATAAAATATTAATGTGAATTAATATAAAATTGTGTTAGAATGGTCCAAAAGTCATGGATCAAGCCATATCTAATATTAGCCATTGATTAGGGACTTAATCTCGGCCGTTGATTTGTCAATGAGAAAATTATAAGAGGAGGCTTGAGGGTCACTTGGAGAACACACCAAGAGATCAAGATTTCAACTTTCTGGGGCTGGGTTTGCTGAGAAAGTTGAGAGAGTGATCAAAGTTGCACCTGAGGGGCAGTGAATATAGAAGCAGAGAGGCAGAGATAGCACCAGGAGGATCAGCGCAATAGCCGGAGAGAGGGATGCAGAACCAGCCAAGGGTTCACGCAGAGCCAGCCAGGGCTCATGCAGAGGCAGCCAGGAGCTATAGAGTGCCTTAGAGGGCCAACGTGAGTGATGAAGAGGGCTAGAGGACTAACGCAGTGCCTCCAGAGGCTGACACAGACCAAGCCAGAGTGACGCGGGTTAACGTTGGGCCAGACAGAGTTGATGCAGTCCCTAGAGGCTAGAATTGGGGTTTTGTGGGGCAGATTGGAGCTGTAGAGCTACCGGAGTGTTTATCCGGGGTTTCAGCCAGAATATCTACTTCCGAGTAGCGAGGTACTACTAACGAGATTTTTCTCTGTTGGGTGAGCTAGATTTGGCACCCAGATTGTATTATGAAACTGCTTAATAAATCAAACCCTTAGATAGTTGCACCAGTTTTCCCGTATTGGGTTTTTCCTGGGACATTAGTCCAAAAACAATGGTGTCACTTGTGTGCTCGTTTCCATTTCCTTCAGCTAATGATCTGTAATGTGTTGAGCATTTACTTGTATTTATTTCCAGTATTTACATGGTAAATAACTTGTTAATTAACAGAACAAGTATGTAGGAATAAATCAGTAAAGTACATGAAGGGTTTCTAACATGTCAGACTTAGAAATTGCAACATGGTATCAGATCGTGGTTGTAGATCACAGGAGAACTAAGGACATCAGCCGAGTAGAGAAGCAGTAGCAGAAAACAACTGTCTCGAGTGACAGAAGTGGTTCCTAGCAGAGAAGCAGCAAGGAAGGGGTGATGTAGTGCCAACGTCATCAAGATTGAGCCAGGAAGAGGTAGCGCAGAGGCTGAGGGAGGCAAAGGAAGGCTCACAGAGAGGCCAGAAGGGCTGACACAGTTGGATGAGTAGGCTGATTTTCCGGTCCGGGATTGTACAGAGCCTATGAGCTCTAACCTTCAGGTTGCTAGGGTTTAGGAGGCTCTGGGTAAGTTGCAGAGTGGAGATGGTGGGGTACTGTAGTCAGAACAATACCTAACAGGGCAAGACCAAGGAGGAGGGAGTTTCTACTGAGGGTTTCTAGCCAAGAAATCTGGATCAGTGGTGCAGCTACACTAAGGATCGGAGTGGGGGCATCTCAACATTAGCATAAGGGTTTCCAGGAGAGTGATGCAGGAGCATCCTGCTCAAAAAATCATTGTATATTTGGTTGACTTAGGGGGTGTGATGTTTTTAATTTATTTGTATATTTTTAATAAATTGAGTGGAAAATATGTGTGTGAGGTTTTAATTGTAAATATTCTCAATTATGAGAGAATATGAGTGATGATAGACTTGTAAAGATCTCATAGATATCTTAGGGATTAGGGGATCCTAGAATAGAGGATTAGTTGAGTTAAAAGTGGAATTAGAGGATTTTTAGGATTTGGATGAGAGATTTTAGGGATCAAGAGAGATATTGTTGGAGTTTGTTAAGGGATCTAGAACCTACTTGGGTTCTAATCCATTCGTATAAATTGAGAGGAGCCCATGAGGCATGAGAGGAGAGAGAAGTGTGAGGGTGAGGAATGAGATGTTCTCTTGTAAATATTTTTTCTTTAATAAATTATATTTGAGAGTTATATAAATTCTTATATTAAGGAATTTAGACTTCTGTGATCCATAACATTGTTTAGAAAATCTTCGGCAAAATCACATAATCAAACTTTTGTCAACGCGTTTCGAACCAACCAGTGTGGTTCATCGTCAGGACAAGTTGAAGAACCCAACTGGCAAAGCTTGAATAAATAGAGCGTGCAGAGACTCCAACAACTATCAAGCTAACGGGAATTTAGACTTCTGTGATCCATAACATTGTTTAGAAAATCTTCGGCAAAATCACATAATCAAACTTTTGTCGACGCGTTTCGAACCAACCAGTGTGGTTCATCGTCAGGACAAGTTGAAGAACCCAACTGGCAAAGCTTGAATAAATAGAGCGTGCAGAGACTCCAACAGCTATCAAGCTAACGGAAGATGAACCACACTGACGATGAACTTGTCCTGACGATGAACCACACTGGTTGGTTCGAAACGCGTCGACAAAAGTTTGATTATGTGATTTTGCCGAAGATTTTCTAAACAATTCTTATATTGTCGATTTTAGAGTTTTATTGTGTGTTTTATTTAAGCAGCAGAACCTATGGTGGGAGTGTTGCATCAAAGTGGTATCAGAGCAGGTTGAGAGTTGAATGAAATTATTTGTAGCTAGTTTTATAAATCGCGTGAGAGCCTGCGTGTGAGAGCAGGTCAAGAAGGCGAGTAAGGCAGTTAAGGAGGAGGATCATGTGTGTTAGGCCACAGAATGGAAGATAGGCTTTTGTGCTCTGCTATGGTGAAAGTTTCAACCGGTCTAGGCCTATAAAGGTTGTTGCCTTCCGTGTTGTTTCATAATACAGCTTTGCACATCCCGTGTTGGTTTAATGCGTGTAAGAACATTGTTCAATGCTGCATATGCTCACTGGAAGGCAATTACAAATGCTGCATTTGTTTGACGTTGCATCTGTCTTGGATATACGACAGTTCTAGCGTTGTATGGAGCATTGCGTGCAAGTATATTCAGTTCTGCATATTGATTTAATGTGCGTGATTTAAGGTTTAATGGACCCTGCTACAATATTAGTGTATTAGCGGTAAGGATCATCGTAACATGAGAAGAGCATTATTTAAGAAGCCAAATAAGAAATGGAGTATTTGACTTGGAGAAAATCTACATGCACCATCTTTTCTTCGAGAAGATTTACATAGTCAACATCTGTTTAGAGTAGCATGTGACCTATTTAGAGCTCATTTGAATGCAAGTCCATATTTAGTTTATCATGTTAATGCTCCACTTATTACTTTTATGTGGATACAATTTCCACTTGTTTTTAAATAAGGATCACTTAAAATTCCACTTATTATTAAAATCAAATTTATGTGAAAAGCTTTAAGAATGTAAAGGAAAAGTGGATTTATGTAAGTGGAGAATCATTTTTTTTACATTTTTTAAATTGTAGGTGCCTTCAAGGGAGACATAAGGATTTAGCAATGTTTTATTCTTTGTAGTGATGGAGTTATAAGAAACTAATATAATTTTGCAGTGACTGGTGAATTTTTTTGAAGGAAAGATTTACTAATGAAGAGTGGATGTGAAATTAAAAGTCTGGAGTCAAAAGTAAATTAAGAGTCATAAAGTCAAGTCAAAAAGTTTGAGTTTTTGATTCTAATGGGTGCATGATCGGTGGAGCCCAACACCTAAAGTCTATTCATTGTAAAGGCAATCTGAAGAGTTACTACAATTGTTGCTTGCGGCAAAGAGGAGCAAGGATTGCTCGGGAGTAGGTTCAAGTGAGGTGAAACGTTAGCCAAGTTCAGAGAAAAAACTTGGTAAAGTGTTAGTTGTTGCAAGTGATAGTGTACAGGATAAATTTCACCATAGAAGATGAAGAAAGAGATCGAGGAATTGAAAGTGCGACTTGACATACTAACGGAATGGCTACAAGGAAAAGAGAATGAAGACCGAAGACATGGATGGAGAATGAGGAAACAGGTTAGATTGAATCTATTGCAAAAGAAATGGAATGCCAACCTGATCAACAAGTTCAGAGAACTTGAACAAATACATATTGCTTTGTTGGAAAAGGAGAGACTCAAAGGAATTGAGTCACAACAAAGAGGATTTGCTGAAACCCATAAATTTCATTGTGAAAGATTGGTGCTTGAAGCATCAAATGAGACCGAAAGGTCTTGTATTATAAAAACGGATATCTTGTTTGTGGATGCAAGACATGTTAAAGATGCTGAAGGTGAACAATTAATTGAAGTTTTTGATAATCATCAAATAATTTCAGATGTTAACATGAGTAATATTGCAGCAGAATTAAAATTTCTAGAAGAATGGTTGGATAATCCAAAGTTAGAATGTGACAATATGCCTTTAAATCAACAAATTTGGTGCAATGGAAGCATAGAAAATGATAATAAAGTTGAAACTGAAGAAATGAAAATGTTGTTGGAACATGAACATATTGCACATATGGAAGAAAAATGTCCAAATGTGGAACCTGAATGTAATCACGATGAATTGTTATTCCAATCTTGTAAACAGCATCAGGAAGAAAGATTGAAGGGAAAACAACAAAATAGAGTTTGGAATCCTGGAGGTAGCAAGTCATTGAGACTTGTGGTTGTCACATTACTACATAAAAGTGATAGACCTCATAGACAAGAGTCTATGAATTTTTTCTACATCAGGAGTTTGATGTAGGAGCATCTTGCTCAGAAAATCATTGTATATTTGGTTGAGTTAGGGGGTGTGATGTTTTTAATTTATTTATTTATTTTTAATAAATTGAGTGGAAAATATGTGTGTGAGGTTTTAATTGTAAATATTCTCAATTATGAGAGAATATGAGTGATGATAGACTTGTAAAGATCTCATAGAGATCTTAGGGATTAGGGGATCCTAGAATAGAGGATTAGTTGAGTTAAAAGTGGAATTAGAGGATTTTTAGGATTTGGATGAGAGATTTTAGGGATCAAGAGAGATATTGTTGGAGTTTGTTAAGGGATCTAGAACCTACTTGGGTTCTAATCCATTTGTATAAATTAAGAGGAGCCCATGAGGCATGAGAGGAGAGAGAAGTGTGAGAGTGAGGAATGAGAAGTTCTCCTGTAAATATTTTATGTCTTTAATAAATTATATTTGAGAGTTATATAAATTCTTATATTGTGGATTTTAGAGTTTTATTGTGTGTTTTATTTAAGCGGCGGTACCTATGGTGGGAGCGTTGCATCAGAGGGAAATCGAGGCTTAGAGGGAGTCATACCGAGGAATTCCAGGAGGGAAGTAGAGGAGTAGCGAGATGGCGGTGAATAGGGTAAGAGACCAAGACAGACTGGACGGGTGTCGTGGCGGAAAAAGTCGTTTGTGCGGACACAACTGACCTCCCTAGGAGTCTAAACTCTCTAGCGACAAACAAGACAAAATGGAGTGATCTTTCTCTAAATATACCTTTTAAAACATGAAAACTACAAGTGTTTAGGCTTACCTTATTCCAAAACGCGGTTGTTGTAGTCCGTCCTTGGCGATCCGGATGAGCTCCTCCTTCAAGTCAATTCCTGCAACCACAAACAATCAAACAATTACCAAGCACTTGCATTTCATATAATAAAAAATATATTCAACATGCAGACCAAGGAACACATGAAATAACTCATTAACACAAGCTATTGAGAAAAATAAACCAGATTGTATTAATAACGAAACAAAGAAACTCTTACAACCTGGCCTTGGTGTTGTGCAAGTTCCTCCCAGGGTCCATCAAGGGTTTTCCTCTACTTTGACAAAGCTCACCCACTTCCAAGTAGAATCAAGCAAAGACAATCTCTCCTCACAAGGTTCTAAATGGGAGTCCTAATTCCTGCAGCATTTACCCAAAGAAAATGTATAGCTCCAACCTCTCCTCCCTCTGGCTCAATGTCTTTATTTATAGTGCTGTAAAGAGGTTATTCAGGTCCACCATCAATGGGATAATCCCCCTCTTTGGGTGGGATAGCTCCCTTATTGATGGGATAAGTTCCTCCTTAATAGAGATACATGAACCAACTGGAGGCGCATCCAAATCATCAAACCGACCTCTAGAAAGTTCTAGAAGTAACCACAAGTAACTTTTTTAAGATGAAACTCGCGCATTTTGCCTTTTACAGAAGGACGCACCTGTCCTTTAACATACAGAGCGTCCAAGGACGCAACTTTTGTGAACATTGTGAGCGTCCCCGCAGGTAAGGCTTGAGAGAACCTGCGTCCCCAGAGATAAACATATTTTTTACAAGACTTTCTCTCTTCTTTGAGTTTGAGATGGATAGCAGAGGCATAAGACTTGCCTAAGAGGGTAGCATGACTGTTGATTGAGCCATACTAACTGTAAATAATCATGGTGACATTTTTTAGTGTAACAGATTGCCCCCTAAAGTGCGAAGCCTGGAATAGATTAGGGTTTTGTAATTCTAGGAAGGGTGAAGCGCTTTATCATTTCAAGGATTGTCTTGTGGATGACCTGGTTGGAACCTGCAATTTTCAACACAAAATACATGTATAAGATTATATCATCACTGAGGTAGGCATTCCCATACTCAGATTCAAAATTTTAACTAATGGACTAACTACTCTGATACAGGAATGATCTTGCAGTACATCATTTTTATAGACTTTTGTAGACACAGTATGGACGCAGCCATCTGTTTATGATTAGTCTACATAGATAATGAATGCAAAACTCCTCGCAGCCTGGATGGTAGAAACTAGATCCAGGGTCTTCACTTCTACTTCCCGAATTGGTACGATTCTAACCATGTGATTAAATGATTTGATGTCGAACATGGTAGAAACCACTTGATTACCAGTCGATGATGTAAACTGTTAACAAGCGTGAGAGAGACCACCAGTAATGTCAATGGTTCTCAAAGTACCAAGCACAACCCGTGAAATGTGAACAGATGTTTTGATGTCGAACACTTCACGGAATCCTTTGATCGAAAGTCAATGATGTAAACTGACGTCAAAGGCGAGAAACCTGCCATTGATGCATGCAAACTTCAAGGTACTGTCGATTCCTAAGTCATCTTTCTAGATAATGTGTTGATGTCGATAGAAAGCGACCCGTTGCAGGCAAGCCCGCAACACGAAATCATTGTTCAAGTTGAAGAAATGTTGCTGTAAGGACTGACTCAGGGATGGTCAAATGGATGACAAGTATTTTGCAGATGAAAGTTTTGCTTGCAGACCTCTTGAACACATAACGACACGACAGATGGCTTGGTGACAAATAACTCAAAGTTAATCCTCGGAACCCGGTTAAAGACTTTCAAAGTGGTTTGGTCAACTGTGAGGTAAAAGATTTCCCAACCCAGGTGAATGAAAAGTGTCGTGTTCAAGAGTGGTAATAAAGTTTCTTTTGAGACAAAAGGTGACAAACAGGTTCATTCTTCTCTCTTTTCCCCCACCATTTCTGGCAAGTACCTCTTTATTTTTAACAAGCTTGAGGAGGATAACATATGCTTGATTATAAGCTCATCCTTCGGACAAGTCCAACCTAGTTTAAATTCGAACCCTAGGAAGGAGTGGTTCGTTCCTGTTTGTAATTGAACAGGTCCTTTACTGTAAAAGTTTAACGAGCCCAGTATAGGAGAAACTCGGCGTTTTTCATTTTTAGAGAGTCTGAAAAAACAAAAGGAGACTCCACGTTGAACTTTTTCGTATATTTGTGTCCCTCAAGCCCGAAAAAGTATAAAATAATACCTGGGGGAACCGCTTGATCTTGCGACCAAGGAGTACTTTCATAATAGTGTCGTTGACCTGAAAAGTAAAAAGCGATCAAGGACACGTCGTTTTATTTCCTTATCGAGTTCGAAACGACAAAAACTCGGCAATCTTTTCCTGATTTTGCGGTCAGAAAAGAGCTAAAAGGGGACCGTCTTTTAATTCTGTTTTAACGAGTGTAAAAGAAACGCTCGGCAATCTTTTCATATTTTAGGAGTCAGAAAAGGGCTTAAAAGATGACTCTGAGGTTCCACTTTTTCGTAAGTTTTAACGAGTTCGAAAAAATGATAAAAATGTACTCACGGTTTTCACTTTTTCATAAATTTTAATGAGTTCGAAAAAGGGATAAAAATGTACTCATATGGCCGACTTTCAATTTAATTTACGAGCAGGAAAAGACGGAAAGAACTCAACATTTTCATTTGTTTTACGAGAATGAAAGATAGCAAAATAATCTCGGGATTTTCATGAGTTTAGCGAGTCTTGAAAATAACTGAAATTGACTCGAAATAGGTTTCATTTTTACAAAAGCTTGAAACAAAGAAAAACTATGCTTCAAAGTAGTTTCATTTTTTCACAAGCTTGAAACAGAGAGAAAACTGTGCTTGATGCCTCCTAAGCGTAATTGCTAGAACGCATGCCCCTCCAGCTTCATTTCATTCAACTAAGGTGGATGAAATGAAGGTTCAAGTACGAGATCATTTGAAAGACTTGACCTAAAACTGTAAGAAAATTATGTAAAAAACTGAAATAACTAACCTAAATACTTAACATCTATAAGATCTAGTCAATCTCTCGACTCAAGTAGAGGAGGATTTGTTTCATTTTTTAACGAGCTTGACACAGGAAAAGAACTATGCTCGGATTCGGTTTCATGTTTACGCAAGCTTGAAACGAAAAACTATGCTTGTTATAAGTTCACATGCCCCCAGCATAATGACGCAAAACGAGGTACATGCCCCCCAAGCTTCATTGCATTGAATGAGGTGGATGGAATGAAGCTTTACTTTCAAGATCTTGGAAAGACTCGTGGGAGTTGTTTCATTTTTTAAACGAGCTTGACACAAGATAAGGAACTATGCTCGTAACTACTCTCTACAATCTACCTAACAAAAAACTCTACTCTAAAAAACCTTGTTTCATTTTTTAACGAGCTTGACACAAGACAGGGAACTATGCTCTAAAATCCTTGATTCATTTTTTAATGAGCTTGACACAAGACAAGGAACTATGCTCATGACTACACTCTACAATCTACCTATTTAACCTACCCTTGTTTCATTTTTTAACGAGCTTGACACAAGATAAGGAACTATGCTCAAAAAGTTCGCATGCCCCCAGCATAATGATGCAAAGCGAGGTACATGCCCCCCAGGCTTCATTGCATTCAACCGGCTGGATGAAATGAAGGTTTACTTTCAATATTTAACTTGAAAAGGGAGTTGTTTCATTTTTAAGGAGGTTGACACAAGAAAAGAACTATCCTCATACCTGATTCATTTTTTAACGAGGTTGACTCAGTAACAGGAACTGTCCTCAAAACCCTACTTTCTACAATCTATCTACATAACCTAAAATCTACCTGATTCATTTTTTAACGAGGTTGACTCAGTAAAAGAACTATCCTCGTACTCACTGATTCATTTTTTAATGAGGTTGACACAGTAAAAGGAACTTTCCTCATGACTCCTTGTTTCATTTTTTAATGAGCTTGACACAAGACAAGGAACTATGCTCATTACAACCTATTTCATTTTTTAACGAGGTTGGTCGCCAATTTGTCGTGGCGGAAAAAGTCATTTGTGCGGACACAACTGACCTCCCTAGGAGTCTAAACTCTCTAGCGACAAACAAGACAAAATGGAGTGATCTTTCTCTAAATATACCTTTTAAAACATGAAAACTACAAGTGTTTAGGCTTACCTTATTCCAAAACGCGGTTGTTGTAGTCCGTCCTTGGCGATCCGGATGAGCTCCTCCTTCAAGTCAATTCCTGCAACCACAAACAATCAAACAATTACCAAGCACTTGCATTTCATATAATAAAAAATATATTCAACATGCAGACCAAGGAACACATGAAATAACTCATTAACACAAGCTATTGAGAAAAATAAACCAGTTTGTATTAATAATGAAACAAAGAAACTCTTACAACCTGGCCTTGGTGTTGTGCAAGTTCCTCCCAGGGTCCATCAAGGGTTTTCCTCTACTTTGACAAAGCTCACCCACTTCCAAGTAGAATCAAGCAAAGACAATCTCTCCTCACAAGGTTCTAAATGGGAGTCCTAATTCCTGCAGCATTTACCCAAAGAAAATGTATAGCTCCAACCTCTCCTCCCTCTGGCTCAATGTCTTTATTTATAGTGCTGTAAAGAGGTTATTCAGGTCCACCATCAATGGGATAATCCCCCTCTTTGGGTGGGATAGCTCCCTTATTGATGGGATAAGTTCCTCCTTAATAGAGATACATGAACCAACTGGAGGCGCATCCAAATCATCAAACCGACCTCTAGAAAGTTCTAGAAGTAACCACAAGTAAATTTTTTAAGATGAAACTCGCGCATTTTTCCTTTTACAGAAGGACGCACCTGTCCTTTAACATACAGAGCGTCCAAGGACGCAACTTTTGTGAACATTGTGAGCGTCCCCGCAGGTAAGGCTTGAGAGAACCTGCGTCCCCAGAGATAAACATATTTTTTACAAGACTTTCTCTCTTCTTTGAGTTTGAGATGGATAGCAGAGGCATAAGACTTGCCTAAGAGGGTAGCATGACTGTTGATTGAGCCATACTAACTGTAAATAATCATGGTGACATTTTTTAGTGTAACAACGGGGCCTCAAACTTTGTAGTCTGGAAGGCCAGAATCCTATCTATTCTAGACAGGAATCGTGTCAAGCATTATGCCTTGAGGACGATAGCTATCCCAGTTGACCCAACTAATAAAGTACGAGGAGGCAATGGCGAGGGCCAAGAGCATCATTCTTGACGGGGTCAAGGACCATGTAGCACCAGATATTATCGAAAAGGAAATGACAAATGAGATGTGGGAGGCCCTAAAGAAATTGTACCAACATACTTCTGTGCAAAGAAGGATGTTACTAGAAAATCAACTGCAATCATACCAGATACAGAAGGGAGAACAAATTGACCCCTTCCTCGATCGATTGGAGGAGATCCAGGATCAACTAACTTCCATAGAGGCCATGCCGAATCAAGAATTGATGGCGAGAACAGCCCTGAACGCAGTCTTAGAAGAATGGGAGGTATTTGTCTAGATCATACTAGGCAAGGCAACCCTTCCAGATTGGGAGGAAATGTGGGCTTCTCTTCGCCAAGAAGAGATCAAAAGGCTGAGCAAGGCGGGAAGCCGTGACAAGGGGATCAAAATCGAGAAGGAGGAGGAGGTGGATGTTGCCCTACCATCTGAGGGAAAGCAGGAGAAACGGAAGAAGGACCTCTCCAAGGTCAAGTGCTTCCACTGTGGGGAGTTGGGTCATTATGCAACCCAATGTCCAAGGAAGAAGATCAAGGGAGAGGCCTCTGAGACCAAGGTTGCACCAGCAAGGGCAGAGAAGGAAGTGGATACAGATGATGATTGTGCCATGAGTGCACACACACCACTTGAGTGGAAGTAGGGAGACATCGAGATGTAGTAAGATGGACTACAGGTGATGAGGGGCATGGTCCTCGAGGTACCCAACCTCATGGATTATACCTTTCTACGGGAGCCCCGAAGAGGAGTAGCACAGCTGGCGGATGTCAGTAGAGATGGATGTGTATGGAGCTACAGTGTAGGATTCACAGGATAACGTGAGGTAATAGTGCAGGAAGCACGGGAGTGTTGCATCGGTGCAGGATGGCACAGAGAGGTGTGCACTGGTGCGATATGCATGAAGTTGTTGTAGCAGTGTTGGCATTATGACAAAGTTTTGGCACTATGAAATAGGTGTTGTCCTTGATGGAAACTCACTCAAATGACAAATCATAGTTCAGGCTCTCAGAATGAAGGAAAAAGAGATATACGCAGGTCCCTCTTAACCAAGTCGCGTATACATGCGAGATTGCCGATCAAAAGGTGCGTTTGCGTATGCACGCACTTTCATGCAAGGAAAAGCACGCACATGTGGGAAAACTTGTTTTCAGTCCATGGTATTTAGTCCTTGGTATTTGGACCTATGGTTTTGGACCATGGTATCTCGTCTGAAGTGTTGAACCCAGGTATTGGGTCCCAAGTATTGGTTCTAAGTGGTTTTGGACCATGGTATTAAGTAAGGCCTAAGACTATAAAAGGGGAAGGAGATCATTAGGCAAAGGAACTCAAGGGATCGAATATCTTATGAAAAGCAAGCTCTAGAATACTTGTCTTTGGGTAATGGTGCATAGCTGGATCTGAATGAAGGAGGAACTTGAGTGCTAGAAGGAGGATAAGTTCTATTGATGGGTCAAGATCTCAAGGCTTGAAGAGAAGTATCTTTGTGTGATTTTTATCTGTTATATTTGGCGCATGATCTATAAATCTGATGATCTGGGTATAACTAATGTCTGAATATTTTAAAAGGGTAAATTATCTTTTATAGATCTGTATGCATGTTCAACATATCAAAGGCACGTATACACGCTGGTTCGGTAATGCAAAACAGTGTATATGCAGGTTTGCCTTAAGATAACAACATATGCATGCAAGTTCTACATATTGAAGTAGCATACATCTCATAAAATATGTTTTAGCTACTTCTGTTTATTGTTGTAGTGTTCTGGGTTCAGGATTGGTTTATGATTATTGTTACTATATTTTGGTTATAGCATTCAGACAAGTGATTGTTTGATTCAGTTTTGGTTGGTGCAAAGGAGATTGGTTGATGCAGATACATTTGATGTTTGATTGATGATATTGATGGATCCAGTCTGAAAATTTATGAAACGTGGTCCCTCGAAGAAAAGAGAAGGTTGTAGCCTTCTGTAGGTCAGCACCTACGTACTAGTACATCAGCTAGTACAAGAGCTAAGGGGGTTGTAGTTCCCTTCCAGGAGAAGCTGTAGAACGAGAGAAGGTTGTAGCCTTTTGCAGGTAGAAGCCTTCGTACAGGTATAAGACTGCACCAATACAAAAATATCGTAAAAAGAAGTATCTTATTAAAAGAAGACAGAGACGAATTGCAGTAGGTGGTTTTCACCCACATTGGGTTTCCACCTTATATCTTGTGTTCATGTGTGTGATTGCATGTACTGTTTACTGCACTTGATTACTATTTTATGGTTCTAATACATAGATTAAGATCAGCTAACTAAACTAGAAGTTTGCAAGATATACGTGTTTTTCACTAAACACAGTTGCGTATATACGCATGTTTAATTAACACAAGTAGTGTATATCAATTTGTTTATGGAAATGAAAAATTGTTAAATTGATAATATTGATTCACCCCCCCCCCCCCCCTCTTAGTATTATTTCCAACAATTGGTATCAGAGCAGGTCCTTCAAAAGAAGCTTGATCGCTTGAAGGAAGATCTATCATCATGAGCAACTACGAAAGGGAGGCATCCATCAGGCCACCAATCTTTGATGGAAGCAACTTTGTCTATTGGAAGGTAAGAACCACAACCTATCTTCAATCTCTTGGTACAGAAGTTTGGGATATCGTGGAAGGAGGATACACATTTCCATCAGCAACTCCTACAGATACGGCTGGTAAAAAGCAGTATGAAACAAATGCAAAGGCTATCAATACTCTATTGGGGACTCTATCTCAATCAGAATTCGTCAAGGTTATGCAGCTCAAAACCGCTAAAGAAATATGGGACAAGATCATTCTAAGTTATGAAGGAGACGATCAGGTAAAATGTGCAAAACTACAATATCTCAGAATTCAATATGAAATTCTTAGAATGCAAAATGATGAAAGTGTGGCTAATTATTTCTTACATATAGATGATATTTTTAATCGCATGAAAAACTTGGGTGAAGAGATAAAAGAAGTTACTTTAGTTGAAAAGGTTCTAAGATCTTTGTCTTCTAAGTTTGAATCAAAAGTTTCTACCATAGAAGAAAAGCAGAATCTTTAGAGTATTACCATGTCACAGCTGCATGGGATCCTAACTGCTTTCGAAATGAGAAAAGGAGGTCCATCAGACATGAGAGAAGCTGCATTCAAAGCTTCAGGAAAAGGAGAATACAATGAGTCAGGGCAGAATAAATGAGGAGAGGAAGAATAAAACTTTGTCAAGAACCTTCAACGGGGTTTTGGAAGATTCAGAGGTAAGCTACCTTTCAAATGCTTTGCTTGTGGAAGAGTCGGTCACTATGCAGCCAAATGTCATCATAAAGGCAAGCTTGATAAAGGTAAGGAACTAGTTAAATGGAACAGAAAACATAACGTAAGTAAGAAGAGTTATTATACACATGAAGATAGCGATGGACTTTCAAATAGTGATGAAGATGAACATGGTAATGATTATAGACTTTTGAAGGATTTTGAAGATGATGATTTCTTGGATGCTATAGATGAAGATGATCTCTATGAAGAAATTTCTGAACTTAAAATCTGTTTAGAAGAAAAGAGTATGATCATAGATACTCTGACATTCCAACTTGCGGAAAGGGAAAAACACAATGAAAATTTAGAATGTGAAATTGTGGGACTTAGAAAAGATATTGAGAAAACAAAAGCTCTTAATCTTAGATTTGCTAAAGGATCTAAAACTTTAGATGAGATTATCAAAGTACAACGTTCTCCTCTAATCAAGACAGGTCTTGGATATACTGAAGAAGCATCTCAAGCACAGAAGCCATCCACCTCCAAAAGTTATCTTGATGCAGCAAGGAGAAGTGAAGATGTTGACAATCGTCAGCAAAGGCATAAAGCAGATCACTAGGTAAATCAGGGTCAATCTACTTCAAGGATGAACAAGGATCACCAAGTAAATCGGGGTCAATATACTTCAAGGATGAAATGGCCAATGTTTTTCATGTCATAACTTTGGACACAAAGCTGCTCAATGTGTTGCCTACAAGACCATCATGACTTGAGAAGCACGAAATCAAAGGAGCGTGACTGGGATCATGAAGAGAACCTACAATAACTTTTATGCTCTTGAAAATGAAATAGAATGCTCTATTTGTAACAACTTCAGTCATGAAAATTCTGAATGCAGGAGTAAGTTTTGGCAAACATATCAAAAGGAGCAACATTTATTGGGTCCCAAAACATGGAAAAAGAAAGAACCACAACCAGAAAGAGGTGGTATAGCCTTGTATGTGGAAGGACAGGAAAATCAGTGGTACATCGACAGTGGATGTTCGAAACATATGACAGGTGATAAAGAAAAACTTCAATCATATAGTGCCTTAGAAAAGGAAAGGAAGGTCTCATTTGGAAATGACACCCCTGCACTCATAAAAGATAAAGGTTTTGTTCTTTTGAAAGAAAAGGTCAAAGCTGGAAATGTTATGTATGTTGATGGATTAAAGCATAATCTGTTGAGTGTTAGTCAAATGAGTGATCAAGGAAACAAGGTAGTATTTCAATCAAATGGATGTATTGTTTGTGAGCTTGATATAGGAAAAACAGTGATCAAAGGCATAAGAACTCTAAATAATTTATACATACTCAAGGGAGGATAGCAACAATGCTATCTAAGCAAAAATGATGAACACTGTCTATGGCATAGAAGATTGGGGCATCTAAGCTTCCCTCAAATAAGGAAAGCTTGTAAATATCAGGTTGTTCACGATCTTCCTGACATCAGAATTCCAAACAATACAATATGCAAATCATGTAATTTTGGTAAGAAAACCAGAACACATTTCCCTGAGAAGGAAGGATCAGCTAGTAAACCACTTGAACTTGTCCATACTGATTTATGTGGTCCATCAAGGAAAAAAGTCACCTCGTGGAGAAGAATACTTTATATTGTTCATTGACGACTTTTCCAGGATGTGTTGGATAGGACTCTGAAGCATAAAGACGAAGCTTTCGAAAAGTTCAAAGATTTCAAAGCCTTGGTTGAAAATGAATCAGATCACAAAATCAAATGCCTCAGGTCTGATCAAGCAGGGGAATTTACCTCGGATGAATTTTTCAACTTTTGTGAACAACATGGAATAAGAAGGGAATTCTCTACAGGAAGGACTCCTTAGAAAAATGGAGTAGTGGAAAGGATGAACAGAACGGTTCAACAAATGGCTTGTGCTATGCTTGATGAATCTGGAGCTCTTGCAACCTTCTGGGGTGAAGCTGCATTTGCTTCCGTTACTATTCTCAACAAAACAAACGTTCGGGTAAACAACACTCAAACTCCTCATGAACTTTGGTATGGTAAGAATCCTACGGTAAAATACTTCAAAGTTTTTGGAAGCAAATGTTACATCAAAAGCACTGATGAAAATCTTGGCAAGTTTGAACCTAGAGCAGATGAAGGTATTCTCCTTGGTTACTCTTCCCGAAGTAAAGGATATAAGTGTTACAATAAAAGACTTGGAAAAATTGTTGAAAGTATTGATGTGGTGGTTGATGAAGCAGGCGACAATCCAACGTAGATAAAAACCGAATATTTTGAATATGAAGAGGACTATCCTTCAACTTCAAAATAGACTAATGTTGAAGAAGAAACTTATGAGGCACCAGAAGAACAAATAAGGGTAGAAGAAAAGACTCCATCTAGGTACATATAGAAGAATCATCTAGAGACTCAAATTTTGGGGAAAAAAGAGGCAGGTGTTCAAACAAGAAGAACTATTACAGAAGCTTCAAGTTATCTAGCATTGCTCTCCTTTGTCGAACCACGAAATGTAAGTGAAGCATGCAAAGATGAATGCTAGGTCAAGGCCATGAATGAAGAACTTGAGCAGATTGAAAAGAATAACACGTGGGAATTGGTTCCTAGACCAAATGATAAGAATGTCATAGGGACCAAATGGATATTCAAAAACAAGCTGAATGAAAATGGAGATGTTATTAGAAATAAGACCAGACTTGTTTGTAAAGGGTATGCTCAACAAGAAGGTATAGACTTTGAAGAAACTTTTGCACTGGTTGCCAGACTTGAAGCCATAAGAATGTTTCTTGCTCTTTCTAGTTTTCAGAAGTTCAAAGTAATGGAGACTTAGAAGAAGAAGTGTATATTGAGCAACCAGATGGATTTATCCTTGGAAATGATCCAAAACTTGTATGCAGACTCAGAAAGGCTCTCTATGGTCTTAAACAGGCTCCAAGGGCGTGGTATTATCGTCTGGACAAATACCTCCATCAACAAGGTTTTTCAAAAGGATCAGCAAATAACAATCTATATATAAAAATTGACAATGATAAATTGCTAATACTTGTTATGTATGTTGATGATATCATCTTTGGTAGCAATGAAGAAGCCATGAGTCAAAACTTTGCCTTGGTGATGCAAAAAGTATTTGAAATGTCCCTCCTTGGTGAGCTCACATATTTTCTTGGTTTACAAGTCCAACAAAACAAAGATGGTATCTTTCTATCACAAACCAAGTACCTCAAGCAGATCTTGACGAAATATGGCATGGAAGATTCGAAACCAGTATGTACCCCTATGGTAACAGGATGCAGCCTCAATGTAAATGATGAATCAACAACAATACATCAACCAAACTATAGATCCATGATTGGAAGTCTGCTCTATCTGATGGGTACCCAACCAGACATCATGCATGTAGTGGGAATAGTTGGAAGATTCTAGGCTAATCCAAACACCTTCAGGTGGTTAAAAGGATTTTCAAATATCTTCAAGGAACACAAAATTATGTCTTATGGTATCCTAGAGATTCAGATCTCACACTTCATGCATATACAGATGCAGATTGGCAGGAAGCATGGATGACAGAAAAAGCGCTAGTGGTGGTGCATTCTTTTTGGGTTCCAGATTAGTATCTTGGTTTAGTAAGAAACAAATCTCAATTGCATTATCTACAGCTGAAGCAGAATATGTGACTGCCGCATCTTGCTGCACACAACTCCTTTGGATGATGCAAACTTTGCAAGACATTCAAATCACTTGTACTCCACCTATCTCCATTTTATGTGATAATACAAGTGCAATCAGTATGTCAAAGAATCCAGTCATGCATTCAAAGACCAAGCACATACCTGTCAAATATCATTTTCTCCGGGAACATGTGATTGAACAAAAGGTCAAATTGGAGTATGTTACCTCCAAGGAACAGGTTGCTGATATATTCACCAAATCATTGCCTAGGGAGACATTTGAATACCTCAGACAGAAGCTGGGAGTAGTTGATGCATCATCTTGTTGTTGAAACTTATCTGTTTCAGAGAAAAGTGGTTGTACGCGAGTTTCATGAAGAGCATCCGTGTACATACGCATGTTTCTGTGGATACAGTCGCGTATATGTTGATTTGAAGAAAAACAGTGGGCCAGACTCAGGATGAAAAGAGTTTGATATGGGTCTGACAGAGACCATTTGGCATAGGTTCAGGGGGAGCATTTACTTCTAATAATGCATTGTTGGCATTATCTTAGAAGATCTTGGTCTACTTCACAATTGTTTTTGATTAAGGTGGAATAAGTGCAGAGGGAGATCATGGTTGCTGGTCTGGATGATGATTGACAGATGCTGCTGATGATAGTTGCTGATGACTATCATAGTCTTGTCTGAGATATTTAGTCTCTATGTCATGTATTTCTTTTATTATCAAGGTCATGTAACAGCCTATTTTGGTTTCCCCACTATGCCTGGGATGGATGATGTAATGTTCTTTTTTATCATGTGTAAACTTTTGGTGTATCCCCGCTTGGTTGGGTGGATGAGTCAATATTGGTATATCCCCACTTGGTTGGGAGATGGATGTATGTATGAGTCTTTGGTGATAAGAAGGTCATTTATGATGTATAGAGTCATGTTCCTTCTTATAGAACATCTTTTTGCAGACCTTCTTATAGAACATCTTTTTGCAGACCTTGCCTACTGTCAGGGGGAGCATGGACATCACAGCAGAGCAGAGATTTCATCACGTACTCAGGGGAGCATAACCCTTTTCCCTTTATGACAAAGGGGGAGAAATACTTTGAGTGACTTGGGGTTGCCATCAAGTCCAAAGGGGGAGATTGTTGGCATTATGACACAGGTTTGGCACTATGACACAGGTGTTGTCTTTGAGTGACTTGGGGTTGCCATCAAGTCTAAAGGGGGAGATTGTTGGCATTATGACACAAGTTTGGCACTATGACACAGGTGTTGTCCTTGGTGGCAACTCACTCAAATGACAGATCACAATTCAGGCCCTCAGAATGAAGGAAAAAGAGATACGCATGTCCCTCTTAACCAAGTCGCGTATACATGCGAGATCGCCGATCAAAAGGCGCATTTGCGTATGCACGCACTTTCATGCAAGGAAAAGCGCGTACATGTGGGAAAACTTGTTTTTAGTCCATGGTATTTAGTCCTTGGTATTTGGACCATGGTATCTTGTCTGAAGTGTTGAACCTAGGTATTGGGTCCCAAGTATTGGTTCTAAGTGGTTTTGGACCATGGTATTAAGTAAGGCCTAAGACTATAAAAGAGGCAGGAGATAATTAGGCAAAGGCACTCAAGGGATCAAATATCTTATGAAGAGCAAGATCTAGAATACTGGTCTTTGGGTAATGGTGCATAGCCGGATCTGAATGAAGGAGGAACCTGAGTGCTAGAAGGAGGATAAGTTCTATTGATGGGTCAAGATCTCAAGGCTTAAAGAGAAGTATCTTTGTGTGATTTTGATCTGTTATATTTGGTGCATGATCTATAAATCTGAAGATCTGGGTATAACTGATGTCTGAATATTTGAAAAGGGTAAATTATCTTTTATAGATCAGGTTCAACATAGCAAAGGCGCGTATACACGCTAGTTCGGTAATGAAAAACAACGTATACGCAGGTTTGCCTTAAGATAACAGTGTATGCATGCAGGTTCTACATATTGAATTAGCGTACGTCTTATAAAATATGTTTTAGCTACTTCTGTTTATTGCTGCAGTGTTCTAGGTTCAGGATTGGTTTCTGGTTACTGTTATTGTGTTCTGGTTACAACATTTAGACAAGTGATTGTTTGATTCAGTTTTGGTTGGTGCAAAGGAGATTGGTTGATGTAGATACATTTGATGTTTGATTGATGATATTGATGGATCCAGTTTGAAAATTTAAACGTGGTCCCTGGAAGAAAAGAGAAGGTTGTAGCCTTCTGCAGGTCAGCACCTACGTACTAGTACATCAGCTAGTACAAGAGCTAAGGGAGTTGTAGCTCCCTTCCAGGAGAAGATGGAGTACGAAAGAAGGTTGTAGCCTTCTATAGGTAGAAGCCTGTGTACTGGTATAATACTGCACCAGTACAGAAATATTGTAAAAAGAAGTGTCTTATTAAAAGAAGATAGAGACGAATTGCAGCAGGTGGTTTTCACCCACATTGGGTTTCCACCTTATATCTTGTGTTCATGTGTGTGATTTCATGTACTGTTTACTGCACTTGATTACTGTTTTATGGTTTTGATACATAGATTAAGATCAAATAACTAAACTAGAAGTCTGCAAGATATACACGTTTTTCTCTAAACACAGTTGCGTATATATGCAGGTTTAATTAACAGAAGTAGCATATATCAATTTGTTTATGGAAATTAAAAATTGTTAAATTGATAATATTGATTCACTCGCCGCCCCCCCCCCCCCCCCCCCCAAGTATTATTTCCAATAAACATGGCATAGGTCAGAGAGGGAGCACTTGTCAGTGACAGAGGGAGTTTCAGCATCAAGGGTGTTTCTAGCCTGACAAAGATGTCAGAGTTGGGAGATCAATTGCTTCTCAATAACTGAGTTGCAGTGCAATAGTTAGAAGTGGTAGTGCTATGAGCAGCATGATGCAGCATGATGAGAGGAGTTGCAGTGCAGATGCAACAGTGGCAGTGGCAGGGCCATGGGCAGCAAGACAGATGCAAAGGAACTTGGAGTACGGATGCAACTGGCAGTGGAAGGGCCATGGGCAGCATTACAGGATGTAGCAGTGCACATGATGGGTAGCAGGCCTAGCATCAGCACAGGGACCGGTGCCGGATGATCAGGGTGATAATTAGTGAGGAGTATTGCTAGAGCACAATCCTCACTAAGAGGGAGTGTTGATTTGGGGTAGCATCGGATGTGCTCTAGCCACGAAAATTGGTGGAGAGGCTAAGGCACATGATATCTCCAAAGAAAGGGTTTGGGCAGATTCTAAACAGTTTGGAAGATATTAAAATCAATGTGGAAAAAGTTGAAGTCGGGATTAATTCGGCAAGGGTCCAAAAATTGAAAAACTCTTCAAAGTCGGGAGTTTTTTGAAAAATTCGGCAAAAAGTCGGCAAAATTAAAAAAAACACAAAATTATTGATTTTTTAATTTTTTTTTTAACATTTAGAGTATCCACAACATCAAATAAATGCATTTCCACATAAACATGTAAAGAAAGCTAGTATATAATATGTATATGAAGTCTAATGCTACATCACATGTCAAAATAGTGAATCAACTCCTGAATTTTGAGTCCTGTCCGAGTCTTAACTCTCAAGAGTCAAAATATCAACAAAAAATATAATAAATGTATATCATGAGTCATCTAAAAGTCATCAAGTAATCAGTCACTGAGATCCTCTTCCCCTTTTAATTTTTGTTTCTGCTAATTGTATTAAGAAATAAGTCATGCATTACTCAATAGATTGTAATCTGCTTGGGTAATAAGGTGTCAAGTGGTAGGTCCAATGAAAATTAACAGTGAGTATCACAGTAGATGTGAAAATTAACGCTCGGTGAATCCAAGCTGCTTATTTTCTGAGCAAACAATAGATGTCAAATTATTAACCCAGCCTTGGCATCTATTATTCAAAAACTCTTGGAGGTAAAATCCACTTCTGATACATAACCTTTCCCCACATTTACAGGGAATTCACCACTAAAGAAGATTCCCTTTCAAAACATGCTCTCATTGCAGGAAGGATCTTTGCTGTCACAAGATTTCACAGGTACTTTGTTCCTGTCTGAAAAATGGGTTCTTTTTTGAGGCACTGGTTTTGTATTTTTTGGACAGGTTGTTGCTATTTGATCTTCATGATCTCCTCTTTGTTGTTTCTTCTGGAAGCATTCAACAACTGTAACAATGTTTTTGATGGTGTGGGGTTATTTCTACGGAACACTGTTGTATGCCTGTCCTTTTGGTACTTTTGTAATCTTTTGAAGGGGCAGTGGCTGTTAGGATCACTAAAAGCCTAGAGGCTTAGCCAATGTATACTTTGCTTTCTAACTAGAAATATGAAGTATAAAGATTTGTTTTTCCTTGGAAAACAAAAACATATCTTAACCTCAAAAATAACAGATTACAAATGAGACTGCAATGCTCGCAAGAAGTATGACAAACAATACATTGCAATAACTTGAAAATGCATGGATGGAAGCTTCAATTTATGGTTTTTTCACCTTTGCGGCCTCTTTATCCGCGACTTGGGAAGGGAGGAATACTTTTTGGGTCGACTCCCGATTTAAGGGAGGAAGACTTTTTGGGTCGACTCCCGATTTAAGGGAGGAAGACTTTTTGGGTCGACTCCCGATTAAATCGGGAGTATAAGGAAAAATCGCGATTTTTTCCTTTGTGAAAAAGTCGCCAAAAAATCGCATTTTTAGGATTAAATCGGGATTTTTTGCAGATTTTTTCCACACTAATTAAAATAATTAATATTTTTAATGGAGTCCCTAAGTCTAAGCTTAGGGAAAATAAAATATTAATGTGAATTAATATAAAACTGTGTTAGAATGTTCCAAAAGTCATGTATCAAACCATATCTAATCTTAGCCATTGATTAAGGACTTAATCTGGGTTGTTTATTTGTCAACGAGAAAAGTATAAGAGGAGGCTTGAGGGTCACTTGGAGAACACACCAAGAGATCAAGATTTCGACTTTCTGGGGCTGGGTTTGCTGAGAAAGTTGAGAGGGTGATCAGAATTGCAGTTGAGGGCAGTGAATACAGAAGTAGAGAGTCAGAGATAGCACCGGGAGGATCAACATAGTAGTCGAAGAGAGGGACGCAGAACCAGCGAAGGGTTCACGCAGAGCCAGCCAAGGCTCAAGCAAAGGTAGCCAGGAGCTGCGCAGTGCCTCAGAGGGCCAGCGTGAGTGATGCAGCGTGCCAAAGGACTGATGCAGTGCCTCCAGAGGCTGACACAGACCAAGCCAGAGTGATGTTGGACTAACGCTGGGCCAAACAAAGCTGACACAGTCCCTAGAGGCTGACGCTGAGGTTTCGTGGGGAAGATTGGAGCTGTGGAGTTGCCAAAGTGTTTATCCCTGGTTTCAGCCAGAATATCTGCTTCCAAGTAGCGAGGTACTACTACCAAAATTTTGCTTTGTTGGGTGAGCCTAATTTGGCACCCAGTTTTTTTTTTTCTGAAACTGCTTAATAAATCACACCCTCAGATAGTTGCACCGATTTTCCTGCATTGGGTTTTTCCGGGGACATTAGTCCAAAAACAACGGTGTCACTTGTGTGCTTGTTTCTGTTTCCTTCAATTGATGATCTTTAATGTGTTGAGCATGTACTTGTATTTATTTCCAGTATTTACATGGTAAATAACTTTTAATTAACAAAACAAGTAGGTAGGAATAAATCAGTGAAGTACATGAAGGGTTTCTAATGGGTTAGACTTAGAAATTCCAACATTTCAAGATCCTATTCCGATCTAGCTCTAGTTTGAAGAGTCTTTCTTTTGCATCAAGGGTATCAAGCCCTTGACTTTTCTCGTCCCCCAAATGTTCAAGCTCCAGTTCCGTGTCCCTCGGGATCTGCTCATCCTTGATCCTCTTGTCATTTTCCCACTCAATATACTTATGTTTTAGGGTTAGCATTTTATATGCAAAATATGTAGAGGCGGATTGTCCCAGTTGGGGAGTGCAAGTATTCCAATGCTTGGTGACCATCTAGAGATAACTATCATCTTTGATCCAGGTAGAATTGAATTTAAAGGGTGTCTTGGGTTTACGATCTCCGCTTGCAATTTCAAGATAGATGGGCATGTGATCTGACAATCCCCCAAATCCCACCCATTGATGATATAAGGGTAGTTGTTCCAATAAGGATTCCTTAACCAGAAAACAATCCAATCTCCTGGAAAGTGCATCTTTACCTATCCTCCGATTTCACCAAGTGGGTCAGAGTTGGGTCATGGGAATATCAATCAGATGATGATCCTCCAGTAGAGACCGGATCTCATCCGATAGTGTGTCAAATTGAGCATTCATTCCCCAAGATTCTGCATGTCCAAGAGAGAAGTTAAGGTCCCCCCTTATAATGATGCTCTCGACTTGCAGATAGTCATAATTGATTAGTTGCTGCCAAAATGGAGCCTTGTTGATACATGGCCCATATACATTTATAAGCCTCATCTCCCTTCCTAATTCTGCAGAGTATATATCAGTGCCAATGAACCCTTCTCCACCCCAGGAACTCAATAATCTTATGGACCTGGGATTGTGATCCAATACCAATCCACTAGACCGCCCACGGGCATCCAGTGCAAGAAAATTCCAAGCAGGGGAAATGGCCTCAAGGATGGGAATAATCTATGTGCCACCCGCAAGAGTCTCCTGTAGAAAAATAATTTCGCCAATTCTGATTCCAACATCCGTCAGATATCTAGTTTCTTTGCAGGGCTAGCCAAACCTTGACAATTGAAGGAGATCCACTTCATGGCAAACCAAGGGGAAGGGAGGTTAATTCTCTAAGGATCTTGTATATGGGTTGTTGACGACCTTGTGCCACATCTAGTCCAGCCTGGAAAATGGCTTTTGACATGTAAGAGTGTCTACCCTGAGAGGTTTTGGAGTGTGGGGCCGAGGGGATGATACCAATACCACTATCGTCCCCCGGGGTAAATCGGGTCAGAGACTGAAGGTTGTAATTGTGACCCCTATTAGACTCAGAGGATGGCTTCATATGAGAGAGGGGATTGGGGACTCCAGTAATGGTAGGGGGGTGGGGGAATAAGTGGGGGCAGAAGGGGCCAAATTGCAAAGAACAAAAGGGGTACAAATAAAAAGAACAACATCACATCTCACAGAACAAGGAATACAAACAAATGATAAATAAGGGAGAGATGGAGGTAAAGAGAATGTACCTGCAATAGCAGTCGCCGCCACAACTGCACAAGATATGGTGATATGTGGGGATGGGGGGCGAACATGCTCCATGTGAGTGCCTCGAACCGCCTGAGCGTCCAGCTCTGGATTCTCCTCGTGCCGAATAGGTTCCTTACCACGCTGATCAGCAGCGGGATTACCAACAACATGATCATGTTAGGCTACCGATGTAGAGATATATGCGAGGAGTCGACAGTCTTTGTATAGGTGTCCAATCTTATGACACCTCTGACAGCGATAAGGTACCCCCTCGTAGTCCAGTATCTGTACCCTGCAAGTGTCCCTGTAATGCAGTTGCATATTACCATGAAGGAAATCTCGTATAAAGGTATAAATTAATTATGGCAAGTTTGTCATTTTAGTAAGATACGAAATATGAGGTTGTTGGAGTAGTCATGTAAACTAAAATTGCAACTCAAGGATATGCAACATTGCATGCAATTTTTTTTTTAGAATGAGCAGAGGCATAAGGAGCTGAAAATAAAAATGGGCATGCAATTTTTTTATGAAAGTCAACAACAACCAATTTGCAAAGTAAAGTATACCAACAAAGGATGAATGAAGCATGAAGTCAGAGGAAGAAGTAAATTAGATGGATTTTCTATGGAGTGGAAAGTACATTCAATGAAAAGCTATAGTGGAATGAGAGTGATTACGTCAGAAGGATTATGAGTAGGCAACAAAGCAAGAAATGGGATCCTGGAAAGGATAATGTGCAGCAAACAATGTAGTGGGATAATATAGAAAGAGAATATTGTAGCAAGGAAAATAGAAAGTTATAGCATAAAGTTTGGGATCCAGGAGAATTTCAATAAGCCTATGCAATTACACGGTCAAGAGACCATGAATATTTTCACCTTGGGAGATAATGCAAAAGTATCCAAACTCTAAGTCAAATACATTTGACTAGACCTAGGGGTATTTAATTCACTAAGGAAGTTGGTTCTCTAATTGTTAATTATTTGTAATTTTCTATGTTTCTAGGAAATTCTATAAAAAAGGTAATATTGATGTAATTATATCTTTTTCTACGAAGATATCTTGGGAGGATTTTGTGGATGTAAAGATATTTAGGGATTTTTAAGGAATCAAGAAGACATAGAGGATAGAAGAGAGTAAAGAGGGGTGTTGTATAGCCAAAGGGGCCAAAAAAGGGTCGATTTAGTGTAAATCACGCCAGGAGAGGACCTTTTGTAAATTTGTACAGAATATGTTAATTAATGAAAGAATTTTTTATGAATGCCTCTATTTGATGTGAAACCAAACCTCTATTATAGCTAGTAAATGTCCTCTATTTATGTGAATTCACCTCTGTATTTGTAATAGGACAATTGTGTTTCAGGCTTGTTGCAATTAAGCTCACGAGGGAATCAATTCGAGAACACACATGGTTAGAATTAACATAAAGGAGGACAAAACCCTTGTAAACATGGATGCAAAATTTCCTTTATATTCAGGATGATTAAGACTAGTGATCATTGATAAAACAATGTCATCAATGATCTCGAATCAATAAAGGATTGAGGAGGAGCGTAGGTATATTAGAAGAGGTGTTGCAGGGGCGTTAAGCATGTAGTGGAGCTATGTTTTCTTTTGGACCAAAGTGAATAAGAAGAGTTGGGACTTAGTTATTTTATCCTACGGATTTTATGAATAAACTAAGGCTACAGAGACAGAAGCCAAAGTTTGTCACCACTGCCTTGTTGAGACATAAATCTCAAAATAAATTCCCTGGAAGAATCACCTTTGAAGTTTATAAGAGCACACACTTTGAAAACGTCGAGGTACAGGGTCAGCAATTGACACAAATTGTAGTTCTGCAGATGACATAAATATTCCTATCCCATGAAAGGCCAAAGTATTGAGGAAGGTCAAGGTGTTGGGATGACGTGGAAAGTCTGGGTCCGGGCTCAGCAGTTAACGGGAAATCAAGGTGCAACCATTAACAAAGAAATTCTTGTCCCGGAGATTGTCACCCTAGAAGTTTCCAAGCATGACTTGTTTCCAAATCGTGAGGGTCTAGGGTCAACACTAAATGAGAAATCAGAACGATAATTGATGTAGAATCCAGAAAGTCTATCTCCCTAAAACTATTGATGGAAGGCAAAAGTATCTTGGTACAAAAACGTTGGGGTCCGAGAATCTAAGAATTGGTTATATGTTGTGGTCACAAGGCAGAGTTGGGCAAGAGCTTTGCTAAGGAGAAGGTTTACGAGGAGGATCGGGCCAAAGTTAGTGGAAGGTAAATACTTCCTCGTGATTTTTCTATTAAAATTATTCCTGCAGACACATTATATATTGGAAAGGGCTTGAATCTGTTGGTTTTGTGAAAAGGGCTGATCCATGCCCTTTGGCACATATTGTAGGTATGGCCCATGTGGTGGTCTATTTTGGGACCAAAGGTGTTGAAAAAGAACCTGTTCCATAGTCATGATTTGATTCATGTGTAAAAAGGGATTATATCCCATAGTTGGTTTGAGGGAAGCACCAATTTTCCATATGATAAGCATAATGACTTTTCCGACTTCATTTGGCATGAATGATATCACTCTTTCTAATAATTATGTATCAAAATATGGTGACTCGTATTTCTCTTGTTTCTTGAGAGATAATGTTTGTGTTGGTTGTGTTTTTGTTAAATATCATTGTAACAATTTTGAAAAACATGCCTCTTGGGAGGCATAAACTTCTTTGCATCTTGCTCATAGTGATTTATGTGGTCTACTTTCTTCTCCTTCTTTCTCTAGGTTCAAGTACTTATTAACTTTTGTTGTCTAGACACACTTTGACTTATTTCTTAAAATTTACGAGTGATATTTTTGACTTGTTCTTGGATTACAAGGCCTTTATAGAAAAACAATCTACACAACAACAACAAAGGTTAAGAACATATAATGGAGGTGAATATGACAATAAAAAATTCACAAATTATTGTACTACATAGGGCATTAAAATGTCACATATTGTTCCATATACACCACAACAAAATGATGTTTTTGAATGAAACAATCTTTCATTAAACATATTCTTATAAAACACATTACAAACTTCATTATTAAATAATATTTTTTTAATTTATCTTTGTCAATTGGTTTGCATTGAATGGATCATACTTAATACCAAAAAACCAAAATGCAGTCTTGAACACTTTTTACGTCACCTTGTTTGGTATGTGTATATGCGATGTTGTTTTTCCTATAAGTTCTATTGTCTTATAATCTCCATGTTCCATTTTTAAATTTTATCTTGTCATTGATTTTGACAAAAAAATATTTTTGTGTACCATATGATTAGAATAATCAAAATTGAAGAACTAAACATCTTCTTGAAATTACTTTTAACATAAAAAAATAAACATATGCATGATTGAAGCAACTAAAACTAAGGAAAAAACATCAACTTCAAACTTATTTGAGATATAACCAATAAAAATATTAGGCATATGGAATGCTCTATTTTATTTTAAGGAAAAATTATCATCTCATTTCTTTGTGTGATTGTGTATAAACCTACGATCCCTTCCAAACGAAAAAATCTTTAGCAATAATGACATGGAATGAATTCTTTATCTATATGACCATGTCCATGGGTTCTATCCCATGGCCTTTGCAATAATTAGATGGCTCCCCTTTTCCTTCTAAAAGATTGTAAGTGCTCTTTTCTCCTCCATCTTTATCCTTCTTTACAAAATTTTGTCTTGCAATTCTATCTAGTATACTTTCATGGAATAACAATGATCTCATAAAATTAATTTTCCAATTTTATCCGCATCACATGTTTCTTTTCATATATTGAATAACCAATAATTTTGATATAGTATGATTTCATAAATTACTTTATTTATATTGTTCTCTTCATGGACTGCAAGCCCATTAGTAATTTATATTGGTCTCTTCACATGGACTGCAACCAATCCAATTAGTATTATTTTTCATAATAATAATTATTCATTTGTTTACGTTGAACTTCCATTTCATACAGCATTTAGATTGCTTTCTAATAGATATTCTAATGTTGGTTTCTATTTAATGCAGCCTTCCGTTAAGCTACGAAAAGAGTTCAGCGATGAACTAAAGCGAGTTAGTAGCGAAGCTGCAAAGGTGCTAAGGGAAGTGGGGCATAACATGGAGAATATGACAAAGTTAAAGCATGGAGACATACTTGAGAAAGTAAAGGTAGCTGCCATGGATTTGCAGAGAAAGCTGAATTCACGATCGCATCTTCTTGTCAATTCTGAAAGCTGGCTCATGGATTTCCCTAACAATGAAGCTATTGTGAAGGCGACCCCGCGGGGAAGATCTCACAGCGAGTCAAAACTCCCCATATACTCACGCAGGGATGGAGGAAACCGGATCCCCGCTGTTTCCAAGGAAATTGAAGAGTGCAACGAACCAATATGGAAGTTGGGGCCAAAGCAGCAATCATGGTCATCTAAATATAATAATGATCATGCCAACAAATCTGAAAGCTCCCCTGCACAACTCTCTTTAGCTACATTTGCATCTCTGTTGATAGAATTTGTGGCCAGGCTCAGCAATGTTGTCAATTGTTTCCAGCTTCTCAGCGTAAGTGCAAATTTCAAAGAGCCTCTCAACAATTTATGCTCAAATCAAGCCGAGGAGTCGCAGTTGCCATTGCCAGTGTAAAGTAATGTTTCCATTTTTTTTCCATTAGGGAGTTTTTATATCTATCTAAACAGATAGTTTGTGGTTGTGACTCTAAATTTTATGATCAATTATCAACATTTGTGTCAAATGGGTATGTCGAGGAAATAACACGTAAATGGAAGGGTTATTTTTGAGTTGAAAAAAATTAATATTATATAGTATTAATGGAGAAATAGTTACATGGTTGTAACTTAATTCTTTAAGTTGGGATTACTTTTGAGGTTGTAGGAGTTTGTTCTCACCTCCTTATTCTTTTGAGATGTATTTATTGTCTAATCTTTGATTAATTGAAGATGAGAGTGTACGTTCCAGTTTGTGCAGTCTCTAGGTGCAGTGTGCTCACTTGTGAGCTGCTAGTTAATTCAATTCATGTTTTTCTTTCTAGTTTTCTAACATTCTGCTCAAATTAATTTTTGAAATTTGTAGTGGGAATGTATCCATTTTACTCGGTTTAAGCAAGTAGGCAGAGTAAATGTGAATGTTTGTTGTTAGATATTTGGTTAAGTTTGGATTTCCTAACTTGGTATATATAATCTTTTAATTAGTCTTAGTTACTAAGCGTACAATTTTGGAAATCATGTTGGAACTATGGAATTAATGTTTTTGTTATTTATTTAGAATATCACTCCATGCAATGAGTGTTACATGAACCATTCAGAATAGAAATTAGTTACTTACAATAATATTCATAAATATGAATTATAAATTAATAATTTATTCTGAATAATATCTCCACAAAAAAACTCTAACTAAATTAATCATGATCTAAAAATAAAAGATGTATAATCTACTTGCTTCACTAACACAAATACTATGTTAAAATATGTTTCTATCTATTAGTAATATGTTTCTATCTATTAATCTTGTACAATGAGGTCTACCTTTAAAAAAGCTACTAGGCCTGAGCCATCTTCTTATACAAAGATCTCAATTGTTCTATCTATTTTTTTTAATGTAACCTTTACAAAAAATCGATTATATAATAGAGTTTAGGCTTATGTGATCCATATCAAGTTAGAAAATTGTTGAAAGTTATTTTTCTCAAGTATCCAATCAATATAAAGTGCCTAACTTTATTGGAATTGGAAGTGGATTATTATATTCTCAAAATTGATTACTAAAATGCCAAGGCCAACGTTTATATAAAAGATAGAGAGAAAGATATACATGGATCAAATAAGTTAAATATAAAGATTTATTCACTTGACTTGACAAATCGGAACTCTGAACTTGTACGAAAGCCAATATAATTTAAGCGGAAACAAATTTTGTGATAATGACTAAGCAAAATCAACGTCTCGCTATTTTTATGACGGTTGGGTTTTCTCCTCTAATAACTTATTAGTTTGGTTTCATGACACAAATAATTATGGTTTATATACCAAAATTTTAAGTAAATTAATTTGAGCATAAAATCTTAAAAGTAAATTAACTTCGACCATACAATTTTTTATTAGATTATAATAATAATTATTTTATTTTATTTAGTTTCTATATTTTATAAAAAAAATTAGTTTGGCCTCTAGGTCAATTTATTATTAATTATAATGAATAAATAAATACATTATTATTAAATATTATTTATTTATAAAAATAATTATTTATTTTCAGTATCAACAATTTTGTTTTTTTTACTTTTTATGTATTTAATCTCAAAATCAAATTCGTTAAGCGTGGCCAACCATCTTGCTTGCCTAGCATTCAATTTTGGTTGTCCAAACAAATATTTTAGTCCACTATGGTCTCACGTGAGTGTGACTTTCTTGCCAAGGAGGTAGTGGCTCCACATTTTTAGCACATGAACTATGGACACCAGTTCTAAATCACGTGTCACATAATTTTCCTCATACTTATTCAACTTTCTATATTCATAGCATACTACTTTCCCTTCCTACCTTAAGACCCCACTGAGTTCTTCTTTACATGCATTTGTGCACACCACGAAATCCTTGTCAAGATCTACAATTCTTAGCACTGGCACACTAGTGAGTAATTGTTTTAACTCCTCAAATCTTTCCACACATTGTGCAGTCCACTCAATTCTTCTCCATTTCTTCTGCAAGACTGTAATGGGATGACCGATTTCGGAGAAATTTTGAATAAATCTCCTGTAGTATCCTGTCAATCCCATGAATGATCTAACTTCATCCATGTTATTTGGAGTTGGTCATTGCCTTATGGCTTTGATTTTTTCAGGGTAAACTGGTATGCCTTCCTCAAAGACGATGTGCCCTAGGTAGTGTATCTACAGAAGAGAAAAAGTCACACTTGTTGAGTTTTGCATAGAGCTTGTTCTCTCTCTATAGTTGTAACACTACATCTGTAACAACAACTAATACTACAACACATTTATAAAATAAAAAATAATAACAAAAATTATTATTTACACATCTGTCTATGCATTAAATCAAACCATATATCATGCCATGGGGGTTGCACAAGTTTCTATGGCATATCTTATTAATTTAATTCTACATTAACTGCCCATAGTTGGCTTACCTGGCTCTGCCATACCGTAAGGGCTCGCATGGCCTTCCACGAGGCATCTAGGCTATTACCTGACTTGGAATTAAATTCCATCTGTACATGTCTCCACGCGGCTTGATCCTAGGAAACTCCATTGCTGGCATATGTCCATCATTTCGTTCTGGCTGCGACATGTGGCATGGATCTCATCTGTTGATTGGATCTGGGCAATCCGATGGTGAGAAGGGTTTAGGGCTTTTCCAACTACCCAACTCACCATCTCCTGTCGAAGAGAATCTCATTTGCAATCTGGAGCTGAGGGTTTCGACTGCTCTGCAACGTTTCGGCTCCCGGTTTCTCCACTGGTTCTTCTTCTTTGCGTCCATGATCCATGGCTTTGTCATTTCGTCCTCCGCAGGGAGGTAATCCAGAATCCTCACTCTCTGTCATTTCAGTTCTTCATTACGAGTCATATTCTATATCTTCTTGGGAGTTCTTTTAACACATAGGGTTAATACATGTTCTTGTTGGCCAGGCTTGGCATCTAGCTTCTCAGACTCTGCAAGGAATGGTGATTTATGTCATCAGTTTGAAGAGGTTAAGTCTATGTTTCTAATAAGCACTTACAGTTTCTTTTCTTTCCTTACCCATGCATTTTCTAACCTCGTGAAGGGTTCTATGCAAGGTAGTTGGACGACCTTCGGTTGCAGCTTCCCAAACTCAGGTAAGGTTTGGATCTTCCCACAAATTACTTATTATGGTTAGATATGATACAGGTCTTTCCCACCAGAGTTAATAATGTTTGCAATTGGGTTTTGCAAGTATGTTGTTATAATGGTCAGGGTGCTTTTGTGGCTAAGATTTTGTGTCTCTAGCGATTATGCGCACTCACATTTTTGCAATTTGTTACAGGTTGGAAACTTACCATCCCGGATTCCAATGTTTTACATTTTGTGGTTTATGTTACTTGTTTACTCTGGCGAGAAGCCTAGCTTGAATTTACTGTACGCTTAATTATGTGAAGGATTGTTTTGGTGATGCCGCACTTCGGAAGTTTTAGTAATGAACTGTATTTAGAATTTCTAGGTTATCGGTCTCGTAAGTCAGTGGAAATTTCCAGTTTGAATGTAATTAATCCTTACGAAGTATTTAAATCTTGAGGGACATAGTAGAGGCCTCTCGGCCCTAATTCGGTTTGGAATACTCTGCTACTTGGTTTTTGAAGTTTGTCAAGTTATATAAATATGTTTATTTCTGTGAAAACTTATAAATTCGTTACACAGTTAAATATGTATAAAGAGTTTGAATTTGATATCTTTTTGTTGGAAGAATTAATTATGTCATTATAATGCAACTATGATATAGTTCATCTTGAATATTCTTGATAGATTTTCACTTTGCTATCATAATTTTTCTAAGGTACTGATTCTCGTAGAAGTCGTTTTATTTCTTACTGCAATTGCGCGACTTTATTAATACAATAGTTTAAGGAATGGTTCTTATCCTTTGTCGAAAGAGGAATTTGCCTTAGGGTTTTACTATACTTTCTGTCTGGATTTATAGGTTTGATTTATTTCCTCCAAAACGACCTCTTTCACCAGATTCTAGCTTACAGAGGGTAATTAAATCATAAGGAAAAGAAATGGTTCTTGCATCATTTTGGGTTTTGGTCAGTATTTTACGCATAAACAGAATATCTATTACTTGCGAATAATTTAGTTAAAAAGGGACTCATTGTCTGTTAGTTGTTTATATTCTACTGCATATGTAATATTTAAAATAAAATGATGTGTGAGGAAGATTTCTTTGATCGTTGACTGTTTTACATTACTGTATACAATTGCATAAGTATTACTGTATGTTATTGAGTAATTCTTTTGCTAATTCTATTCCTGTAATCAAATAATATTCTATAAAGTAACACCATCCTTTAATTAAAGTCTATGATACTGATATGTCTTAAACTTGTCAATATATGAACCCAAATTCATTTGGAAAGTCTCTCCTCCAAGCCTTGAGCCTAACGATTACGTCCAGGCTCTCCTCCCCAACACTTTCACTATTTCACACCTGGATTATATCCAGCTACAGTCGGTGCCTTGGGCCTTAGGACTCCACTGTCCAGCCTCAAGTCCTGCACTCTTTTTGACTGTAAATGAGAAACTTCCCACTGGTCTTTCCCCCAGCTCTAGGATAGCCCTCTTTTTCCTTATTTCCCCTCTATATTTCCCTTTCCAAGGTAGGGGTGTAACTGTTTCTTTTAAGTAGCAAACAATTTATTTTTATTAACATGTCTAAATTCCTAATTAATCATAAATTAGGTAACAACTTGTTATCTGGATTTCTAGTCTCAGTCATTGTCATAACATAAAATAAATAAATGCAGTAAATCATAAAACTGAGTTTAATAACCACAATACTTCTTTCATGGAGCCTGGGGTGTTACATCTCCCCCCCATGTGAGGAACACTGTCCCTAGTGTTCTTTCTAATTTAAGAAAACAACGCCGGATAAGCTTCCTGCATAAATCCCTCCTCTTCCCAGGTGGCCTCATTCGGGCCAAAGCACTCCCAATACACTTTACCCTGGGTGATGGCTCGCTTCCGCAAGGTGGTTTCTCTCTGATCAAGAATACAAAGAGGTTCTGCCAGAAACTCTCCTTCCAATTCGACTTGCACATACATAATTCACGGTCATAATTTTCTCAAAACATTTTATAAAAAAAATTATATATTCCCTTAGCTTATTAATTGAATATTTTCCTAGTTTATTATATGTTGTGGGTTGTACACATATTTTTTTAACAACGAAACATGAAAAATGTTGTGGACCCGAATGTGGCTTGGTAACGCAAGCTTATAGGCTACTGGTCCAATTCGTTCCAAGACTTGAAAAGGTCCACAGTACCGGGGTGCTAACTTAGCACAACCCCTCCACTGTAAGGAACTTTTTTGGGGATTTACTCTTAGATATACGTGATCTCCTGGTTGAAATTCTCTGTATGTCCTCTTTTTATCTGCATACATTTTCTGCCTATCCTGGGCAGCCCTTAGATTATGTCTAACCTTTTTGACAGTTTCCTCCATTTTTGCTAGCATGTCGGGACCCAGTGCTAGCTTATCAACATGATTATTCCAATCCACGGGCACTCTGCACTTTCTCCCATATAACACCTCAAAGGGGCTCATACCCAGTGATTCATGATGTCGATTATTTTATGCAAATTCCATGAGGTGGTGGTAATCCTCCCATTGATGTGGTTGTTGCATCACAAACATGTGTAGCATGTCTTCCAACACTTGATTTACCCGTTCAGTTTGCCCATCCGTTTGGGGATGGTAAGCCGTACTAAATTGGATCTGGGTACCCAATCCTGAAAAGAGGGTTTTCCAGAATGTGGATGTAAATTTCACATCCTTGTCTAAAATTACCACCTTGGGTATACCGTGTAGGCAAAAAATTTCCTTCATAAATATGTCTGCGATTTCCACAGTTTTGTAAGTGGATTTCACAAGTATGAAGTGTGCGGTTTTTCTCAATTTGTCTACTACAACCATAATCGAGTCATGTTGTTTCCTGGTGTGAGGTAAATTGATGATGAAGTCTAATGATATGGTCTCCCATTTCCATTCCGGAATGGGCAGTGGTTGCAACAAACCAGCGGGATGCTAATGTTTTGCCTTCACCAACTGACACTCCAAACATTTGGACAAGTACTCAGTAACATCCTTCCTTAATCTGGGCCAAAAATACCCTTTCTTGATGGCTGATAATAGTTTTTGGTAACCTGGGTGGCCCACACATGGTTTCCGATGAAACTCATCCATTATTAATTTTTTAACATAGCTTTGGTTGGGAACATAAATTTTGTTTTTGAAGGTAAGGAGGTCATCAAGATTTATTTCAAAATATGATTTTTCCCCTTTTAATAGAGCTTCCTTTGTCTGCTGCCAAAGAAAAGTGTATTCTGGATCTTTGACAGATGCCTCCTTTATGATTTCTGGAATGTTTGAGCGTGCTTGGCTGATCTGAACCTCATAAATACAATGTACCTTCCTACTCAATGCATCAGCCACTCGATTTTCTTTCCCCTTAAGGTGCTTCATTTCAAAATCGAACTCACTTAAAAATGTTGTCCATCTGGCCTGTCGAGCATTTAAGCTAGACTGGTTGAAGAAATTGGTAAGGTTGCTATGATCCGTTAACAACAAAAATTTCTTCCCCAATAGGTAATGTCACCACATTTTAAGTGCATGCACTACCGTTGTTAATTCAAGGTCATAAGCGGAATATCATTGTTCATATTCTTTCAATTTCCATGATTCATAAGCAATAACTTTTCCTTCTTGTGTCAGCACTCCGTCAACACCTTCTTTACTTGCATCTGTGCAAACCACAAAAGACTTTTCCGGATCTGCTACCTTTAGCACGGGTGCAGTGGTAAGTAGGTGTTTTAATATTTCAAAGCTTTACTGACACTCGACTGTCCATTGAAAGGTGCATCCCTTTTTTTGTAAGGAGGTCATTGGAAAAGCAAACTTTGAAAATCATTCATTGAACCGATAGTAGTACCCGACCAAACCCAAGAAGGATTTGATATCAGCGACATTCTTTGGAGTGGTCCATTCCATAATGGTTTTGATCTTCTCTGGGTCCACCACTATTCCCTCTGTTGATATAACGTGACCCAAGTATTGGATCTGATCTTTGAAAAAGTCACACTTGCTAAATTTAGCATATAACTGGTTCTCCCGTAAAGTTTGCAGCACAATTCTCAAATGTTCTTTGTGCTCTTCCTGATTTTTAGAGTATATCAAAATGTCGTCAATAAAAATTAATACAAACTTATCAAGATAGGGCTGGAAAATACCATGCATCAAACTCATAAAGGTAGCTGGGGCATTTGTGAGGCCAAATGGCAACACCACGAACTTGTAATGACCATAACGAGTTCGGAATGTAGTTTTGTAGATGTCTTCCTCCTTTATCCTTATTTGGTGGTAACTAGATCTTAAATCAATTTTTGAAAATAGTTTGGCTCCCTACACTTGATTGAATAAATCATCAATACGTGGCAAGTGTTAGGATATTCCGACACATAGGATATAGTTAAGATCAACTTGGTCTAGTTTAGAGTTAGGTATAGAGTTAGGTAAAGTGTCTTTCTTTACCGTTGTACATATTGTAACTTACAATCCGACGGTCACGATATGTAGTGATCCGACGGTTCACTCTCACCTCGGTATTATCGACACTTGATCCGTGGCTTGACACCCGATTGGTCCATGAGTTCTATTTAAAGCGCATGGAGGGTCATTGTTCGGGTAATCCGTGCATGAAAGAAGCTTATGTAAATTTTCATTCTTTGATTAATAAATTGTCTGTACCCACGTTGGGACAGGCCGTGGACTGTTTCCCTCCTTGCACTCTGAGGGTTTTAACCACGTCAAAAATACTGGTGTATTGATTTGAGATCTGGTTGTGAGCGGTGTCCTTTTGGTATTCTTTCTGAGGAACTTACCCTGTAAATTCCTACAGCAAGGGATACTTATTTTTTATGGTCAAATGATTTAACTGACGATAATCGATACACAATCTCAACATTCCATCTTTCTTCTGTACAAATAGTACGGGGCCTCCCCAAGGGGACACATTGGGGCAGATGTACCTTTTATCCAGAAGCTCCTGAAGCCGCATTTTGAGTTTTTTCAACTCAAGTATGCTCATGTGGTATGGGGCCTTGGATACTAGGGTTGCACCCAAAATTAGTTCAATGGTGAAGTCAATATCCCGCTTGGGTGGTAATCCAGGGATGGATTCAGGAAATACATCAACAAATTCCTGAATGATAGGAATATTTTCCAAGGAGGTCATTTTATTCTTGGTGTTGGTAAATCCCACTTGAATAGCATATATTTGACAACCCTTCCTAATACATTTTCCTAACTGACTAGCAGTAATAGGGTGCAGTTTGGTATTGGTCTTGATTCCTTGAAGTTCCTTTCTTTGTCCTGATTCTGAAATAAAACTGATAGTTTTTTGTTTGCAATCAACCAAGGACCAACATTTTTCCAACCAATCCATTCTGATTAAAATGTTGTATGAACCCAAAGGAAGAATGTTAAGGTTCACATGAATGGGTTATCCTGAGATTGTTATGGGACATTGTTCTATTTTGGCAACTACATTTCTTTTTGTCCCATTGGCTAGTTGAACTAGCCATGGTTTTGGAAACTTACTGCTCTGTAGTTGACACTTTTCTACCACTTTAGGACTAACATAACTTAAGCTAGCATCGGGATAAAAAAAAACCAAAACAGGTTGCTTAGCAATCATACCTTCACATTCAATCATGGTGGGTTGATATTCTGCTTGATGATCATCCAGGGAAACGTTAATTATGGGCATGATCCTCACCACTTCTCCAATAGTGTATGCTTCCTGCATGTTTGCTAGGTGTTCCGTTCTTACCTTATGCAGATAGTTTTTGTAGTAGTGGGGTTCTCTACATCCCAAACATTGTAGCGGCGGTCTTGACTGTTGGTCATTACTAAATTTATTTACCCCTTCTGACTGTCTATTTTCGAAATAAGTAGCCTTGGGTTGATTCCTTGCTAGGAATTTACTGAGAGGCTTTTGCTATATATTTCTACTACTAAAAAAATTTGGGTGTTTGTTTGGAATTAAACTTCTTCCCTTCTTATTCGACCCTCCTTTAGATCCTTCATTTTTCTGTTTCATTTGTTGATATCATATGCGGGCTTTCCGCACTGCATCATCCATCATTTTTGGGTAGTCAAACTCAAGTTTTTCCTTCATAAAATTGGGTAAGCTACTAATAAAACGTTGAATCTTAGCCTTTTCTTCTTGTATATAAGGAACATAGTGCAGTAAGGAAGTGAACCATGCCACATATTCATCCATGGTTAAGGTTCCCAATCTTAACTCGTGGAATTCCTTGGATTTTTCGTCATAATAACGTTCAGTTAGATACTTGTCTTTAAAATTCTTTTGGAATTCATTCCATGTAACTTGTTCTTCGTCAATTTTCCTCATTGTTTTAATTTCTTCCCACCAAAGAGTATCCATACCTCTTAATTGATAAACTGCCAATCAAGCTTTCAGTTTATCTGTGTACTCGCAAATCTGAAAATATTTGCTCATATCAATGAGCCAATGTTTCGTTGCCTCCTCAAATTCTCCTTCAAAAAGCAATGGTTTAATCTTTTTAAATTCTCCTTATAATTCAAATTTCTGTCTTTTTGTCTTGCGTTGGTCAGAAACATTGTTCCAGCGCCCTTCTTCATATTCCCCATGTTTTTCGGCTGACTCGGCGTTTTCCTCTTCGTGCTGAGTTGTTGGGGTCTTCCCCCTATCTTCAGCACTGGGGTCTGGATGTCGTTGGTTCTGTCGATTGGACAGACTTTTGAGGATTTTCTCTTGTTCTAGACGTAATCGTTCATTATCTGTTCTTAAATTGGTCATCTCTGCATGGAGTTGTTGCACAGTTTCAAGTAAGATTGCATTAGCTTGATGAGACTCCTCGCCCAGCTGAATCCAAATATCAGGGTTAGAATTCACATAGTTTGTTCCTGGTGAATTGGGTGGTCCTGGGCTCCTCTGCATTTTTCCCCTTCTTGTATGGAGGCGATCTCTGTGTTCACATACAGGTTCACTTAGTTAAATTACAAAGCTCACATTCATTGCACACACACACACACATATATATAAATTCCCAAAGAGTCTCAGTGTACAAACCTGAGATTTGATACCTTGTAGCAACAACTAATACTAAAGCACACATATATAAAAAATTATATATATTATTTACCTATTTGTCTATTCATTAAATCAAACCATATATCGTGCCACAGAGGCTACATGAGTTTTGATGGCATATCTTGTTAATTGAATTCTACATTAATTGCCCACAATTGACCTACCCAGCTCTGCCATAAGGGCTCGCATGGCCTTCCACGAGGCATCCAGGCTATTACCTAACTTGGAATTAAATTCCTTCTGTGCGTGTCTCCACGCAGCTTGATCCTGGGAAACTCCACTGCTGGCATTTGTCCATCGTTTCTTTCTGGCTGTGACATGTGGTATGGATCTCGTTCGTTGATTGGGTCTGGGCGATCCGACGGTGAGAAGGGTTTAGGGCTTTTTCAACTACCCAAATCACTGTCTCCCGTCGAAGAGAAGCTAATTTACAATCTGGAGGTGAGGGTTTTGACTGCTCTACAACGTTTCGGCTCCTGGTTTCTCCGTTGGTTCTTCGTCTTTGCCTCCATGATCCATGGCTTTGTCTGTTCATCCTCCATGGGGAGGCAATCCAGAACCCTCACTCTATGCCATTTCAGTTCTTCATTACGAGTCATATTCTATATCTTCTTGGGAGTTCTTTCAACGCATAGGGTTAATACATGCTCTTGTTGGCCAGGCTTGACATCTAGCTTCTTAGACTCTGTGAGGAATGGTGACTCCCGTCATTGGTTTGAAGATGGTAAGTCTCTATTTCTAATAAGCACTTACAATTTCTTTTTTTTCCTTACCCATGCATTTTCTAACCCCGTGAAGGGTTCTTTGCAAGGTAGTTGGAAGGCCTTCGGTTGTAACTTGACGAACTTAGATAAGGTTTGGATCTTCCCACACATTACTTATTATGGTTAGATATGATATAAGTCTTTCTCACTAGAATTAATAATGTTTGAAATTGGGTTTTGCAGGTATGCTGTTATAACAGTCAGGGTGCTTTCCTGGCTAAGCTTTTGTGTCTCCAACGATTATGCGCACTCACATTTTTTCAATTTGTTGTAGGTTGGAAACCTACCATCCCGGATTCCTATGTTTGACATTTTGCAGTTTATGTTTCTCGTTTACTCTGGCAAAAATTCTAGCATGAATTTACAGTGTGCTTAATTATGTTGAGTACTTGTTGGTGATGCCGCACTTCGGAAGTTTTAGTAATGAACTGTATTTAGAATTTCTAGGTTACCAGTCTCGTAAGTCAGTGGCTAAATTTCCAGTTTGAATGTAATTAATCCTTCCGAAGTATTTAAATCTTGAGGGAAAGAGTAGAGGCCTCTCGACGCTAATTCGGTTTGGAATACTCTGCTACTTGGTTTCTGAAGTTTGTTAAGTTATATACGTATGTCTATTTCTATGAAAACTCATAAATTTGTTACACAGTTAAATATGTATAAAGAGTCTTGACTCTGATATCTTTTTGCTGGAATAATTAATTATGTCCTCATAATGCAACTATGATATAGTTCGCCTTGAATATTCTTGATTGATTTTCACTTTGCTGTCATAATTTTTTCTAAGGTATTGATTCTCGTAGAAGTTGTTTTATTTCTTACTGCATTTGCACAACCTTATTAATATAGTAGTTTAAGGAATGGTTTTTGTCCTTTGTCGAAAGAGGAATTCGCCTTAGGGTTTTACTATACTTTCTATCAATATTTATAGGTTTGATTTATTTCCTCCAAAATGACCTCTTTCACCAGATTCTAGCTTATAGAGGGTAATTAAATCATAAGGAAAATAAATGGTTCCTGCATCGTTTTGGGTTTTGGTCAGTATTTTACACATAAATAAAATATCTTTTACTTATCAATAATTTAGTTTAAAAGGGACTCGTTTTTTGTTGGCTGTTTATATTCTACTGTATATGTAATATTTAAAAGAAAATGTTGTGTGAGGAAGATTTCTTTGATCATTGACTGTTTTACATTACTATATACTATTTCATAATTATTATTTTATGTTACTGCGTAATCGTTTTGCTGATTCTATTCCTGTAATCAAAGAATCTTCTATAAAGTAATAATCCTTTAATGAAAGTCTATGATACTTATTTGTCTTAAAATTTTCAATATATGAACCCAGATTCGTCTGGAAAGTCTCTCCTCCCAACCTCCAGCCTGGCGATTACGTCTAGGCTCTCCCTCGAGCACTTTCTCTGTTTCACACATGGATTATATCCAACGACAATCGATGCCTTGGGCCTCAAGACTCCAATGTCTAGCCTCAAGTCCTGCACTTTGTTTGACTATAAATGAGCAAATTCCCACTGGTCTTTCCCCCAGCTCTAGGATAACCCTCTTTTTCCTTCTTTTCCCCTCTATATTTCCCTTTCCATGGCAGGGGTGTAACTATTTCTTGTTAATTGTTTCTTTTAATTATAGAAAACAATTTATTTTTATTAACATGTCTAAATTCCTAATTAATCATAAATTAGGTAACAAATTGTTATCTGGCTTTCCAGCCTCATTCATTGTCATAACATAAAAGAAATAAATGCAATAAATCATAAAACTAAGTTTAACAACCACAATACTTCTTTCATGGAGCCTGGGGTGTTACAACAACCAAATGTTTCTCACGTTCTTCTTTCGTTATTGAGTAAACTAATATGTCATCAACAAATACTATGACAAATTTGTCTAGGTAAGGACGCAACAGTTCGTTCATTAGGCACATGAACGAGGCAGGGGCATTGGTAAGCCCAAATGGTACCACTATGGATTTGTAGTGCTCATATCTTGTGCTAAAAGAAATTTTATGAATATCTTCTTCCTTGATTCTCACTTGATGGTAGCCTGACCTCAATTCAATTTTGGAGAAATGTGTTGCTCCTCTCAGCTGGTCAAAGAGGTCATCGATCCTTGGTAGTGGGTACCTATTCTTAATGGTTACCTTATTTAGTTGTCTATAGTCAATGCACAATCTAAGGGTTCCATCTTTATTCTTTACAAATAATATAGGTGCTCCCCAGGAAGGCACACTTGGCCTTATGTAACCTTTGTCCAACATTTCCTTCAGCTATAATTTGAGCTCAACCAACTTTTGGGTTCTCATTCTATATGGAGCCTTGGATGTTGGTGCTACTCCTGGCACTAGTTCGATAGAGAAATATATCCCTCTATGAGGAGGTAGTCTAGGAACTTCCACCGATAAAATATCTGCAAATTGTTGCAAAACCAAGTACTTATGAAATAATTCAACTTCCTTATCATCTGGTTCTTTGCTAGCTTTCTCATTCGGGAAAAATTTTAGTGCAAACAACATGCATATTTTCTTGTTGTTGTATTTGGATTGCATAAAAGTGATCAACCTCACTAATATGGGTTTCCTATTGCCTTGAAACACTCTTTTTTTTCTCTTGTAGCGGCTACAACCACCCTCCAAAATTTTTCCTTAGCTTCATTTTGGAGCCTCCCTACCGACCATCCTCAGTAGCATGTCTTGCACTATCAAGAACATCAGCGTCAATTGTTTCATAGATTCTTGTCAGCATGTGCATGCAAGTTTCTTCCACTCCCTTCACAAGTTGCTTTCCGGACTTAGTGTCAATTGCTGGTTGAGTAGCTCCCTCTGGGAATTACGCAATTCTGGAGGGGAACCAGCCTTCCCTCCAAAAATTGCATAAACCCGGATGAGCTCTAGAATTGCGCAATTCTTCCTGAGAGTCCTCCTCTTAAAAATTTCACAATTCATCCCAGGACAACTGCTGAACCCAAAAATTGCACAATTCTGGCAGCAGTCACCTGTTGCTCCTAGAAACTGTGTAATCCCTCTGGGATAGCGAGCCGACAGCTACCAAAAATTGCATAAATCTAGCCAGGCAGCCTGTTGGGCTTAGAAATTTCGCAATACGGTCACACAGGCTTCCCTGAGAAAATTGCAAGTTCTAACTCAAGACAGTTGCTCAGCTCAGAAATTACGAGATACAGTCAAACAAGCTTCCTTGAGAAAATTGCGAGGTCTAACCCAGGACAGTTGCTCAAGCCAGAAATTGTGCAATCTTGGGAGACAATCACCTGTTCCTCTCAGAAATTGTGTAATCCCTCTAGGACAACCATCTCTGCTCAACCCAGAAACTGCGCAGATTTTCATCCCAAGCTCGCAGACCAATGCATGTGCCTTCAAGTTGACCGGTTCCCTCCGAGACTGAGCAAAACTGATTTTCATGCATGGAATCCTCTTAAGGAAACATACAAAGGCATCCCTTGATTAAGGGATCCATTTTTATCAGCTAGAGGTTACATGCAAGGATCATTTCTGAAACCTCCCACCAAGCGTCGCTTTTCCTAGATTTGTGGCATGTGCGTCACAACCTTGATTTTATCAAAACTCATCTACCGGACGCTACAGAGCTCATTCCTCGCATTGACCTTACAACTCTGACATCCCACATTACATCTAGGAGTCATTGACACATTCAGATTTGTAGTTTCGGGGTAAGCCCGCTTTTCATGTCCCGCGTTCTGTTTCTGTCGCTTTTTGTGTTTCACTTCATGTGAGTGTTGTCTTCTTGATTTCAGTGAGTGCTTGTTGTCGTTTTGATGTATGTTATCTTGTAGAAACAGTGATTCATTTTTCGTTTGAATCTCACTGCTGTCGAATGCACGACACTGTTTTTGCATGAACAATCATCGTTGCGGCGAATCGCTTCACACACATGCATGCTTTCCCATTTCATGAATCCTGCACTTGATGTTTGCATGTATGATCATTCACTCTTGTTTGCACTCATCTCATCATGCATTCATACTTATCATGTTTTCGGTCACCCGTTGGCTGGTCTGGGTTGCCTTGGCCCGGACCGTGCCTTGCCCGGCTAGCACTACACATTTCCAGAAGCGAAGGCTCTGCCTTCCCTCCAGAAATTGCACAAGTCTGGCCCAGCACTGACCTCTAGGCTTGCATTGCATAATTCTTGGAGGTAGTGTTCTGTTTTCCCCAACTACGCAATGTAGTTTACTGGTTACATGTCGTTGTTGACTGAAATTGTGCATTGCGCAGTTTCAATCCTTTGCAGGCCAAGTTGGACTGTGCATTGTGTAGTTCCAGCAGTTATTCAGCCTCCTGACATCCCAAACTATGCCTCGCATTGTTTTTGCAGTCAGTCTCCCGACCTCTCGGCGAAAATTGCACAACCTTCATGATCAATCACACAGGTATGTTACAAGTCAGTCCTCAAGCTTGTTTTGGTTTTCGACTGACAGATTGCTTTCTAGGAGTTTTACTATGTTTCCAGGCATCACATGTTTTTTGTCTCTCATCAGCACAAGTACAATGGCCTTTAGGAGAGCAGAGTCAAAGGACACCGTTGAGAGCACAACGGGGGTTGCAACCAAGCAAGTGTCTATGAGCTTGCCTACCTATGAATACATCAAGTTGTTCATGAACAAGGAAATCAAGATGATATGGTAGCAACATCACAACGAGCGGCACTATCAACAACAATAGAAGGCAACACACCCACAAGCGACGAATGGAAGAGGAAGGTCGTTGACAACATAGAGGCAGAGCAAAGCTGCAAGTTCAAATAAGATCCACTCATGATGAAGCAGCTTTGGATATTAAGGCTATGAGATGACGACGTGACATGAAGATTGCGCAAAGGTAGCGAGAGAAACAGAGAAGGAGTTGCATGTGTTGAAGCAACAACTCAAGGAAGAACAGGGGCTCCACGGATAAGAGAACGAGTTACAGGAGGAACTAGTACAGTAGGGGGCGCGACATGCACACGGATGAAACTGTTTCAGTACAAGTTATGAATCCATCCCAGCAATTGGCAAGGAGTAGACAAGGTGAGCAGTGATGTTGATCGCATGTAAGGGAATTCAACAACATGCTTGTCATTGTGTGCATGCATGCGATCCACCCATTTGGTACACTCATAGAGGTGAATACAAGAAGCAAGTCCGACTAGAGCTGAACATGTATTTTTACTAGTTGATGTGCACAACCATCGACACATGCTGGGAGATCAGTGCATACACCATGCATCAACATGTTGCCGATCCGAACACACCCAGGATGACCATGCGCATGCTATTGGATGAGTTGGATGGAGGACCCATATCAGTATACCTAGATGCAACAGAGGCAAGAGTTCGCTTTAGCAAGATGTCACCACTGAGTGCACGGACTCCATCATGGACGACCAAGCTTGGTATCAGCTCACCACCTTCACCATCACAAGGATATCAAAGAGTTGGTCTCACCACAATGGTCGAGTGTCAGTGATGTCTTGCATGGCTTGCTCAAGCCATTTTGTCTCACATGGGCACATGTGCATTGTAATGTAACATCTTGTCAAGTGGAAGTTCAAGTGTCGATAGTTGAATGTAACAATCATAAAGCAGTTCAAGAGTCATGAGGATAGATGAATGGTCACAAAGGGGAATGTCAAGGGTCACCCCAACCTTTGCTATAAACAATCCCTAATAACTCATTGTAGAGGCTTTTGGTCAACCAAGCTTCCAATAGGAGTATCTTAGAGAAAGCTTGGACAGTATTGTAACGAGCCTTGGCTTCTCCACTATGCAGAGCTAGTATATCTCTTTGGAGGAGTAGGCAATTGTGACTGTAACGTTCCACTATCAGAAATAGTGGTTGGACTTGGATGTATTGTATGACTGGAACTTACACTTCTTAATATAACAGAGCCAACACATTTCATGCATATGTCGTATTGTATTCTAGATATCTTCTTTACTCTAAATGATATATGTATTTGTTTTCTTACGCATGCATGTATGGACTATTCTGTATAAGTATGTATGAAGCTTATTGAAATGTCCTGATTGGTTTAACCATCACTTTGGACAGCTTGCTAACTTTCTTTCCATCTTGTGATGCATATTTTCTCGTATGTTCCCTTCCAAGTTGTGTTGACACCTAATCCGAAACGGATGAGGTGAAGCTGGACAGTCATCTAGAAGATGAACTGATCTGTTTTTGTGTATATATAAATAATAGTTGTCTAATGAGAAAGATCACCAGTTGTCTCTTGCGCTTAGTAATATCTGGAGTTAACCTGGCCTGACATGGTATCAGAGCACAGGTCCCAGAAATAACTCCTGCCTCTGCCAGGTTTCTGCTGCCTCATGAAACCTCTGTCCTGAGACTGCCCATCCGTTTTCTCTGCGTGCCTCTGTCCTGGAGACTGTGGATTTTTTATATAACGTTTGCCTGAATACACTGTCAACCCTGCCCCTCTCTGCGCATACACTGCCAACGCTGTCCCTCCATGAATGTATCGGTTATTTCCTTTTATTCTGGGTTTCAAAATATACCGACCTGATGTTCATAAGGTTGATCTTCCATGCCCGCAAGAAAATCCTCTGCAGAAACGTATGTTTTCCTGAGATTTGTTCCCATTCGAGTAGCATCTTCTCATCTCTTGGACCACTGTTTATGATGGCATCCACTATAACCTGTATTGGGTTCTGATCAGTAAGGAGATGAATTATTTCCATAGCATGTTTGTCTATTCGTACAGCCATAAACTTCTTTCCATTGTTACGCCCGTGCATCATCAAAGAGTTGGTCATCGTTCAACAATAGGGCATTGCGCCTTCCGAAACCGTTTGACTGAGTAACGGCCAGCTGTGTGTGGAACAAATGTTGCATGTTTTTGTGATGAGACAGCTATGTAATCTGCTGTGATAGATCATTAACCTCTACGTCCTCAAAGGTCCAGGAATGCCTGCTGCTTCAATGGCCCGCCGAACCTTCCTCTTATCAATAAACACGGAGTTACCCGGTTCCAAAGCGTGCTCCATGCGGTCTGGGTCCATCCCAAATTCAGAGGGAAGAAATCTCTGTAGTTGAACCTCATCGTTTATTTCAGAGGGAAGCGTGCTGAACCTCATCGTTCTTGAAATATCTATTGAAGACTGCGTTGATAAGACTGCGTTGTATTAATTGAAGACTGCGTATTGTAATGGTTACTACTTTTTTATAAAAATGCGACTGCGTTTTTATTATTATTGAAGACTGACATTTTTTGCCAGAAACCAAGATGCCATGCGAAGGAAGGAAAGCTTGTAAAGTGATGCATAAGAATTCTTAAGGTAACCAAGCAGCGGAGTTTAAAATACAAATGCTATACTTGGAGCAGAATTTTAATCTTGTTAAACAAATACAAATGCCATCTGACAATGATGTAAACTTGGAGCGGAGTTTTATTACAAATGCCATCTGACAAGTTGTTTGCTATTACAAGTTTTTAAGGGGCACACTCACCCCACTTTCCATGTGTTAGAACTGTTCATGCACCTTCCTTGACTCGCCACGGTTGTCACACCCTTGCTACCAACAAGGACATCTTACTTGCCTCTATGCAAAACCATGGTCAAGGAAATACCGTACGACCCATTGCTGGGACTCCTACACCAAATGGTTTGAGGTCTAATTGGGACTTCTTACTGAGGAGATCCCCTGACATGTTGGTAGGTCCAAAACTGTCAACATTTCTAGCTCTAGAAGGACAGCTAGATGACAAGCTGAGTCCTCATCATCTTTTTTGAGTCTTCACACATCTATCATGGAGTTTCTTATAGTTCACCCTCCAAAATGTCTGTCTAATGGACATATCTTTCACGTCGAGCGGGACAGCTAGATGACAAGTTGAGTCCTCATCATCTTTTTTGAGTCTTAACACATCTATCATGGAGTTTCTTATAGTTTTCCCTCCGAAATGTCTGTCTAATGGACATATCTTTCACGTCGAGAGGGAGTTTTGGGATCACTTTTCACAAATCACGTATGATGGTGAAGGCAAAGTGGCCTGGCTTGAGCCCTTAGATGACTTCCATGTGCTCATGGAGGGCATGGAAGATTTTAATGAAAAAGAGGTATGTTCATTGTTCGCACACACACTTCGCGACCACCCATTGCAATGGTGCGACACACTACCTCATAACTCTGTGCACTCTTTCAAGCAGTTCAACAATCTAATCGAATTTGTTTTCCACCATTTTGATACTGAAGTACTTGATAAAAAAATGCTAAAACAACAGATGGCCCTGGATGAATCACCTATGGAGTTTTTGGAGCGCTTCCGTCTATTCATGTTTGAAGCCCCGAAAAGTCAGATGAAATTTCAGTATCTCATGGATAGATTTGAATATTGCATTATCCAATCTGTCAATCCCAAGAAGAAGTTCAAGCTCAAACCCCACTCAACATACTTCAGTGATGTAGCTGCACAATCCCAGATAGACACGGTTGCTGTCACAAGTGACTGTCTGTCGTCCCCTCATCAAACATCACCACCACTGGAGAGTGATGTGGGACGACATGCACACACATTCATTGAACCATCATGTCCTCCTGACATCACTCCTTCCGATTTTCATGCAAACTTGGTTGTGAGTCCCATACCTTTTTCACATGTATTTTGTACCTCAACCTCCGTCCTCATATTCTGATCATCCTCCGGATTGCACTGTCTTGTGTTCTTCCGTTTCAAATTCTAAACCTGTTTTGAATGAGGACCGATCCATCGACGGAGTTGGTGTTGCATAACCAACATGCGCTAGCATTCATGAAGAGAATGACTGGGAGCTTGAACATTCACCGACAACAGAGGACCATCCCTGTCTTTCCGTACCTCCTTGATTTTTTCCTGGCATCCTTGGTGATCCTGCCATTCTGGATTTTTCATGTGTATCTCCCTCCATGGATGCACTCATTGTTCATCATTCGCAGGACACACCGGATGTCAGTCCATCATCTGGCAATGGAGAGGACCAATCATTCTTTGAACATCCACTTTATTTTTCATCTATCTTTTCCAGAAACACAGAGGATGAACATTCTTTCTTCTCATCTACCCTTTGTGCGATTCATAGAATCATGAGGACGTCAACTAACATGCTGAATTTTCTGATCTTGGTTGTCATGATATCTTTACCTCATCATTTGATCACGATGTTGATTCACTCGTTGTTAATCCGTCTAAGCCATTGGTCTATGACAATCCCTCTGAAAATGAAGTCAAAACCCCCCCAGATTGTCGAGACACTTTAGCCCGAGCCGATGGTTATGTCAGGTCCTTGCTGTCTGGAGGTTGGTTTCACTTCTGATTAGGAAATTGTTTAAACACCCAAGGCTCCTCATCACTCATCTATATGCAATAAAGAACAATCCAACACTCATATTTCACTTCCTCCATTCGAACTACACGATACCATCGCTCATGCATTGGAGGAATCTTACTCAGAAAGAACACTTGCGCAACGTAAGTGGTATACCTTCCTCACGTGTGCTTGCATGTCACAGTCAAGAGTACCTGCGTGCTTAACATCTTCACATAGTGTCACATAACATCATGGTATGTCCATACACTGTATATCATGCACTTTCACTCATTTTTGTTCTATGGACGCTTGTGAGCTTGGAGTGTGTCTGTCTTCGTTGTTGTATCTTTTGCATCTGTTGGTTTGCACAAGTGTGTTTTTTGTCAACCATGCCTTCACTGACATGGGTCAACCAATGCATCAGTGGCTGCATTGGAAATATCACTTCACGTGAGACGACCCATGCGCTATTGACGTAGGGTTTCCCATGCTATATCCAAAGTATGCATGATCTTGCATATACATATCTGTCCCAAGAATTTTTAACTCACTAAGGAGTTAAATCATCAATTCTAAGGTTTAAGGCCCCTTCCTCAAACTCTACGGAATAATTCATTACTAACCCATCCACACCTAAATCCTAGGCAATATCCACTTATCGGAATGTAAATTGCCCCTTTAAGCCTTCAATTTGGACTTTATTAAAGGCCTTCTCTTAATTCCTTCATATCGGGATATTATCGGAACACATACACCCGCCTAAACCTTTCAACATTCATTATCGGGGCTATTGAGACTTTATAAACCCATCTAAACCTTAGTTAAGCCTTTTTAAACCTATCGGCTGCATATATATATATATATATATATATAACCACCCTCTTAAAACATTGGTTAATATATGTATAACACATAAAAACATTCATTTGGCGCAATTTCCTTATAAAACCATTTACAAAGGAAAACTATGAAAACATACCCTTTTCTGCGTTTTGTATGGCTTTGAACGATTTCCAAGGTTTACCTTTATCGCTATCAGCAATTGCATCCTCCGCAGGCACATTAACACAAGTTCCCCTGTCTACGCCGATATGCGATAACCCATAACCTTTCGGACTTGAAATATCATTAACTGCGATTCATCTCCCTATCGGGTCCACGCCTATCGACCCTTCACACAATCACATATCGCATGTATTAAAGCCATGGTCTATAAAACATTGTGATCCGATCACATCTCCACCATTGATCCTTTTCTTGATCCAACGGTCATTAATGCTCCCGATCTCCAAAGTTGCTCCAACGGTTCTCTGTCATTGATCTGTGCCTAGTAGATCCAATGGTCCATAATCATTTTGGGTTGGTAACAAGCCCAACACTTAACACTTCTTTCGGACTCGATGGAATTATAAAACCTAACCTAATACATTTCGGGTTCAGCTTCTCAATTAAACTTTGATCACTTTACGCCCGATGACCGTCTGATGGCGAGATCTCTCCAATCACTGATGTGATTTAATCCTGACCGTTGATCATTAAAGATCCAACGGCTACGATTCACCCATACTCCATTTCTTCCGCCCTTCTCCTTTACTTAGATTTTTGCACATTTCTTCAGGGTTTCTGTGTTTTCCGGGTTTTCTAAAGGTTTTCCTTCCACCTTCACTTCACTTCTGCTTGAGCTCTAAACTCGTGATTTCTTCTATCACTGTCCTCTTTGGCCTCCAATTGGTCCTTTGAATGGTTCAATGGTCTGTTTCAAACCTACGTATTACTCTCTTCTTCTCTGTGCATTCGCTGAATTCCGCCTCTCTGCGTTCACTGCGCTTCGCCTGCATAAATATACATATGCAATTCTCTGATGCATGCAATCTATCATTCAACACTCAATCACGCATTTATACATATTTAATCAATCTCTCTCTCTATATATAGATACAAACAATTAATTACAGAACGAGATCTCTGTCTCTCTGGCCTGATTTTCTAATATCAGTGGCCTTTATTCCAACTCTGCCCGTAGGCTTACAATCACTCCAAATATCTCACCTTTCTAACCTCTCTAACCTCTCTAACCTCTATCTTTGCCTTTTAGGCTTACATTTATACATAAGGACTCTAAAACCAATTCCTGGTTTAGATCCATGAATTCCTTAACAAATTTCCTAAATCTCCTTCTTGTTCCTAAAATCATGAACTGACTCCTAATCTAGGATTTACAATCAATTCTCAATCCCTCAATCTCTCAACTATCCTAAATCTCTCATGTTCTCCTACATTCGAGAACATTTACAATAAAGCCTCACAATATTCAATTAATTCCCTACTCTAGCTTCTCATTAAAATCACTCAAAACATTAATAATTACATTTAATTCACTCTTAGGAACCCAACTTCCTTGAAAACACAATACCCCTATGTCTACTAGAATACAATGAGTTTTCTTGGGCTGGATGCTCCTGCATCAGACTCCCAAAGTAGAAAATTTCCATGATCTCCTGATCATGTTCTTCATATGTTGATATAAACCCTCCAGGGTCCCAAACTTTAGTTTGTAACTGTCCAAATGCTTTGTTCCTTTGTTGCTGTTGCATGTCTGTTGTTTTCTGCTCTATCTTCCTCTCCTTGTCAATCAGGTTCATACTCTGATTGATCATCCTTCCTGCTGCTATCATTCTCCTCCCTATGGCCTGTTTCATCATTAGCTACCACATTTCTTCAATTTCTGTGTCCAGCACATCCTTGGACTGGTTCATACTTTGCCACTTACTGCTATTTGTTTCCTTCTGCCTCAGGTTGTTGCTGCTGTCCACCAATTCTTCAAACTGCTATTGGTTACTTCCACCATGTAGTTGTTGGTTCCTTACTGCCACCCTTACATCCTTACCCTCTTTCATGATCATCTCTTTCTGCATTGAATCATGATTGTCCAGCATTCTCTCCAGCAATTGAACACCTCTATTCCATGGATTGAATTCTTCCATAGAGTCTTCTTCTTCCATTTTTATTTGGCTGCCCATCTGTACCAAAATTCCTCCAGCATCTGCAACTAAACCTGCATTCATAAAACACTTGTTAAAATAAAAATCATAAGGCTTCTGTGCCTTATCTCCCTTTGGCAACAATTCAGTTTGTTGCTCTGTTTTCTCCTCCTCTATCAGCACATCAGTATGCTGATTTGAATTCTCAGCAGAATTCATGAGACTATCAACTAGTCTCTCCTCCACACCATCTGCTTCTATGATGTCTTTCTACCTTTGTCCACTGTAGTGAACTCCTTCCTTCTCATTCAATTCTGACTTTACAACCTGAACACTTACTTTTTGGTCTTCTAGCCTTTTCTCCAAAAGACTTAACTCCTGCCACAAATTTTTCATTTCACTTAGAATTTCTTCCAAAATCTCTATACAATCCTCACTATCTTCTCCTTTGTCACAAGCATAACTTATTGACACTATTTCTTCATTCCCAATTAGAATAAAATTTTGATCCTCTATCCCTTTGATAGTTTCATATGTCTATTCATCACTCTCCTTTTGATCATTTAAGAAAATCAATTCCTCGTTATTTTCTTCAATAGCAAATTTCTTATCATAGGACACAACTGTCTCATCCCTACTGAAGATATTTCCTCCATTAAGCATGGAATTTATGAACTCCTTTTGCTGTAATAACTCAACTTGATCTTCATTTGAAAGATAGTCATCATCATACTTTACCTGGCAATTTTCAACTTCATTCAAGTCATTTCCATAAAATGATTTATCTTCTGCAATACCTGCATTCATACACAACCTGTCAGTTGTAAAACCACAAGACATCATGACCTCATTTGATGATTCAATCACCAATTCCTCCTGCTGTTCCAAGCCCTTTACATGACTTAGAAATATTTTGATGGTCTTCTCCTCAATCTCATCAAGTCCTTTGCTTGATTGCTTGATATCCTTTCCTACTTCCTCTTTTAAAACAGAATTTAGATTCTGCCTGTCTTCTTCCCTCTTTATGACAATATCAGCAAATTGTCCTTCTTTACATGTCTCACCTATAAACATAAACAAATTATCAGATTTAAAATCATTAGATCTTTTTCCCTCACTTGAAGTTTCAGTCTTCAAGTCTTCACTTCACCCAGAACTTCACCCTGCTTTGGTTCACAAATGGATACTTCCATTTCCAACTCTGCTTCTTTGAGTTCTTTAGATCTCACTTGAACACCCAGTACTTGTTCAAGCTTCATCAACTCTTCTGCTAATTGCATATTCACCTGCTGACTTCTCTTCTTTTGTAGCCTTCTTTGTAGTTTATGCCACCTCACTAGCTTCTTCTTTAATATCCAACCTTGTCTCTGACTTTCCTCAAGTATCATCATCAATACATTGAGTTGTTCTTTCATTTCTTCCATCTCTTTGTCAAGCTCCTCTTGACTCATCCTCTTGCCATTTGCCTTGGCATCCTCTTTCTTCACCTCCATTCTGCTGTGGTCTTCCTCAGAACCTCTACTATGACTATCAGTAGCCATCTTCCTCTTTCTATGAGTTCCTCACTCATTCACTATGAGTTGCACTAAAGCCTCTACAACAACAAGTCCTCCTTGTTGCAACTTACCTCACCAAGCTCTCCTCACTCAGTCTTTTGGCAAGAAATTGGTTCTCTATCTCTGGAACCTCCTTTGAGCACTCTTCTCTACTCCTTTAGGCTTCAACTCATCTGCACCTCCTCAAGAACACAACTGTCCTCTTGTATTTCAATCACCATGAAATACTTGGTTCTGACCACTTCTTCTTTCAATTAGAAAGTCTTACTAGCTTCCTTCATTACCTTGGAAATTCTACCCACATCCTTTGTGGAATTACCTTTGTGATCTGCAACAATATCTCTGTAGTAACAAGTCTCCTCCTTGCTACATATGCTTCACTAAGCTTCTCTCCTCTGAGCTCAGTCTTTCAGCATCACTCTGGTTCTTTCCTCTGGAATCATTTGAGCACTCCTTGCTCTTAGGCTATTGTTGTAACCTTCTCACCTCCTTATGCTGTTACCTATGCATCAATATAAAATCCACACATCCTCCAATCTTCAAATCAAATCAAACAAAACATGTCATCTCACCTCCAAGATCTCTGCATGATCTTGTTTCACCATTTACCTATACTTTGAGTGGATTGTCCTCCGTTTCTTGCATCTGCAAGTTCTGCTACACTTTATCTCTGTGTGTCTACCTTCTGTCAGATTAGAATCTGATCCTTCCTTGCCTGCATATACATCTTAAAACACAACTTTGTTCTAAATCCTTTTCTACAGAATTCCCTTATTCTGTTCTGCTATCAATTGTTCTAATAACAACTATGCTCTGATACCAAATGACGCAGGGTTTCCCCTGCTTTACCCACATTATGCATGATCTTGCATATACATATCTATCCTAGGAAGTTTTAACTCACTAAGGAGTTAAATCATCAATTCTAAGGTTTAAGGCCCCTTCCTCAAACTTTGCGGAATAATTCATTACTAACCCATCAATGCCTAACTCTTAGGCAATATCTACTTATCGGAATGTAAATCTGCCCTTTAAGCCTTCAATTTGGACTTTATTAAAGGCCTTCTCTTAATTCCTTCCTATTGGGATATTATCAGAACACATACACCCTCCTAAACCTTTAAACATTCATTATCGGGGCTATCGAGACTTTATAAACCCATCCAAACCTTAGTTAAGCCTTTTTAAACCTATCGGCTGCATATATATATATATATATAACCACCCTCTTAAAACATCGGTTAATATATGTATAACACATAAAAACCTTCATTGGGCGCAATTTCCTTATAAAGCCGTTTACAAAGGAAAACTATGCAAACATACCCTTTTCCGCCTTCCGTATGACTTTCCACAATTTCCAAGGTTTACCTTTATCCCTATCGACAATTGCATCCTCCGCAGTCACATTAACACAAGTTCCATTGTCTCCACCGATATGCGATAATGCATATCCTTTCAGACTTGAAATATCATTAACGATGCTTCATCTCCCTATCGGCCCTTCACACAATTGCATATCGCATGTATTAAAGCCACGGTCTATAAAACATTGTGATCCGATCACATCTCCACCGTTGATCCTTTTCTTGATCCAACGGTCATTAACGCTCTTGATCTCCAAAGTTGCTCCAACAGTTCTCTGCCATTGATTTGTGCCTAGCAGATCCAATGGTCCATAATCATTTCGGGTTGGTAACAAGCCCGACACTTAACACTTCTTTCAGACCCGATGGAATTATAAAACCTAACCTAATACATTTCAGGTCCGACTTCTCAACTAAACTTCGATCACTTTGCGCCCGATGATCGTCCGATGGCGAGATCTCTCCAATCACCGATGTGATTTAATCCCGACCGTTGATCATTAAAGATCTAATGGCTACGATTCGCCCGTACTCCATTTCTTCCGCCCTTCTCCTTTACTTAGATTTTTGTGCATTTCTTCAGGGTTTCTATGTTTTCCGGGTTTTCTAAAGGTTTTCCTTCCACCTTCACTTCACTTCTGCTTGAGCTCTAAACTCATGATTTCTTCTATCACTGTCTTCTTCGGCCTCCAATTGGTCCTTCGAATGGTTCAATGGCCCGTTTCAAACCTCTGTATTACTCTCTTCTTCTCTGTGCATTCACTGAATTCCGCCTCTCTGCGTTCACTACACTTCGCCTGCATAAATATACATATGCAATTCTTTGATGCATGCAATCTATCATTCGACACTTAATCACACATTTATACAGATTTAATCTATCTCTGTATATATATGTATATATATATATATATATATATATATATATATATATATATATATACAAATAATTAATTACAGAATGAGATCTCTGTCTCTCTGGCCTAATTTTCTAATATCAATGGTCTTTATTCCAACTCTACCTGTAGGCTTACATTTATACATAAGGACTCTAAAACCAATTCCTGGTTTAGATCCATGAATTCCTTAACAAATTTCCTAAATCTCCTTCTTGTTCCTAAAATCATGAACTGACTCCTAATCTAGGATTTACAATCAATTCTCAATCCCTCAATCTCTCAACTATCCTAAATCTCTCATGTTCTCCTACATTTGAGAACATTTACAATAAAGCCTCACAATATTCAATTAATTCCCTACTCTAGCTTCTCTCATTAAAATCACTCAAACCATTAATAATTACATTTAATTAACTCTTAGGAACCCTTGAAAACACAATACCCCTATGTCTACTAGAATACAATGAGTTTCCTTGGGCTGGATGCTCCTGCATCCACTATTAGCTTAGGAGTAGGAGTAGTGTTTTCTTTTTGAGTTGTTTGCTTGCATGCATGTTTTCTTCTTTCTATGCGTGTTTGTTTGCTTAATCGCTTTGCTTTCACATTTTATTCTGCTTCTTGCTTTTATCTTTGGTTTGCTTGCTTGTTATTGTCTGTAGGTTAGTTTCGCATCGACCGTGTGCGACTCTTGAAAAAAGCTGAGTAAAGTATAAGAGGACTTACACAACTATGAACATTTGGTTATCTGTTGTCCACTCTCTTATGAAAGAACTTGTTGTCTCCATTCCATGATACATCTATGGAAAATACGTACTATTCAAAGTGAACCTTGGTGAAAACACAATGCTTGCGTGCTAACTAGAACCACCTACTCTAGTCGGTTGTTTTTGGGTTAATCCTTGTCAGCTCAGTCAAGTAGAGTAAGGTGAGGGGGAAAACCTTAACAAGCATGTCAGAGGTATATATAAACTACTTCTCTGAAGGAACAACCTCTTTTGCTCTCAATAAGTCGGGACCCCTCTTCCACCTTTGAAATGAATAAGTGCTATCCACAGTTATGAAAATGAAAAAGTGAAAAATTTTCAAAAAGAAAAAATGAAAAATGAATAAGGTGAAATAAGAGAAAGGCTTCCTGCTCAAAGAGGTGATGCAAGTAACTCTGCCAGGGTACTGAACAGGCTCGCTGGTAGCAGAGCGATGCTTGTGTTCCTGCGTGACTCCGTCGGGGTACTATCCAGGCCTGCTGGTAGTGGAGCAACGCTAGAGATGAAACTAAACCTCTAATGACTATACTTCTTGTGCACCAATATATCCCTCATCCCCAATCGAAACAACTGTGTTGGCTTGGCTTGGAATGTGTTTTGACTGACCAAGGGCTTGTAAGATGCTACATCTTACAATCAAGCAAGTGTGAAAACCAAGACGACCAGAGAACTAAATAATACTTCCAAAGGTGTTAGACTTGCTTTTAACGAACAAGGTTCATTCAGAGAGATGTAGTTCTACCAGTGTGTCTCCAAGTGTTATAGCGGCTACAACTAACCTCCAAAATTTTTCCTTAGCTTCATTTTAGAGCCTCCCTACCAACCATCCTCAGCAGCATGTCTTGCACTATCAAGCGCATCAGCTTCATCTGTTTCATAGAGTCTTGTCAGCCTGTGCATGCAAGTTTGTTCCACCCCCTTCACATGATGTTTTCTGGACTTAGTGTGAGTTGCTGGTTGAGCAACTCCCTTTGGGAATTGTACAATTATAGAGGGGAACCAGTTGTCCCTCTAGAAATTACTCAAACCTAGTTGGACACCCAATTGGGCTATAGAATTTCTCAATTCTTCCTGATAGTCCTCCTCTAAAAAATTGTGCAATTCATCCTAGGACAGCTTATCAGCCCAGAAATTCCGTGATTCTGAGCAGCACTCACCTGCTATTCACAGAAATTGCATAATCCCTCTGGCAAAGCTAGCCCAATAACTAATAGAAATTGCAAAAATCCAGCTAGGTAGCCTGCTCGTCTTAGAAATTGTGCAATACAGTTAGACAGGAATCCTTGAGAAACTTGCGAGGTCTCACCCAGGACAGTTGCTCAGCTCAGAAATTGCGAGATACAGTTAGACAGGCTTCCTTGAGAAAATTGAGAGGTCTCACCTAGGATAGCTGCTGAAGCCAGAAATTGTGCAATCCTTGGAGACAATCACCTGTTCCTCTCAGAAATTATGCAATCCCTCTGGGACAACCATCTCTGCTCAGCCCAGAAACTACACAGATTTTCATCCTAGGATCACAGACCGATGCATGTGCCTTCAAGTTGACTGGTTCCCTCTAGGAGTGAGCAAAACTTATTTGCATGCATGGATTGCTTCTCCCAAGGCAGCATGCAAAGGCATCCCTTGATTAAGGGATCTACTTTTAGCAGCAGGAGGTTACATGTAAGGATCATTTTAGAAACCTCCCATCAAGCATCGCTTTTCCTAGATTTGTGGCATGTGCGTCACAACCTTGATTTTATCAAAACTCATCAACCGGATGCTGCAAAGCTCATTCCTCACATTGACCTTGCAGCTCTAACATCCCACATTACATCTAGGAGTCGTTGAAACATTCAACTCCGTTGTTCCGGGGTAAGCTCGTTTTTCGTGTCTTGCGTTGCATTTCTATCGCTTTTTGTGTTTTGCTTCGTGTGAGTGTTGTCTGCTTAATTTTAGTGAGTTCCTATTGTCATTTTGATGTATGTTAGCTTGCAGAAGCACCGCTTAAGTTGTTCGCATCTCATTGTTGTCGCATGCATGAAACTATTTTTGCATGAATGGTTTTCGTTGCAGCGACTCGCTTCACACACTTGCATGCTTTCTTGTTTCCTTAATCCTACACTTCTTTTTTTCATGTATGATCATTCACTCTTTTTTTCACTCATCTCTTCATGAATTCATACTTCTCATGTTTTTGGTCACTCGTCAGCTGGTCTAGGCTGCCTTGGCCTGGACCGTGCCTTGCTCGGCTAGCACTGCACATTTCTGGAAGCGAAGGATCTTCCTTCCCTCCAGAAATTGCACAAGTATGGCCCAACACTAACCTCCAGGCTTGCATTTCTCAAGTCTTGGAGGAAGTGTCCTGCTGGCCCCATAAATTGCGCAATGCAGTTTGCTGGTTGCATGTCACTGCTGACTGAAATTGCGCATTTTGTAGTTTCACTCCTTAGTAGGCCAGGCTATGTTGTGCATTGCGCAGTTCCAGCAGTCAGTCAACCTCCTAACAACCCGGACTGTGCCTTGCGCTGTTTTGGCAGTCAGTCTCCTGACCTCCCGGTGGAAATTATGCAACCTTCATGATCAATCACATAGGTATGTTGCAAGTCAGTCCTCAAGTTTGTTTTGGTTTTTGATTGATAGATTTCTTGCCATGAGTGTTATTTTGTCTTCAGGCATCATAGGTGTTCGTCTGTGTCTCAACAGCACAAGTATAATGGCCTTTAGGGGAGCAGATTCAAAGGACATTGTTTAGAGCACAACAGGGGTTACAGCCAAGAAAGTGTCTATGAGCTTGCCTGCCTATGAAGACATCAAGTTGTTCATGGACAAGGACATCAAGATGATATGGAAGCAGCATCACAACAAGAAGCACCATCAAGAGTAGCAGAAGGTAGCATACCCGCACGCGACGAATGGAAGAGGAAGGTTGTTGACAACATAGAGGCAGACCAACACTGTAAGTTCAAAGCAGATCCAATCATGACGAAAGTATCTTTGGAGATTAGGGCTATGAGGTGATGGCACGACACGAAGATCGCAGAAAGGTGAAGAGAGAAATAGAGAAGGAGTTTCATGTGCTGAAGTAGCAACTCAAGGAAGAACAGGAGCTACACAGACAAGAGAATGATTTATAACAGGAACAGGTACAACAGGGGGCACAACATGTGCAGACGGATGAAATTGCACTTGTGCAAGTTATAGATCCATTCGAGGAACTGACACAGAGTAGACAAGGTGAGTAGTGTTGTTGATTGCATGCAAGGGAATTCAACAACATGCATGTGATCCACCCATTTGGCACACTCACCAAGGCGAATACAAGAAGCAAGTACAACTAGAGTTGAAAATTTATTTTGACAAGTTGATGCGCATGACCACTAACACATGCTTGGAGATCAACACAGATACTATGAATCAACATGTTTCCAGTTCGGTCACACCCAGGATGACCATGTGCATTCTATCAAATGAGTTGGACAAAGGAGCCATATTAGAGTACCTGAATGCAATGGAGGCAAGAGTTCGCTTCAGCAAGATGTCACCACTGAGCGCACGGACACCATCACGGATGACCAAGATTGGCATCATCTCACCACCTTCACCATCACAAGGATGTCAAAGAGTTGGTCTCACCACAATGGTCTGAGTGTTAGTGATGTCTTGCATGGCTTGCTCAAGCCATTCTGTCTCACATGGGCACATGTGCATTGTAATGTAACGTCTTGTCAAGTGGAAGTTCAAGTTTCGATAGTTGAATGTAACAGTCATAGAGTAGTTGAATAGTCATAAGGATAGATGAAGAGTCACAAAGGGGAATTTCAAGGGTCACCCCACCCCTTGCTATAAATAGTCCCTCATAACTCATTGTAGAGGCTTTGGGTCAGCCAAGCTTCCAATAGGAGTATCTAGAGAAAGCTTGGATAGTATTGTAACGAGCCTTAGATTCTCCACTGTCCAGAGCTAGTATATCTCTTTGGAGGAGCAGGCGAATGTGACTGTAACTTTCCGCTATCAGAAATAGTGGTTGGACATGGATGTATTGTATGAACAGAACTTAAGCTTCTTAATATAACAAATCCAACATGTTTCATGCATATGTCGTATTGTATTCCAGTTATCTTCTTTACTCTATGATATATGTATTTGTTTTCTTACGCATGCATGTATGGACCATTTTGTATAAGTATGTATGAATCTTACTGAAATGTGTTGATTGGTTTAACCATCACTTTGGACTTCTTTCTAACTTTATTTCCGTCTTGTGATGCATCTTCGCTCGTATTTTCCCTTCCAAGCCACATGTTATCATAGGTTTCTAAGGGGCACACTCACCCCACTTTCTGTGTGTTAGAACCATTCATGCACCTTCCTTGACTCGCCATGGTTGTCACACCCTTGCTACCAACATGGACATCGTACTTTCCTTTATGCGAAACCACAGTCAAGGCAATATCGTACGACCCACTGCTAGGAATCCTACACCAAACGGTCTGAGGTCTAATTAGGACTTCTTGCCGGGGAGATCCCCTGGCATGTTTGCGGGTCCAACACCATCAACATGTTCCTTGTTTATCGAAGAACATGATATCTAACATTTTCCTTGTTCATCCAAGAATTCTATTACTTTCTCATAGAAATCTACCTTGGTTTGCTGCAAGTACAACCAATCCATGTCTAATAACAAGTCATACCCACCCAATGGTGACACATTCAAGTGATTTTTCATGGGCATGCCACTGAGTTCAATTGCACATGACCTTACCTAATGTTTGATTCTTCTCCTTATGCATGTTGCCAATTGAACCAACCAAGGTTCCTGATGCAATTCCTTGGCCAATTCTCACTTCTCAACAAGTTATGGATTGACATAACTATAGTTGTAACCTATATCAATCGAAATAGAAATGACTTGTTGTTGTAGCTTACCTTCCATTTCAATGATGGATTCTTGGTGATCTGCTTGGTGATTGTCTGTTGTTGCATATATTTTAGCATACTCCAAGCTACCTTACCCATTTTACTTGCCTTCTGATTGGTGTAAATCTTTGGTCCAACGTTCTGTTGTCATGGAAAGTATCTCCTCTCGTGGTCTACACCACAGGTCCAACACTTAAGTGGATCTCGCCTTCAAATTTGGGCCATGCTGATGATGGCACATTTTTCTTAACAACAAAATTAGGATTTTGTTGAAATAGTCGTGCCTGAGCTGGGTACTCACTTCTCTCTTTCCTATGTTTCTCTTGGGCAAATTCTTATTGTGTCCAACATTTCTCTTGATCTGTCGATCACTCTTAATTTCAGGTCTACGCTTTTCTTGTTCGTAGAATTTCCCCAATTTCTTGATGGCATCCTTTAGGGTTTGGGATTCCATCAATTCGATATTATCTCAAAATTCCATATGAAGTCCACTGATAAACCTCTGAATATTGGTATTCTCATCCTTGAGATATTCCCATTTTGAGTTCATAAAACTCTTTTGTTTTGCTCTCATAGTATCATTCAGGTAGGTATTTCTCTATGAAGAGCTTCTCAAAATCTTCCCAGGTCAACTCCTCCTTAGTGATGGTTCTAACATTCTTCAAGTCTTCCCACCATGTGTCAACTTTCCCTTTCAGACTGTATGCAACAAGTCTGGCCTTAATATTTTCAAAATAGTCATGTATTCTAAAAAAAATCTTCCTTCCTAGCAACCATGCTTCTGCATCCTCTGCTTTCCTCACGTTCCCATCAAATGTAGGTGTTTTTTCCTTCTTAATTTCATCAGGCATATGCTCCCTTTATTTTCTTCTTGAATTATGGTGATGGAAAGAATGGTAATGTCTTTGGGCATTAGGTTTAGAGGGTTTACTTGAATATTGAATGTGTGTGCTAGTTCCTCCTCTTGGAGTATTATGTGGGTTGACAATAATAATAAGGGAATACACCAGTATTATGGGGACCTAACAGTTAGATAATACTTGTGCAGGGATTGTTCTAGTGTGAACAAGCATTGTATTCTCTTCTCAGATCTTTTGATTAATGCAATATAGATAGTTTGGGTTTTGAGCAGTTGCTTTCCCCAGAGTAATATTGTGTTATGTGTGATTTATATTCTTCCTCTTTCTTCTTATTGTTTTCATTGATTTTTTTTTGTTTCCATTGAGAAGTGTAGAGTAGATTTTTGTCTTGTGTTTTATAATATCACATGAGTTGTTGAATCTACAAGTAAAAATCTACATTATTTGTTATGAGACCTATCGAATGATGATCCTAGGTCTGTTAAATGACAAAATTCCTGGTGACTTAGCCAACTTCTTTTCCATAATTCACCCTCGTCTGATATTCCTCCAGCCACGTCAATCTCCTCCTTACCAAACATGCGTAGGGAGAATTTGTTTCCTTCAATAGGGAGCCATTTCGCGTAGGGTTCAAATCCGCAAGGGATTAATCTTATCAAATCAATTCTATAAGGTTGTAGCTTCACTCCTTTACGCCACAACATATCCATGTCCCTCACCATTATGTTATGGCCCAATCAAGGGACCTCTGTGTTGCCTGAAGCGATGAAGTAGAAGGGGATCTCTCCAATCACCTCAAAGACAAGATCAACTGCTACATAGTCTCCTTCGAGCCAATCTTTCCAACTATGGTTCTGATTCAGAGTTCCTGCATACCTTCAGATCAAGGTCAATATTTGATGCCAACACTAAGGGTTTACTAGCGCGCTCTAGGGTGCTAGCTTCATTGATGGTTTTCCAACCCATGGGGCTTCCTTGCCCGTGGATAGGGAATTCCTCACATGGAGAAACAGGTGCTTTGACATCCATTACTTATCACGAGGTTGGTGTGAGAATCCAAGAGGTTCCCACCTCTCCTACTATACGCCAATAGTGACAAAATCCATGTCAAGCCTACAAGCAGCTCCACGACGGTATTCTAGGGTTTCTGACGTGTTTGGCTATTCATAGGGACACACAACCCTCATCGCCAAAATCCCTCTGGTAGGAATGGTGGCTGCTGCAAGTGCAAGGTTGGAGGCCATTTAGGTAAGGATTTTCAATGCTCTGTCCCAGGGGTAATCATCCATTGCATTGAAGCCCGACAAATAATTGATGTAAACAAATGTAGACACTACTATGTAGGGGGTCTCCCATGCATTCTTTGTATCGATAAAAAGGGTCTCCAAACCCACCATTCTTTTTATGTTTATTTCGTAGTTCTCATGAATTTTTCCATGACCTATGACAAGGTCTGATCTCTCCCTTATTAAGTTATGTATGTGTTTCTTCCCGCACCGTTAAACATATATGCAGATTAAGAATTATCTTAACATTATTTCTTAGGCCTTAGTATTATGTGGTTGTTATATACATATATATTTTCCTTGCATCAGGTGCTCTGAACGTAATGTTAGCAATTATCACTCACATTTTCTTCAAATCTAACACACATACAATAATATATTTGACATATATACATAAGTAACATGTTTCCACAAAGATGCATTATATATGCGATTAAAAATGGCACAAAACATAGTCCTTAATACATAACCATCAACACTGCAATGTGATTCATTAAAGGAAGTAAACAAGCATGCATAAATTACTCATCTTTAAGATTGCAGGGAAACTGAGTCAATGACTAGAACTCTCCACCCAACTGTAGATAACTACAACCAATTTCACTTGCAACTATCACCCTCGAGCTAGATTCTAGAGCCTAGGGGGAATCATTTCTTCTGGGACTGCACACCAACTGCTAGCTGACACAAGGACTCCAGAGGACCTCTTCCTTAATCCCACCAGCCAATGGCTTCTTTCTTTGCCAGAACAGGGATTCCATATGATCCAGGTGGATATTGGTGGCCACCCTCCTATTCCACCTAGACCCCCTAGTCAGTTTCATCTGTTTCTTTGTTCATTTCAGCGTTTACTATTTTTAGCAGTTTTTCGGGTCCTGAACTTCTGGAGCCGTTTTGCCCCCTATAAGGCGATTTTTGCAGTCCACGACATGCTCGCAACTGGAGGCAAGGGTCTATCGTGAAACCTATAGTACTCGGTGAGACCTTTACAACAAGGTATCGTATGCGCTAAACGAAGATAATATGTCCAAGTTATGACCCCGGGAAGTTGGCTTCCCAACTAACCCCAACTTTGCCCACAAAATCTTGGTGCTACATCTCCTGGGGTTAGGGTCTTGGTTGTTGAGGGTTCCCTCATGTTTTCAAATAATAAATAGGCCCTTGAGGCTCATTGTAACACAGTTTAGAGGCATGTAGCTACCACATCTCTTCTCAGAGATAAGCTACCATCGCCTGAGCTATCTTATTTCGATTCTGTTTGTAAGCATAGTTCAATATTTTTCTATTAATGAAATTAATTGTTTTTCTACTGCATATCTGTGTTTATGATTATATTTTAAGTTGTTGATTTCTTGTTTAATTTTGGATCAGTGGTATCAGAGCGGCCTGCTCTTTCTCTATTTTTCTTTGCATGTCCCCAATGAGGTCAGGGTATAAGGAGTTAGGGATTGATCTGGTTGAACCATTGCAAGATTAGCCTCGCAAAACCTGACGACCTCCCATGGCAGAAGAAAAGAAAGATGAGGGGGTAGGAGATCCTTTCAAAATGTTGCTCGAGGAAGCCCTCGAGTGACAAAGGGACATGATGATGGATAACTTTGCCCAAATCCTTTGATGACTACCCATAGGCGATGCATCTTCATCCAACAGCCACTCTGGAGGCACCACTCCTTTTAAGGTACAAGTTAACTTCGATATTCCCATATTCAAAGGCCTGATAGATGAAGACGTCGTAGATAAATGGTTAAATATGTTGGAAGGATATTTTTTAGTTCATGACTTTTCCAATCGGGAAAAAATTACTTTTGCACTTCTCAAAGCTACTACGCACGTCAAGGACTGGTAGGAAACCTACTATGAACAAAAGGACGAAAGTGAACCCGCGTTATTTTCATCTACATGCACTTGGAATTCTTTCTGAGACGCCATCAAGGAACAATATTACCTTGTCGGGAGCTATGAAGACAAATACATAAAGTGGACCACACTACGGTAGGGAAGGGACCAAGATGTGCCAGAGTTCACAAATATTTTCCATACCATTCGCACGAAGCTAGGTATCAAGGATATTGAGCGGAATTTGGTGCTCAAGTACCATGACTGTCTACACAAGCACATCCAAGACGAGATGGAGTTCCTAGACATTTCCTCACTCGACACGGTGTATCGATACACTGTCAATATTGAGTAAAAGTTTAAACAGAGGAAGCAGGACTTTGGATCTACAAATCCAAAGAAAGGAAAAGGCACCCCCAAACCACAGAAAAAAGGACCAAGCCAAGGTGGGGCTACCCAGGATAGCTCGCCGAAGCCGCAAGAAAATAACAACACCACGAAGACGAAGAAGGACACGGGAAAATGGTGTGAGTTCCATAAGAGCTCCACTCACAATACAAGTGAGTGTGAGGTCAAGCAGTCACTGGTGCCTGAGATGAATGTTTCTAAATTAGATATAGGTTCTAATTCTGAATGAGAATCTAATAAGGGAACTCACAAAGGTAAGTAGATCATTAAAGCGGAGCCTAGTGCCACCATGGTCACCACGAAGATCCAGAAGATTGACCCTGAAGATCCAGAGGAGGGGAAATGCCTCTTCCACTCACAAATGTGGGTGAAGGGTTGTCCGTTGTAGTTCATTATCGAAAGTGAGAGCCAAAAGAACCTCATTTCAGCAGAGGTCGTGAAGAGGTTGGGCCTAAAGACCTCAACACATCCACAGCCGTACACCATCGGGTGGCTTAACCAAGGACGAGATCTTCGCATCAGCGAGCAGTGACCCCTGCCTTACAACATCAAGCCCTTCATGGATGAGGTACTATGTGATGTTGCTCCTCTTGTAGTTTGTGATGTATTGTCAGGAGTACCATACTTGTGGAAGCGACACGATTTATATGAGTCTAGACCTATCTATGTGATTATTACTTTGACTAATAAGTTGTACAAGATACCAAAGATAGCCCCACCTACCACCATCTCTTTGATCACTACAAAGCAATGCAGTAAGATCATTTCCCAGACCAAGAAATTTGTTTGCCTTATGATTCTCCCAGAAAGAAGAAGGTTGTGGCCACGACTTCCAGGAAAGGCTCCTTTGCACAACAACAACAGATGGACAAGGTCGTGGAGGAGTACAGGGATATTTTCGCCTCACCCACAGGGGTACTGCTGCACTGTTAGGTCAAGCACTCCATCGATCTGACCTTGGGCACACTGCTTCCCAATGGACCAATCTATAAACGCTCTATTCTGGAGAACGATGAGATCAAGAGGAAGATTCAGGAAATATTGCTGAAACGACACATCATGCCAAGCTCATCACCTTGTGGGAGCCTGATTGTGTTGGTACAGAAGAAGGATGGGACCTGGAGGCTCTCTATTGACTATCAGGCGCTGAACAAGATCATTGTCTGAAAAGGGTACCCAATCCAGTGGATTGATGACCTTCTGGACCAACTCAAAGGGGACAAATATTTCAGTAGGATTGACTTGAAGTCAAGTTATCACCAACTGCCTATTGAACCTTTCAATGTGTGGAATACTACCTTCAAACCCAAGGAGGGCCTTTTCGAATGGTTGGTCATGCCATTCAGATTGACGAATGCCCTTGCAACCTTCATGAGACTGAATGGATGACATCTTGCAACCCTTCAACAATGCATTTGTGGTGGTGTATTTAGATGACATCTCGATCTTCAACCAGAGTTGGGAAGATCACCTCCACCATATTCAACGGGTCCTTCAAACCCTGTGATAACACAAGTTGTGTGCTAACTTGGAGAAATGCACCTTTGGCCTGACCCAGGTTCAATATATGGGATACATCACTGATGAGCAGGGTGTACATGTGGACCCATCCAATATACAAGTCATTCGGGATTGGCCAGCCCTAACCACTCTAACAGAGCTCCACATCTTTTTGGGTCTTGCCAATTTCTACTGTAGGTTCATGTTGGGGTTCTCTCATATCACTTGGACTTTAAGTCAAGTCACCAAGGGCGGAGAAATATATTTTTCTTTGTCAGAAACCTAATAAAAAGTATTCTCCGAGTTGAAGAATCACCTTTGTTCTACACCTATTCTCACATTACCAGACTTGTAATAACCATTTGAGATTGAGACAAATGCCTCCAACTGTTATTGGTGTGGTTCTTACTCAACATGGGAATCCAATGGATTACCACAGTGAGACACTTTCAGACACAGTCTGAAAGTACCCCACATACGAAAAAGAAATTTATTCCATTGTGGACACTTATCATAAATGGAAGAATTACATGCTGGGGAAGGAAACTGTCATCCACACAGACCACCAACCTCTACAGTTCATATAGACACAAGGGAATTTGCAGAGAAATTTCCATAAAAAATGATCCACCTATCTGCAATAGTTCCATTTGAACATTAATTATAAGGGAAACACCAATAACATTCTTGATTGCCTCAGTCGACCACCAGTGAGCGATCCAGAATTTGGCAGCATTATTAGAAATTTCTGAAAGGGAAGCAAGTTCCAAATTTTCACCTTCAGGATGCACTATTATGCCACCTGAGACACATCTGTGTTCCTTCAAACGAGCATGCCAAGATGATTTGGGAGGTGCACTACAGTCGAGTCGCTGGACATTTCGAAGTAAAGAAAATAGTCACGGTATTGCAGAAGTATTTTTATTGGCCGAAACTTCGTCAAGTTGTTGGGAAGTACATTAGATCCTGCATTGCCTGCATCATTTCCAAAACAACCATCAAGAAGTAAGGCCTATATACTCCTCTACCTACTCCTATCCAGTCTTAGGAATCTGTCTCCATGGATTATATGTCGAGCCTTCCTTCTACTAAGCACGACAACGATTGCGTTTTGTAGTCGTCGACAAATTCCCTAAGATGATCATCATGGCAGCCTGCAAGAAGAGTATCATAGCAGAGGCCACTGCCAAGCTCTTCTTTGAGAGAGTGTGGGTACACTTTAGGATCCCGCAGTGCATTGTCTAAAATCAGGACAACAGATTCTTGAGTGCATTTTGGTCAAGTCTCTAGTCGATGCTGGATACAAAACTTATTAAGTCCATGGCTTTCCATCCCCAAACTGATGGCTAAACAGAGGTTGTCAATAGGATTATCATACACATTCTGCGCATGTACAACTCAAATCATCCACGCACATGGGATGAAAGTATCCCCTATGTCCAACACAACTACAACAGAACTCTCCACAACTCAACATGCCACAACCCCTTTCAGGTAGGGCTAGGATTTCAGCCATTATGACCCATTGATGTTGATCTATTATTGAATTCTAGTTTTTCTGAGCTAATTTCAATTACATATTTAGAAACAAAAGCTTGTCCATTGCTTCCTGTGCATAGGATCCCTTGGGTTGTTTTTGAATGTAAATAGGTAAATTCTATCAAGTTTAATGTGACATTCATGAGAAAAATAGTATAAAAGACAACTGCTGAAAAACAACAAGTAAATGAAAAAAAAACCACCAGGAAGAACACTTAACACAGTTTTTTGATAAAGGAGTTCACCCCTCATGGGCTACATCTCCTTGTTTTAGCTTTCGTGGCTTGGGCCTCTATATTTGCTCAAAATGGAAAAACGTATAGTTTACAATGCTCTAATGCTCCTAAAACCTACTTCAATCGACTCAGAGCATCCAAAAACCCCAAAGATGACTCTCCAAGCTCTGCAATTGGATTACAATTGATCTATGCTTGACCTCCTCTCCTAGTGGCCCTTGGCTTCCTTAAACTTCAACGTGGAAAAATGACATATATAATTGCCTCTTTTCCTCTGAAACATGTTCCATTGTGTTAAGAGCATCAAAATAATCTAGGGACACCTTTTTCTGATCCCCTTTTGGTCGAATTTTGCCAAAGTTATGACACAAACAATTTTTTCCTAGAAAACCTCCTCCAAAACTGGAGGAACTCCAGTTAACTCCACTAAACTTGGAGTTTCCAGCAAATTTGGAGGTTTTGTCAAAACACCACTGAATTAAACTGGAAATTAATTAGTGTTAAGTGAATTTTAATTAACTTTTAAATGTGGATTAGCGCAAATCCACATTCTGCTAACTGTTAGCCCCAACGGTCTTGGTGGAGGTGGACACATGCGACATTAAATGTCATGGTTAGCCGATGGTTAGTGCAATGCCTGCATGGTTTCCCTTACGGTTACCTTGTGCTTAATGAAACGGGTCACATATGATGGCTTGAAGCTTTGTAGTTGTCATTTGTGTAGCTGCCGGATAAATAGCCGTAACCGTTACATGTTGGGTGGTGTTCACATGGGAGGGCTAGCCCTCCTAACCCCCAACTCCAAACTGTTAAACAATAATTCTATGCAGAGAACATTATGGGTAAGACACAACAGGTAGAGGATATGGTTAAGTCCTTGGCTTGTGCAGAGGAGGTTGCCGGGTCAAACCCTGGCACCTCCATAAAAAAGTTTACCACTGCCCATAATTGGTCCTTTGGGGAGGGGCACATGGCAGCCTCCGGGCTTGCCACTTGTCCCCTCCTCATTGGTCCGATTTCAACCAATGAAAACTTGCTATATCACCATACCTGAAAACCATTAAAAACATGCCACTTGGTGAATCTGGATAGGCCATTGACCAACCTTGACTTTGTACATTCACCTGCCACGTCAATTGTTCGTACTACTGACTGTGCAGTGGCTGTACATTTTTTTTCAAAATTTCTTCTGTTCGGAAAAGTGGTTGGTGGGCTTCATCTTCCTCATACGAACTCCGTTTTGAACAAAACTAGTTGCGTTGGGATTTTTTTCTGAGACGGAAGTGGTCATTTAGGTTTCGAATGATTCCGAGCACTTTTATTTTTGAGATAATTTTTTTCCCTATTCTAGATTTCAATCACTCCTTCCCACTGACAATATTTTGGAAACACGAAATATGGTTATCTTATGAGAGTTAAATACTCTTCTCCTTCCCAAGTTCTATCAACTGATTTTACTTGGAAATCTCCATGACAACCACTTGAGTTCATTGACATGCCTTGCATTGCAAATGGATTGGCATTTCAACCAATATTTTCCTTTTGCTGCTGAACAAATCAAACACTTGCTAGATTCTTGCTGAATAAACACCCTGTTGTACCAAAGAGATCCCTTAATGCTTGGAAAGCTGACTGATGGCCTTCCCACTAAGAATCATGTTCTTCCTTTGCAACACATGCATTCGACGGAAGCTTCTCCTTGGAAACCACTTTTCCAAGTTAAGCCCATCTGAGTGAACTACAACAATGAGTTTCAATATCAATAAAAAAAATAAAATAAATGACCATTCTTTTACCTCGACAGTTCCAAATTCCACATCTGGAAGAATGCATTCGCCATCTCTTTTGCTTCTTGACGTCAACACATCAAATGACATTTTTGTCCACTTTCGCTTCTTGATTCCATCATCCTCCAGTATTAACATGCTACTCATGGCATGATTTGAGAATGAAGGCTAATCATGAGCCTCTTGCTTAAGCTTGGACCTTCCAAAATCCTGCGACATCTTGTCACAAGAAACACCTTTCAAGGTTAATGGTGTTTGAAAAACACTCATGCAAGAATATAACTTGACGACCTCTTCCTTTTGCTTCTTCAAAGAAACAAATGTCACATCATGTGAACATCACCATGTACTCTTACATATTTTTATACACCAAGATGTTATAAAACATCGACTAAACAAAAGTTGACAAAACATGCTTCTTCAAACAACTGATTTCAAGTCAAAAAAAAAAATATGTACAACAACTTGACGATTTACAACAAGAATTCCACATTCTCATGACAATATTCGTCACATCTCCCTTTCATCTTTGGAGACAAAATCAACTCTTCCAAGTTGATGTAACATACATGTAACAATCAATCGACCACACAAGCCAACTCTCATGCATGTGCAAGCACAATGAAACTATCAAAAATTTCATTGTTCACACGCACAAACTCTCATGCATGTATCATAAGTACAAGAATCCTATTTGTATGTACGAGTACTTAAAGAGATGAAATGACCAAATTTGTTGCAATAAAGTGAGTCAACATACTCCAATTTCGAACACCTTCTTGGTGTAAACATTCAAGTTCTAGAATGAAACATGCATGCAAATTTGTAATTGCAAATTGCCATCTTTGCTGCATCTAAGTGAGTCAACATAATCTACTTTTCCAACATCTTGCTTCATGCAATATGAAACATACTTTCAAGAGAAAAGAAATGCATCCAAATAACCAGGAAATGCATTAATAAGGAAATGCAAATTTTATAAAATGCATCCCTAAGGCAAGATTTTCATCAATTATCAAAAGAAATGCAAGGCCTTATTTGGTTAATAAATCTACCCATCTCTTTCCAAACAATTTCAATGGCGTTTCTTTCAGCTGCACTTCATAATGTGTATCATCTTGACCCACATCAATTATGGAATCCTCTTTTCCATCTTTTCCAAAATCTCTCTCCACCTTCTTCAAATTTCATGGATGACTTATTGGATGCAAAGTCAAACACTTGTCTACAAGATGACCCTGCTTATGGAAATGAGTGCAAAATAATTGCATCTTCTTTTCAACATAACCTCCATTATCCAATGGACCTTTGGCTTTCTGTCTCTTTTGTTTTGAAAGTTTCCTATGTATAGCTATCCTCTTCCAACACCTCGAAACAATATGGTTATTCAAACCACAAAGAGAACATGTAAAATATCTCCAAATCTTATGTAAAGTTCTACCATGTTTATCATAATCAAAAGAAACTTGATTAAAGGAATATTTATCCCTTGCACATTCACCTTTTTCACCTTTGAGGAGATGAATTTGATGAGGTAGTGGCTCTCTTCAGAATACTAACAATGGTTTCAATGACATTATAGCTTTCAACATCCTCTTGTTTTCCATTTCCACTAGTTTCATGATTATGAACATCTTCTTACAAAGTGGGTATAAAACTTTTGCATTCCTCATGATCACAAACTTCACTAGCTTGAGGTAATGAACATGAAATGAAATTTCTTCTTGGGACACCTTCATATGCCTCCTTGGCTTTGGAGCATTCTCCATCATGATGTCCATAACCAAGACCCAAATACCTAAGCCTTTCCTCAACAACCATTGGCTCAACTATGCCTTGTGCATGTTTGCCTAACCCTGTACCTTCATAGCCCATATTCATCAATAATTTGGACCTTATTCCTCTAGTGTGTCTTTAAAAAGCACAAAAACATTCATTTTGAGAGGAAATTGAAGATAAACTTGAATTTCATACCTCATTTTCATGCACATACTTGGCTAGGGTTTTCTTAGCATCATGGAGTTGAATCTCCATCTCATGCATCTTTTCAAGAAGCTCTTGTTTTTCCTCCTTCGTGGCCATCAATCGCTCTTGAAGTACAACGTTCTCCTTCCTATCTTCATACTGCTCTTGCACCATATCTCTCATGATTTTAAGCTCTTGTAACATCTCTTCATCGAAGAATCTTGCTAAGGAAGATGGATTAGAAACATCACTTGTTGAAGTTTCCATCACACTTGTAATGCATCAAAAAGCTTCACAAATATGAAACCATTAAAACCCTAATTGAAAAAAGCTCAAGAAATAAGGAAAATAACCTTTTCTCTAATACCAACTTCATCTATTATTAAATGTTAGTTTTTTTTTGTTGATTTCAATTACAGATTTATAAAAAGATGCTTGTCCATTGCTTCCTGTGCATAGATTTCCTTAGGTTGTTTGTGAATGTAAACAGGCAAATTTTATCAAGTTTAATGTGACATTCATGATAAAAATAGTAAATGAGTTGAAAAAAAGGAAGTAAATGAACAACAAACCATCAATAAGAACACTTAACACAATGTTTTGATAAATGAGTTCAACCCTCCTAGGCTACATCTCCTTCGTCCAACTATCGTGGCTTGAGCCTCTGTATTTGCTCAAAATGGAAAAACGTATAGTTTACAATGCTCTACTGCTCTTGAAACCTACTTCAATGGACTCAAAGCATCCAAAAATCCCAAATACGACTCTCCAAGCTCTGTAATTGGACTACAGCTGATCTGGACTTAGCCTCCTCTCTTGGTGGCCCTTGGCTTCCTTAAGCTTCAACATGGAAAACTCACATATAGAAGTGCCTCTCTACCCCTGAAACTTATTCCATTGTGTTCAGAGCATCAAAATCATCTAGGAACACCTTTTTTTGATCTCCATTTGGTCGAATTTTGCCAAAGTTATGACATAAATAGTTTTCTCCTAGAAAACCTCCTCCAAAACTGGAGGAACTCCAGTTAACTCCACTAAAATTGGAGTTTCCTCCGAATCTGGAGGGTTTTCCAAAACAACGCCAAATTAAACTAGAAATTAATTAGTGTTAAGCAGAGTTTAATTAAATTTTAAACCTGGATTAGCGCAAATCCGCGTTTTGCTAACCATTAGCCTCGATGGTGTTGGTGGAGGCGGACACATGTGACATTGAATGTCATGGTTGGCTGATGGTTAGCGCAATGCCTGTGTGGTTTCCATGACCGTTATCTTGTGGTCAATGAAACTAATCACGTATGACGGCTTGGAGCTTCATGGTTATCATTTGTGTAGCCGCTAGATAGATAGCCATTATTGTTACATGTTGGGTGGTGTTCACATGGGAGGGTTGGCCCTCCTAACCCCCAAATCCAAAACTATTAAATAATAATTTTATGTGGAGAACATTAATTGGTATGATAAAATGGGTAGCGGAGATGGTTAAGTCCTTGGCCTATGCAGAGGAGGTCGTGGGGTTGAACCCCGAAGCCTCCATAAAAAATTTACCACTACCCATAATTGGTCCTTTTGGGAGGGGCACGTGGCGGCCTCTGGGCTTGCCACTTGTCCTCTCCTCATTACTCTGATTTCAACCAATGAAAAATTGTTGCATCACTATACCCGAAAACTAATAAAAACATGCCACTTGGTGAATTTGGATAGTCCATTTACCAAACTTGACTTTGTACAGTCACCTAGCACGTTAGTAGTCTGCACTACTGACTGTGCATTGACTGTACATTTTTTTTTCAAAATTTCTTATGTTTGGAAAAGTGGTCAGCAGGCTCTATCTTCCTCATAAGAAATTTTTTTTGAAAAAACTAGTTGCGTTGGGATTTTTTTCCGAGACGGACATGGTTGTTCATGTTTCAAATGATTTAGAGCACTTTTATTTTTGAGCTAATTTTTGCCCCTAATCCAGATTCCGCTGAGATGTGGCCATACCATTTGCAACCACTCAAGTATATTCGGTTCACATTCAGTCTGAAGCTAAAAGGGATAACAACTTCATTGAGCACATTCAAAACATCCACCAACTGGTCCATGATATATTGGACAAATCCGATGCTATATACAAGTAATGCCATGATCAACATCAAGTGCCATACAAGTTCCAGGTGGGCACCAAAGTTTAGCTACATTTGCAGAAGCACCTTGCTAGACCCCACCGCAAGATTTTCCCACTCTGATATGGGTCATACACCATCAGTAAGGTCGTCGATCATAATGCCTTCGAGCTCAGCATCCCACCATTCCTTGGTCTACACCCAATGTTCAATCTAGATCACCTTCTGCCATAGTTTCCACTAAATTTGGACACATTAGACATTGCAAAATAGGTCACACTAACAGAGCTCAACCCGGACTGCATGGAACATGCCACAACTGATCATATCATGTACACACAGATCAAGAACACTAGCCAACACAGGATACAGTTATATCGAGTTGTCAAAGTCATCCAACTCCTTCACCAGGGAAAATGGTTCACTAGGGACTAGGTTAAACAGAAATTTCCTCACCTCATGGAGGCTTTGCACGTAATGGGGACCATTGCTTCCTAAAGGGGGAGGAATGATCCAGGTGGATATTGGTGTCCACCTGCCTATTCCACCTAGACCCCCCAGTCAGTTTCATTTGTTTCCTTGTTCATTTCAACATTTACTATTTTTAGCAGCTTTTTGGGTCCTGATCTTCTGAAGCAGTTTTGACCCCTTAAACGACATTTTTTGGGGTCCGTGGTAGGCCCATTATCATAGGCATTAGCTTGCAATGAAATCTGTAGTACTCGGCAAGACCTTTCCAACAAGGTACCATACGCGTCAAACGGAGATAATATCGCGAAGTTACAACCCCGGGAAATTGGTTGCCCAACTAACCCCAACATGGCCCACAAATTCTTGGTGTTACATCTCCTGGTGTTAGGGTTTTGGTTGTTTAGGGTTCCCTCATGTTTTTCAATAATAAATAGTCCCTTTAGCCTCATTGTAACACAATTCATAGGCATGTAGCTGCCACATCTCTTCTTAGAGATAAGCTACCATCGCCCGAGCTATCTTATTTCCATTCTAATTGTAAGCATAGTTCAATATTTTTCTATAAGTGAAATGAAGTGTTTTTCTATTGCACCTTTATTTTTATGATTATATCTATAAGTTGTTACGCTCCTATTTAAGTTCAGATCACCAGAGGTGCCCCACCTCACCCCAAGTGCATTCACAATGATTCACCCTCTCCTAGGGAGTCCATAATCCACTTTGTTAACAGCGCACTATCCAACTGTCTTTTCTACAACCCTTTGCTACTTATACTTCAGGAAGGAATCTTCCCAAGATATTACAGGGATCCATAGTAGCTATCTCAACCCACAACCTATAGGGTACACATGTTGTTATAGGGCTCCAAAGTTTCCATCCCAACCCTCAACCTCAAGGGAACCAAGTTGTTACAAATCTCTAGATACCTTTGTCTCAACCCACAACCTTGAGGGACACAAGATGTTACAAAGCTCTAGGGATCCTATCTCAATCCACAGCCTCGAGGGACCCCAAGTTATTATAGAGCTCGATAGACTAACACTCAACCCACAGCTTCCAAGGACAAAGAACCCTTCCCCTTCTCTTCTCTTCTCTTCAAGCTGCTCGTTGAAAGCTTCTCCTAGAGGTATGATCTTAGTCTCTTCTAGGTATGCCTCCAAAATAAGGTCTTTTCCCTTTCCACGAGAATTTGTATGGGTCTCCTCAAGGGCCGAAGTCTCTCTCCTCAAATTCTTCCTCTACTTTGGATGGCTTCCCTTGTTGTTTGAAGTTTTTCTTGTTTATCTCCCTTCTTCGAGTGCTCTCACTGATTTTGATGCCCTTTGCTCCTGTTCTAGTGCTTCTCGAATCATACCCATTTCTATGTTCCAATGATTCCCTTTCTTGTTGGTCTACATTTCTGTCCACCTCAATTATTGTTGCGTCCTTGTTGTTTTTGCATACTCCTTAAATTCCTTCCCTCTTGCTTGTTGCATGTCCTCAAGCAAGCATGGGCATAAGTACTTTTCTCAACTCATTTAATTGCAAGAACCAATTCATGAACTTCTTGCACCAACCAACCTTCAATGGTTATCCTCAAACTCAATTTTCATCTTCGCACAAGAAACCATCACATCCCAAGCAACAATTCTCCTCCCCTAGCTCTAGAATTTGTTTCTCTTGACTCAATCCCCCATTTTTTATTTTAATTTCAACATTGCAAATTATTTACATCGGATTTATAATGTGGCTCATGCGAGATCCTTAGGTGGGGTTGTTATAGAGATCCAGAGAGGGAGGAGCAGTCAAATCCTAAGGGATGTCAGCAGTTACCTAGGGAGGAGCATGGGGTGTATAATAGTCCTACCACTTAGGCTAGTGGACTATCTTATGTATCATATGCACCATTTTGTACACTAACACGGTTTTGGATTATGGCTAACCGAGTGAGTAGATATTTTTATAGACACTTAGATGTATGCGTTGATTTGATCTTATGATATTTATTTTCTCTTTGTGGCTCTTATATGTGTCTTTATGATGTGATGTTTTTGGGATTTTCTGCCTTATATTAGTTTTGAGCATTTTATGTTTGAATGGTACACTATATAGATGAGAGTGTCTTATATATATATATATATATATATATATATATATATATATATATATATATATTGGTCATTATTTGAATGTAGGCATATCAAAAAACATTTTATTTTACATATAAAGGAGCTTGTATGATTACATATATAATAGGCTAGTATATGAAAATGTCCCTATTGACCCTAAGTCCTAGTAAAACTAAGGACTTGTAATATTATTTACTTAGGCCAAAAATCTTTATTCCTGTAATAATGTTACCAGGTCTACTTGTCATATTGTATTACTTATGGAATCTATGTTCTCATAAACATGGAAACTTTTTTGACCAGTTTACTAAACCCTATTGACTTATGCTTTCACTCAATGTTCCTCCATCAAATTTTAGCCTTTGTTGACCCATCGACTTTGTATCTCCATCTACCCTCATCCAATGTATAACCATTAACCATTGACCCAGATGAAAAATTTGGCATGCAAATTGTTTGTTCACTAGTTTACGGGTCGATGGAACCACCTGTCCCTATCATCTACTGTAACAATAATTCCTCAACTGAATTTAAATGTAATCCATGAAAATCAATTAGACATGTTATCTTTTTTTTCATTTTCTCCCTCTAAATCCTAATTTCATCTTGGCATTTTATCATAGTACAATATACTGATCAAACTATATGTAGTTTCCTATCCTATTCCATCACATAAGTGTTTCAAAACTTCGTTAATAATGTAACCTTTGTTATCTTGTTGAAGTTTCCTCTCTTGGATTTGGTGGTCAAAAACTATGCTTAGAGGTCACTTTCCAAATAACAACTTGTTGGATGTTGGATTTGTCCTCTCACAAATAGGCTCAGAAAGCAACCTTGCTCTCCTAGTCTATTTACATTTTGATTTTTTTTTAGAAATAAAATAAATGAAGGGAGTATTACCATTTCTATCAAGATTATAAATAGTAAAATAGAAAAATCAGTGAAAAAAATCCTACCCATTCTCATTAAATAATATGAAGTATTTGACAATATATTCAAGCTTTTGTGATGTGAACAACTATCCTAATGGGCCTCCTATATCAGCCAACTTGGAGTGGGCCATGATAAAGTCATAGGTTTGAAACTAACCCCACATTGTTGATCACTAACAACTCTAGAGAATGAGGATTTTGTCATTAATTGGGATATTAAAACATGGATATTCCTTTCCTCCTCTTCACTATTAAGTAATTCAAATATCTCAAAACTTTCATGAATTTGTTATTTCCAAGAAGATATACTAATGTTACTGGTTCTTTTGCTATTTCTTCCAAGGTGGAATGGACTTCAATGTTGATGAATCGAAATAAACATAACACAAACAATGAAACCGTAAACACAGATTGTATTCAATATTGTTTGAGATCCATGGTGATAGTACTATCTTCAAGATGTGTGTTATGTTGATGTGCCAAAAGCAAGCCTCATACAACAGGGTGAAATGTTGAAACTCTATATATGTTCAAGTAGAACAGAAAATGAAAAGAAAAGAAAATGAAGAGACAAGGAAGTCAAAATCCATAATTCAGGGGTGGGGAGATGTATAAGCCTCCCTCTATGCTCTTTGTCCCCCTAAGCCTCTAAGTTTCCTGTGTGAATGACCCACCAACCCAATAAGGAAACTCCTAGGTGGAATAGATTACGAACTAAACACAACTCAATCTTAGCTTCTCTTTAGATCACCACACAAGGAAGAGTAAAGATAATAACCTGAACCCACAAGTTAGGAGAAGTAATCGTTAGAGGCTTTACTTAACACAAAGAATGAAAGAACACATGGAATATGACTTGCACTTACCTAATCAACAAATGGGAATTCCTTTGCACTTATCGAAGTCATGTGATCAATAATCTCCAACGCGAGATAGTGAAATCCTATTATGAGAGAAAGCTTGTATTTCTCCACTTCATCGAGACTAGGCTTGGGTAGAATATATGGGATGAGATGGATTCATGTACATGGATTCTATAGGGAAGCTAATAATCTATTTAACTTGGCACCCAATTTCCTGGCATGGACGAACCTAAAACTATCCATCCAGGCAAGGCTCCTCACTAACACTCGAAGTAACACATTCCTTTTCCTATAGGACAAGCAATCAATTCCTTTTAGTTATGTTTTCTCATGAAGTTGAGGCCAATTGGTTTTTTAACCTACTATAAGGTTAAGACCAGAATATGGACAGGTTCTCAGATGCCTTCCCTAGCTGTTAAGGTAGTGGATTCAACATTTCTTCATTTACAAATCAAAATTTCAGAAACAATGTTATCAACATCATATCCATCAATTTTAGACATTTCCCTTAACATAAACCACATAAGCAAATCATGTCATGGGAATTATATGGGATCCCCATAAGGGTTATGAGAGCTCTTGCTTAACAAATTGAGTATAATAAATATTTTTGCAGTAGCTCTATCCAAGAAAGACAAAGGTAGGGGAAAATAACAAATAGAGGACAACAGTTTATGGGATTTGACCCTGCATGAACCTAGGTGCAAACCAATTCGAGCTTGTAAAAGATGGAGGAGAAACATATGATATAAATGCACACAAGGACATAACCAAAATTCCTTTGATCAATGCTTAACAAACCAAGAAAATCATTGGCAAGATGACAACAAATGAAGCATTCCTCATTAGGCAACTTGTGAACCTAAAGTGAAAGGAAGGAGCTTTGGTGGCGCTTAAACTATTCTAGGATGCCCTGAACCCAAACTACATCGCATATCAAATTGCTAGCGCAATGGAAATATTTTTTTTTTTTAACAAGATCGTGTACTCATGTATTATAAAAACTGCAGAAAGCAGGAGAAGATACATAATATGCTAGTAGAGGAGTGAGAGAAGAGGTCCTAAGAAGGGCCGTAGCCCTTGAAGTCTGAGAGATTAGCTTGAGGATGAGATACTGAAAAAGATATCTACTATACTGTCTTACAAAAAGGCCATCTATTAGGCAGACTTTGCTGTTCATGAGGTTAACACCAGAATTGATTTACAGTTTCCTCCATGTGATCTTCTTTCTGCTGCTCCTTTTGGCTGTCCTTGGTGGAGGCTTCTGCCTGCATGCTCTCTGTGATGGATTGAATGTGCTTGATTGCCTCCTCTAGATGCTCGCACCTATCCTTGAGGCTCTCTATTTCCTTCTTACGTTTCTCCAATTTCTTGCGCTTGGATCTGATATCAGCGATGAAGTCTTCACGAAGTTCATTATGGTGCTTCATAAACCGAGCTATCAGGAAGCAGTGGTCTTTGCACAGTGTGCATGAGTCGTTGCCCAGGACTCTGTCAAGAGGATTCTCACGGGGCGCTGCTCTCCCCCGAGCCTCTGGCTGCTGTCTATCTGCCATGACTACGAGCAAACTGGTTAGTGTAAAAGAACCTTGCAAGAAACTTGTGTTATACCTGGAAGCTGCGTGGATTGCCGGAGTGTCTGTAATGCCCTGTTGGTTGTCTTGCTGACCGCTTGTAGAATGAGCCGGTGCGGGGATCGACTGCTTGCTTCCGCGGAGCGATCTGCAGAGCTCTGGGAACGCCTCTTGCTCAAAATGCTTCTCGAGATGATGGTGAGAGGAAGGGGATGGGAGGGGGATATAAGGGAACGGGAGGGGGCCTTCATGATGTTGGAGGACGAGATATTTTCCAGAGGATACAGAGAGAGAATCCATCAGCGGATTTAGGGAGCGGAGTTCAATAGAGCTGAAAGGATGGATACCCAGAGGAATGATGGGATTGTCACGAGGCAGAGAGGCTCTGGGGTCATGGGAGGGAAGAGACGTCGGCGTTTTGAGGGAGATTTGATGAGCAAGTGAGAGGGAACCAAGATTGAGATCGGAGTTCTGACGTTTTCTGATAAAACTTGCCTTGTGTTCAGTCTGGCAGCTGAAGACCTTAAGGTATAGCTCTTTCATAGATTCTGACATTATCCCTGACCTGTCCTTTTTGCCGGTTGACCGCTTTGTTTGCAAGGTTATCCGCTTCTGCATTGATTTCCCTTAACACGTGCTTGAAGGTGGTTTTTCCCAAGTGTCTGAGATTGTCATTTATCCTTGCCTTGATGCGGTTGAGGCTGGCTTTGTTAAAATATTTGCCTGTGTTCATAGCTGCAATTATTATAGCTGAATCCCCGAGGATTAAGGCATCCTGATATCCTAGCCTGTGAAGTATCGAGGTGCCTAATAGTAGACTGTAGGCTTCCGCTTCATTGTTGGTTGCTTGCCCGAGACCCCATTCGTAACTGCTGACTATGTTCCCCTTCTGGTCCTTGATTACTCCTCCCGCGCCTGCTCTCCCAGGGTTGCTCTTTGATGCTCCATCAAAGAGGAGTAAGGGACGATTCTGGGCTGTGATCCAGGTGTTTACTTCTTCTTTGTCGCCCCTGAGTTTCCAATTGTGTCGATTCTGCTGAGTTTTATTCTGAGGGGATAAATTTTGGGAGTGACTAATGTTGAACCTTTTGTACCAATCAGTCTCTTCCTTTGTCCATCCTTGCGAATCTGGGGGAGCTATGTGATTAGCGCTGATGGCCTCAGAGATCCCTGCTGTAGTCTTTGCGATTATCTTGTCTATTTTGATCTGCTCATTTTTGAAAATGTAGTGGTTTCTTGCCAGCCAGATATTCCAGCAGAGGGTAGCCGGGATACAATTCCATATTCGTAGAAGGTTTTTTTTCCCTTTTCTGCTCAGAGGGTAATCTTTCTTCCAATTTCTCTGCAAGTTGTTCACCTGATCATCTCTACTTCTGACTTCCAGAGGGCTAAGGAGCTGCTTCCAACAGTTTTGTGCAAAAGTGCATCGAAGGAAAGAGTGAGGACTGGATTCTTCCTCTGCTTGACAAAAGCAACAAATCGAGGGGCCTTGAATTCCTCTCTTTCTCAGATTTTCGGCAGTAAGGATTTTCCCTTTTAAAAGGGCCCAGTTAAAATGTTTCACCTTGGGGATGCATTCGTTGTTCCAGGCTGCCTTATGGAGATTCCAATTTGCGGTGGGAGTCTTGTCTTGCAGTGATTTATAACCCTCTCTCACTGTGAAACTGCCCCCACAGGTGTCCCAAATATAACTGTCATCCATCTCCTTGTTGATTGGGGCAGCTCCAGTTAAAGAAGTTTTCAACTTATACCATTGATCTCTGAGGTCCGGAGGCAGATTTGGGGCCTTCCAATCTAGCCATCTATTTTGGGACCATGAGGAGATATCGAACAGAGAGAATATGTTGTGCGCCTCCATCCAGATTTGAAGGGGTCTTAGTTCTTGGAGAGTTTCTCTGGGATTTGAGCCCATGATTCTGTCAAGCCAAATTTTGACATTCTTTCCACTGCCTGGTTTCTTGGAGACATTCTCTTTAAAGTGAGGAAGGACTTTTTTGATCAGTCTCCACATTGGAGTGCACGGCCTATCCGCAATTGGATCATCTAGGATGTTGGAGTTCGGACCACTAAGGTATTTCCTTTTTATTGTCTCAACCCACCATGAGCCATTCCCAGAGATGATCTTCCAGATTAGCTTGAGCCCCATAGCCTGATTGGATAAACTTGGAATCTTTATGGATAAACCTCCTTTTTCATACGGAAGGGTGACTTGGTCCCAGTTGACAAGACTAAACTTCTTTGAGTCCTGTTTTCCCCCCTGCCAGAGGAAGCTTCTCATAATGAGTTCCATGTGCTTGTGAGTGCTTGCGGGGGCCATGATTATCGCATACTGATAAATTGGAAGGCCTGAGAGGATAGCTTTAATAAGAATAGTTCTGCCAGCCAGGTTTAGCCAAGAGGCACCCCAACTCTGCATTAGACCTCTCATCTTCTCAATATGTTTAGTCCAGACCTCTGCTTTAATGTGCTCCTTTGCCAGAGGGAGGCCCAAATAAGAGAAGGAGCTCCAGCTTCTTTGAAGAGGAATGTCTAGGATTGGGGAGATTCTTTGTTGAATCTGGAGAGGGACATTCCATGTGTAAATTTTACATTTTCTGTTGTTTAGTTTTCCCCCAGAAGCAAGGAGGAAGGTATCCAAAACTATTTTAAATCTCCTGGCCATCAAACTGGATGCCCCTCCAATTAAGAGTGTATCGTCCGCAAAGAGTGAGTGGTTGATCTCCTTTGTTCCTCTTTCGATGCGAATGCCCGTGATTACTTTTTTGCTTCGGAGATTTTCCAGGTGGGCGCTCAGAGTCTCTGCCATAAGAATGTAGAGGAAGGGGGAGAGGGGGCAGCCTTGCCTTAGCCCCCTTGAGCTTCTGAAGTAATTACTTGGGCGACCATTAATCAGAGGCGCAGTCCAAGGATTGGAAATGCATCCCTTGATGATGTTAACAAATGTGGAGGAGAAGCCAAATTTAGTTAGAACTGCTGTGAGGAAGGTGTGGTCCACTCGATCAAAAGCGTTTGCCATATCCAATTTGATAATCATTCCCCTTTCGCCTCTATTGAGACTGCTGTGTATGGCTTCCTGAACTAGGATGACATTGTCAATGATCTACCTACTTGGGACAAAACCGCCCTGATTCTCAGAGACAAGAAGAGGAAGGAATTTATTTATTCTGTTGGCAAGGATTTTGGTGATGATCTTGTATGAGACATTGCAAAGCGATATGGGACGAAATCTATCAAAGGTTTTGGGGTTTGCCTCCTTAGGGATTAAGGCTATATGTGAGGATTTTGTATTTTCTCCTACCTTTTGATTTCTGAAGGCGTTCTTTATCATTCTTACCAAATCCTTTTTTATTGTTTCCCAATGTCGTCTGTAGAAGGCAACTGTGAAGCCGTCCAGCAAGACCAATCAACTCCCTATGAAAATTTCTATTATCTGGTTTGATTTTGTGCCATTAAAAAGACGCTAGATTGGAAATTAAAACACAGAAAGTCTAGTATAATATTAAGACACTGAAAGAGAAAGACATAGATATATATGTTGTTACAGTATATCAGATAAAGGAACACTTATTATTGCTATACGAGTCTAAAGGGATGATTTCCACACCATAAACACATGCTTGCTTCTCGTGCTTCTATGTGTGCCTACTTCCCTTGCGTATATTGCTCGACCGATTCCCTTATGATAACTTGGGAAAAGCTACATAAGAAGGCGAAAGAAAAGAATTTGTTAAGGGAATTTTAGGCCCATTCAATTAGCGAGTAGAAGATCGATCACTCGACTGTGAGGGAGATAGCATATCAGGGCTCAACTGACATCAATAACTCAGCCAAGGGAGCTAGCATTTATGTGCATCCTATCTCTCTTCCTACTGTCATTGTATGCCTGCTTTTATGCCTCCCTGGGAGGAGATATAGGGCCTAAGGACACCACCACTTAGCAACAAGAAGGAAGGATCAAATCCCTATGGTTTGGAGAGGACCAATTCAAGGTAGCATGCATATGGATTGATACCGTGAAGCCCTATGATTTGGCGAGGACCAATTGAAGGAAGCCTACATATATAGACACTCCCAAAATTTTAGCGCGTGCTTGTGTCTTGTGCCCCATAAGAAAAATTCAGCTAGGGTAGCACTGCCATTAATGCACAATTGGTTGAGTTAGCTTGAAAACTAGCCAATAGATGTCCACAACATAGTCTTTGTGGCCAAGCTAGTTGGAGGAATAGACAATAGTTGTCTATGAAGCTTTGCCTTGGCCGATAATTGTCCTTGCAAGTAATAGTCTTGGCCCTAAAGCATTGTCAGGAGTCAATCTTGCAGGGGTGTTGTAGTTTTGTCTTAAATTTCTTTTGTCTAATGTTTTGCAGGAGTCAAGTTTGCAATGGCCGGTAGGCTTCATCTTAAATATTGTCTTAGTTGTATTTTTGTCTTAACTTTGTTTTGTCATTTTGTACATGGTAGGTGGCTTGTTTTTGTCTTCACATGATTTTCCTTAAAATAATTTTTAATTGTCTTAAATAATTTTTGTCTTAAATAATGCTTGAAAATGTTTTGTCTTAAAATTTATATTCAAGAATGAAAATTAGTTTTTTAAGACAAAAGATTTCTTTTGTTTTAAAAGAATGTCTCAAAGTTCCCTTCATCTAGTAATGCTTGCTCTTGGGAGTAATTTCTACATGAAAGACATATTGGTTTTATATGAATGTCGCTAGCCATGGAAGTAACTAGTATTGATCCCTGATACATGGGAGGGTTTTTGTGGCTGTAGGATGGATGTAACTAGTATTGATCCCTGATACATGGGAGGGTTTTCGTGGTTGTAGGAGTATTGATCTCTCCGTGGATGTAGCTAGTATCAATCTCTGATACAGTGAACCACACCCATCTAATAATAATAATAATAATTTAATGTCTACTATAAATAAAATATTTCAATATGCAAGTTGAATAAAAATTTTTGACATGAAATATATATAGAGAAAAATAAACGGTGAGAAAATTCTTATTCCAGTAATAAATTCTTTCTAATTAAAAAAATTATAAAAAGATTTATAATTCTTTCAATCTTTAATATAAATTGACATATATATATATATATATATATATATATAGATATAATTGGTGTAAAAAAATTCATGAAATATGAAAAAATATGTATAAAATATTTTATTAATACATTATTTAAAATTAATATAAACTTATGTTAATTTTAAATTTACCAATAAATAAATAAATTAAAAATTAAAAAAAAAAAATTAAAATTAAAATAAAATCTATATTAATATATTCAATATTAAAATAATTTTTATTTAAACATTAATATTAATACATATTAAATTATACATTTTCATCATACTAATCATAAAAATCATTTATCAATTACAATGAATAAAATCTCAATACTCCAAAACATTGTATCACACACGTAACCGTGAACCCAAGTGATTGGAACACCCACGTAACTGCCACTTTATGTGGGAGAATGAAGAGATACGATACTCCATTGAACAGCAACTATTTATTTATTTATTTTTTTTATTTATTTATTTTTTTTTCAGAGAGAAAATCATCATAGATTATATTAAGAAAATATAATATTCTGCATACGTAACAAAGAGACCATCCCAGTCCTGAAACAGAGTTCAGAAAATGTCCAGGTGGCAAATAAACAGATACCCCGCAAAAGAGAATAACCTTTGTCAGTCCAATTGCTTACAGATTTTTAAATTTAGCAGTAATAAAACATCTTCCATAATGCATAGAGATATATCAAAGATGTTGAACTCCCACAAAAAGCTGAGAAATATGAGAAACATGAAGGCGAGATAAACAAATTTTTAAAGAAACCATAGATCAAAGTTATCCAGAAATGTCGAGATATGACGATATGTGAATCAGAATGGAGGCAAGGGGCGCCCTGGATTCTTGAAAGATATGTGCGTTCCTCCATTTCCACAAATACCAGCATGCAAGGATGAATAAGGTTTGCCAAGATGAACATTGTTCGCTCTACCTTTTGAAACCATCATGTACAGTTGAGTAAACCCGGTGAGGAAAACCATAAGACAAAGACAGTTCATACCAGATATGTGTAGTTGATGCGCATTGAAAGAACATATGAGCGTTTGATTCAGCCTCTTGCTGACACATAGAACATCTGCCCGGACCCTGCCATCCCTTCCTTTGAAGGACCTCCCATGTAAGATTCCTGTTTGAAAAATGTTAGGATATTCCGACACATAGGAAATAGTTAAGTACAACTTGGTCTAGTGTAGAGTTAGGTATAGAGTTAGGTAAAGTGTGTTTCTTTACCGTTGTACATTTTGTAACTTACAATCCGACGGTCACGATATGTAGTGATCCGACGGTTCATTCTCTCCTCGGTATTACCGACACTTGATCCATGGCTTGACACCCGATTGGTCCATGAATTCTATTTAAAGCGCATGGAGGGTCATTTGTAGGGTAATCCGTGCATGAGAGAAACATATGTAAATTTTCATTCTTTTATTAATAAATTGCCTGAAGTGGCCACGTTGGCTCAGGCCGTGGACTGTTTCCCTCTTTGAGGGTTTTAACCACGTCAAAATACTGGTGTATTGATCTACGATCTGGTTGTGAGCGGTGTCCTTTTGGTGTTCTATCTGAGGAACTTACCCTGTAAATTCCTACATGGTATCAGAGCTATTTGAGGGCCGCGTCCGTTGGTGGTCCAAATCTGAAGCCGGTAGAACTACATCTGACTGCTGTTTCCTAGATCTGTTATTTCTGACTTCTTTCGGGCCGAGAGGACTGCTCTGTTGTGTTGGGAGCATCTGTTCCAGTGAGGAACCCCTTTCGTTTCACGCGAAAAGGTTTCCGGTAGCCTTAGCTGCGTCATTTTTAAGATTTGGAGGTATACAATGTTTATTTGCAGTTTACTGTTATTTTCTCTCTGTTTATTTCGGTTTCGGTTTATTTAGCCTTTTTATTACCGCATCTATACCTTTCATTTCTGCGTATGCTCTTTGCCCTGCGACTCTGTGCGATCTGGGCAAATCAGAAACAGAAAGGAAGGATTTTTCTCATGCGTATGCTCTTTTCCCTGCGCCTTAGGGTGATCTCGGAAAATCAGAAACATTGAGGAAAATATTTAGTTTCCGGCCAAAGCTAACTTTGAGCCGCAAGGTTCATTTTTGAAAATATTTAATTTTTTGGCTAAAGCTAACTTCGAGCCATAAGGTTCGTTTTCTTTGCATGTCCGTGTTGGGTTTTGTGTTTTTGTTTTGTAGGGAAAAAGAGCTTTCTCAAAGCAAGCACGCAATCCAAAGCACCCCCCCCTCTCTCTCTCTCTTTCTCTCTCTCTCTATCTCTCTCTCAAATTTTTTGTATAGATCAATTGGTTCAAAGCTATTTTAAGAGAGTAGAGGTCTTGGGTTCAAGTCTCCATTTTGTGGGGGCGGACTTTTTCATTTCCGCACATTCCCGCACTTCGTCGGCAACTCCAACAACTTTTTTTCAAAAAGCCATAACTTTTTCATCTGGAAGCCGTTTTCAGAGCCGTTTTTTTAAACCAGCCTAATTTTTCGAGATCTATCCATTGGAACACTTAGTTTCAGCATCTTGAGCTTCAGTTTCCGTTGAAATGGAAAGTCAATACCAAGTTATCCTTGACAGCACCAACTACTTCCAATGGTTGGCCTACATTGAGGATTTACTTAGAAGTAAAGGTCTCTACAGAATAGCCTCAGGCCAAGAAAAGAAACCGAAGGATGAAGATAAGGCTGCTAAATGGGAAAATAGGCAAGATCAAGCACGTGGATTGATAGGGATGTCTATTTCTCTAGATCTTAGATTCCATATTGCAGAAATTGATACTCCTGATGAAGCAATGAAACAAATCAATAAAGTTTTTGGGATTAAGAATGAAATTAGAGCCCATCAACTTGAAAATGAGTTGCTTACATTGGACCCTAATAATTTTTCTTGCATTGAAGATTTCTTGTCCAAGTTCAAGACCCTTAGATATCTTTTGGAAGGTGTTAAAGTTAAGAAAGAAGATAGTAACCTTATCTATTCCATTCTTACAAAGTTGGGACCAACCTACTCTGTGTTTGTTTCCACCTTCCATTCTACAAGAGAAGCCTTCATTTCTCAAGGAACAGACTAAAACCCCCTTCTTTTGACTCTTTTTCTGATTCTTTAATAAGAGAACAAGAAAAACTCTTACACCTTGGTCTTCTTAATCTTGGAAACTCTTCCAAGAAAGCGCTAGCCGCCCAGCAGCAACCAAATTCAAAGAATCCTAAGAAGTCATATCCTAAAAAGAATGGTCCTAAACCAAACAAGGGTCCTAAGCAATTTCAGCCCCAAAATGAAAAATCATTTCAACAAAATGATAAGTCAAATAAAAACAAATGGAAGAAGACTGATAGACACACTTTCTACATGTGGTTGTCAAGCATCTCGGTCTGGCTATGCATTAAATGTATCTTCTTCTTCTCATTCTCATGAGTGGCTCATTGATTCTGGAGCTTCTTATCACATGGCCAAAAACAAAGCCATGTTTTCTTCTTTAAATGATTGTAACACCAAAAATATATATGTTGGTGATGATAGATCTCTTAATGTTGTAGGGACTGGAACTGTTCATCTAGACAATGGTCAGTTTAATGATGTATTATGTGTTCCCACCTTATCCTACAACCTTCTATCTGTATATCAGATAACTCATTCAGGTGAAGGTAAAATCGTTGAATTTTCACCTCATGATGTTGTAATCAAGGACCTAAAAGATCATAAAAAGATTTTAGCTACTGGCATTGCTGATGATTCTACAAGGTTGTATAAGTTTCACAACTTTGGGTCATCAAATCTTCCCTCAGTATTTGTTGCTCATAACGATGAAGTGAGCAAACTTTGGCATGAGCAATTTGGTCACTTAAACTATCGCTCCCTTCAGCATCTATGTAAGGAAAATATGGTGACAGGTCTTCCTATGGTATCTTGCAAAGATGGTGTTTGTTCCGGATGTGTACTCGGAAAACATCATCGAGACAGTTTTGAAAAATGTGCCTCTTGGCACGCCTCAGCCCCTTTATAGCTTGTGCATAGTGATTTATGTGGTCCACTTCCAGTTGTGTCATTCTCTGGCTGCAAGTATTTCTTAACTTTCATTGATGATTTCTCCAGACGCACTTGGGTATACTTCTTAAAACTCAAGAGTGAAGTATTTAACACTTTTTTGGCCTTCAAGGCCTTTGTTGAAAAACAATCTGGACATCAAATTCTTAAGTTAAGATCTGATAATGGCGGAGAATATGTTAAAAACACATTCATCAACTATTTCACTGAGAATGGAATTCAAATGCAACATACTGTTCCATATACTCCACAACAAAATGGTGTAGCTGAAAGGAAGAATTGCACCTTAAAGGAAATGGCTAATTGTATGCTACAATCTAAAAGACTTGGTCTTAGTTTTTGGGCAGAAGCAATTAACTGTGCAAATTACATAATAAATCGCACTCCTACTAAGGCTTTAAAGAATATCATTCCAGAAGAAGCATGGAGCTCAATCAAACCAGATGTAAGTCACTTTCGTGTTTTTGGAAGTGAAGCGTGGGTCCATATTCCAGATGAAAAGCATAAAGCTTTAGAACCTAAGAGTGAAAAATGTACTTTTGTTGGATATTCTGAAGATGTCAAAGGCTATAGACTTATTCCATTTAAGTCCAAAAATGTTATCATTAGAAGAGACGTAAAATTTGATGAAAATATATCGGCCTGCGAGCCTAGTCCGGCGAGGATGACAATCCTCCCCCACCATCTCAGGATCCTCCTTCAGCTCCTGAGCTTCCAAAATGGGTTCGTGCTACTCGAGATGCAGCAGGTGATCTTGTCGGTGATCCTACAGATCAACGACGCACACGTTCTCAATTCGAGAGAGCCTCTTCTTTACTGGCTCAAGCTCCAGTAAATTATGATCTTGACACCTTTGCAGAAGCTTCAGGCCATCCAGATTGGGAAGTAGCTATGAATGAAGAATATCATTCATTGTTGGCAAATGATACATGGGATCTTGTTCCTCTACCAAAGGGACGAAAACTTGTTAGATGCAAATGGGTTTACAGAACCAAGTATGGACCAGATGGGAAAGTTGATAAACATAAAGCTCGTCTTGTTGCTAAAGGTTTTTCACAGGTTGAAGGCATTGACTACACTGAAACCTTCTCCCCTGTTGCCAAAATGAACTCTATCCGCCTTGTTCTTTCCCTTGCTGCCTCTTTCAAATGGGAAGTCCATCAGATGGATGTTAAATCTGCCTTCTTGCATGGAGACTTGCATGAAGAAATCTATATGGAACAACCCATTGGCTTCATACAAACAGACTCCAGCCTTGTATGTCGACTTAAGAAATCCCTTTATGGTCTCAAGCAAGCTCCTCGGGCTTGGTATGCCAAAATGGATAGCTTTCTTTTAGAATCTGGCTTTTCTAGGTGTCATTCTGACAATACTGTCTACACCAAGAAAGTGGGCAACTCTCTTATCATCCTTGTTCTTTATGTTGATGATCTTATCCTTACTGGTAGTGATCCCAACCTTATAAACCATGTGAAGTCTAGCCTTAAAAGGAAATTTGAAATGACAAACTTAGGACACTTACACTATTTTCTCGGTCTTCAAGTCTTGCAATCCAAGGAGGGTATTTCCCTTTCCCATTCCAAGTATGCTTGTGATATTCTACGTCATTTTCACATGGAAGACTGTAAGCCAGCCCCTTCTCCCTTTCAGTCTGGAGTCAAACTTTGAGTCACTTGTACTTCTCCTGAAGTTGATGCTACCTTATACCGTCAACTTGTAGGAAAACTCTTGTATCTAACTCATACTCGTCCTGACCTTTCCTTTGTTGTTGGCCTTGTTGCTCGGTTTATGAAAAACCCACGTGAAAGCCATTGGAAAGCAGCTAAAAGAATACTTCGTTATGTTCGAGGTACAGTTCAGTTTGGGATTCATTACAGTGCCGAAGCAGCTCCTCTATTGGTTGGTTTCACTGATTCTGATTGGGCTGGTGACCCTGATGATCGGAAGTCTACTGCCGGTTATGTGTTCACTCTTGGTTCAGGACCTATTACATGGGCTTGTAAGAAACAAGCTGCCATTTCTCTTTCATCAGCAGAAGCAGAGTATCGTGATGCCGTAGAAGCTAGTAAGGAAGCCTTGTGGCTGCGTCAGATCCTGTCAGAGTTTAGCTTTCAGCAGCAGCATCCGACTACACTTTGGTGTGATAATCAAAGTGCCATTCAGCTATGCAAAGATCCAGTCCAACATAAGCGCAACAAACACATTGAACTGCACATGCAATTCATCAGAAAGCTCATCCATGACCATGTTCTTGAAGTGCAATATTGTTCAACAGATGATCAAGTTGCAGACATCTTCACAAAGGCTCTCACAGAGGCGAAGTTCAGTAAACTTCGATTTATGGTTGGAGTTCATGAAGTTGTCACTAAGGGGGGATAGGCTCTAGTGCCTCCTTCCTTCTCCTACTGTGTCATATTTGTAAATCCTTCAATCCTATCCCAAGTTGTTCTTAAGGGGGGATGTTAGGATATTCCGACACATAGGAAATAGTTAAGTACAACTTGGTCTAGTGTAGAGTTAGGTATAGAGTTAGGTAAAGTGTGTTTCTTTACCGTTGTACATTTTGTAACTTACAATCCAACGGTCACGATATGTAGTGATCCGACGGTTCATTCTCTCCTCGGTATTACCGACACTTGATCCGTGGCTTGACACCCGATTGGTCCATGAATTCTATTTAAAGCGCATGGAGGGTCATTTGTAGGGTAATCCATGCATGAGAGAAACATATGTAAATTTTCATTCTTTTATTAATAAATTTCCTGAAGTGGCCGCGTTGGCTCAGGCCGTGGACTGTTTCCCTCTTTGAGGGTTTTAACCACGTCAAAATACTGGTGTATTGATCTGCGATCTGGTTGTGAGCGGTGTCCTTTTGGTGTTCTATCTGAGGAACTTACCCTGTCCAACCATGAAAATAAAATCATTTTGAGAGGGCATGTCGCGTTCCATAACCTAGGAGGAAAGATCGTATCGGAGCAGGGCGGAAGGCCTGTTGACATAGCTGTATATAAGTCCTTAACACGTAAAGGCTGAGAAGAATTCTGCAGAGACCATGCCAGAACGTCCATTGAACCAGATCGATGGACCCCTTTGCCGATAAGGTTTTGTACAACAGACAACCATAAGGGCCGCAATGAAAGAGGCAAGGATAAATCTTCCCCGTCTTTCCATACTGGAGATGAGAAGGACCAAGATTTTATCAACTTATTCCACGTAAAAATGCCCATTGAGTGGAAAAAGGAGATTAGTTCAGGAGAGAGCAATGATTCCAAACCATTTACAATTGAATCGAAACCGATAAAAATGCTTGAGCCCGAGAAAAATCTCCACCGTAAATTTCCCATGAAGAAAGACTGAATTTTTCTGAAACTTTGCCAGATGGCTGATCCTCTTTTTATGCCCAGAGATTTCCTTCTATACCAGAAAACCATGCTCCTGCCTTTGAGATATTTTCTATTGATGACTTTGCTCCACGGTCCCTCACCATAGATGCCTCTATGAAGAGATTTGCATAGGAGGGCTTTTCCAAAAGTTCTCATGTGCATAAGACCCCAACCTCCCGCCTTCTTCGATTTTGTGATAGAATCCATCTTTACTAAATGAAACTTGGTCTGATAAGATCTTCCTCCCCATAAAAAATTGGCAGCTAAAGAAACCATTTTGTTTATAATGGAAGCAGGAAGAAGATATAGGTGGGCCCAATAAACCGCCAATTGAGATAGAACCGCCTGTACCAAGATGTACCTCCCCGCCAATGTTAGGAATCTCATCTCCCAACCTGATATTTTTTTGTAGAAGCGATCTATCAGCCATTGCCAATCCTGTTTGCGATTTCCTTTTGCTTTCAGGATAAATCCCAAATATTTAAAGCCCTCCTTAATCGATGCCTGGTTGATGCCGAAAAGTGCTGCAATCCATTGAACTGTCTCCAGGTTAGTGTCATTGTGATACAACAGAGATTTGTCCCTGTTTATGACCATGCCGGATGCTGACTGAAACTTTTGAAAGATATCATTTAGGCAGTACCATGTTGACTTACATAGCATGGCGAAAATGAGAATATCATCAACAAAAAGATTATGGGATAGGAATATATCCTTGCAGATATTTATCGGCCTGCATCTTCTATCAGACACAGCTTTGTTGATCTGAGTGCTGAGAGAGTTCATTACTAGGATAAAGAGCAGAGGGGATAGGGGACAACCCTGACGAAGACCCCTTTCCGCTTGGAAAAAAGATGATGGAATGCCATTTATAATAACTGAATATTTAATGTTTTCGACACACGCCATTATCCAGTTAATACCTTGTGGTCTCAAACCAATTTTGGCCAGCAAGACTCTAAGGAAGCCCCAATCCACACAATCATACGCTTTTTTCAAATCTATCTTTAGGATGGCCGCGTCAATATTTTTTGACAACATTGAAAATAAACATTCCTGAGTCATAGCAACCGCATCCAGTATGTTTCTATCTTTTAAAAACGCATGCTGGTCTCTTGTGATAAATGAGTTTAGAACAGGCTTCAATCTTTCTGCTATAATTTTAGAGATGATCTTAAACAGAGTATTGCATAAGGCAATTGGCCTGTAGTCCTTAAAAGAGTCTGTTTGGTCCTTTTTCGGAATAAGTGCTATGAATGTGGAAGTTAAAGCACTGTTAATGTTCCCAGACATACGGGAAGCCTCCACCATCCTCAGCATATCAGCTTTGAACAAATCGAAGAAATGAGTAAAGAATTCAATTGGCCAACCATCAGGCCTGGGACTTTTGTCCTTTTTGAAGGCCTTGATAACAGCTTGGAGTTCCTCTTCCGTAATAGGCTTAAAAAAGTCATCATTTGCAGCCTCGTCGAACATTTCTGGCACCAAATCCACAGCCCATAAGATGTCATTGATATTACCCTGTTGCCTCTTATATTGTTCCTGAAAGAACCTTGTAGCTTCGGCAGATATGTCATGTTGAGAGTAATAAAATCCCCCATGACCATCTTCAATCTTCCAGATAGAGTTTTTTCTCCTCCTAGCATTTGCAAAATTATGAAAAAACTTCGAGTTCCGGTCCCCCTCCCTAAGCCATGTCGCTCTGCTTTTTAGCCTCCAGGAAGCTTCTTCCTTTTGCAGCAGCATTTGTTTCTTTTTTTCCAAATTTCTGATAAAATTCTTTTGCTCAAAAGTCAAGCAGTCAAAATTTGCTGAGTTGGCAAAAATGCCTATCTCCTTTTTAATGTCATTCAACTCCTGTTTATCCCTCTTCCTCTTTTGAATTTGCCAGTCCTTTGCAACATCCCTTAGAGTTTGAATCTTTTCCCGAAAGGTGGAAAAGAGTGCCATTTCAGATTCTTGTAGATCCATCCACTTTTTTTTTATGACATCATTGAAGGATTGGTCTTCTAAAAATATCCTGTTAAATTTAAAGGAGTAACCCAACCTGAAATCCTTTTCCCTCCATTCAAGAAAGATAGGTCTGTGATCCGAGGTAAAAACATTTCTCATTAGAACTTCTCTCATATTTTGATTTTGAGATATTTTTCTTTAAAAATCACAACATTGCACAAATTAAGTCTATGTTTTTCGAATAATCCAGTTTGAGTCATTGTCACCATAAATCGAAGAATTAAATTTAGACACCAGATTAAATAGAGATTACATCAAAAAAGAGATAGTGAACTTTTTCTCATTCAAAATTTTCTCATATTTTGATTTTGTAATAATTTTATGTAAAAATAACTCATATTTTGATTTTGTAATAATTTTATGTAAAAATAACAACATTATAGAAACTAAGTTTATATTTTTCGAATAATTTAATGTGAGTCATTGTTACCATAAAGTGAAGAATTAAATCTAGGAACCAGATTAAATAGAGATGACATCAAGAAGAGATAGTCAACTCAAAAATTAAATCTAGACATCCGATTAAATAGAGATGACATCAAGAAGAGATAGTCAACTCTAACATTTGAAACCATTAGTTTGAATCAAATAAAAATAATATTAAACTCTAACATTTGAAACGATTAGTTTGAATCAAATAAAAATAATAATAAAAATAAGAATAGATCTGAATATTCAATTAAAAATTCCAAAAAATTATAATTTGGTCAAATTTAACCAAAACAATAAGAGAAAATTACCCGAAATAAAGGATAAATAAATCAATATCAAAATGAAAATTCAAAGTTACAACTAATTTATATTAAATTAATTAAATAATTAAATAATTTTGTTATCATAATTATTATCAAAAACCCATAAATAAAATATTGAAAAGAACAAGTCAAAATTATTTAAAATAAGAATAAAACAATAAATAAAGGGAATTCAAAAAAACACTTCAGGAAAAAAAAGCTTAACCCAAAAAATAAAATCTATAGGTCTTGCCAATAGCCTTTTTCACCTTGGTGGAGATTTGAACATATTTCTCTCCTATTCTTGCCATTTTAGGAGGCGGAGGTTTGAGCGCTCCCAATAGCTGGGTTATCAGTCGAGAGCGCTCCTCAGTCGAGCCTGCTTACGCATCCTTGGTTCCTCTTATAATGATAAAATAGTAAAAATCTAACCATTACTAATTTTCTATCCATCATCTTTATTCAAATTACTGAACCTCAACCTCAACCTCAGTTTCATCTGATAAACTAAAACTAGAACTACTCCTCTTTTCTTTCATTGTCGTGCTTCAGTGCTTCAGACAAGTTGCGATTGATATGAACCACGAAATGGTCGCGAATCTATTCAATATTATCTTTTATATGTCTTTGAAATTATATTTTCTTTTAATGGTTTTGTATTGAGAAAATACGTAACCTGCCAATAAAATTACAAGCAGCCTTGACTTTCATGGTGGTAACCACAGGTTCCAACCCAAGGACTATCTCTTCCATTTTAATATTCTTTGATGGACGGAAAGTCTCAGGTAGTTCAATTAACAGGTTTTCCATTCAAGCAGCTACAGTTGTGATTTTTCTGAGATAATAATTGATATTGAAGGCGTCTGAGATAGTATTCACTTCTGCGACTTTGAAGAGCCGAATTAGTAAAGTAACTTTCATGGGTAGTAGTAAAGAAAGCCTTTTACCTACAACCCCAGAAGAAAATGAAACAACAGGAAGATACTGTTGTGGCCATGGCTGGATTGATGGATTGAAGAAGGGGTTGAGAGAATGGGGTTTCTCTGCCAAACGCAACGCTCGCCAAATTATATTCTCAGTGAAGATGGGGATGGCCCTCATACTCGTTTCCTTGCTTATGTTCATGCATGAGTCAGATTACCAGGATATCGCCACCCACTCTGTTTGGGCCATTTTGACTGTGGTGGTTGTCTTTGAATACACTATCGGTATGTATATGCTCTTCGACCTGTAATTTTCATATCTATTTTTCAGAGAAATCTTTATATATGGCCGAAGCTCTCAATTACATATGACCGAATTACATATGACCGAAGCCAGTCAGAATACGACCGAAGCCAGATTACAATATGACCGAAACCAACTAAATTTACTGCATAGTCGTCACATCTGGGGGAGCTAAAACCATCCGCCCCAACCATCATATATATATATATGTTTCTTGCACAATATTGTTGATACAATCACACTCTAGTTTCTGAACTGTAGAATATTGTTGATACAATTCTATTTTGGCAGGTGCAACACTGAGAAAGGGTTTCAATAGAGGTCTGGGAACACTTTCAGCGGGTGGTTTAGCGCTTGCTGTCGCAGCCTTGGCATCTGACAGTAACTGGACATTAGAGCCTGCAATCATCATAATCAGCGTTTTTACAACGGGTTGGGTATCTCCACCGCCTATTTATGCCTCCTAGGGTTTGATATGCCTTTCTCATCTTCTTATTGTTTCTGCGTTGCCTTGATTTCAGGTTCGCTTGCCACTTTTGCGAAGCTGCATCCAAAGCTCAAACCTTATGAATATAGTTTCACGGTATTCATTTTGACGTTTTGTTATGTCCTGGACTCTGGATCTATAACCAGAGATTTTAGTCACATAGCAGTTACCCGGTTTGTACTCATTGCTGTGGGCGCAGCCGTGGGTTTGGGTGTGAACACGTGTATATACCCCATCTGGGCAGGAGAGGACCTCCATAAATTGATTGTCAAAAATTTCATGAATTTGGCGGACTCCATCGAAGGTATATACTCTCATATGCCATTTAAAAATAATGGGCAGTTTAATGTTCTCATTACTTAGAGATTTTGGGGAATATTTTAGACTAAATTTAAGAATATTTTAGTAGATTTGGAAATATTTGATTATAGATTTGGGAATATTTTAGACTAAATTTAGGAATATTTTAGACTAAATTTGATTATAAATTGGGGAATATTTCTAAATCGTTTGAGAATATTTTTAGACTAAATTCGATTATAGATTTGGGGAATATTTCAGATAACTTAGGAATATTTATATGGTAGATTTGGGGAATATTTCTAAATCGTTTGAGAATATTTTTAGACTAAATTCGATTATAGATTTAGGGAATATTTCAGATAACTTAGGAATATTTATATGGTAGATTTGGGGAATATTTCTATATGACACAGACAATATAACTGTAATCACATGAAATATTCCGATTGTATAGTAATAATGTGGATGCTGCATCACAGGGTGTGTGGACGAGTATCTGTCTCAACATGAGCTCAAACGAATTTCTTCAAAAATCTTGACATGCCAAGCTGCTGAAGATCCCATCTACAATGGCTATAGGTCGGTGCTCGTCTCAGGGACAACCGAGGAAACATTGGTATGCTTCTTTAATTTGCTCAAACAAGAAAATTTGTGAATAATAATATATGTAACTAAGCTCTTTTGGTCTGAAAATGGGTATACATGACTGTCACAGGAAGGATTTGCAAGGTGGGAGCCTCCTCATGGGCGTTACAGGACGATGAAGTATCCTTGGCAAGATTTTGTCAGAGTTGGTGGTGCCTTACGGCACTGCGCCTCCGTGTCCCTGGCATTGCATGGATGCACACTATCAGAGATCCAGGCACGTCTCCACTTGGGCACATGATCTCAAGAGCATAACCAAAATATTAGAGTTAGAAAGTTGTGGAAGTTTATTGGGAGTTTTATATTTTATGATAGATTTTTTGGCGAAAATCATCTGAAAAACCATTTGTCGACGTGTTTCGAACCAACCAGTGTGGTTCATCGTCAGGACCACACTGGTTGGTTCAAAACGCGTCGACAAATGATTTCTCATGTGATTTTCGCAGAAAAATCTATCATAAACTTGTTATGGATCACAGAAGCCTCAACTCTACAGTTTTATATTTTGTTCAAACTGTGAACCTTGATACAGTTTTTAGACCTGCATTATTGAGAACTCATTTATGGTTGGTTTGTGTTTATAGCCATCGTTTAAGCTGCGGAAGGAGTTCAGCAATGAACTGAGGCGAGTTAGTAGCGAAGCTGCAAAGGTGCTACGGGAAGTGGGGCATAACATGGAGAATATGTCAAAACTAAAGAATGAAGACATACTGGGCAAAGTAAGGGCAGTTGCTATGGATTTACAGAAAAAAATCAGTTCACACTCTCGAAGTTGGGTCATCAGTCGACATAACAAAATGGGAGCAGAGACAGAGGTTTACAATATTAGAGAGGCGAACCGGCAGGGGAGATCTTACAGCGAATCAAAACCTCCAATATACGCAAGCAGAGATGGCGAAAACGTGAATCCCGCTGTACCGAAGGAAATTGCAAGGTGCAGTGAATCGAAATCGAGGTTGGAGAAGCAGGTTTCATGGGCATCTAAATATGATCAAACTCCAACTGCACAGCTCTCTTTAGCGACATTTGCATCACTGTTGATAGAATTTGTGGCCAGGCTTGACAATGTTGTCAATTCCTTCAAACTTCTCAGCGTAAGGGCAAACTTCAAGGAGTCCATTGATACATCATGCTCAAGTAGTAGAGCTAAGGAGTTGCCATTGCCAATTCCAGTGTAAAATATGTTTCTAAATTTACATGGTGTTTTGATTCTTTTAAATGATTTAGGTTTCCTGGTTGTTTGAGTTGCCATTGCCAAATCCAGTATAAAAATATGTTTCTAAATTTACATGGTGTTTTTATTATTTTATGTTTTGATTATTTACATGATGTAGATCTTTAGCCTGTAGGAAAGATGGTGAGATAGTGCTGGCATGTGATTCAAAGTCGTGGCTCAAGCCCTTTAAATTCTTTGAAATTAATTTGATTATCAAGTTTATAAATATTTAGGAATTTGAGTTTTACTTCATTATTAAGTTTAGGAATATTTGGAATCTGAATTTTACTTGATTATTAAGTTTAAGAATAAGAATATTTGGAATGTGTCTTTTATTTCATTATTAAGTTTAGGAATATTTGGGACCCATAAAAATAAAATGAATTGAATTTTTTAATTTTACCTATTTTTCTCTATCTAGAACTTTTTTTAAATTTACAATCTAAATAAAAAATAATAAATTGTAAATAAAAAATATAATATAATTTTTTTTGGTAATAATTATTTTAATTAAATTAAATAAAGAATTTTTAGAATCTTAAATAGTAGCAAAAAAACGTAAAAAGTGCTTTAATTAAGTCTATGAATGATTAGTTTTTAAAAGTCACGGGATATGAATAACGCACTAGTGAGTGGTCACTGCCAGAAAAAGTGTCAGCGAAGCTACAGATCAGCTTCCACGAAGGTGCGCAGCTTCTATTTGTCCACTTTGAAGTCGGAAGCGCAAAGTGCAGTGGGGAAGTACAGTATTTTGTTTAAATATGTGATGTATAAACACACACAAATTATATTTTAAAATATGTGAACACAAAATTATAGCTAAATATGTGATGCATGTACACACAAAATGAATAAACTCACACTTATTCTTACAACCGTAGTGTAACTTTATGTTTTTTAATTGTTTCTTACTTTTACTCAATATGATATGAATTGGATGAAAGAGGTGCACTTTTCAGATTGTGGGATATTTTGAAAATCAAAATTTAATATTGATTTTGATACTAAAATTTGCAATCAAGTTACACTCACATATATAATATAAATATTAAAACCAGTTATAATCAAATATTAAATATATAATATTAATATTAAAACTAATTAAAAAATTAGGGTATAATGTATGTTCTAAAATAATTTTTATTTGGTTAAAAGCTATAGGTTAACCGTCTAAGAATCAACTTATATTTCGGGATAATAACAAAAAATAATTGTCCTCATTGCTAATTTGACAATTAAAAATAAGTGAATATCCCCAACTCATTGTTGTCCGTGTTAAAAACAAAAGAATCTAATTAATTGAATTGAACCTGGGTAGCTCACAGGTGTCGAACACCACATGGCTGGCCTCTGCAGAACATGCTCTGCCCTTACAATCATTACATGAGAAATATATAATTCACACACAATTAAGGAAGTTGAAACAACACCCTAGAAATCAGGAACAAACTCCTAATCTAAGGTTCTGTTGAACTGTCACTCCATTAATACATTTCATCATTAATCTCAACACTCTCCCTTAATGGAGAAATGGATTCACACATATGCCTAACACTTCCCTAAACAATTCAAACTTGATGCTACCAAGAGGTTTGGTAAAAATATTAGCAGCATTGTCACAACTATTACAATACTCAATGTGGACTTTCTTTTAATGACTTTCTCCCTAACAAAATGAAAGTGTGTATCGATATGTTTTGTGTTCTTATGAAATACTGGATTATTTGCAAGTTTTATGGAGCTTTGGTTGTCGCATTTGATCACTGTTGCAACCTTCTATTCTTCTCCAGCATCAAGGAGAAGTTTCCTCAACCAAATTGCTTCACATGTTGTTGCACACATAGCTTGATATTCAGCGTCTGCAAAAGACAAGGATATTGTGCTCTACTTTTCGCTGCTCCATGTAATGACCCTAGATCCAATGCTAAATGCATAGCCTATTATGATCGTCTGTCATCTACATTTCCAGCCCAATCGGAGTTTGAAAAACTTGTCAATTTAACATCACATGAATCACTATAAACAATACCAAAATCTAAGGTTCTCTGGAGATACCTTAAAACACATTTTGCTGCAACCTAATGGCTCTCAAGGGGCTTTGACATAAACTGGCTCAATGCACTAACTACATAAACCAAATTTGGTCTAGTTGTAGTCAAGTAGATCAGACTCCCAACCAATTGTCTATACAAAGTCGCATCTACCTCCTTAGATCCATCATCATTCTGAAGTTTTATATTATGTTGTAAAGGTATTGCTGCAGCTTTGCCCTGATCCATTCTAAACTTTTCCAGTAAGCTCCTGACATACTTACTCTGTGACATAAAAGTTTGTCTAGAATCCCTCTAGACTTCCAGACCCAAATAGTAATGTAGCTCTCCAAGGCATTTTATCTCAAAGACTTGTGACGTCTGCTCCTTGATTTCTTTAATGAGATTATCAACATTTCGTGTAATGATTATATCATCTACATATAAAGAAATCAAAACAATCCTTCCCTCTTTATCAAACACGATATAAAGATTAGGGTCATTTTTACTTGTTTTATAACCATGATGCAGGAAAAATGAATCAATTTTGTCATACCATTACCTGGGTGCTTGCTTTAGTCCATACAACGCTTTCTTCAACCTGCAGACTAAATTTTCTTTACCTTGGTTGACAAACCCCTCAGGTTGCACTAAGTAGACTTCTTCTTTTAAGTCCCCATTTAAACAAGCAGATTTAACATCTAGCTAGTGAATCATCCAATGGTGTTTGGTAGCTAAGGCAATTATCATTCTGATTTTGTTTAGTTTAGCTACATGGGCAAATGTTTCATCATAATCTATGCCTTCTTGCTGTGAATACCCCTTTGCAACTAGCCTAGCTTTATATTTATCTATGCTCCTATCTGCTTTAAATTTAGGCTTATACATCAATTTGCATCCTATGGGTTGTTTTCCTTCAAGTAGTTTAACTAAATCCCAAGTTTTGTTTTTGAGGATTGACTCATATTCATCTTCCATAGCAGCCCTCCATTCACTATATTGACTAGTTTCTTTATAACTAGAGGATTCAACAACATTCATCATACTAGTTATGAAAGCATTTTCCCTATATCTAGCTGGCAACTTAACATTCCTACCTGATCTCCTGAGTGGTTGGGTAGCTTCAAACATTGTCTGATCATCCTTTTGTCGACTTGGCTTGACAGCTACATCATCTTCTTCCCCTTCCTGTTGCTGTTGCTCACTGTTGTCACTTGATTCATCACTTCCTTCTTCCACCAGCAAGGGCACGTGTCATTCTTCATTAACACTCTCATGGCTTCCATCATTAACTTGCTCATGAAACACTACATCTCTGCTCGCAAAAAAATTATGCGTAGAGAGATTACACAGTTTGTAAGCCTTAAATTTTGTACAATACCCAACAAAAATACATGTGATGGCCTTTGAATCTAGTCTAGTTTATTTCTATCTTCCTTTGGGACATGAGCAAAGGCTTTAGAACCAAAAACTCTCAAATGCTTAACTGCATGCTTATAGCCAAATAAAGCTTCAAAAGGAGTTTTGAAATCTAAACTTCTTGTCGGACTCCCATTCTTTAGATATACTACACTATTAATTTCTTCAGCCCAAAAACCATTAGAAAGATTCTTACCTTTTATCATACCATGAGCACACTCCACAAGGGTTCTATTATTCCTCTCTGCAACCTCGTTCTGTTGAGGAGTGTGGGGTACTCCAAACTATTGTTGTATCCCATGATCTTTGCAGTATTTGAGGAAACAAGCTTTCTTGTATTCTCCCCCTTGATCGTGCGTAGAATCCTGATACATTTACCTGTATGCTTTTCAACCATACTTCTGAACTCCTTGAAGTATTTAAAAGTGTGGCTCTTCTTCCTGAGGAAATACACCCAAGTAAATCTAGTACAGTCATCAATAAACAATAAAAAATAGTATGCACCACCTAATGACCTTGTCTGCATAGGCCCACATAAATCTGTGTGTACCAACTCGAGTATATCTCTCCTCCTTCTATCAGCATTCATAGGAAATTCATCTCTGTGCATCTTTCCAAGTGCACATGCATCATAATCAATATGGACAGGCTTTAAAATAGGAAGACCTTCGACCATACTTTTCTGTAATAGCAGCAAATCATTGAAGTTAATATGGTTGAACCTCTAAAGCCATAAGTCCACTATAGTCATGGCAGATGATGTCAAATCCTGATCTGGTGCGCTTTTTACATTTAACTTGTACAATCCTCCCACACGAATACTTGATGCAATAAGCTTCATACGATCCAACAATTCTTTAATAACACAATATGATTTATAAAATTCTACCTTGAGATTCTGATCAGTTATCATAGAGACAGAGATCAGATTATTTTTTTAACCCGAGTACATACATTACATTATAAATATGTCTAATATTTCCATCAGGCAAAAAAACTGGAATATTACCATAACCTTTGATTTGGTACCCTCTATCATTGCCAAGATAGATGTTTGCTCCACTGCTGGTCTCTTTGAAGTCTTCAAACCATTGTTTGTTCCCTGTCATGTGGGTGGATACACTTGAGTCCACAAACTATGTATCTGCTTCATCATCCTTAGCCGAAAACACAAAGTCGGATACAAACAGTCTGAGGTTCTGGCTCTGTTCCTCATCAACAAAATGACCTACATGCTGTTTATGTCTCTGTCGGCCTTCATCAAACTTCTTCTTCATGCAATATCTAGCTATATGGCCGGTTCTACCACAATAAAAACATTTGGTCACAGAGTCATTTCTATTTAAAGACGTGCCTTGAGGTGGGGGCATCTTTCTCTATGGGGCTGCACTGCTCTTCTGTGTTGCATCTGGATTTCCTCTAAAGGGCTTCTTCTTCGCCATTAAGGCCAGATTTCAACTCTGAGGCTTATGAGTCAGATGCCTTTCCTTCTCTTGCATGAGGATCCCTATCAATTCTTCAAACACGAGGGATTTTTCTCTTGCATTCAAGCCAGTGATGAACACCTGATACTCGTCAGCCATACCATTCATGGTAATCGTGACCAAATCTATATCTGACACAGCTTCACCGATGTCACCCGGCATATTCTTGAGCTCCTTGATCCGCGATATAAATGCTACAATTGTCTCATTCTCCTCCATCTTGATGGAGAGAATCTTGCTCTTCAAGAACACCAATCAATTGGTGTTCTTGATCTCATAGAGATCCTTGAGCGTATTCTAGATTTCTAGTGCAAACTTGCAATCACGGATATGGGGAATAATGTAATCTCTGACCAACAATTTCAGAAGCATTCTCGCCTTAGTCTCCCGCTTATCCCAGTCTTGGATTGTTGTTGTTGTTCCTCCTGCAAGCGCGTTCGGCTTCACCTCATCATTATTCACAATTGCCCATGCATTGTGTGCCTCAAAGAGGGTCTGCAACTTAAATTTCCAATTGAAATAATTGGATCCATCCAGCTTGTTATTCTCATTGAGGTATGCTTCTACTAACTAATTATTCATCTTGAATAAAAAACTTCAACCCAACAACTTAAAAAAAACAATCCCAAATCTTAAAAATATTGCAAATCCCATATCCTTTCTTTGAATGAAAATTTCAATTAAAACTGAACCTAGATCCTTTTTTTTTTAAATCACTCCAAATTCCTTATTTAAAAAATTCGCCCCCTTTATCAAATAATGGGCCCCCTTTTTTTTAATTAACGAATTAAATTAAAAAAAAACTCCCACACAACTATCGTATAGAATTAGCGGATCGGAGAGAAAATATTTTAAACACAGATCCGCAGGGTAGTCGATTAACACTCATCCATTTTGACTATGAGTGTTCCAACGCTCTGGGCATGCACAGGACTCCAGACTCCAACAATCTTTTTGGGCCTCATCCACTGGCAGAACTCACTGGATCAAGTCATCAATCACTTGATGACCTCAGAACGATGCTCTCCTCCTCACATGGCTCAATCACGACCAGCACATCCACTATGCAGCCTCCTCCTTCAATTGCAGAGGCTTCTTTCATTCAATGCCCGGCTTTGTCATATAGAAACCACCCCCCAAAATTTGACTCGTCCTCAGAGTATTCGATAAATAAAATCTCAGCCCTCCTCTGCCAGCTTCTGCAAGGTAATTTGATCTCTCACAGGAAACGTGATTTGCTTGCTCTCAGTGTCTTGTAATCAAGAAATTAATGCCCAACGATTCTTTAATTGCTCAGTAGCCCAGGAGTTCACCCTTCTCCGCTACCGATTCTTCTTAATTGCAGCCCAAATATTCGTTCCTCTTCAGAAGCATCTAACTTGCGTCATCTTCTCACACAGCAGACTCGACGCCCTTTGACTGCAGTAGAGCCATGCTGGCGAGAAAGATAAAAACGTGTAAGGCAGAACTGGATTGGCGCGACTATGGCACTTGATCCCGCACTGATCGGCATCCACTTAACCTTAAAAAATTGTGCTGGTCTAATTTCACATAGATCTGCCTCCCAGGCACATAGATCTTCCTCCCAGCCTCCACTATAACTCCTCCAGTCAGGGTTATAGCCCGTCCTTAGCCCCATAGCTTTGATATCATGTTAAAAATATAAGAATCAAATTAATTCAATTGAACCTGAGCAGCTCACAGTTGTGGAACATCACTTGGAGACTGTCGTTGCAGAACATGCTCTGCCCTTACAATCATTACATGAGAAATATATAATTCACACACAATTAGGGAAGAGAAGTTGACACAACACCCTAGAAATCAAGAACAAACACCTAATCTAAGGTTTGGGTGAACCGTCACTCCATTAATACATTTCATCATTAATCTTAACAACTCGGTCCACCGCTTCTTTCGTCCTCTTTTTTAAACCTTTTTTTTTTTGGTCTTCAATGGCCCAGGTGACCCTTCAGCTTCTTCTCTTCTTCAGTGTGCTTCAGCTCCTCTGCCATCCATGTCTACTTTTCCTTGTTGTTCTCCTTGGTGTTTTCCATAGGGTGTAGACCACTTTTTCTATCACAAATCCCATCAATTGATTTCAGTAAATTTTTAGTAATTTGTTTTTTAATCAACACTTAAAATTACTCCTTTTAGAGAGATAGATTGTGATTAAGGACATAGGTTCCATTATTAGATGATGATTTTTGGCCTTTGAATTTCATGAATCTCTGAAAATAGTGGTCAGATATTTTCAAATAGGAGAGGTTTGTATTCTCATTTTCTTCATAGAAATAAGTGAATCAAATTCTATTTTATTTTATAATTAAAACTAAAAATAATTTTCATGTTCTATTTTATTTTATAATTAAAACTAAAAATAATTTTCATGCAAGGACAATGGAAGTGGAGAATTTTTTTTAACATTGTTTTAAAGAATATCAATAATAAAGTGGTAAAGTAGTTAATTTTGATGGGGATTCCATAATCATAGTTAAGAATATGCATGATCAATTGACTTTTTAAGCTGTCTAAATTAGTTAGGTTGATATGCATCTTGTTATTAGAAATGGGGTGTTAGAGGGTTTTTTTCCCAGAAATAAGGTGCTAAAATATTTTCATCATATCACAAACCCAACCGTCTAAGTATCATTAAGGAGATAGGGACTTCAAAATATCTTGCCTTAGGCATACTCGAAATATTGATTCTAAGTTAACCATCTCATTTTGCTCTTCAAGAGTTTTGCAATGGCTATAAATATGTTAAATTCTAAATTAAGCCCATGGAGTTATGCTCTTTTAAGTTTTTCCTCTTTTTTATGTAGCATCTTTTTCAAATCCACCATGTGTTGTATACTTGGAATAATGAGTACATTAGTATATAGGTAAAATTGGATAGTTGGTTGTTGGAGTTTTGTTTAGAGATTTTCTCAACAAGTGATTCCTTATTTGGAATCTGTTGAATCTCATGAGCACTATTTATATGGCTTGTAATGTAGCTTCCAATGAAATATATGAATAATTTTGTGTTCGCTATGTCTATTATTTATATTTCTTTGTTGGTATGAGAGCTTGTTTGGGCTTGACTCTGGGAGGGCCTAGCGAGATATCAAACATGTCAGGACTAATAATACTATGTACATAAGTAAAATTAGATTAGATTATTGTGTACTTATTATTTAGTTGTAGCTATGAGTGACATTGTTGTGTGTTTTTCCAAACTTTAATGTCCAATTGGAGGAGTAACTGGAGAACAGAAGGGTTGCCCAATCCAAAGACAGTGCAATGTAGTTATCAGCCAGGCTGTGCAAAGTTGGAGAAGCTGTAGACTGTTGTAAAGTCCTACGACATAGGACAGATTTGTTTCCTGCATAGGGGATCAACGGGCAGGGTGCATCTGGAGAAGCTGTAGACTGTTGTAAAGTCCTACGACATAGGACAGAGTCGTTTCCTACATAGGGGATCAACAGATAGAGAGGCAGAGCAAGAATTATTGAATATATGTCCCGGGGATGGTGCGTTGCCAACAAATCAAATGGCGTAGAGGAAATCCCCTCGCCGAGGCCACCTGTGGACTCCAATGAAGTGTCCAAGTTACTTCAAGCCGCACTCAAATCTCCATCATTCGAGGGCATTAATGCACTGAAGAAATTACGGTGCCTTGCGCAGGAGATTCACGCAAACAGACGGTGCATCGTTGGGTTTGCTGCAAGTCATGTTCTGGTCTCTCTGATCAACTCCTCTTGCTGTGAAGAGATTGACAATGAAGAGTTCAGGACTTGTGAAGAGACTTTGGGAATTTTGCATCTGCTTCCTATGACCCAGGAAACTGCCAAGTCACTGGCAGAGGCAACGAGCATTAGGTCATTGACCTTGATCTCGCATAAAGGAACTAATGAGGTTAGACTTCACGCAACCATTTCATTGTAGAAGGTTTCCACTTTTCTTGGAGACGCTTCAGTGTGGAGCTGTGTCTAAACCATGTATGCTTCACCAACTTGATTCTGCAGACAAAACCAAGTAGAGAGCCGATTCATTTTTTGTGTCAAGATTAAACCTTAGTCGATTGTCATACAATGAAAATAGAGATCTCCATAAAGGCATGTGTCTCAGATGCCTTCTCTATTTATATAATATATAGTTGTTTGTCCCTGAAACAAATATGTCATATAAAAAGTGTAGGGTGTGAAAGAAAATCTGTTTTATAATGTATATATATGTTGCGCATGCGTTTTGGATTGGACACTCCAATCATAATGGTTTGGCTTTTTGCTTTGCATGTTTCATGGGTCACAAAGGAATCCATATTTTGACAAGGCAAAGGAGGAGATATTTTAACAGGGTAGAGGAGGAGAGAGTTGATTATCTCAGAGGAGGGACAAGGAGATTTGTCTTTGTCCGGATGAAAGCGGATAGTTTCATGTTTATTGATTTTGTTCTGTGGTTTTTGTAGTTTTCTATTGTGTTTGTAAAAGTGAAGAACCAATTAATGAATAAACTAGCTTGATGTAAATTAGTGGTTCTCGATGTTTTTTGGTGTTGAGAGAACGTATTGCTAGTTTGATTGTATAAGTCTGTTATATGCTGATGGGTCTTGTTGTGATCGGTCTTCAAGAGCATCAGTTACAGGTTATGTTATGAGATCCATGTGTGTAGAAAGGTCAGTTCCACAATTCACTGTTGGATATAGTTTAGTATCAAGATTGTCCTTCGAGAGATCGAGAAGTGTCAATTATACAAATTTCAGCAAAGATGGTTAGAGGTGATTATGTCTTAAATGAGTTGAATGGGAGACTAGAAGATTGTGGTGATCCGAACTTAAACAAGAATGCAACAATTTACAGAAATAATTATAAACACAGAGATGCTGTAGAAAAACACTTCATTTCATTAATAGAAAAATATTAAACTATGCTTACAAACAAAATGGAAATAAGATAGCTCGAACGATGGTAGCTTATCTTTGAGAAGAGATGTGGCTGCTACATGCCTCTAAACTAAGTTACAATGAGGTTCAATAGCCTTTTTATTATTGAACAATAAGTGAAAACCCTAAAAAACCAAAACCCTAACCCGAGGAGATGTAACACCAATAGTTTATGGGCCCCGTTAGGGTTAGTTGGCCAGCCAACTTCCCAGGGTCATAACTTTGTCATATTATCTCTGTTTGACGCATATGATACCTCATTGGAAAGATATCTTTGAGGACTACGGCTAAAGATTTGTTAATGGTCGTTGAGCAATTTTTCCCAAAAAATGTCGTTTAGGGCCTCAAAACGGCTCCTGAAGTTCAGGTCCCGAAAAACTGTAAAAAATAGTAAACTATGCTACAATTAAGGAAATAGATGAAACTGACTGGGGGGTCTAGTGGAACAGGTAGGTGGCCACCAATATCCACGTGGATCATTCCTCCTCCCTTTGGAAGCAATGGTCCCCATTATGTGCAGAGCCTCCAAGAGGTGAGGAAATTTTTGTTGAACCTGGTCCCTGGAGAACCACTTCCCCTGGTGCAGGAGTTGGCCTGCTCTGACAACACGATATAGTTGTATTCTTTGTTGTCGAGTGTTCTTGATCTGTGTGTCCATGATCTGATTAGTTGTGGCTTATTCCATGTAGTTCAAGTTGAGCTTTGTTGGTGTCAGTTGTTCTGGAATGTCAAATGTGTTCAACAATGGTGGAAAGTAAGGGTGAAGGCAATTTACATTGAACACTAGGTGCAGACCAAGGAATGGTGGGATGATAAGCTCGAAGGCATTGTCACCAATGACCTTGGTGATGGTGTATGGACCATATCAGAGCGAGCGAAGCTTGCGGTGGGGTCCAGCAAGGCGCTCCTTCTACAAATGAAGCCAAACTTTGTCGCGCACTTGGAACTTGTGCAACACTTGATGTTGATCATGGCATTGCTTGTAATTAGCATTGGCTCTGTCCAATATATCATGGACCTATTGGAGAATGTGTTGAATGCGCTCAATGAAGCTATTAGTCCTTTCAGCTTCGGACTGCACGTGAGCCGAATCTACCCAAGTGGCTGCATATGGTATTGCCACATCAATAGGGCATAATGGCTGAAATCCCAACCCTACCTGAAAGGGGCTGTGGCCTGTTGAGCTATGGAGAGCTCTGTTGTAGTTGCGTTGGACATAGGGGACACTTTCATCCAATGTGCGTGGATGCTTCGAGTTGTACATGCACAAAATATTTCTAGATTAAATTTGATTGTAGATTTGAGCTGCGAGAGAAGTTCAACAATGAATTGAGGCGAGTTAGTAGCGAAGTTGCAAAGGTGCTATGGGAAGTGGGGCATAACATGGAGAATATGTCAAAACTAAAGAATGGAGAGATACTCAGCAAAGTAAGGGAAGTTGCTATGGATTTACAGAAAAAAAAATCAATACACACTCTCATCTTCTCGTCAATTCTCGAAGTCGGGTCATCAGTCGACATAACAAAATGGAAGCAGAGGCAGAGGTTACAATATTTTGGAGGCAAACTGGCAAGGGAGATCTTACAGAGAATCAAAACCTCCAATATACCCATGTAGAGATGGCGGAAACGTGAACCATGCTGTCCCAAAGGAAATTGCAAGGTGCAGTTAATCGAAATCGAAGTTGGAGAAGCAGGTTTCATGGGCATCTAAATATAGTCATGATCAAACTCCAACTCCATTTAACGACATTTGCATCACTGTTGATAGAATTTGTGGCCAGGCTTGACAATGTTGTTAATTCCTTCCAACTTCTCAGCCTAAAAGAAAATTTCAAGGAGTCCATTGATACATCATGCTCAAGTACTAGAGCTAAAGAGTTGCCATTGCGAATTCCATTATAAAATTTTGTTTCTAAATTTACATGGTGTTTTGATTATTTTACATGATTTAGGTTCCCCGGTTGTTTGAGTTTCCATTGCTCATTCCAGTATAAACATATGTTTCTAAATTTATGTTTGTTCCCGACCAACCATTGGTCAAAAAGAGTGTCAACTTCATTCCACCGCCAGTTTCTCACTCTATTCCGGAAGAGAGTGGTGATCATATTACTCATGTTCTTCTCGTTTCCTCAAATTCTCATGAATCGAAGCGTGACCCTCCTATGCCGGTTGTTCAAGAGAGTCCTTCTCCTATTCCTGTACAACATGGGGGCAATCATATGATACCCCCACCAAGTAGTTCTGTCATTTCTTTCGATTGGAGTCCCTTGACTGCTTTCCACCTCCCATCTTATTTGCCTTTCCAGATCACAGTACAAGCCTATAATATGGTAGTACCTGGCACTATATTAGATGAAGGCGCATATGTTAGCATCATCTCTTCTACTACTTGGCAAGATTTGGGTTCCCCACAGCTTATGCCTGTCACTCAGAATCTGTTGGCCTTCAAAGGAGGAACCAGTCAGCCCTTAGGGATCCTTTTGAAGTTCTCTATTACTTTGGGAGGAAATACTGTTAAAATGCAACACCTCCCTTTTCCAAATCGAGTTTTTGATTAAGATCTCGTAAAGTCCCAGTCGAGTCTTTCCTCGATCTCAAAAGTGAACTTTCATTCCATCCACCTAGTTGATTGAAATGAATCTTGGGGGAATGTACCTTGGTTGAGTCATTATGTTGGGGGCATGCAAACTTATCTCAAGCATAATTTTTCGTTTCAAGCTTTTGTAAACATGAAACTAAATTCAGGCAGAGTTCCCCATGGTTCAAGCTTGTGTAAAAATGAACCCATGCCCGATTTATATCTCGTGATTGCCTTTTTATCAACTAATTTATGCTAGATGAGCCTTGGTTGTTTCATTCCATCGCCACCATCTCTTTGACCGATCATATGCTTTCACTTGGTTGTGTTTCCTTTCCTGAGGGACCACAACGATGAGTGGTTTTATTAGCCAGCCTCTTGACCGTTACATGTTTTGAGCAGTTCTACCATTGTCGGAACTAGTTGCTATCCCTTTATACCACTCATTCCTCTAGGACGAGTCACCTTTAAGCTCTTTTCTGACTCGTAAAAAATGAAAAGATCGCCGAGTATTTTTCCATTTTAACTCGTAAAAGAGAAGAGAACGGGGGTATTCTTTCAAGCTCTTTTCCGACCCTTTAAACATGAAAAGATAGCCGAGCCCTTGTTGTTTCAAACTTGTTAATGGATGCGAAAGGTCGTGCGTCTAGTATAAGTTTACCCCTTTTCCAGGCTGGGAGGCACTATTTACGAAAAAGGTACTCCTTGACTGGAATGGTCAAGCGGTTCTCTCAAGTATCGTTTTCTACCTTTTTGGGCTTGAGAGACACAAATGTACGAAAATGGACCATGTGGAGTTTTCTTTTACGTGTCTTTTTCAAACTCTCTAAACATGAAAAAGATACCAAGTTACACCTTTGTCAGACTCGTTAAAAGGATAAACGACATTGGATTCGTCACCATGACGAACATGAGCTTCTCCTTCCTAGGGCTCATTAAACTTACTAGGTCTGATTCGTCTTAGGGATGAACTTATAGTGCAAGCATATGCTATCCCCTTCAAGCTTGCGATTAAAAAATAATTGGGCTACCAGCCCGAAATGGTGGGGGGAAATTTGGAAATCTATCAGTTGTGTCGGTAGCTCACTCTTGAACATGACACTTTTTGCTTCATGTCGGGTTGGGATATCCTCCTTTGTATCGTTGACCTTCCTGGGTTTGGGCCATTCATTTTTTCCTTCCATTTGATCTCTGCCACATCATCATGACCACTGATCCCATGGATTAAAAAGCTGCCGGACTTCCAGTTGTGTCACCCATATGTTCAAGAGTTGTCCTTTTGCAGTTACACTTACCTTTGATTCTCTGTATCACCCAAAATCATTTTGCATCCTTTTGTCTCATGTCGATGATGTGGGAAACATTATGGCCCTCCTTCAACAAGGTCATTTCCCATCAACTTCAACTCATTATCTAGGAAGTTGAGTGAGAGACTCCTTTCCGGTACCTTAGAGCTTTCATTTCCTAATGGCAAGTTCTTCATACTCGACGACAAGCTCACATCATTGGCTTTCGATTGAGTGATTTCACGGGTGTTCGACTTCAGTTCCTCTATTCACATTCTGTGGATTGTGCTAATAGTACCATGAGGACCATTGTCATTATTGGTGGTTTCTCTCACGCTTGTTAACAGTTTACATCATTGACTGGAAGTCAAGTGATTTTCTAGCATGTTCGACGTCAACACATCTATTCACAAGTTAGAATTTGTACTTTGATCGGGTTGTGTTGGAGCGCAAGACCCTGGAATCAGATCACAAAATTCCAGGTTGCGAAGTGATGTGACATGGTTATGTTGATATGCATGTCTCTTTCAAATGGCTGACTATGGCTAGACCATGAGTTATCATATGTGATCCTTCTCATTATTGGATGGCTGCAACAATACCTTGGTTTCGTTATGATCCTCTTTGACGGATGGCTACGCCCATACCTGGATCCATTTACATGATCATTCTATGGATGGTTGTGTCCATACCACGATTCATGTATCATTTGACAGAGTTTCTCAGTTATGTATATGTATCTGTACTTGCTTGCAGGTTTTCTGATGGCAGACTACGGTTCCCCACACTGATTCATAAAGCATTTCACCCCTCACTCTAGCTCAGCCTTCACGCTTTAGGGGGCATCTGTTACACAACATTTTGTCACTGTCCCTGTACTATCCATTCCTTGATCCTCAAGGACCTCTATAGTGAACCCCACATGCTTTGCCTTCATGAATAAACTCCCATTGTTTCCCTCTTCATGAGTAGATCAATTCCCTTTTGCACCATTTCCCCTGAAACTTTTCCTTTTCCTAGTTTACAAGACCGAAGCTAATGACCTTTGTCAACGCCGTACCGATGTGTAGAGATTATAACTATCCCTAGCACCGAACGGAGTGACTGAGCTGTGTTCCAGTCACGCTGGTCCTATTATGGAAAGTTTTTCAAATTAAGAGCCCAAGCTTCCAGCTCTAGAAGCTTCGTAATGAAAGTCTGGTAAATGGTTTGGCTGAATGGGGTCCAGGATGTCAGTTTGGGCTCCTTTCCCCTATAATAATGGAACTACCTCAAGGGATAAGCCCTTCTCTCGTGAGAAGAGGATCCATCTCCCATCCATTCATCCTATATAAACCTCCCTTTTTCCCAAGCACAATCTAGTGTTAGTGTTGAAGTGTTGATGTTGGTGTGCTAGTGCTATTTTGGTTTGGAGTAAACAACAAGCTATTCATAGTTGTAACTATCTAGTTGTGTGAGAGATAAGTGTGATTTGGTTTGGAGTGAAGCCTAAAGGGAAGAGCCTTAAAACTATTATGGATTGAGGCCATCATGGAATGCTAGCAGAAGTGTGTGGGAACCTGGTCTTGTCAGAGGAGGACTGCAATGCCAAGAAAAATTGTTGTAATCTCTCTTTGATATTAATATATGAAATTATCGATTGATTTCCTACATGATTTGTCATCTTAAATATTCATGGCTTAATGTTTCTTGACTTGTTTAGTAGGTTGAATTACAATTTATCTATTATCACGATTGTTGTCTACTGTTTTTTACTTGTTTTAGGTGCTTGAAGAAGGACGCGAGAGAGAGATGGAGTGAGCAAGCAAGGGCATCATCAAACGGGACAAACTTACCAAGAGGTAGGCCCTCTTGATTGGTTCTAACCTAAGGAAATATTCCATAGAATGTATCTGTTGTGGCTAGACCCATTATCAGGCTAGAGAAATTTGTTTTTGTCCACACTTATAATTTTACTTCAACACAATTGGCTAGGGCCATATATTATCAAAGAAATTATAGATGGAGGTGCATTTCAGCTCGGGAAGATGAATGGGGAACATTTTCCGGAAAAACTGAATGGGAGTAGCTTGAAGTGTATACAGGGGATCCTGCACAATGACTATATGGAAGTATGATAGTCTTAGTGCTGCAGGCAGTTGCAAGGGAACATGGAACTATAAACTACACTGCCCAGTTTGGAGGACAACACAACAAGCACGCTGCGCGGAAAGTGATGAAGTTGCAACCTATGTAGCTGTGCGCAGGAATCTGTGCCATGGAGGGAGGTTTCACGCAGCACAGAAGATGGTTAAGTGGAGCGGGATGGCGGAATTTAAGGAAAAAAACCTTTGAAGATCTGCCGCCAAAACAACATTTATTATCAGAATTTGGGGGGAACTATAATATTTGAATTCAAAACTCCCTATAAATGACGCATGCCAGACCAACAGAGAACACTTTGGGCTCTTAGAGTTGTTAGTGAAATTTGATGTCTATCACATATGAACTGATCGTCTTGGGAAGATCTAGTCGCGAGCCCTGCGTTTTCCAAGTTGTCTGAGCTAAACCAGAATTTTATTCTAGAGAAAATGCTTGCCCCAAGTTTTGCTGAAACTATGAGTATGGGCAATGTTGCCTCTAAGGGAACTGCCTTGAAAGTTTTAAGTATGAAAGCTCTAGCTCTTTTGCCTACGATGCCGAGGTCACCTAGGCCAAAGCCTACCCCTACCAGAGAAACCCAAACAACCAAACTAAATAAGGACAAGTAGAAGAAACCAGTGTTAGTGCGCGCCTCCCTAAGAAAGAATTATGAAACACAGAAGCTAAAGAAAGATAAGCAACTAGAGAAAGTAGTTCACCTAGAGGCGGAAGAAGGCTAGGGAACAAAAGAAATTGATACTGAAGGAGTAGAACCCATAACTAGGCTACCCGAATATATCCCTCCGCAGAAGGGAAAGGAAAAGATCACAAAGGACCCACATTTTGAAAATTTCACCATTTCCACACTCCTACTACCTGAGCAAGTCTATTTCGAAGGTCCACGGCTCGTAAGGATCCCACTGTTGAAAATGGAGGATTGGGACATCACAGATCATGCTAGGTTTCGACACTTGGTGACTGATAGGTATATGAGAATGGTTTATTATGTAGAATCAGGTGTGACAACATTAGAGACGGAGGAATGGGTCCGCGTTGCGGAGCACTTGGGGTTACTCAGTCTGTTGTCGGTACCCCATTATCACTGCACCCCCATTAATACAATCTGTGTGTGCCAAATTCTCGCTTTGGTGCACGATGGGTGTTTATGGCTAGGAGGGCCTATCCCCATCACTGACATGATTATACAAAGAATCACGCACCTACCTTATAAGGGCGCGAACCTGGCTAAGGAGTTTGGTGGAAATACAAGGGAGAAAGACCTCGTAGAAAGAATGAAGAGAGATTATGGCCTTGTGAAGAAGTCACGAGGGTATTCAATCATCTCTATCATAGATCTGGCGGTTTAGTTGGCCACCTAGATCTTAGCAGGGAAGGTAATAAGGAAATGTCGCGCGGATGAAGTTCCGGCACCTGTAGTTTCCCTGGCTGCATAGTGCGCGAAGGGCATACAATTTAATTGGTCAAGATACCTCTGTCAAGAGTTCTTAGCAAACTGCCAAGAGACCCAAGATGAAACCAAGTCATTTCTTACACTTGGTTATTGTTTTCCATTGTGTTATTTGCATGGAAACTGTTGGAGGATAGCCAATTTCCTCCTCTTGAGGAAGAATTACCGGAGGCTGCGCGATTTGCTTCCTTATGGTCTACTAAGGATGCCACACAGATTGCAGAGACGAAGGCCTTTTGGGTCCTCATGGAGATGGATCTCTGCATGGCCATTAATCAGTGCCCAAGGTTGTCCCCAACCTTGTTCATGCAACTGTCAGCCTACACGGCATTTAAGGCTGACTTCCACAGGGTGTATATCTAGGCGTGGAAGGATCTAAAGTAGAAGTGGCATGAATTGCTATATTTGGTAACGGAAACATATGTGCAAGAGGTGGTAGCGAGATGGCCTGCAGAGTGGTGCGCCCCGTCAGACTTAGCTGTTGGACCAATCACGAGTGCAGAAAGTTCTACCACACAAAAAAGAAAGGAGGTAGCTAAGCAGGCTGTGCATAACCTGGTTGCACAGAAAAAGAAGGAATCCGCAGAGAAGGGTCGAGTGGAGCAAGAACGCGTTGCCAAGGAGCAGGTGGAACAAGAACAATGCGAGTCACAAAAATGTGACAAGTCATCTGCGCCAAAGACAGCGGAGGAAGAAATTTCAAGGCAAGGCGACAAATGGGATGAGGGGAGGAGCTCCCTATTCATTCTGAAGAAACATGGCAAGGAGCAACAAGGAGGTCTAAGGAAACAACAGAAATCAGATAAGTCATAGGTGGATCCCATGGTCTTAACAGAAGGCAATCTTGATGAGATCAGGGATACCACAACCGAAGTGTTACAGTAGTTTGAGAAGCAATACATGCGGACGCTGGGGAGTCCAAAAAGATCTGCACAAGCTGAGGATCTAGGAAAACAGAATACAGGTGGGCACCGAAAAAGCGAGCACAGAGCAAGCGAGCTTGGCACCTGGGACAAGCCAAGTAGCGGAATTAGTAAGGACCGTAGACCTTAGAACTATAACATTTCCAGATGGGTTCCTTGGGGTAGAGACTGCCGACGATCGTATCATACTTAGTATGATAAAGAACATTGGAATAAATATAGCGATGCTCTCCAACAAGACCCTCCACGTGCTGCATGAAGGGGTGGCAGATGAGTTAAGAACTAGGGAGCAATGTGCCTTCAACCTTATCAACAAGTACAAAGTGAACAATGAGCAGATTTTCACTTAAGTAAATTTGCGCGAAACCTAATTTAGGACTGCTCTCTGATGCATGTAAGTAGATAGGTTGACTGTTAGGGGTCAGCAAAGACTAATCATAGACCTTCACGAAGGTCTAAAGGCCATTTAGATAGAGTTGCAACAGTGAGCCCTAGGAGTGTATCAATCTGCACGAAGGCAGATCTGAGGCACTGGAAGACATCACACTAGTCTCTAGATGCAGAAAATTGGTTCTTTCGTCCCCCCATACTACTTCGAGTGAGACTACAGCCTGCGCTATGCGGGTTGTTACAGAAAGGACCAGTAGTGTAGGGATTTGTTGGTTTGCGTAACTAACTCTGAACCTGAGTCAGGACCCCCTAAGCCAACAAAAAGGAAACAAGAGAAGATAATTTGTATTTTTTGATTCCATTAAATGACAACTTCCTATTTTGATTGGAATCTCTATACACATGTAAACGAGATTGATTCAAACACTATGTTGGATTTAAAAATTTATTAAATATGTTTTTTGAAAAAAATGAAATTTTATTAATATAAAAACTTATATTTATCATATGATAAATTAGTCTATATCCATCTTAACTCAGGGTCTACCAAGAGATAAACTTTGATAATGCAAAACTATACACCTTGATCAATTATGATATTACATATACAAGAAGTGGTGTCTCAAGATAGGAAACTATCTTGGACACACAATTAGTTGGTTGAGAGAATATCTCAACCACACACCAAAATAAGAACATCTAGATATAATGACTCCTATAGAATAGGAACAAGATCCTTTACATATAAAGTCACAACTGAGAAAAGTAGGAATTACATTTTCCAACACTCCCCCTTAATGACTACTTGTCTCGATCTCAATATGCAAAGTCTAGTTTTGGTCAAACATAACAAAAGAATATGTCGATGTCCATATAAAGGAGCAACCATCCACCAGAATGCATGGGTGCCAACCATTGCAACTGCCAGTATACTAGGATGCCCTTCACATACATGGTTCTATCAACCATTATAACCACATACATGTACCTGTACCTGCAAATCCCCCTCCATCATCATCATGGTTTTTCGGATTACCCATAACCATGCTCTGGGTTTTATCGGATTACCCTCAAACATGCCAACAAGGGCTCTCAGCCACCAAGGGTCGACACAACCACCAAGGCTCAACTCTACCACCAAGGCACTCAATTTAACCACGAAGGCTCAACACAACCATGAATGCTCAACTCTACCACCAAGTTACTCAATTCAACCACCAAGGCTCACCATAGACCTAACTTAACCAGGCCCAGGGTTTTCTCGGCTCACCCTCAACCATGCCAAGGGTTTTGTTGGTTGACTTTAAACCATGCCTACATGAATCCCTATCCACTTCACTCTCACACGTGGTTTCTGGCTTACCACAGACCGACACTACAAATTCGTTTATGGCTGACCACAAACCTACAACCACAAAGTGGTTTTAAGATTACCACGAACTTTATGGGGGTACATACTGGTGGGCTCCAGTATTGTAGCAATAATGCTACAACTCTTGGAGCTTCCTATCTCTAATTTTATCAACCCGGTAGTTCGTACAAACTTGGAAGCGACGGTGTTGTATGCACAAGTACTAGCTCTTGTCGCAGCTGTCACTTGGTTAGCTGGCACAAGTCCGCTAGGGCTCAAGCCAACTTCTATATGCTCTCAGAAGAAGCTTGCTAATTGATGGACGAAGGCTATCTTAAAGGAAATTAATCTATTTTGCAAAAATGAACTGAAAGCCAACCAAAACATGGAAACCCTAGTAAACCCTAATCTGACTAGCTTAACCTCTAGGATGCAATGGGTGGAGTGCAAGTGTCTGGAAATGATGCCATTACTTCTAATGATGTGAAATGCATGAACTTAAACTACTTTCATTGAAAAGAACATGTTTTTGTATTTTTGCTTAAATGGTTGGAGTGATGATGATTTTGTTTCTTATTAGGGTTTGGTTGTGCAGAGGTGGTGCGAAAGGAAGGAAAGCTTGGGAAAGGTCAGGGGGGCTAGGAGAGGTTCCAGGGGATCTCTAACATCATCCCACAGAAGTTCCACACGTTCATATGCTCAGCAACCGAGTTTGCAGGCTTCTACAGGATGTCTGCAGGGGATCCTACAGGAAGTCTCGGGATTTCTACAGGAAGGTCTGTGGTTGGAGTTTTGGGTGATGGAGGAGTGGAGGAAGTGTATGGGTGAATAGGTAGGATGGAAATGAGGCTTGTGATGGCTCAGGAACAGAGAACTAAAGTGGAGAAAGAGTGCATGCATGGATCTATAATTAAAATAACTATGTGGCAGCTTGCATGAAAGCATAAGACTGCGTTTTTTTGGTGGTTGGTACAGCCGACACCCCCAATCTCTAAACAGAGATGGCAGCGAGTGCACTATCAACCTTTTCTTGACTCTAATGAATTACAATCCTCCTCCTCTAATCTAAACAACTAAAAGCACTTAAACCATAAGCTAATCCTACTTCAATCACACAAAACAAATCAAATCAGCAGACTGGAAATTCTAAATGCATGTCAAAACAAAGGAAATAAAGTGCTGCAAGGAAACAAGTAACGATACAAGGAAGAGGAGGTCTATTGCTCTCAGGTTGGGCCCTAACCTGAGAGCTATAGCTCCCTTAAAAACTCAGAATTGAATCCAAAGCTGCCTGCCTTTATTGAATAATCATGAGTCTAACATCATGCCAAAACTGGCTTACAAAAAGACTAATTGGCTAACCAAATTGACTAACTAGCTAATCCCAAAAATGACTACCAACTAGCTAACCAAAATGAGGCCTTAAGCCTTCTTATTTATACAATTTGAGGACCCAACAGTCCTCCTAAAATTTAGGGACTTGGCTGCCCAAGACTTGCAGTTAACAGCAGTCCTACTTGACTTGCTTGGCTGCCCTTGTGCTCATTGATTTGGTGGCCTTTGAACTCCGAGCTGATGGTGGATAATTCGAGGTAAGGGCCCATAAATGAGGGGGACACCTTCCTACAAATCCTCTAGCTTGTTCTCCCACGAATTTGGCTGCCAAGTGCTCATTAAGACCTTCAATTTTGTCTCCAAGTTGACCAAAAAGGCTACACAAAGCACCCATTAGACTTGTTGGCATAATGACTAACCAAATTCACTCTATTAACATAAATATAATCAAAAACATGCAATAAACTAATGAGAATGGTGGATTAAGTCAAATTAGGAGGTTGAATGAGCCCAAATAATTGCACATTTTTGGGGCTCATCACATACGTCTTATCAAGCTTACATTACACACTCCAATTCTTGGAGTTACCAGGTACATTCTTTACAAAGACCACTACAAAACATCATAGACATGCTTACTAATAAATTTATGTGACACATTACATCATCATCATGAGTCTATCCCACAAACTCAAACAAACTGGATCGTCCATCATCATTTAATTTCCACTGTTGCACAAAATCAATATTTGATGCACTTCAACCTTATTATCCACCACATAGTATCTTTGCATACTCTTTCTTTTTTTGGTTTAATTTTTGTCTTGGATTCACCTATGCGATTTGTTAGAGTAGCTAATTCTAACAAAACCACTCCATTGAGTTAGCTAGGCTCAATGCTTCTAATTCCAAAACATCTATAAATACCACATTTTATTTTCCTTTAGAGTTTCTAAACATGCCATCATAGTCATTTTAATAATTTGACATTTCTACATTTAGTTGATCAGGCTCAATGTATTTACCATCCCAAACTCCAATTTTGTGAGGTTGACCTAATATTTCATGATACTCGCCTTTATTTCTTGCAGTTGCTATAGCATACTTCTTGTTTGGAGGATGGTTAAACGGACAGATCATTCCAAAGCCACAAATGTGTGTTTAGAAATTGGTTCAGTTCTCTCCTGTACCAGGGCCAATTCATTCGAAAATCGATGGACAACAAGCAACTCTTTTGAGCAATTCTAAACTCACGATCGATTCTCTTAAGCTGCTCCCTAACTGACTCTATCACTTCATCAACCTTCTCTGAAACCTTAAACTGGAGATTCCACCTCTTGGCCATCTTTCTTGTCTCTCAACCAAGCATTAACAACTTCAATGGCTTTACAAAATCTGTTTCTGGGACGAGACATGGTTCAAGCAGAGTTTAAATTGAGTGATTCAAGAAGAACTGAGCTTGAGCTTCTTCCAAAGCCACAAACATAGATACAAACATAGATACTTTTCATCATCTTCAACAAGATCTTTTAATTTAGATCCACCAAATTAAGCACATACACCAATACCATAAACTACAGCTTGCCGCACAAAGTATTCTAACTCTCCAAATATCGGACGGATAGAATTAAGATTGAAAACCTCTTTAATGGCAGACATAACATTTACAACGAGGTCAATCAAATCCAGTGTGATTTTGAATCACTCTCTGCATGATAAATGGGTTTCATCTACATAGGTCCTATTTCCACAAACCTTTACACCTAATGACTGCTTCTTTTGCACAACATGATGATGATGATGATGATGATGATGATGGTTGTTAACGTCTACTGAGATCAAATAATGATCTATCGGACCTAAAAAGACAAATTATTTATTTTGATTTAAGATTTTATTCCGATGCTCAAAAAGCTTGGAGAGAAGCCTCCCGAGTTCACTATAATTTTGGCATTGTAAAAGGCTAGAAAGGTCAGTATTGTAACAAAAGTTGTGAAATTGAGATCTAATGTGGTTGTATGCGGGGCACTCTAAGAGAAAGTGGTTTTCATCCTCGATGCTCTTATTCTCACAAATATGGCAGATCCTTTCCATCCATGGCGTTTTAGGAACTACCCAGCGGCCAGTCTCACTATGGAGCTCATGAGAATTCGTTCTAATCTTTGCTATATTAATTTTCTTTTTTGAGCTAGTTAGAATAGAGAGATACTTTTGATCTTCAAGGGTGGGGTTGATAACCTTCTTATAATAACTTAATTTTCTTTTAGACGCTAAATCTTTCTCACACCACAATTTTTCTTTGAACTTAGAAGTAACAATATCTTTAATGTTATTTATGTTTTGCAAAGCATCATTCTCATTGATCTCCCAATAGTTTAACCAGGCCCTTGTGTCCTTATGCCATCCTCGGTTAAGCCTTAGGTGATTTTGGTTGGAAGTTAAAGCTAGCTTAGGAAGACTATGATTGTCTATGTTATTGAGCTTGTGCTTAATAACACAACCAAATCATTGGTAGAAATCGACTGCACTTTCATGTTGGGTTCACCATGATCCAGTTCTTCCCTCCATGGGTCATGCAACCTCACAGGCAGACCACCAGATGTGACGGAGGTAGCAACCGACATCCACACCACATCCACAATACCACAGATCACTAGATCACCATATCTGTCGATTCTAAGGTCGATCTACAGCTATGAACGCTGCCACTGCAAACTCAACGATTTCATCGGCGAGAAATGACTCTGCAACATGGCAACTCGACCTCAACCACCTGCGTGAAGGCAACACATCCAACAATGAAAACACGATGCATGATCACCATGATCTATCACCAATGGATACCACGATGCTGGTCCACGATACCACATATTCACTGTTGATCATAGTATGATCCGCTCACACAACCCATGTTGATTGAATCACCATGATCTGCTGCTCCAGGTCGCAACACAATGAATTTAATAAACTTCACAGTCACTTGAAAAAACTGATGGACAAATAATCATTTGCCAAACTCTTTAATCAACTCAATATTTATTTCCCTTGGCCCAGGCCCAAACGGGCTCTGATACCAAGATAAAATTTGATAGTGCAAAAATATACACCTTGATCAATTATGATATTACATATATATAAGTGGTGTCTCAAGATAGGGAAACTATCTTGGACACACAATCAGTTGGTTGAGAGAATATCTCAACCACAACCCAAACTAGGAACATCTAGATATAACAACTCCTATAGAATAGGAACAAACTCCTTTACATAGAAAGTTACAACTGAGACATGTAGGAATAACATTTTCCAACACCAAGTGTGGAGAGGGATCAATTTTCTTGAATCTTTTTACTATAAAAGAGGTTTGCACATCAAGAGATTTGATCTCTCTCAACCCTATCAAGAGTTAAGATGAAATATGATGGTTTAGTTATTAATCATAATTATAATTATAAATATAACAATTATTATTATTAATTTTTTTTAGGTAATTTGATTGAGTAAAAATGTTTTATTAATAATTATAATTAATTAATTTTAATGTAATTTGACTAAATCACAATGTTTACATAACATAATAGGACCTGTGAGACATTACAACATCTCTACCATACTAAGCTCAAAGATGACTCTAACCACAATAAAATGTTTAAAAAATAAATCTCTTTTAAATCTTAAATTCACAAATAACTAAAGCATCTCAATAGGCTAATCTTTCGCAATTCGACAAATATACAAGCTGAACAAACAAGTCCTAATAGACGTAATAATATCATCCTATGTGGCCATATATATCTCACTAACCGAGTTGAGTTAGAGAAAAATTCTTCGGCGAAAATCACATGATTTTCGCCGAAGAATTTTTCTCTAACTTGACATGGATCACAGAAGCCTAAACTCTATAACCGAGTTGACTTGGAACAATTTGATAATCTAACTTTGACTTATCTAAAAAATAAATAAATTATACGAAGTAACCATTAATTATTTTTTAGTGAATTGTCCATTTAATCAACAATGGATTATGAGAGTGATCGATAGCATATGTGGCAAATCAAAGAAAAGGAAAATAATCACGGTTTGAGGATTGACTATAACGTATATTATATGTCAAGGATTTTGAATACATCGATAAACTAACCTTCGAGACCCCCTCAGATTTCTTTTCCTCTCTACTATACATGTTTAGGGAAAAAAAACATCGGTTTATTAGCAATTTCAATGGATTTCATATGATGGAAAATGGGTTTTAATAAAAACTTCTCTAACGTATTGACTAACTTTATCTAATTAATAATTATCATTAAATTTTTATGATATCTTTTTTTTTCAATCATAAATATAAAAATTAATTTGTACATCATAAATCAATAAAGTTATTTATTTTTATTTTAGTATTAAATAATAAGCATTCCAAATATAATATACCAATTAATACACAAAATTGAAATTTACTTTAAACAACACAATTAAACTAAAACTAATCACTAAACCTATCCACTTCTTATTCAACTAAAACTAATCACTAAACCTAATCAAACTAAAACTAATCCAATCAAACTAAACCTAATATACAATCAATACTCATCCAACCAGTTACCACTTTAGAGTTGCCACACTATCTAAGTTCCTCTTACCTAAATTTACTTTAATACTATAGGAATGCAATAAAAAAATATAATCCCAAACCTACATATAAATAATAATAATAATAAGTTATTAGGCTGATAGGCCTTCCTTTGAAAGAGACTTTCGTCGTCTTTTTCATTCTCAGATTGACACCTGTCATCCATATTAAGCGGGCATCTGTCGTGCTTTCTGTTGCAACCCTGCTTCAGTGCGTCTTCGTTTGCTTTCAATCCTTTGCTATGTGGCATGCCTCTCAACACCACTTGCCAACATCGTCATTATGAGAATCACCATCATCGGCTTGGAAAGCGGGCTATACTGTTAATCGCCATAACATGTGGGGCACTGTTTCTTGTCAGCGCCACAGCCTGCCTGGTGATTTGTCTTGTGAAAATGGAGCGCAAGAATCTGTGATATATACTTGTGACCGCTTCGGCTCAAGGGTTTCGACTGCTACATCGGCTTGGAAAGCGGGCTATATTGTTAATCGCCATAACTGTGGCATGCGGGGCACTGTTTCTTGTCAGCGCCACAGCCTGCCTGGTGATTTGTCTTGTGAAAATGGAGCGCAAGAATCTGTAATATATACTTGTGACCGCTTCGGCTCAAGGGTTTCGACTGCTATGTATTTTTTCTTATCACTGCCACTCATATATTCAGAATTATCATCGTTCTTGCTCAAACATTTCTTTACCGAATTCTATTTAAATTCGTTTATATTTGCTCATGCCTCTCTGCATCTGCACAGGTTATACCTATGCGCTTTCAGTGTCATGGCCTCTTAGGGTTTATTCTCAGCTGTGGCCCTTCTTGTTCAGTTTCTCAAACAGAGTCATTATCATGACATCCAACCTTGGAGCAGAGCACTTGCTTGCTGCATTGTCTGGCCACACAACAGTAAAAACCCAAGAGAGAATGTCATGCAAGAAGTATGCACACGCATTCCTGGACTCTGTGTATGCATATTTTTCATATAATTTTATCACGAAGTTGGCTGCGGTGCTTTGACATGCCTTTGAATATTGTTGCAGGTTAGAAGACATTTCAGGCCAGAGTTATTGAATAGACTTGATGAGATAGTTGTATTTGATCCTCTTTCTCATGATGAGCTCAAGAAAGTTGCTAGACTACAGATGAAAGATGTAGCAATTCGTCTTGCAGAGAGAGGCGTTGCTTTAGGGTTACAGATGACGCTCTGGATCTTGTTCTTTAGAAAGCCTATGATCCTGTAAGTATCACCTTGTTTCTTTTTTATTCAGTCTAACTTGCCAGGGGATGTGCCCCCGACCCTAATACACTTGACACTGCATCTCCTTGACGAGTCGCTTCTCCCTTTCCCTATTGCAGGGGACATGATCCACTCCTTGGAAACAAGTCTCCACATCATAGGAGATGTTGTGGGAGGGTTCCCTGACTAAATTCGAGTTACCTCCCTTTGAAACAATCTAGAATTGTGATTTATATGTTCTATTCTGGTGCCTGGTATTTTTCATTCATAATGTTTGCTTGGTGTTCTTCATGTACAGTGATTTTATTCAAGGTCTGATTTCTATTTTCCATGCCCTGTCATATAAACCTGTGTGGAAAGTTATTCTATGAGTTTGATGTTTTGCCGAGTTTTGGTCGTGGTGGCCAACAGTGAATATTAAAAGAGCAGGACTTTTCAGTTTACAATTTCATTTTCTCAGATTTTCAATTCTCTCAATTTTCGCTCTTTCAGTTTCAGATTTTCCGATTTTCAATTTTGATGCTCTTCATTTCGATTTTCACATAATGTTCTTCATCCAAACTTTCACATAATTAGTGAAAGAATCCTATTGATATAAATTCCAGGTATTTTTAATTATTCAGACATCAAAAAAAATATAAATGTGTATCTTGATGTTCCCTCCTAACATGATTTTAAAAAGTGGGTACTCAGCTTTGTATATTGCCCTTCGGGAAGCCTATCATCCTGGAAGTAAAACGACCTCTTTGTTTCAGTTTCTTATTCAGAGCCTGTCTTGCAATAAGTTTACATCGAAACCTTTTAAGCATTGCCATTTAGCTTAATCCCACTCAAAAACACATTACAAGGCACTCAAACTCAAGTTATACTAGCATCATCACAAAAAATAAGCTGAAAGTTCGTAGAAGATGCCATCATTCACCGTCTAATCTTCCATTGGCTCATCATCGTCTATTTCTTCAATTCTCATTTTCTTTACTACCTGGGATGCATCAGCATTAAAATAGGCAGAATTCAGAATCTCTATCAAGATATCCGATTTTGCACCAGTGTTTTGGTTAACGATTCCCACATTCCTGTCCACGCGATAAGATAATGTCCGCTGCTCAGGCACTGCATCATTGTATACTGTACTGTTCCCATCAATCTCCCCACTGATAAGCATCCAAGATAGCTGAGTGACAACTTTGCTTTCCAACCATCGTCGCAAGGGGCGAGCACCATAAACCTGCAAGTACCACGTTACCACGTTATCCATTTAGAGGTTTTAAATGAGAATCCCCAACTAGGTCTTGCATTTTACTCACAAATTTTGACCTAAATTGCCCGTAAAGAACAAAATCTAATAATGATCCTGCCTGCTTCACTAGCATTAACAAGTAAACAATGCATTAATTTATATTAATCGGCAAACACACCAAAAACATCCCTTTACGCAAAGACAGGCAACACCCCATTTTTAAAGTTCAAGTGCGAGGGGAAAATGTTAAAATTTAAAGAACAGAACTGAAATTTATATCGATGGGATCCATACAGAAGGAAGAAAATCATGTGAAAATTAGAAAATCCGAAACTGAATGTGAAAATTGAGAAAATTGAAAATTGAAAATCTCATAAAGCAACTCTGTAAACTGAAGAGTTCACAGCTCTTAAAAATCAACCGTTGGCCACCACCACCAACTGCCAGCAAAAATATCAGACTAAAATTACTCCCTAGACAGGTTCATGCAAAATATATGACAGCCAATTGAAAATGCAAATAAGACAAAAAATCTGATCATTGGGCATGAAGGACTCCAGTTAGACCCTTCATAATGAAAATTCTAAGCATCAAATCAGACAATATAATAATTTCAGATTGTTTCAAGGTGAGGTACATCAAATTTGGTCAGTGCCTTTCCTCTGGGGCACTGCAACTGATGATTACCTTGTACTATCTGATGAGCCAAATGTCCTGAAAGAAGGATGTGGAAAATCTTTTGGTCCATTTCCCCGATGTAATATAGGACTGCTAAATTAGAGCTTATCTGTTTTTTAGCTATCTGGCACATGAAAGTGTAGCTGAATGTTGGCTATAGAGCCTCTAATGTAATATTGGTTGTTGCATTTGCCTTCGCAGGTTGTTACTTCTCTACATCAGGTGGATTGCGGAGCTTTGAACATCCTTTGAATAAGCTGATGCCAATGCCTCGTGTTGATAGTGCACTTGCCAATAGGAGGATCTCTTCCTCTGGCTGGGTAGAATCCTCTCATGGCAAGCTCATTACTAATACTTCGCAAGAGTTCACGTATGATAATTTAATGACTTTTCAAGCACTTGGAGAGCAACATATTGTGAACCAAACAATAGCAAAACCAATAGTAAGGTTATTGTAGAGACAGCCACAGGAATAGAATTATCCTCTGAAGTTGATGACTTCTTCACTTTATATTTAGATTTCAATTCTCCTATGGCTGTAATAAATGTTTCAAATGCACTTAATGAAAATGTATCTGTTGTTGACTCTAGTGGAACGTTCTTCAGCTCTCTGAATAATAATCAAAATGCAGGGGGAGACGATACAATCACCAGCACCCAACAGACGTACAATTATCAAAGCACTCAAGTGTGCTATTCCAAGCAAGTTAAAGCAATCAACTCAGCACTTGGGATAAAATCCCACAAAGCAATTCTATACCTGCTCTTGAAATTCTTTCAAGCTTTTGAAAGTAAAACCAATGAATTATCAATATAATTTTACAATAATAAAAAACAATTAGAAGGCCTTTAGTGAGCTCAAATTGCTCATCCGTTAGGCTTGAACCAACATCTCTTCTAGAAAAATTCAACAATTCTAATTTAATAATCCTATCGGCCTCTCTTTGTACCTTTTGGGACAATTGCTAGTTTTATTAATTTGACGATATAATATTGTTCGTTGCTTTTGAGTTTGTCATAGCGGTGACGACTTCAACTTTCTTTTCTTGTGATTTTATCAATCACGCCGACTCAAGACATCTACCATCTTGTTCTCTGGCATTTCAACTTCAAAAAACTATTGAACCGATATATATATATATATATATATATATATCCGACTCAGGACATCTACCATCTTGTTCTCTGGCATTTCAACTTCAAAAAACTATTGAACCGATATATATATATATCAGTTGAATAACTGATATAGTTATAATTATGAGGATCTGAATCTGACTTTGTCAACAATCAAAATAATATTCTATATAAATCATCAATATATTTATATTTGTAATATTTATAATTCATAAATTAACATTAAAAAAATATTTATTTCAATATCATTTTAAAAATATTTACAATAAATTAAAAATTATATAAAAATAATAATAATTTCTTAAATGTAAATGTAAATAATATTTATAATGTAAATAATATATTATTATTTCTTTTATAAATATATATTTTTAAAAAATCTTTCATAAATATATATAATATTTTTATTATTCCAACTATATTATAAATGACTTATTCTTCTTATTTAAAAAATCTATCATATAATTTATATTCATAAAATTCAAATAATATGATAATGATACTAATTTATAGACTTATAATCTATTATTTTTAATACATTACATTTATTAATTATACGTAATACATTTTTTAATATCTATCATATAAAATAAAAAAAATATAAAAAAATATATATTTTTCAATAGGACCCGATCATAGTCCATTGACTCGTCCCTAGTCAATCCTTTTCTGGTGTTATTGGTGTCGTTGATGTTGTTGGTGCTCCTCCCTGCATTGCTTCCCCTTGGATGGCTACTTCTCCTTGGTTGGTTCCTTCAAATGAAGGACCCAACTTAGGGACGGATTCAATGGCTGCATTTCTGAACTGTGTGTACGCTTTGATAGTTGCTTGCCATGTTCCTGTGAGGGTGTCTACCTAAGCAAGGAACTGCGTCATGATTTCAGCAATAGGATGGGCCGAGAGTGTCATCCATAGAGTATTCCATTACATGTCGGTTTCCTCATTGATCTGATGCAGTGTTTCCAAATTAGCCTATGCTAGTGGACAAAGGTCCCGAATTATTTGCTTGGCCTTGGCCGATTCATCTTCAATGTGATGGATTTGGGTCTCAAGGTTGTCCACCTATGCTAGAAGTTCATTCTGCTAGGTCTTGTCTCAGATACCCATGGATTGATTAAACAAATGATTAGCGTGATGTCGCAGAGGGTAAACAAGTTGATTCTTCCTTGCTAGATAACCATACCAGTCATGAACTTGTTCCAAAAGGCCTTGAGCTCCTTCTACAGCCTTGATGATCGAGGATTTCAGGCATACCTCTTATGTTATTTTTTGCTCAAATTCACATGCATACTGGGTGGCAGGATCTGGTCATGCCCTTTGAGTAGCAGCAATACTGCTCTTAAGCTCTTGATTGGTCAAGACAAGGTCAACACAGGTTGATTTGATGTGATTCTAACATTCAACAAGGGTGTAGGCGGAGAAATCTTCTAAGGCATCTGTCACGATATCTGCGACCGAGGGCCATAATACCTAGCAATTTTCAAGGTCCTAGTCATGTTGACCCTAGAGATTCTACTTCTCCTAGAGGAGATGGTCAATTTATGTTGCAAGGGCAAGAATATGTTGTTGTTGTTGTTCGTGCTTGGTAGCCAAGACGCTATGCAACGCCTCTGCTTGATGTCCTCATCCCTGCCCTTTGGTACATATTGTATGTATGGGCCATGTGGTGGTTTATTTTAGGTCCAAAGGTGTTGAAAAGGAACCCATTCCATAGTCCCATAGTTGGTTTGAGGGAAGCACCAATTTTCCATATGATAAGCTTAATGGATTTTTCCAACATCATTATGATATCACTTTTTCCAATAATTATGTATCAAAATATGGTGACTCATCTTTCTCTTGTTTCTTGAGAGATAGTGTTTGTGTTGGTTGTGTTTTTGTTAAATGTCATTGTAACGATTTTGAAAAACATGCCTCTTCGGAGGCATCAACTTCTTTGCTTCTTGTTCACAGTGATTTATGTGGTCTACTTTCTTCTCCTTTCTCTAGGTTCAAGTACTTATTAACTTTATTGTCTAGACACACTTTGACTTATTTCTTAAAATTTAAGAGTGATATTTTTGACTTGTCCTTGGATTACAAGACCTCTGTAGAAAAACAATCTGCATAGCAACAACAAAAGTAAAGAACACATAATGGAGGTGAATATGTCAATAAAAAATTCACAAATTATTGTACTACATAGGGCATTAAAATGTCACATATTGTTCCATATACACCACAACAAAATGATGTTTTTGAATGAAACAATCTTCCATTAAACACATTCTTATAAAACACATTACAAACTTCATTATCAAATAATAGTTTTTTAATTTATCTTACTCAATTGGTTTGCATTGAATGAATCATACTCAATACCAAAAAACCAAAATGCAGTCTTGAATACTTTTTACCTCACCTTGTTTGGTATGTGTATATGCGATGTTGTTTTTTTGACAACTTCTATTGTCTTACAATCTCCATGTTCCATTTTTAAATTTTATTGTGTCATTGATTTTGTCAAAGAAATAATTTTGTGTACCATATGATTAGAATAATCAAAATTGAAGAACTATATATCTTCTTGAAATTACTTTTATCATTAAAAAAAAATAAACATATGCATGATTGAAGCAACTAAAACTAAGGAAAAAACATCAACTTCAAACTTATTTGACATATAATCAATAAACATATTAGGCATATGGAACACTCAATTTATTTTAAGGAAAAAATATCATCTAATTTCTTTGTCTGATTGTGTATAAACTTACAATCCCTTCCAAATGGAAAAATATTTACAAATAATGACATTGAATGAATTCTTTATCTATATCACCATGTCCATGTGCTCTATCCCCGTGGCCTTTGCGATAATTAGATAGCTCCCCTTTTACTTCTGAAGGATTGTAAGTGTTGTTTTCTTCTCCATCTTTATCCTTCTTTACAAAAGTTTGTCTTGCAATTCCATCTAGTATACTTTCATCGAATAACAATGATCTCATAAAATTAATTTTCCAATTTTATCATCATCACATGTTTCTTTTCATATATTGAAATAACTAATAATTTTGACTTTTCACATATTGAAACAACCAATAATTTTGATATAGTATGTTTTCATAAATTACTTCATTTATATTGGTCTCTTCATGGACGGCAAGCCAATTAGTAATTTATATTGGTTTCTTCATGGCTTGCAATTAATGGACTACAAGTCAATCTAATTAGTATTATTTTTCATAATAACAAATATTCCTTTGTTTACACTGAACTTCTATTTCATATAGAATTTAGATTTCTTTCTAATAGATATTCTAATGTTGGTTTCCATTTAAAGCAGCCTTCGGTTGGGAAGTTGAAACAACACCCTAGAAAACAGGGACAAAATCCTAATCTGAGGTTCGGTTTGACGTCACTCCATTAAAGACATTTCAACATTAATCTCAACAATTGAATCATTTTCACTATACAATACACTTTCCAAATTGGTTATAAATTATTTGTCGAAAAACTGAATGGAATTAAGATTTAAATTTTGTAGCTGAAATCAATGTTGGTACATTACACATGGATATTCAATTGTAAATTTCTTTTGAATGGAAATTCTCACTATATTAAAACCTCCAAATTATAGCTTTATAAATACATCAACATATCAGTGAATTTAATTTGTTTCTTCTTTTTTCTTTCAAAAATTTACAGTTATTATTATTTTTCATTTTTAATTAAAACAAAATTATAAACTTTAGAGTTAACTTTCTCTTATTAAATTTTTTAAAATTTATTGATAATTTTATGATCTCTGATTTAAATTATTATTATTTAACCAAAATAATTTAACTTTTAAACTAATATGCATTTTAACATTATTGATTTTGTAATAATTTCATAATATAAATCAACAAAAACATATATAAATGCTCAATATTTCCTTTATAAATAAAACTAAATATAAATCATTTACCCTCACTTTTATACTCTAACCGATCCAACTTTACAGCCAAATAGACATCAGCTGAACGCCATCCATGAAAAGCCCAGAATGCTGTTTGGAGGAAAATATCCCACAACTTAATTGTGACCAATTCAACTTTCAAGTGAGACGGACAAAAAGAACAATTTGTTAAGGCAGTTAAATAGTAAATGAATTGAATTCCATTTTACAATGAGAAGAAAAAGAGGGGAATTAAGTCAAATTTAGGGCAGTATATATTGCACATCTTGAAAATTAATTTTTAAGTTTAGGAAAATAAATAACTTAATATTAATTTTTAAGTTTAGGAAAATAAATAACCTAATTCATATATGGAAGAAGATTCATTTGGGGTTTGGTATGGTAGTTGGGCTTTTCCTCTTTTTTTGTTTTCTTTTAATACAGTTTTAATGGTGTTTTTCAATATGGGTAAAAATATTTATCAATCACATTATTATTATTTAAAAGAGGGATAGAGATAGATATTATAGATATTTAAAAGAGGGATAGAGACAGATACTGTGGTATCTAATGATATTTTTAAGTTTAGGAAAATAAATAATCTAATCCATACATGGAAGAAGATTCATTTCGGGTTTGGTATGGTAGTTGGGCTTTTTCTTTTCTTTTGTTTTTTTTTAAATACAGTTTTATTAGTGTTTTTCAGTATGGGTAAAAACTATTTATCAATCACACTATTATTATTTAAAAGAGGGATAGAGAGATACTATAAATATTTAAAAGAGGGATTGTTAGGATATTCCGACACATAGGAAATAGTTAAGTACAACTTGGTCTAGTATAGAGTTAGGTAAAGTGTGTTTCTTTACCTTGTACATTTTGTAACTTACAATCCGACGGTCACGATATGTAGTGATCCAACGGTTCATTCTCTCCTCGGTATTACCGACACTTGATCCGTAGCTTAACACCCGATTGGTCCATGATTTCTATTTAAAGCGCATGGAGGGTCATTTGTAGGGTAATCCGTCTATGAGAGAAGCATATGTAAATTTTCATTCTTTTATTAATAGATTGCCTGAAGTGGCCGCGTTGGCTCAGGCCGTGGACTGTTTCCCTCTTTGAGGGTTTTAACCACGTCAAAATACTGGTGTATTGATCTGTGATCTGTTTGTGAGCGGTGTCCTTTGGTGTTCTGTCTGAGAAACTTACCCTGTAAATTCCTACATGGAATCAGAGCTATTTGAGGGCCGTGTCCGTTGGTGATCCAAATCTGAAGACGGTAGAACTGCATCCGACTGCCGTTTCCTAGATCTATTGTTTCTGACTGCTTTCGGGCCAAGAGGACTGCTCTGTTGTGTTGGGAGCATCTGTTCCAGTGAGGGACCCCTTTCGTTTCACGCGAAAAGGTTTCCAGTAGCCCTAGCTGCGTCATTTTTAAGAACTGGAGGTATACAGTGTTTATTTGCAGTTTACAGTTATTTTCTCTCTGTTTATTTCGGTTTCAGTTTATTTAGCCTTTTTTATTACCGGATCTATACCTTTCATTTCTACGTATGCTCTTTGCCCTGCGACTCTGTGCGATCTGGGCAAATCAGAAACAGAAAGGAAGGATTTTTCTCATGCGTATGCTCTTTTCCGCTGCGCCTTAGCGTGATCTCGAAAAATCAGAAACATTGAGGAAAATATTAGCTTCCGGCTAAAGCTAACTTTGAGCCACAAGGTTCATTTTTGAAAATATCTAGTTTCCGGCTAAAGCTAACTTCGAGCTGCAAGGTTCGTTTTTCTTGTATGTCCGTGTTGGGTTTTGTGTTTTTTGTTTTGTAGGAAAAAGAGCTTTCTCAAAGCAAGCACGCAACCCAAAGCATCAACCTCTCTCTCTCTCTCTCTCTCTCTCTCTCTCTCTCTGTATAGCTCACTTGGTGCAAAGCTAATTTATGAGAGTAGAGGTCTTGGGTTCAAGTCTCCATTTTGTGGGGGCGGATTTTTTCATTCCCGCACTTTGTCGGCGACTTCATCAATTTTTTTTCAAAAAGCCATAACTTCTTCATCCGAAAGCCGTTTTCAGAACCGTTTTTTTTAAACATCCTAATTTTTCGAGATATTTCCATTGGTACACTTAGTTTTAGCATCTACAACTTCAGTTTCTGTTAAAAATGGAAAGTCCATGCCAAGTCATTCTTGATAGCACTAACTACTTCCAATGGTGGTCCTACATTGTGGATTTACTTAGAAGTAAAGGTCTTTACAGAATAGCCACAGGCCAAGAGACCAAACCGAAAGATGAAGATAAGGCAGCTAAATGGGAAAATAGGCAAGACCAAGCACGTGGGTTGATAGGGATGTCTATTTCTCCAGATCTTAGATTCCATATTGCAGAACTTGATACTCCTGATGAAGCACTGCAACAAATTACTAAAGTCTTTGGAATTAAAAATGAACTTAAAGCCCATCAACTTGAAAATGAATTGCTTACATTGGACCCCAATAATTTTTCTTGCATTGAAGATTTTTTGTCCAAGTTCAAGACCCTTAGACTTCTCTTGGAAGGTGTTAAGGTTAAGAAAGAAGATAGTAGCCTTATCTACTCCATTCTTACTAAGTTGGGACTAGCTTATTCTGTGTTTGTTTCCACCTTCCATTCTATAAGAGAAGCCTTCATTTCTCAAGGATAAACCTACAAGTCCCCTTCCTTTGATTCCTTTTGTGATTCTTTAATAAGAGAACAAGAAAAACTCTTACACCTTGGTCTTCTTCATCTTGGAAACTCTTCTAAGAAAGCGTTTGCCGCCCAGCAGCAACCAAATCCAAAGAATCCTAAGAAGTTGTATCCTAAAAAGAATGGTCCTAAACCAAACAAGGGTCCTAAGCAATTTCGGCCTCAAAATGAAAAATCATTTCAACAAAATGATAAGACAAATAAAAACAAAGGGAAGAAGACTGATAGACATTGCAACTTTTGTAATCGAGATGGCCACTTAGAATCCAAATGCTTTAAGAAAATGGAAGCCTTGGAAGCAGCAATGAAGAAGCATAACATCCATTTGGAGCAATCTTCAACTTCAACTTCATCTTCAGGAATGGCACTTTCTGCATGTGGTTGTCAAGCATCTCGGTCTGGCTATGCAATAAATGTATCTTCTTCTTCTCATTCTCATGAGTGGCTCATTGATTCTGGAGCTTCTTATCACATGGCCAAAAACAAAGCCATGTTTTCTTCTTTAAATGATTGTAACACCAAAAATATATATGTTGGTGATGATAGATCTCTTAGTGTTGTAGGGACTGGAATTGTTCATCTAGACAATGGTCAGTTTAATGATGTATTATGTGTTCCAACCTTATCCTGCAACCTTCTATCTGTATATCAGATAACGCATTCAGGTGAAGGTAAAATCGTTGAATTTTCACCTCACGATGTTGTAATTAAGGACCTAAGAGATCCTAGACAGATTTAAGCTACTGGCATTGCTGATGATTCTACAAGGTTGTATAAGTTTCACAACTTTGGGTCATCAAATCTTCCCTCAGTATTTGTTGCTCATAATGATGAAGTGAGCAAACTTTGGCATGAGCGATTTGGTCACTTAAACTATCGCTCTCTTCAGAATCTATGTAAAGAAAATATGGTGACAGGTCTTCCAATGGTATCTTGCAGAGATGGTGTTTGTTCCGGATGTGTACTCGGAAAACATCATCGAGACAGTTTTGAAAAACGTGCCTCTTGGAACGCCTCAGCCCCTTTACAGCTCGTGCATAGTGATTTATGTGGTCCACTTCCAGTTGCTTCATTCTCTGGCTATAAGTATTTCTTAACTTTCATTGATGATTTCTCCAGACGCACTTGGGTATACTTCTTAAAACTCAAGAGTGAAGTATTTAACATGTTCTTGGCCTTTAAGGCCTTTGTTGAAAAACAATATGGACATCAAATTCTTAAGCTAAGATCTGATAATGGCAGAGAATATGTTAAAAACACATTCATCAACTTTTGCACTGAGAATGGAATTCAAATGCAACATATTGTTCCATATACTCCACAACAAAATGGTGTAGTTGAAAGGAAGAATCGCACCTTAAAGGAAATGGCTAATTGTATGCTTCAATCTAAAGGACTTAGTCTTAATTATTGGGCAGAAGCAATTAACTGTGCAAATTACATAATAAATCGCACTCCTACTAAGGTTTTAAAGAATATCACTCTAGAAGAAGCATGGAGCTCAAACAAACCAGATGTAAGTCACTTTCGTGTTTTTGGAAGTGAAGCATGGGCCCATATTCCAGATGAGAAACATAAAGCTTTAGAACCAAAGAGTGAAAAATGTATTTTTGTTGGATATTCTGAAGATGTCAAAGGATATAGACTTATTCCACTTAAGTCCAAAAATGTTATCATTAGAATAGATGTAAATTTTGATGAAAATATATCGGCCTGCGAGCCTAGTTCGGCAGATGTGCCACCTCTCCCTATCTCTTCTACTTTTGAAAATATTTCTTCTTCAGATGATGAAAGCGAGGATGAAAATCATCCCCCACCTTCTCAGGATCCTCCTTCAGCTCCTCAGCTTCCAAAATGGGTCCATGCTACTCGGTATGCAGCAGGTGATCTTGCGGGTGATCCTACAGATCAGCGACGTACACGTTCTCAGTTCGAGAGAGCCTCTTCTTTACTGGCTCAAGCGTCAGTGAATTATGATCCTGACACCTTTGCAGAAGCTTCAGGCCATCCAGATTGGGAAGTAGCTATGAATGAAGAATATCATTCATTATTGGCAAATGATACATGGGATCTTGTTCCTCTACCAAAGGGACGAAAACTTGTTAGATGCAAATGGGTTTACAGAACCAAGTATGGACCAGATGGGAAAGTTGATAAACATAAAGCTCATCTTGTTGCTAAGGGTTTTTCACAAGTTGAAGGCATTGACTATACTGAAACCTTCTCCCCTGTTGCCAAAATGAACTCTATCCGCCTTGTTCTTTCCCTTGCTGCCTCTTTCAAATGGGAAGTCCATCAGATGGATGTTAAATCCGCCTTTTTGCATGGGGACTTGCATGAAGAAATCTATATGAAACAATCCATTGGCTTTATACAAATAGACTCCAGCCTTGTATGTCGGCTTAATAAATCCCTTTATGGTCTCAAGCAAGCTCCTCGAGCTTGGTATGCCAAAATGGATAACTTTCTTTTAGAAAATGGCTTTTCTAGGTGTCATTCTGACATTACTGTCTACACCAAGAAAGTGGGCAAGTCTCTTATCATTCTTGTTCTTTATGTTGATGATCTTATCCTGACTGGTAGTGATCCCAACCTTATAAACCATGTGAATTCTAGCCTTAAAAGGAAGTTTGAAATGACAGACTTAGGACACTTACATTATTTTCTCGGTCTTCAAGTCTTGCAATCCAAGGAAGGTATTTCCCTTTCTCAGTCCAAGTATGCCTGTGATATTCTACGCCACTTTCACATGGAAGAATGTAAGCCAACCCCTTCTCCCTTTCATTCTGGAGTCAAACTTTCAGTCACTTGTACTTCTCCTGAAGTTGATGCTACCTTATACCGTCAACTTGTAGGAAAACTTTTGTATCTAACCCATACTCGTCCTGACCTTTCCTTTGTTGCTGGCCTTGTTGCTCGGTTTATGCAAAACCCACATGAAAGTCATTGGAAAGCAGCTAAAAGAATACTTCGTTATGTTCGAGGTACAGTTCAGTTTGGGATTCATTACAGTGCCGAAGCAGCTCCTATATTGGTTGGTTTCACTGATTCCAATTGGGCTAGTGACCCTGATGATTGGAAGTCTACTGCAGGTTATGTGTTCACTCTTGGTTCAGGACCTATTACATGGGCTTGCAAGAAACAAGGTGCCATTTCTCTTTCTTCAGCAGAAGCGGAGTATCGTGGTGCCGTAGAAGCTAGTAAGGAAGCCTTGTGGCTTCGTCAGATCCTGCCAGAATTTGGCTTTCAGCAGCAGCATTCAACTACACTTTGGTGTGACAATCAAAGTGCCATTCAGCTATGCAAAGATCCAGTCCAACATCAGCGCAGCAAACACATTGAACTGCACATGCACTTCATCGGAAAGCTCATTCATGACGATGTTCTTGAAGTGCAATATTGTTCAACAGATGATCAAGTTGTAGACATCTTTACAAAGGCTCTCACAGAGGCGAAGTTTACTAAACTTTGATTTATGGTTGGAGTTCAGGAAGTTGTCACTAAGGGGGGATAGGCTCTAGTGCCTCCTTCCTTCTCCTATTGTGTCATATTTGTAAATCCTTCAATCCTATCCCAAGTTGTTCTTAAGGGGGGATGTTAGGATATTCCGACACATAGGAAATAGTTAAGTATAACTTGGTCTAGTATAGAGTTAGGTAAAGTGTGTTTCTTTACCTTGTACATTTTGTAACTTACAATCCGACGATCACGATATGTAGTGATCCGACGATTCATTCTCTCCTCGGTATTACCGACACTTGATCCATGGCTTAACACCCGATTGGTCCATGATCTCTATTTAAAGAGCATGGAGGGTCATTTGTAGGGTAATCCGTCTATGAGAGAAGCATATGTAAATTTTCATTCTTTTATTAGTAAATTGCTTGAAGTGGCCGCGTTGGCTCAGGCCGTGGACTGTTTCCCTCTTTGAGGGTTTTAACCACATCAAAATACTGGTGTATTGATCTGTGATCTGTTTTTGAGTGGTGTCCTTTGGTGTTCTGTCTGAGGAACTTACCCTGTAAATTCCTACAGGGATAGAGATAGATACTATAAATATTTAAAAGAGGGATAGAGACAGATATTGTGGTATCTAATGAACCAGGAAAAAAAGTAATATACCTTTTATGTACTAGTGATATTCAATAGACTTAAAATAAAAGTGATATTCAATAGATTTAAAATAAAAGTAGTATCCATTATTTTGAATGGTGAATAGTATAAATTAGTGGATATGAATATGTGGTATTCAATTGATAGTTAAAAAAAGTAGTATTTTTTTATTTTGGTGTTAGATGATATGAATAGTTTAAAAAAGTAGTGTTTCATTTTTTTATTGAATGGTGGAGAGTGTATTATTCAATAAATATAAAAAAAATAAAAGTTATTAATGATTAATAATGTGTTTTATGTGTCATTTTTATTCATAATATTTGTATGTTAAAGTATATGAATAATATTAATAATTAAAGAAGGCATTAGATTTGTTAGACTTTACAAAATATATATACACTAATGCAACTATATAAATTTAATGGTTAGTGAACACTAATAAAAATCAAAACACTTATCTCATGGTACATTTCACAATACCAAAATTTAAAAACACTTATCTCATGATATATCTCACAATACCAAAATTATCTCATGGTACATCTCACATTGCCAAAATTAAAAAAAATCATAAAAAATAACTCGATTATATCTATATATATATATATATATAACATAAAAGATTTTTAATTACCACTTTTCTGATATTAATAATCATTAATTTTATACTTGTTAAATTAAAATTCCCTACTTAAAAATATTACTAATTACTTATCGTGTAATGAAATAACTCTCTACACAACCATTTTATAACATGCTCCCTCATAATGTTCCCGGAGTAATAAATCTGAAGTTGTAAAGTGTGTTAGGATAAATTTTCTATCAATCACACTATTATTACCTTTTCACTATTATTACTTTTTGATTGATAATCTGTTTGGATGAGTATGATATTATTTACTATTTGATAACTTGTACCTTTTGATTGATAATTGTTTGGATAAGTATAATATTTTACTATTTGATAACTTGTACCTTTTGATTGATAATTGTTGGGATAAGTATGATATTTTTTACTATTTGATAAATGAAATTAGATAAAAATAAATATAATATCAAAAAAAATTATTAATCATATTAAGTTGGTAGTATACTCTGTTTTTAATGGAATATAACACCATTTATCGTTAAAAATTTGAATAATAAAGCAGTTGTTTGCGTATTAGTGTGGTGGAATTCGGTGGTATTTTAAAAGAGCATAATGTTCTTTTAATAAGTTAACGTTTAGATATTGTGATAGGAATTTCACTGTCTTTTATGGATGAAGTTTTAAATTGTTAAATCTGAAAGTGCGTTGTTTTATTATTATTATTATTGTTTATATGGTATATTTATTTTTTAATTTAATTAATAATATGTATGGGTTTAAATTTTATAAAATATTTTTAATAAAATATTTTTTTGTTATTTTAATTAAATTTATTAATTAAAAACATATTGTATAGATAAATTTAAGTAATTAAAAAACATATTATAGGAATAAATTTAAGTAATTAAAAAATATATTATATGATTTTAATAATGAATCATGATAAATTATGATTTTTTTGACATATAGATAAATTATAACTTTTTAAAATGTATATGTGTTTAATGATCACTGTAGATTAATGTCTATATATTTTTATTAACAATTTAATTTATATAATTATACTAGTTAAAATTATATTATTAATCATTTTCAATTTCTTATCATACTTACTATTTTATAAAATTTTTGTTTTTCAATTTTCTTTTCATAAAAAATAAATAAATAAATAAAAATTGTTTTTCAATTTTTAAAATTTCATGATTACACATCAAATTTAATATTCCATAACATCTAAAATTTCAAAATTTTTATTTATAGAATTTCATATTTTCCAATTTCATTTTCTATCACAAACATAATAATAATTTACCATAGCGTTAATAATTTAGAGTGATGTATTTACGATCTCTCTGCAGTAATAATTTAGGGTGATGTATTTATGATCTCTCTAGATAATAATTTAAGATCTCTGCGGTCATAATTTTGTCCGGCTTGTTGATATCAAGTGCACACATTCCTTATATTTTTCTAATACATATCTGCTCATATATTTTCAAGTATGAGTAATTCACCACAATTACCAAAGTTTACAAAGGTAGACCTAGCACAGGTACTCTACAGAGCCTCTATGAGTATATAGAGTCTTTAGAGAAACGTAGAGAAGAAAGAGAAGCCAAGCTACAAACAGAGTTAGCAACCATGCTGGAAAATAAATTCACATCTCTTGAAGACAAGATCCAAAAACAAATAGAAAATAAAATAGAACTATTGGAGAATAAGATGGAGGCAATGGAGACTAGGTTGCAGGTTATAGAAAAACAAAACCAAGATATGAACCAAACATCCCAGCAAGTAGATGTTGATACTTTAGAGAGTCTTAAAATGAAGGACATGATTAAAGAGCTAGAAGAAAAAGTTAATAGTCACTTCACCCTAAATAGTGTGGCAGGTAAATTAGATATCAAACCAATTAAAGATGAAATGAAAAAATTGATAGAATTAGACCATGAGTGTAACAAAAGGGCCTTGAACCTTATAATCTTCGATTTGAAAGAGGAGGTAGATGAGGATACTTTAGCCATAGCCCAGACAAAATTACATAATAGATTACAAATTGAAACAACGTGTCTCACAGAAGCAACAAAGTTGGGGAAACTAACTAAGAATAAAGGAAGGCTGATCCGAATAAAGGTGAGCTCTATTGAACATAAGTATGACATACTTAGTAAAAACTCAAGTCTAAAAGGAACGAGAATATTTATAAATAAAGATCTCATTCCAAAAGATCAAGCAGAATTGAGAAAGGAGGTTCAAAAGGTAAAGCAAGCTAGGAAGGAAGGAAAATGGGCAATAATAAGAAATAGAAAAGTCGTTATTCAAGAAAGAAACCAAAAAGATAATAATAAATAGCAATTCAACATGCTCCAAATTCTTTCTTGGAACTGTCGGGGCTTTCCATGGAACAAAGGCCCCAAGCTAAGTTGGATCTCGAATGATGTTGATATTATTTTTCTTGTTGAAACTTGGGAGAACGAAGAATCTAAGGTCCCTAACATAGATGGCTTTACATTATGGTCTACCTGGAATAAGCGATCCACCTGTAGAGGCATTGGGGGTATAGCTTGTTACATTAAGAAGAACATCTCTCCCCATGCTAGGATTTATAAAAACGACCCTTACAACCAATATAGTTGGATAGAAATTACTGACATTTCTGATAAAAAGACCTATATAGCAATATGTTATTTCCCCCCATCAATTCTAACTTCTATAAGAAAAAGTCTCTAGATAAAAATAGTCCTTACAATGGTTTAGAGAATGATATTTCTAGCCTAAGGAATGAAGGCAATATCCTTTTAATGGGTGACTTTAATGCTCGAACTTCAAGCAACCAAGCTATTCTTCTAAGCAATCATTCCAACCCTAATCCTCTTTGGTTAGACAAAGACCTTCCTCTGGTTAGCTGGTACAAAAGGAGCTCTCAAGACCTCGGGGAGAATTTGTTTGGGTCAGAGCTAGTCAAGCTCTGTAGTGCTCAGGATCTCATAATTTGCAACGGTCTAAAGAAGTGGCCCAATTCTAGCCAGATGACATGCATACATGGGCTTGGTAGCAGCGTGGTAGACTCTGTTATATCTGATCTCCCTCTGTACAATGAAATAACAAATTTTGACATCTTAAACGACCACGAGCCTAACTCTGATCATAGGTCTTTACTTATAACTCTCAATTTTGTCATGCATAGAGATCCCATAGAAGATAATCCTTATAGCCAAAAGAAGTTAATCTTTGATAGAATAAAAAAGATCTCTTTCTAAATGAATTAAAAACTAATTTGCTTCCTTTATCTAGTATAGACAACATAGAAGATCTCTATCATAATTTTACTACAACCCTCTCATATTCTATTAACAAGTTCGCAATTGAAGTTTCAAGTAATAAAAGAAATAGAAAAACCAACCCATGGTATGACAAAGATTGTAAAAGTGCGAGGAGAGCAATTAAGGAAGTTGTCGATGAATCTCTTAAAATTGGCAAGATAAAAATATACAAAGCCCTAACTAAAAGGAAAAAAAGGTAGTATATTCGTAAAAGACAAGAGAATCTCTTACACCTCTCTAAGGTAGCTCCTAAGAAATTCTGGAGGCAGATTCTAACTAGGAAAACTAAATATAATAATAAAATTGCTTTACACGACTGGAATTCCTATCTTAAAAAGCTTTATGAATCTCCAAATGTTATGGATAACTTTGAAACCCTACTCACAACGAAAGAAGTTTTCTCATTAGAAGACATTGATTTTGGGGTTAATCTCTTGGATAATGGGAAAGCTAAGGACATTGAAGGTTACCAGGCGGAAATCTTAAAAATTGGAGGTCCTGTCCTCATCCCCCACATTCACAAGCTTTTCAATCAAGCGATCAAGCAAAGGCTCCCTAAACCATGGACTCAAAGCCTCATAATCCCTATTTTTAAAAGTGGGGATACAAATAACCCCTCTAATTATCGGACAATTATGATCAGCCCTCTCCTAGCCAAGTTATATGGTATTATTTTGGAAAGGAAGTTAAGCATATGGCTTGAAAGTGAAGGTAAGCAGGCTAAAGGCCAAGCGGGTTTTAGAAAGCAGCACTCAACAACAGACCACCTCGTTACGCTTAGGATCATTGTGGAGGAATGCCGCAATGATAAATCCAATCCCTTTTTTTGCTTCGTGGACTTTAGAAAGGCTCTCGATACGGTCCCTAGAAACAACCTTTGGAACAGATTAGAAGAGCTAAAGGTTCCTTTTGAGTTGCGAGCTATCACTATAAGGTTATACGAGAATGTAATTGCCAAGTTAAAGAGCAATGAGGGGTGGTCGAAAGATATTAAGTGTAATATCAGAGTTAAACAAGGTTTCCCCCTCTCCCCTACCCTATTTGGCATTTACATCGACAAGCTAGAAGGTTGTTTAGAGGAAGTAGGATGTGCTGGCACGATCTTAGCTAGGATAGTCATCATCCTTCTTCTCTACGCTGACGATATTGTTCTTCTCACAAGGTGCCCATCTGATCTTGATAAGCAACTTATACTTCTTAAGGATTTCTGCTCTACCATGGGTATGATTGTTAACACTGACAAAACAAAAGTTATGATTATCAAATCCAAGAAGGACACTTACGCTAATTTTATGTATGACAGTAGTAACTTGGAGGAAGTGTCTTCCTACAAGTACTTAGGAATTGATATTCATCACAAGCTCAACTGGAACTATAGCATTGAGAAAGTATTAATGGGGGATGGAAACTTATTTTGGTCTTGAAAATAATTGTGAAACGACAAACCTCGTAATGTGGGATAGAAAGAAGTTCCTATTTGAAACTTTAGTCACTCCGGTTATCTTATATGGATGTTAGGTTTGGGGTTGTAGCATCTCTAGAGAATCCTAGAGAAAGATTTAGCAAATCCAGAAGCGTTTTATAATGTATAACCTCAAAATTAAAATCAACACACCCTATCCTATTCTCCTTATAGAAGTGGGTCTTTCCCTTATCGAGAGCCTAGCTATGACTAGCCTTCTGTTGTACAAGCACAAACTCAATAACATAAGAGACCATAGAATTCTTAAGCTAGCTTTAAATTCCAGCCAAAACCACCTAAGGCTCAAACGAGGTTGGTATAAAGACACTAGGGCCTGGTTAAACCATTGGGAGATCGACGAGAATGTTGCATTGCAAAACATTAATAACATTAAAAATATTGTTACTTCTAAGTTCAAAGAAAAAATGTGGCGTGAGAAAGATTTAGCGGCTAAAAGAAAATTAAGATATTATAAGGAGGTCATCAACCCCACCCTAGAAGATCAAAAGTATCTCTCTGTTTTAACTATCTCAAAGAAGAAAATTAATATAGCCAAGATTAGAACGAACTCTCATGAGCTCCATAGTGAAACAGGTTGTTGGGCAGTTCCTAAAACACCATGGATGGAGAGGTCTTGCCATCTCTGTGAGAATACAAACATCGAGGATGAAAATCACTTCCTCTTAGAGTGCCCCGCGTATAACTACATTAGATCTCAGTTTCCAAATCTTTGTTGCAATACTGGCCTTCCTAGCCTTTTACGTTGTCAAAATTACAGTGAGCTAGGGAGGCTTCTCTCCAAGCTTTTTGAGCATAGGAAAAAAATCTTAAATCAAACTAAATAATTCATTTCTTTATGTCCGATAGACCAAAGTTTGGTCTCAGTGGACGTTAACCATCATCATCATCATCATCATAATAAATCAACTCTATATTTTATTATTAAATTCTCATATTTTCCAATTTCCTTTTCTATCACAGACATAGTATGATAAACATACTTTATTTACTTTATATTTTATTACTAAATTCTAATATATATATATATTAAATATATATTTTTTAATTATTACAATAAAACTAAAAATTACATTTATTATATATTTTTCAATCCCAATATATATAATAAAAAATTTTAATTAAATTTGAAAGTTTCCATCTCTGTATAAATATATATGAAACATCATTTTCCTTCTGTAACATGAAACATAGGTGATAAATTTAATTCATGTGGCGGCTCTGTTTGAGTTGACAGATACATGACAGGCTAGAAAGAGCATCAACCATATACAGTCTATCATGTAGATTCTTAATATCTTTGTCACTCCAATACATTACAAATTGAAGTTGACACTCTTAACATGACTGACATAGGTGTAAAGCTGAAGTTTGAACTGTTACATCATCCACATCGTTGTCACTTTCCCCTGCTTATGCTTGGAATTTGATTTCACATATAATGTATTCGCGAGTTGGAATTTGCATTCCTCAAGTTATATATTATATATATATATATATATATATATATATATATATTATATATATATATATATATAATATATATTTTAGATTTTTATTGAGTAATTTTATATTAAAATTTTGTTCTTCAACATAATGTTTTATAATAAATTACTTTTCAATAACATAGTTATATTTAAAAAAATCACATATTTATTACAAAGAAAGAAATGAAATAATCATAACATACAAATGTCTTTTTGAATCTTGGTTTGAAATTGCATGAAACACTCACAATAAAATCTTATGAATCTGAAATCAAATGTTCTTGACCCACACATGCCACTATGATTTAGATAATCTAATATATATATATTATTAGATTTAAAGATAAAGTATACATTTTATCAGATATATTTTAGCATTTCTTTGGATCATGGGATACACACTAATATTAACAAGATTGAATGCATAATATCTAAACATTTTAAAAGTTAAAAGGCTAAACTTACAATATTTGGACATTGTGGATCTCTTAATTCCTAGATTAATGGAGAAATATAATCTCTTTTGAATTAATGTATTTGGTTGTTTGTTGTTGTAAGTTAGGATTGAGATCCTCTATTTAGGTCCTAGATCCTATTATTTAGGGAGTGGTTCAGACCACCCAACTAATGTATGATTTTATATGTACGAGATTTTGATTGAATGAAGGTGTTGAGTGCTCAAGAATTCTCCACAATAAGGTTAATTCACCTCGAGAGCCTCTTGTTTTTATCTCATAATTTGTTTCATTTAATTTAAATTGGTATCAAAGCTAGATCAAGTCGCATGTTGGAGACAATTAAATGGAGTTGTGAACCTTGTTTTGATTTTTGATTCAATTAGGAGAACGCATATCATGAGGAAAATTGTTCGATACTAAAAGCATTGTGTGTATTTGTTCATTGTTGGAGCTGTTAGAAAGTGTGGGTTACTGATTCCAAAGAGGGTTAGCTTATTAGAGGAGGTTCGTGGTTCTCTGGTTTGGTTCCGTTTTTTATTGGTTCTGAGTCTTAGTTTGTGGCTTTTTGAATGGATCCATTTGTTTCTAGTGAACTTGTGTGTTGTGTTATAAGCTATTGTGTTATAGTAGTGTCGTTGAAAAAGACTAGAGACTGTTGAGTGTGATGGAGCGCACCAGTCCACTGGGAGTGGATCTGTCGCATTGCCAATCTTAGCCTTTCAAGAGTTTTAGACAAGTTATTTGAGGTCGTTGATGTTGCCACTATTGTTATTATATGCCATATCATGATCTGAGGTGCGGGAGCTGCTCTGTGTTATCATTTGAGCTAGTCTTCATCAGTTTTTTGCTTGCAGACCTATGTTTGGAGGTTTTTGGAGAGATCGATCATAGATAATTGATCGATTGTTGCTACAAGTGGTCACTGTTCCAGAAGGTTGTTTGGAGAATTTGTTGTGTGCTCAATCTCAAATTAGTGCCATGGATAAGGAGTGTTGCAGAGTGCATTGCCACCAGATTAATGTTTGGAGGAAAGCTCGTTGTGAGTTTTGCTGCTGGTGCAACTTCAATAGCGTGGAGGTGTAGTTGTTCCTATCAACTCCCTGAACATTCCAATTTTGTTGTTTTTTATAAGAGTTACCCAAACCCTTACATTGGTGTAATGTCCCTTTCTAAATTAATTTGGAACAAGACTAATTATTTCATTTTAGGGCCAATTTTGGAGATAGTGGGGCCAATTCGATTTTTATTAGGAGATTAGACTTAGGAAAAGTTATTTGTTGTGGTTAAATTACACATGGGGTCCACCCACACTAGGGAAATACACACTTCCTAGTTGGGTTTGCATGAAGGTGGTTAAGTTTTGCATGTAGGTGGTTAAGTGAGGGCCCACGATGGAGGTAAAATTGGAGAGAAAAGTGATCCACGAAATCTATATAAGGAAGGTAGCTCTCCTCATTTCATTCATCTTATTGGAGTATATCAATTTCTTTGGTTGCTCGAGCTACTTAGCCGAGTCATTGGCTATTTAGCACGAGTTCTTCAGGTGAAGATCTCACCCTTTCTTCGGGGGACTTCGAGTGCCAACCCTATGAAGGTTTTCTTCATTTCTTCAGGAGGAGGATCACATTGTGATTCTGATGAGTAGCATTCCCTTCCAGGTTGTGCGTATTACTGGGGGACGCATTGGAGAGGAGGTCGAATTCATTGGTGGTGCTTAGCAGTGGAGATTTGACGTGAGATTTTCCGAAGAGGAGGCTAGGGAGGATTTTCAACATCTAGGAGAGTTTAGGAGCTGATTGAGCTTCTGGCTTGACAGTGTGACTTTTCGCACTACCTGAGCTAGCGTAGAGGTAGTGTGTGGGAGCTCATTTGGTGGGTATAGTATCGGTCCTTGAGGTTGAGCTTTGTCGTGGAGGTTAGAGGAGATATTTGGAGTGGTTTTTGCTTCCATTTCAAAGCTTGGAGGAATATTTTGTGGTCATTCCTTGCAGGTCGTATTTCTGGAGCTGTTTGGAGGGCGTGGGCCATAGAAGAGGTTGAATTTGGGAGGTCAAAATATGGCCAAACCATTTCTGGGTTTTGCTCGGTTTTTAACAAGGATCCTAGATATAAGGTTTAAGAATTTTCTGAGTATCGAAAGTAGGGTTTTCAACCATATCTTTGCAGAAGACAGTGCAAAATTACTAGGGATTGCAGAGTGCCTTTGGGAGTCGATTTTAGGAGGTCAAAATCGGGCCAAACCATTTATGGGGTTTTGTGGGATTTGGTGAAGGAGCTTGGGGCTGAATTTGTAGCATTTTCCGAGCAGTAGAAGTGGAATTTCTTGTAGTTCCTTTCCAACCAGCAGTGTAGTTTTCTAGGCAGTCCAGAGCATTAGAGGAGCAATCATTTCCAAAATTTGAGATCATTGTAATATCACCTGGGTTTTGTCACGCTTTCCATTGAGGCGAGCCCAGGTTCATTCCTCCATACTATTGTACTTGCTCCATTGATTAATAAAATGACTCAGCTGGTTATTACTTCTGGAGATTTATGAGCATTTGTTGATTGTTTAAAATTTATGTGTTGTAAATCATTTTTGCTTTACATATCACCGTTTATTTAGGTTTGGAACATTATAGTGGTATCAGAGCATGATCTTGGCCTAGTTGTGGGAAAATATCCAGAAGATCATGGAAGCTTTGGGTATGAGTGCACAGTGACAGATGAAACCAGAGACAAACCCATGGCTCAAGGGAAATCCAGTATGCAAAAATTTTGGGGTAGAATTCATTGGGACGATGAGTGGTTGGCCCAGTTGAGGAGGGTGACAGACCAAACCCATCCTCACCCTTACAACATAGACGTTAGAGTTGAGCAATCCGTAGGGGTGCAACCATCTACATCATGTGGGGAAAGTCGACCAGATTAGGGCACCAGATCTTTTGAAAAGATGCAGGCAGGACAAATACAGTTAGAGGGGTAGACCAAGGGATGCTTTTGCTGGTGGAGACCTGGCTTTAGATATCAGGAGCCTGAGGAGGAGGTTGAGCATGATGTTGAGAGCCCACAGGATGGTGAGGAGAGCATCGATATACCCAGTGTGGCACAAGAGTCACCTTTATTAGAGACCTCTTTGATAGCCCTAGTTGAAACCTTGGTGGAGAAGATAGAGCCTACACACATAGAGCCATCTGTTGAGGAGGAGCCACCCATGGACGAGAGGCCAACAATTGTTGAGGTACCTGGAGTTGTGACCGAGTTTACAGGTGATAGATTCCCATGACAGTTCCACCAGTTTTAGGCCGACCTTATAGCATTAAAAAGGAAGGTCACATTAGTGTGTGAGGCTATTCTGCAACAGAATGAGGAGCTGGAGGGCATGAGAGTGGTTTGTGTCAATTCCACGACCAAATTGACTCACGTTGGGGAGCGGTTGGATTCCCTACTGGTGCAGCTAGAGTGAACGTTGGGGCATGAGAGGGGCCCTCTTTGGGCATACATAGACAGGGTTGGTAGCACTGTTAGGTTACCTTGGCCCATTAGATAGAGAGAGACAGAGCTACCCAGTTAGATTTAATGTATTGGCCAGGATAGCGAGATGAGACGACCTGAGTTGCACAGGGTGCAACACCTACATTCTAGGGTTGTTTTATGTGTAGGAGTTCGTGCATTTGATCCCTCTCTTAGGGTTGGATGGTGAGAGATTCTGAGTTGGTACCCTATGGAGTGGGCTATGGAGATGTTGGTGGACATGGGTATAGTTTAGCAGGAGCTTCCAGGCACTAGGGATACCAACAGTGCAAATTGGCATTGGGTTCCTAGTGGGACTACCTATCATTTCCTAGATATGCCAATTGACTACAACCTGGATGGTATAACTAACTATGAGCATGCACATTCTCTAGGGGAGTCTCAGTCAAAACCAGTGGCCGACCAGTTTATGGAAAAACTATTTTGGTTTTCTTGGTATGACATTTATACACGGGATCACTTAGTGATTAACATACCCTGGCAGGAGTTTGTTGGAGGAGGTGGCATTGGCAGACCACCAGACGGTGCCTTATATGGAGCTGGGGACTCTTCAATTTTGTGTGGGGCACAAAAGACGTAGAGGAGCGGAGCAGTGGTGGCATCACTGCTGACACATAAGGAGAATCACTTCTCGGATCCCTCAAGGAGGATTTGGAGGGAAGATCCATTCATCGGCGGGGATAGTGATGTGATGGTGGAGGTGATGATGTTTATCGAGTGTGGCCTGAAACATAGAGATATAGCTCTAGGCTATCACATCCAGGGATGTGTGGGAGCATCTAGAGTTGAGTAGTGGTCTACAGGTGGGCATGGAGATGCATGGTGGTGTGTTGTAGTGTCTTGGACTACGTTGTGGAGTGGGAGTGCCTCACATCACATTGAGTACATGCGAGGAGTGATAGGTATAGTGACACAGGCGGGAAGCAGGATGGTACTAGATGGCACAGTTGTAGCCGAGGGTATCAAACAATGTACAGGGGTAGGTTGCGGTGTACAGTGGCATGTTCAGGAGTACTGGGATGATCAGTGGTATGCATAGGCATATGGTGCTGCACAATGAGGTCTTGGAGTGTTGCTTTTAGGGACACCCATGGATGGAGATACCGGGCATACATTTGGGTGTAGTTCACCCAGGATCAAGGGGGACATAGATGAGCGGTACTTGATGGTATCCACGAGGACTCACATGCCTGACCCTCTTCTACATCACTTACAAGAATGGGCGATCTAGTTGTTGTGCTTTGACACTCTGGGCACAAAAAACAAGGGATGGGGAGCTCACCCAAGATATTTGGATGACACTGTGCAATAGAGGGGAGACTTCTCATCGGGGGCATCGAGTCTGTGCGCGAGTTGACAACCACAGGTCGAGGGATGAGGTGATCACCGATAGGGATGGCATACAATTCATCACTGATCCTATGCCTGGCGAGTTGGTCATAGGGGAGACATGTGTCACTATTTCCACAGGGAATGTCTAGACCATGCATGAGTAGAGGATACCGTGTATGGCTGAGACATTTGTCCAGTATGTATCCGAGTTCCCGACATTGTATCCACACATTCTCTAGGGGGTAGATAGTCGAACCAGTGGAAATGGTCGGCCGGAGCAAGATGGATCCGCATACACTGAGTTGATTGTGCGTATCAGATACCCATCTATTGGTCGCATTCACGGGGTAGCTATTTGGCACACGTGGTTTCCAGTGGTTCTCAGTACTACACAGTAGTAGCCACAGGATAGTTTAGCATGCCTCAAATTAGTTCATGATGTATGGAGCCTATATATGGGTGGCATGCAAGGACTAGAGATGAGGGCCAAAGGGATTCCATCGATTGTCAGGGCTATGCCGCAATAGGTATGGCTATGGGATGCAGGGATTCAGTTGATCAATAGATCATGCGTGATGAGCGGAGTCGTGGCAAAGAGTGATATAGTTCACTCTTGGGATGACACATGGGGGTTGACAGATGGTTTCATCATATGGGGAGGAAGACATTCTATGTTGCTCCACAGATTTGGAGTTAGATTTGGATGGGTAGGCCTTGGCTTCATGGAGATGCCCAAGAAGGATGTGTCTCACCTCTTTTAGTAGTCCACCATCAAGTTCTAGGAGAGGAGGATATTGTTTGTGCAAGATGGGGAGTATGACATAGTCAGAGTAGCGCAGTGTCAACATGGTGGCACCACTCTGGGACTAGTAGGGAACTAGGGCATCACAACTCTTCGTAGCTCAATAACCTTTAGGGATGCGCCGGCTACTACAGGGGGAGATCATACAGATCTTCCATGTGGCTTTAAATCATCATTGACGGAGCAGGGGACATCTGGTACTTGCACCGGGCATGATAGGGAGTGGAGCGAGGGGAGCTTCATGTTGGACAGGATGGCCCAGGATCCTAGTATTGAAGGATTCTTTCATATCAGGACAATGTTGAGGTCAGGGACAATTCAGTGGCACATCTAGGACCCTGGCACATGTTGTAGTGACAGTGAGGAGGAGCATTTAGAGAGGATGCTTGTTCAGGCATTTATTGAGGACAAGTGATTTTTGGTGAATTAGAGGAGCTTGTTGGATGAGGATGCTACTTGGGAGGGCGAGCACATACTTGAGCATCCAACACTAAATTTGCTTGGGGACAAGCACATTTGGGAGGGGAGGATTGTAATTCCCCTTCCTAAATTAATTTGGAACACGACTAAGTATTGCATTTTGGGGCCAATTTTGGAGATAGTGGGGCCTATTCGATTTTTATTAGGAGATTAAACTTAGGAGAAGTTATTTTGTTGTGGTTAAATTACACATGGGGGCCACCCACACTAGGGAAATATGCACTCCTTAGCTGGGTTTGCATGAAGATGGTTAAGTTTTGCAAGTATCTGGTTAAGTGAGGGCCCACGATGGAGGTAAAATTGGAGGGAAAAGTGCTCCAAGAAATCTATATAAGGAAGGTAGCTCTCCTCATTTCATTCATCTTATTGGAGTATATCGATTTCTCTTTGGTTGCTCGAGCTACTTAGCCAAGTCTCTGGCTGTTTAGCATGCGTTCTTCAAGTGAAGAGCTCACCCTTTCTTCGGGGGACTTCGAGTGCCACCCTAGGAAGGTTTTCTTCATTTCTTCAAGTGGAGGATCACATTATGATTCCCAACAGTAGCATTCCCTTCTAGGTTGTGCGTATTGTTGGGGGATGCATTAGAGAGGAGGTCGAATTCATTGGTGGTGCTTAACAGTGGAGATTTGACGTGATATTTTCTGGAGAGGAGCCTAGGGAGGATTGTCAGCATCTAGGAGAGTTTTGGAGCTGATTGAGCTTCTGGCTTGGCAATGTGACTTTCGCATTACCTAGGCTAGCGCAGAGGCAGTGTGCTAGAGCTCATTTGGTGGGTAGAGTATCAATCCTTGAGGCTGATATTTTCCATGGAGGTTAGAGGAGATATTTGGAGTGGTGTTTGCTTATATTTCAGAGCTTGGAGGAGGAATTTGTGGTCATTCCTTGCAGGCCATATTTCTAGAGTTGTTTGGAGGGCATGGGACATAGAAGAGGTTGAATTTGGGAGGTCAAAATCTGGCCAAACTATTTCCGGATTTTTGTAGGTTTTTGACAATGGTCCCAAATATAAAGTTTCAAAATTTTATGAGCACCGAAAGTGGGGTTTTTAGCCATATCTTTGGAAACAGACAATGTAGAATTACGGGGATTGCACAATGCGTTTGGGGGTCGATTTTGGGAGGTCAAAGTCGGGCCAAACTATTTCTGGATTTTTGTGGGTTTTGGTCAAGGAGCTTGGGGCTGAATTTGTAGCATTTTTTAAGTAACAGAAGTGGAGTTTCTAGCAATTCATTTCCAACCAGCAGTGTAGTGTCCCGGGCAGCACATAACATTAGAGGAGCAGTCATTTCTAGCATTTGAGATCATTGTATTATCACATGGATTCTGTCACGCTTTCCATTGAGGCAAGCCTAGTTTCATTCCTCCATACTATTGTACTTGCCCCATTGATTAATAAAATGGCTCAGTTGGTTATTACTTCTGGAGTTTTATGAGCATTTGTTGATTGTTTAAAATTTATGTGTTGTAAATCGTTTTTGCTTTACATACCACTGTTTATTTAAGTTTGGAACATTACAATTGGCCTGGAGGGCGCTCGTCGCGGTGGCACCGAGAGCCTGTAGTGCCCATTGCCTGTTGACTTATCCATAGACCTACTTAAAAACCATGCTCTGAATGTTGGAGAAGAACTTGTGTGGAGCTCCCATGGAGTGTAGTGCACATGGACGAGAGCCTATTTTGCATTGTAATGAGTTTTGTGGTGACATCCAACCATGCACCATGCAAAGAGTCGAGTGCCAAGACGGTGCTTTATATGGGATAAAAACACCATGATTTATATGTTAAGTGGAGTGTTTATTCTGTGGTGTTAGTGAGCATAGATTTTGACCCTTGTTGAATGATTGTGCAATTGGAATTACAACACCAAAGAGCATTGGAGTGTGCAACCATGGTTTGGAGCATATGCCAAATCCAACCAGCGTGCAAGCAAAAGTTGTGTTGAGCCAAGTGTTGTGTGGGGCCAGGGTGAATTAGGTCTTGGACGATTTTGTTGTGAAAGAGGCGAGGAGTTGTACTACAAAAAGTCAATGGTTGGAGCTGTTTGGTAAATTTAGTGTGTTCTAAATTGCTATTTAAAATGTCAATCCGGGATTCGTAAACTGACGAAGTGAAGTGTACTATATGTACAAGATAACCATTTCCTTAGTCTTTTGTCGTTCTTGAGTTTTTTTTTAGTTTGTTTTTGGATTTATCTTTCCCTAATGTGTGATGGCGAAAATCAAAGCTAAGTATGGATGGTGATGGTGATTTCTACAGTGATTTTCCCAAACTTAAAAGTGCTCAAAAAGAAAGCTTTAAAACAACTGTAATGAAATCAATTCTTGAGAGGAAGTAAATGTATCAAACAGTGAACTAATGACGATGGCCCAGTATCCTTGCTGTTGAATGAAAAGAAAGTAAAAACTGAACTTAAAGCAACTCAAACTAAAAGCAAAGCAACTAATTCACACTGCTTCAACTCTTCTGATCCTTTACCCTTCAGCTCAATCTACCTTGTGGGAAGCAATCATGAACAAGTTAAGCAATATGATATCTAAATGACAAGAAATTAAATTGCTTAAAGGAAACTAATCACACTACTTCAACTCTTCTGATCCTTTACCCTTCAGCTCAATCTATCTTGTGGGAAGCAATCATGAACAAGTTTAAGCAATATGATATCTAAATGGCAAGAAATTAAATTGCATAAAGGAAACTAATCACACTACTTCAACTCTTCTGATCCTTTACCCTTCAGCTCAATCTACCTTATGGGAAGCAATCATGAATAAGTTTAAGCAATATGATAACTAAATCACACTACAATAAGTAATATTCTGATTTCTTACTAATAGAGTCACTTGACTATAGAAAGAAACCATAAACAAATGAGTAGTATGATGTCTAAGTAGCAGAAAAATAAATAAGCAAATCACAACTTGAAAAAGGACAGTGCTGGAATTAAACTTCAGAAAATGGAAATTAGCAGGAAGGACAAGATGATCTCATATGTCAATAGTTATCAAAAAGATGAAAATTTGCCCGGGCTGCCTAAGAAAACCTGCAGAAAAGCATTGATCAGCTGACAGCTATAAGAAAATAGAAGTGAAAATGTAAACAACAGTGAATTAAAAACATCAAAACAGCATGTTATATACAAGCTAATGATTAAGAAAACAGAAACATAATAAAGTCAAATGAAAACTATACAGGGCTTTAGTGCGCAGGGGCCCTCTGCCACCTCAACCAGTCAACGAACAGTCACAAGAACGAGCTCAAGAAAGTAGTCTTCTCATATATTAAAGCAGCAGCAACATATATAAAACAGAGTACAGTGGGGTGATAATAGAAACTGTTCAAAAATTACATTGCAAAAAGCTTCTACACAGCGTTCATCAACACGTTATTTATAATGAAAAAGTGTTGAAACTAACTAACTGAATCCTACGCTATTAACTGCGTTGCCAAAGACACGTAGATCTCCTCAGCCGAGATCTAGCGTAACTGTCATCATGTCTATTAAATCTTCGGAGTGGTAGTTGTTGGATTCAGGTTACGGGGATGATCTCCAGGTGTGCCGATGTCTCCGTGGGCTGAGGACTGTGCCACGTAAACTTTCACGTGCTCAAAACAGAGACTTTCCATCGCTAAATTCCTTGGTTGGCTTTGCCTTTGACCCTTTTGATCGTGACCTTCTATGGATGATTTGGTTGATTTGAAGGGACACGTTCCATGTACCCGTCACCTGTAGCTTGCCCATGTGGCTCGTTTCTTCATAGGACACCTGTAGCATAGCCTTTAACAAAATGGCTACAGAATCCTGTGCTGGCTGCGGAAACCTGTGTTGGCTACGGAAACTGACAAGTTTCCGCCGCTGCCTAAACAAAAATCTAAACCAAACAACAGTCATAAGCATAGTTAGAAAACCATGTCAGAAACTCTTTTTAGACTATAATGCAATGATTTAACAGCTTGGTGGATGAATTAAGTGGAAAAAGAAGGCTGAGAGGGTGTATAAGAAGGTGCAGGTTTGAGGCTCAACATACCCCCACTGTGAAGGTGTTGCATGTCCTCATGCGACCAAAATTTAGTTATTTCCCTCTAATCCATATGTTCTGAGGCTTCTGCTAGGACATCTAGCCCTCTTTTCTTCTTCTTTGATGCTAACATCATCCTTGGTTTCCTGACTAGACATTTGAACTTGAGATTAATCAATGCTCTGCTTAACTTTTTGCACTTTTTCTTCAGTTTCCTGTTTTTCTTTTGCCACAGTCCTAAATGGAGCATAATGTTATCATGGACAATCTTATCTACCTTACTCTGCTCTTTGAGTGCTTCTTTTTCCTGTTTGATATGCCTATTTAGGACTTCTAATTCAAATACTTCGTGTTTCCGAGACTGAACTTGTGCATCAAGTGGCAGAGTGGTACTCAGTCCTACAGCTGATTGTTCTAAGGATTCCAGGTAGTTATATACCTCTTGCTGATTAGGATCTACCTCAGGTGTCTTTCTCGGACTAGGCTCAAAATCTGGTGGAGGAGGAGGACTGCTCTCTCTTTCCGGCCGAAAAGGGCTTTCATCATGTGGAGGACTTGGTTCAATGCTTGGCTGAGCTGGAGATTTCTCAAGTGTCTCTTCACCTAAATCAATAAAGTGAGGCTGTTTTTCTTGGGTTTTATTCACCTTTCCTTTTAGCCTAGTGCTCCTCCTTAAGTATGGACTACTACTCTTTTCTTGTGCATTCTGTTTTCCTTTTTGCTTTTTCTTGGCTATAGCAGCAGCCTGAAGATGTACTAATCTTTCTGACAGTGGTTGGTAATCCTCCTCTATGGATTGCTCAGGGGATGGATAGACTTCTTGAATGGTTCTTTTGCCTTTTTCCTTCTTCTGTTTCTTATTTTTAGCTCTATCTTCTTCTTCTTTTTGGACAGTTTCTTGAGTTTCTATTGTAGGGGAGTCTTGGACTGTAATGTCCTTTTCTTTCCTCCTACTTTTCCTTGGAATCTTTGGTGGACTGCTTCCAGAGGCCTCAGATGGCTCTTAAAAGTAGTTTCTTGTCAAGAATTGCTCCCAAGTATCTTTAGTTTTCTTCAACTGGTCCTCAATAAGAATTTTTATGAATCCATGATGTTAGAGATGAGATTCAATGTTGCCTATGTGTTTTTGAACTGTAAAACTCATCTTTTTCAAACTCAATAGCAGAAAATGAGGCAAATTAAGAGTGTGACCCTCTATGAAATTCATCATCAGTCTAGCATGATACATATACATAGAATCAAAATGACCTTCACACGTGATAAATTTATGGATGACTAACAGTAGACTAGACCATTCCTCTTTTAGTGCATGAACAGGGATGCCTCTTGTAAATACGGTGGTATCCATACCTTGGTTTTGTAGCATGATTCTCCATATTTGATCGTCCACACTTCTATTTTTAAACCACCTTTCACCTTCTTGAGGTAGGCCTGTGGCAGCTGCTACTGTGGCCTCAGTCACTGTAAACTTTAAGTCTCCAATCTCCAATGTTTGTCCATTAAAAGACCGCGCAAAAGCTTTGGTCACCTCCTTGTTACGACCTTTAAACTTTTGGATAAATCGTAGCCATCTGGCTTTCTTCAGCAATTCCTTAGTTTGAGGATAACCCTCCAAGTATTTCGATCCTTCCGGCTCGGCTTTCAGTAATTTTCCCATCCTCTGTTTTAAATTCCAACTGAGAGTTCTTTTGCGTGTGAGGGTTCAGAAAAAAATGGCTCTGTTACAGGGTTTAGGATAGACTGTAGTGACTGCAGTCGGAAATGGAGAACAGGGAATGGAAGTACCCGAATTACCGGAGGAACAGAGGGTGAGCAGCAGTGAACAAGTTCAAAATAAAATGCGGATGCATGCGAGGAGTATGGTATTAGTGGAGTGGTAAATGAATGGAATCGGATGACTGTGTATGAAATTTTTACACGTCTCAACAGACGGCTGAGGAAATTACGGCTAAGAAGAACCGTAACACAATAGGTCACGTCTCAAGAGTACGGGTAATAAATGGAAGTGCAATCAGTCTTGAGTTTAAACTTGGAATAATCATGAGACCGTTGGAGAAATGAATGTAAGGTGTGTGGAGTGATAACGTGGAATAGGAGTGGTAGTGGAGCTATCGTATCAAATCATTGCACATAGTAGAACTTGTTATGGTTTGATAACTATGGGTAATTAAGACTTGAATTGTTATTTGATAAGGATTTTTTATCATACCTTTGGAAACTTTGCTCAAGGCTTCTAACCAATTGCTCTTCCTTGATGTCTTGGAGATGCCCCATGTCTTTAGCTCAATTACACCTGCATTTCATGATTATGGCACTAACAGTTAACTGTAAATTTGAAAACAGAGTGATGATGGCCGAGGAAATCGTTTCTGGCTGCGGAAATTGCTTATGGCTGCGGAAACGGTTTCCAGCTGCGGAAACTGAGACAGCACCCCCTTAACTGCACAAAGATAGTTAGAGAAGAACTAACTGAATGAAAATAGTCCTGAAAGGGACTTTTGTTGATGAAATGAAATGGAATGAGTGGAATGAAATGAAAATGAAGTGGAGTGAAGTGAAATGGAAATGAGAATGAGATGGAGGTGAAGTGAAATGGCAAATGAGATGGAGTGAAGATGGAAAGAGAAGGAGAGGAGATTTTTTTTTTTTTTGGAAAATATAGAGTGTCAGGTGTCCCTGATTTTCACTCTACATTTTCTGTATAAGACTGCCAATCTATGATTGGTTTTCAGGCTTATACGATTTTTTTTATTTTTTTTTATTTTTTATTTTTTTTTTCACTGAAAGAAACAAAGACTAGGCTGATGGGGGAGAAGGATTCTTCTCCACCAGCCTTATTGCAGAATTCTCCTGGAAAATTTTGACAAATTCCTCTTTTGAGAGTGGCTTATGATAAATTTTCAATCGGTGGCCATTCACAATGAGAGGAGTTTGAAATTCATCAATAGTCTTGATTCTTACCGCTCCATTGTTAAAGACTTTGTCAATCTCATATGGCCCAAGCCAATGAGTCTGAAATTTTCCTTTGAAGTCTTTAAACTTGGAATCAAACAGTAACGCCCAATCTCCCTCTTGAAACTTTCTCTCTTTGATGTATCTGTCATGCCACTTAACTCTTTGATGTTGAACTAGATCAGTCCTTAAAATTGCATCTTGTCTGATCTCATCTAGCTCATTCAGCTGCTCCATTCTGTGCTTTTGGGCTTCTGATAGATTCATCCCCAACTGGACTGCCATCTTCAAAGTCTTGACTTGAAACTCAATGGGGAGCAGGACCTCATTCCCATAAACAAGTTCATAGGGAGAATGTCCTGTTGTGTTCCTCCATGTAGTTCTGTAGGCCCATAAGGCTTCAGGAAGCCTTTCTGCCCAATCTTTTCTGTGTAGATGAACAATTTTGGTGATGATGCTTTCAAGAACTTTGTTTGTAGACTCCACTTGGACATTTGCTTGCGGACGGTAAGGAGTAGATTTTCTGTGGTTGATTTTATATTCTTCCATCAGCTTCTCCATCAAGTTAGATGTAAATTGACTTCCCTGATCTGTCACAATTTCTCTTGGGACACCAAAACGAGTAAAAATATTCTCAAAAAGAAATTGAACAACTGAATTTTCAGTGGCAGAAGGAAATGCTTTGGCTTCTACCCATTTAGTGACATAATCAGTGCATACCAATATATACTTATTTTGTTTAGATGGTGGATTAATGCGTCCAATGAAATCTAAAGCCCATTTTTCAAAGGGTTCGATGAGTACCTGTGGTTGTAATGGCATTTCATTTGAAAGAGTCGGTCTCCCAACTCTTTGGCAGCTGTCACACCTTCTGACATATTGTTTTGCATCTTTGAAAAGGTAAGGCCAATAATATCCTAAAGAAAGGATTTTATAGGCCGTCCTTTTGTCAGCAAAGTGTCCACCGCATGGTTCATCATGACATGCCTTGAGGATGTCAGGCATTTCATCTTCCCGAACACATCTTCTGATCACACAATCTAGCCCTGTTTTAAACAATTCATTAGAAATCCATGAATAACTTGAACTCTCCTGAATAATTTTTCTTTTTTCACCAGGAAATAGATGTGGAGGTAGCTTCCCTGTAACCAAATAGTTAGCAATATCTGCATACCAAGGAGTCTTAGTAGTTACTTCAAACAAATATTCATCTGGAAACTTATCCTCTACAGGAGAATCTTCGTTAGTATTTTGGATTCTAGACAAGAAATCAGCTACTGTATTTTGTTTCCCTGGTCTATCCAACACAGTAATATTGAATTCTTGTAAAAGTAGGAGCCATCTTGTAACTCTGCCATTAGTAACAGGTTTATTCATGAGATATCTAATTGCAGAATGATCAGTATGGACAAAAGTTTCATAGCCGGTTATATAGTGTCTAAACTTATTGATTGTATGAACAACAGCTAAGAACTCTTTCTCAGTCACAGTATAGTTTAACTCAGTGGGAGTCAAATTTTTACTGGTGTAGTAAATGGAATAAGGAACTAAATCCTTTTGTCCCAACACAGCTCCTAGAGCTGTATCTGAAGCATCTGTGGAAATATGGAAAGGAAGTTTCCAATTTGGACCTCTCAAAATGGGTGCTTCAGATATTCTTGTTTTCAAAGTTTCAAATGCAGATTGACAATCAGGATCCCATTTGAATTCACAATCTTTTGTGAGTAATTTGAAGAGTGGAGATGCTATTTTGGTGAAGTTTTCAATAAATCTTCTATAGTATCCAGTAAATCCAAGAAAACTTCTAACATCTTTTTGACAATTTGGAATAGGCAACTTGGAGATGACTTCAACTTTTGATCTATCAACTTTAATCCCATCTCCGGAAATATGATGTCCTAAAACAATCCCTTCAGTAAACATCATAAAGCATTTTTCAGGACTTAATGATAGGTTTGTTTCTTTACATCTTATAAGGACTTTTTCCAAATTCTCTAATGCCTCTTCAAACGAATTACCATAAACTGTAAAATCATCCATATAAACCTCTACACAATCATGGATTAGATCGGAAAAGATTCCTAATACTGCCCTTTGGAATGTTGCAGGTGCATTACATAATCCAAAAGGAAGTACTCGGTAAGCAAAAGTTCCCCATGGACAGGTAAATGTGGTCTTGTCCTGATCTTCAGGTGCTACCTGAATCTGATTGTAACCACTAAAACCATCCAAAAACGAAAAATACTTTTTGCCTGCTAAAGTTTCTAATACCTGATCGATAAAGGGTAAAGGAAAGTGATCCTTCAAAGTTACTTTGTTCAATTCTCTGTAATCAATGCATACCCTCCATTTACCATTCATTTTAGGTACTATAACCAAAGGAGAAACCCATCGGCTATCTGAAATTGGATAAATGAAGTTCACATTAAGTAACTTTTGGAGCTCTTCTTTCACTATCTCCCTAAGGTTTGGATTCATCCTTCTCTGAGGTTGTCTGATTGGTCTACTGTTTTCCTCAATGTAGATGTGATGAATGCAAGTCTTAGGGTCAATACCTTTCATATCGGTATACTCCCATGCAAATGCAGTAGAATGTTTTTGCAAGATTTTGGTTAGTTCTTCCTGTTGTGATCTTTCCAAATTTTTGTTGATATTCAATGTTTTTCCTGGAAAGATCTCAATGGCGGAACTACCAAATTCTTCCATAGAGAAAAGAGACATTTGTCTAGATGATAGATACTCAATGTCAGAATCTAACTGAAATTGTGTGTGGTCATATTCTGAAGATGTTTCAAAATTTTCTAATGTGTTCAGAATTTGACTGTCTTCACTAACTTCAGAAATGGTAAAGACAGGTTGTATAGTATCTTCATCATCAATCCACTCATTATCTCCTATTTCTGTAATTGCTTTTGCTGGAGGATACAGATTGAATTTCTTTGTCGAATTACCATCAGAAATATACATATCCCCGGACCTACAACTGATGAAAGCATCGGCTGTGGCTAGCCAAGGTCTTCCTAAGATGAGAGGATGTCCTCCTAAATTACTCTTGGAGTTAAAATCATGAAATCCACTGGATATTCCCAAGAGTCTAAGGAGACTGAAATGTCTTCTAATACACCATCTGGTTTAATAATTGATCGATCTGCAAGTTGCAATAAAGTAGGTGTAAAGAGAAGATTAGGAAGTTTCAGCTGTTCCATAGTCTGTCTACTGATAATGTTGATAGCAGCCCCTAAATCAATCAAAGTATTTGGAATTTCAACCCCATTGATATGTGTTTTGACAATTGGACTACCGGGATCTACATACTTCTGCATTGTAATTTTTCCCATCATGATGTCTGCAATTTTCCCTACCAGGTGGATTCTTCTTGTATCTCTAGGTTTCCTTCCTGGTCTTTTAAGACTCAACTCCTTTATTGTTTTGGCTAGAATAGGAATCTCTTTAATGGCTTGTAACAAGGGAATCTTGATACAAACATTCTTCAATTCATCTAGAAAATCATAGTCAGGCAACAAGATTTGTTTTTCCACCCCTTTGTCAATTTGTAATCTTTCAGGAAAAGGAGGTGTGGATGAAGATGTAGGTTGCTCAACTATAGGAGTTGTGGGGGTTAGCTCTTTTTCTTTTTCTTTCTGAGTGTTTGGGTTTTGAAGAGATGCTTCAGAACCCTTATTAGCTTCAAGAGATTCTTCCTCAGAAATGCTTTGATTTTGGGCATCTATAGAAGGTTTATCTAGAACTCTACCAAATCTGAGTTGTACATCATTGAGAAGAACAATCATATAGGCAGGAAATTGTTGACCTTCTATCATGTAAGCATTTTGAGGGTTTTTATTATTGGGGTTTGGCAATGGCTGAGAAGGAAGTTGATTTGACTTCTGTTGGAATGGAAGCAAGAGTTGAGAATTTGGGTTTTGTTGAGAGGGTTGTTGTTGTTGAAATGGCAATGATAGTTGTGGGTTTTGATTTGGAAGTTGTGGAGCTTGTTGGTTTTGAAAAGACGGAGGATATTGACAAAATTGAGCAAATCTCCCATAAGGATTTTGCATATCTTGTACCCATGATTGAAAAGGATTTTGAGGTTGGGACCAAGGTTGTTTCCAAGGATTCCAATTTGGTGGGGGTTGAAATTCCCTAGAGTTGTTAAACCCTTGATTTTGTTGCCCCTGCCAAGGTCTCCTTGCAACAAAACAGAGAGACTCAATTGTATTTGGATCTTCTTGAAAGACAGCTTTGAGCCCAGGAATTGAAGGATAATCCTTGGTCTCATGATTCTCTGAACAAATCGCACATGTTTCTACAACTTTTGCATCCAAGGGACATTCCCTGAGAGCATGTTTTTTTCTACATTTTGGGCAAAAGATGGCTAAAGATTCAGCTTCTGCTTTCTGCTTATTGTGGATCTTAAGAGTGTCTAGTTGCACACTAAGACTCCCTAAGATATCAGTTTTGAATTCATCAAGCATATTGCCAATCTCAGCCCTACTTACTGATCCAGTTGCATATTTGTTTGCTCTGATGAGAGAAGGATCTCTAGGCCCTTTTCCAGTTTTAGATTTTCCTCTTGAGAGATGGACACACAGTTCTGCTATGTCATGAAGTGGAAGTTGAGATATGTCTCCTTTTCCCATCATGTTCAAAATATCTATCCATTCATCTCTAATGGCTTTTAATAGAAGGGCTTTCAAGGTCCCCTCATCTAAGTTACTCATTTTTTATCTTTTCAGATTGTATTGAAATCTTTCAAGTAAATCCTCCAAGTTTTCATCTTCTTTTTGTACCATTTTAAATACTTCATCCTTGTGGTTGGTAGGCATACAATAATCCATGTATCTATCCAAAAATGTTTGTTTCATATCATTCCAAGTCCTAATGGATTGAGTGAGTAATCCCGTGAACCATTTCAAAGCAGCTCCTTTCAATGTTGAAGGAAACAATTTGAGTTTTTGAGAGTCTTCCAGATAATCATAGGTTTGACACACGACCTCAAACTCAAATAGAAATGTTTCAGGATCTTCATTTCTTAACCCGTGAAAGTTTGGGAGGACAGATGGTGAAATATTTTTCATTGTTGCTCGAGAATCCTCATCGACTATAGGAAATCCAAATGAGTTATCTCCATCCCTATTTCCCCCATTGTTACCTCTACCTCCTCCATTATTTCCTCCTCCCCCTCCTCTACCTCTACCTCTACCAAATCTGTTAACTCCCTCTTCTGTCATGGTAGTTTTCTCAGAGATTTCAGAGTCCTTTGGTTCCTCTACTAATGGCGAACGAGGAGGAATTTCTCCCTCTTCTTCCTCAGGTGATTCTACTTCTTCAATTACAATGTGTCTCCCAGTAGAAGAAAAGAAAGAATCTTTTCCTAATTCAGATTCGATGGATTGTGAGGAATAGTCTCCTAACTCAACTACTGTCTCTTGAATTCCAGGAATCCTAGGACTAGGAGTATAGGTTGGAGATGATGGAGGTGTCTTTTGTCTATTCCTTAAGGTAGAAGGAGTTGTAAAAATCGAACTCTTGGCTCCAACTAAAAACCTTCCCCTAGAATCTCTTGCTCTGTGAATGTCATTTTTTATTTTTCTTCAAGTCGGGATAATAATTCTCTTTCTGATCTTCCAGGTCACTCTAGGTGCAAGAAGAGAGCATACTCAAGAAACTATTAAACCAATAACTTTCTCTTTTCTGATCCTCCAGATCACACTAAGTGCAAGAGGAGAGCATACTTTGAGAGGTTATCAATTTTCCTTCCTTGAAATTTTCTTGTTTTTTTTTTTTTAAGAAATTGGCTACCTAATTTCACTTCCCCGGCAACGATGCAAAAATGTTTGGTAAATTTAGTGTGTTCTAAATTGCTATTTAAAATGTCAATCCAGGATTCGTAAACTGACGAAGTGAAGTGTACTATATGTACAAGATAACCATTTCCTTAGTATTTTGTCGTTTTTGAGTTTTTTTAGTTTGTTTTTGGATTTATCTTTCCCTAATGTGTGATGGCGAAAATGAAAGTTAAGTATGGATGGTGATGGTGATTTCTACAGTGATTTCCCAAACTTAAAAGTGCTCAAAAAGAAATCTTTCAAACAACTGTAATGAAATCAATTCTTAAGAGGAAGTAAATGTATCAAACAGTGAACTAATGACAATGGCCCAGTATCCTTGCTGCTGAATGAAAAGAAAGTAAAAATTGAACTTAAAGCATCTCAAACTAAAATCAAAGCAACTAATTCACACTACTTCAACTCTTCTGATCCTTTACCCTTCAGCTCAATCTACCTTGTGGGAAGCAATCATGAACAAGTTAAGCAATATGATATCTAAATGACAAGAAATTAAATTGCATAAAGGAAACTAATCACACTACTTCAACTCTTCTGATCCTTTACCCTTCAGCTTAATCTACCTTGTGGGAAGCAATCATGAACAAGTTTAAGCACTATGATATCTAAATGGCAAGAAATTAAATTGCATAAAGGAAACTAATCACACTACTTCAACTCTTCTGATCCTTTACCCTTCAGCTCAATCTACCTTATGGGAAGCAATCATGAATAAGTTTAAGCAATATGATAACTAAATCACACTACAATAAGTAATATTCTGATTTCTTACTAATAGAGTCACTTGACTATAGAAAGAAACCATAAACAAATGAGTAGTATGATGTCTAAGTAGCAGAAAAATAAATAAGCAAATCACAACTTGAAAAAGGACAGTGCTGGAATTAAACTTCAGAAAATGGAAATTTGCAGGAAGGACAAGATGATCTCATATGTCAATAGTTATCCAAAAGATGAAAATTTGCCTGGGCTGCCTAAGAAAACCTGTAGAAAAGCATTGATCAGCTGGCAGCTATAAGGAAAACAGAAGTGAAAATGTAAACAACAGTGAATTAAAAACATCAAAACAACATGTTATATACAAGCTAATGATTATGAAAACATAAACATAATAAAGTCAAATGAAAACTATACAGGGCTTTAGTGCGCAGGGGCCCTCTGCCACCTTAGCCAGTCAACGAACAGTCACAAGAATGAGCTCAGGAAAGTAGTCTTCTCATATATTAAAGCAGCAGCAACATATATAAAACAGAGTACAGTGGGGTGATAATAGCAACTGTTCAAAAATTACATCGCAAAAAGCTTCTACACAGCGTTCATCAATGCGTTATTTATAATGAAAAAGTGCTGAAACTAACTAACTGAATCCTACGCTATTAACTGCGTTGCCAAAGACATGTAGATCTCCTCAGCCGAGATCTAGCGTAACTGTCATCATGTCTATTAAATCTTCGGAGTGGTAGCTGTTGGATTCAGGTTACGGGGATGATCTCCAGGTGTGTCGATGTCTCCGTGGGCAGAGGACTGTGCCACGTAAACTTTCACGTGCTCAAAATAGGGACGTGCAACCGCTAAATTCCTTGGTTGGCTTTGCCTTTGACCCTTGTTGACCGTGACCTTCTATGGATGATTTGGCTGATTTGAAGGGACACGTTCCATGTACCCGTCACCTGTAGCTTGCCCATGTGGCTCGTTTCTTCATAGGACACCTGTAGCATAGCCTTTAACAAAATGGCTGCGGAATCCTATGCTGGCTGCGGAAACCTGTGCTGGCTGCGGAAACTGACAAGTTTCCGCCGCTGCCTGAACAAAAATCTAAACCAAACAACAGTCATAAGCATAGTTCGAAAACCATGTCAGAAGCTCTTTTTAGACTATAATGCAATGATTTAACAGCTTGGTGGATGAAGTAAGTGGAAAAATAAGGCTGAGAGGGTGTATAGGAAGGTGCAGGTTTGAGGCTCAACATACCCCCACTGTGAAGGTGTTGCATGTCCTCATGCAACCAAAATTTAGTTATTTCCCTCTAATCCATATGTTCTGAGGCTTCTGCTAGGACATCTAGCCCTCTTTTCTTCTTCTTTGCTGCTAACATCATCCTTGGTTTCCTGACTAGACATTTGAACTTGAGATTAATCAATGCTCTGCTTAACTTTTTGCACTTTTTCTTCAGTTTCCTGTTTTTCTTTTGCCACAGTCCTAAATGGAGCATAGTGTTATCATGGACAATCTTATCTACCTTACTCTGCTCTTTGAGTGCTTCATTTTCCTGTTTGATATGCCTATTTAGGACTTCTAATTCAAATACTTCCTGTTTCAAAGACTGAACTTGTGCATCAAGTGGCAGAGTGGTACTCCGTCCTGCAGCTGATTGTTCTAAGGATTCCAGGTAGTTATATACCTCTTGCTGATTAGGATCTACCTCAGGTGTCTTTCTCGGACTAGGCTCAAAATCTGGTGGAGGAGGAGGACTGCTCTCTCTTTCTGGCCGAAAAGGGCTTTCATCATGTGGAGGACTTGGTTCAATGCTTGGCTGAGCTGGAGATTTCTCAAGTGTCTCTTCACCTAAATCAATCAAGTGAGGCTGTTTTTCTTGGGTTTTATTCACCTTTCCTTTTAGCCTAGTGCTCCTCCTTAAGTATGGACTAGTACTCTTTTCTTGTGCACTCTGTTTTCCTTTTTGCGTTTTCTTGGCTATAGCAGCAGCCTGAAGATGTACTAATCTTTCTGACAGTGGTTGGTAATCCTCCTCTATGGATTGCTCAGGGGATGGATAGACTTCTTGAATGGTTCTTTTGCCTTTTTCCTTCTTCTGTTTCTTATTTTTAGCTCTATCTTCTTCTTCTTTTTGGACAGTTTCTTGAGTTTCTATTGTAGGGGAGTCTTGGACTGTAATGTTCTTTTCTTTCCTCCTACTTTTCATTGGAATCTTTGGTGGACTGCTTCCAGAGACCTCAGATGACTCTTAAAAGTAGTTTCTTGTCAAGAATTGCTCCCAAGTATCTTTAGTTTTCTTCAACTGGTCCTCAATAAGAATTTTTATGAATCCATGATGTTAGAGATGAGATTCAATGTTGCCCCTGTAAAACTCATCTTTTTCAAACTCAATAGCAGAAAATGAGGCAAATTAAGAGTGTGACCCTCTATGAAATTCATCATCAATCTAGCATGATACATATACATAGAACCAAAACGACCTTCACACGTGATAAATTTCTGGATGACTAACAGTAGACTAAACCATTCCTCTTTTAGTGCATGAACAGGGATGCCTCTTGTAAATACGGTGGTATCCATACCTTGGTTTTGTAGCATGATTCTCCATATTTGATCGTCCACACTTCTATTTTTAAACCACCTTTCACCTTCTTGAGGTAGGCCTGTGGCAGCTGCTACTGTGGCCTCAGTCACTGTAAACTTTAAGTCTCCAATCTCCACTGTTTGTCCATTAAAAGACCGCGCAAAAGCTTTGGTCACCTCCTTGTTATGGCCTTTAAACTTTTAGATAAATCGTAGCCATCTGGCTTTCTTCAGCAATTCCTTAGTTTGAGGATAACCCTCCAAGTATTTCGGTCCTTCCGGCTCGGCTCTCAGTAATTTTCCCATCCTCTGTTTTAAATTGAAACTGAGAGTTCTTCTGCGTGTGAGGGTTCAGAAAAAAATGGCTCTGTTACAGGGTTTAGGATAGACTGTAGTGACTGCAGTCGGAAATGGAGAACAGGGAATGGAAGTACCCGAATTACCGGAGGAACAGAGGGTGAGCAGCAGTGAACAAGTTCAAAATAAAATGTGGATGCATGCGAGGAGTATGGTATTAGTGGAGTGGTAAACGAATGGAATCGGATGACTGTGTATGAAATTTTTACACGTCTCAACAGACGGCTGCGGAAATTACGGCTAAGAAGAACCGTAACACAATAGGTCATGTCTCAAGAGTATGGGTAATAAATGGAAGTGCAGTCAGTCTTGAGTTTAAACTCGGAATAATCATGAGACTGTTGGAGAAATGAATGCAAGGTGTGTGGAGTGATAACGTGGAATAGGAGTGGTAGTGGAGCTATCGTATCAAATCATTGCACATAGTAGAACTTGTTATGGTTTGATAACTATGCGTAATTATGACTTGAATTGTTATTTGATAAGGATTTTTGATCATACCTTTGGAAACTTTGTCATTTCTTTGCTCAATACTTCTAACCAATTGCTCTTCCTTGATGTCTTGGAGATGCCCCATGTCTTTAGCTCAATTACACCTGCATTTCACGATTATGGCATTAACAGTTAACTGTAAATTTGAAAACAGAGTGATGCTGGCTGCGGAAATCGTTTTTGGCTGCGGAAACTGCTTCTGGCTGTGGAAACGGTTTCCAGCTGCGAAAACTGAGACAGCACCCCCTTAACTACACAAAGATAGTTAGAGAAGAACTAATTGAATGAAAATAGTCCTGAAAGGGACTTTTATTGATGAAATGAAATGGAATGAGTGGAATGAAATGAAAATGAAGTGGAGTGAAGTGAAATGGAAATGAGAATGAGATGGAGGTGAAGTGAAATGGCAAATGAGATGGAGTGAAGATGGAAAGAGAAGGAGAGGAGATTTTTTTTTTTTTGGAAAATATAGTGTCAGGTGTCCCTGATTTTCACTCTACATTTTCTGTATAAGACTGCCAATCTATGATTGGTTTTCAGGCTTATACGATTTTTTTATTTTTATTTTATTTTATTTTATTTTATTTTTTCACTGAAAGAAACAAAGACTAGGCTGATGGGGGAGAAGGATTCTTCTCCACCAGCCTTATTGCAGAATTCTCCTGGAACATTTTGACAAATTCCTCTTTTGAGAGTGGCTTATGATAAATTTTCAATCGATGGCCATTCACAATGAGAGGAGTTTGAAATTCATCAATAGTCTTGATTCTTACCGCTCCATTGTTAAATACTTTGTCAATCTCATATGGCCCAAGCCAATGAGTCTGAAATTTTCCTTTGAAATATTTAAACTTGGAATCAAACAGTAACGCCCAATCTCCCTCTTGAAACTTTCTCTCTTTGATGTATCTGTCATGCCACTTAGCTCTTTGATGTTGAACTAGATCAGTCCTTAAAATTGCATCTTGTCTGATCTCATCTAGCTCATTCAGCTGCTCCATTATGTGCTTTTGGGCTTCTGATAGATTCATCCACAACCGGACTGCCATCTTGAAAGTCTTGACTTGAAACTCAATGGGGAGCAGGACCTCTTTCCCATAAACAAGTTCATAGGGAGAATGTCCTGTTCTGTTCCTCCATGTAGTTCTGTAGGCCCATAAGGCTTCAGGAAGCCTTTCTGCCCAATCTTTTATGTGTAGATGAACAGTTTTGGTGATGATGCTTTCAAGAACTTTGTTTGTAGACTCCACTTGGCCATTTGCTTGCGGATGGTAAGGAGTAGATTTTCTGTGCTTGATTTTATATTCTTCCATCAGCTTCTCCATCAAGTTAGATGTAAATTGACTTCCCTGATCTGTCACAATTTCTCTTGGGACACCAAAACGAGTAAAAATATCCTCAAAAAGAAATTGAACAACTGAATTTTCAGTGGCAGAAGGCAATGCTTTGGCTTCTACCCATTTAGTGACATAATCAGTGCATACCAATATATACTTCTTTTTTTTAGATAGTGGATTAATGGGTCCAATGAAATCTAAAACCCATTTTTCAAAGGGTTCGATGAGTACCTGTGGTTGTAATGGCATTTCATTTGAAAGAGTCGGTCTCCCAACTCTTTGGAAACTGTCACACCTTCTGACATATTGTTTTGCATCTTTGAAAAGGGAAGGCCAATAATATCCTAAAGAAAGGATTTTATAGGCCGTCCTTTTGTCAGCAAAGTGTCCACCGCATGGTTCATCATGACATGCCTTGAGGATGTCAGGCATTTCATCTTCCCGAACACATCTTCTGATCACACAATCTAGCCTTATTTTAAACAATTCATTAGAAATCCATGAATAACTTGAACTCTCCTGAATAATTTTTCTTTTTTCACCAGGAAATAGATGTGGAGGTAGCTTCCCTGTAACCAAATAGTTAGCAATATCCGCATACCAAGGAGTCTTAGTAGTTACTGCAAACAAATATTCATCTGGAAACTTATCCTTTACAGGAGAATCTTCGTTAGTATTTTGGATTCTAGACAAGAAATCAGCTACTGTATTTTGTTTCCCTGGTCTATCCAACACAGTAATATTGAATTCTTGTAAAAGTAAGAGCCATCTTGTAACTCTGCCATTAGTAACAGGTTTATCCATGAGATATCTAATTGCAGAATGATCAGTATGGACAAAAGTTTCATAGTCGGTTATATAGTGTCTAAACTTATTGATTGCATGAACAACAGCTAAGAACTATTTCTCAGTCACAGTATAGTTTAACTCAGTGGGAGTCAAATTTTTACTGGTGTAGTAAATGGAATAAGGAACTAAATCCTTTTGTCCCAACACAGCTCCTAGAGCTGTATCTGAAGCATCTGTGGAAATATGGAAAGGAAGTTTCCAATTTGGACCTTTCAAAATGGGTGCTTCAGATATTCTTGTTTTCAAAGTTTCAAATGCAGATTGACAATCAGGATCCCATTTGAATTCACAATCTTTTGTAAGTAATTTGAAGAGTGGAGATGCTATTTTGGTGAAGTTTTCAATAAATCTTCTATAGTATCCAGTAAATCCAAGAAAACTTCTAACATCTTTTTGACAATTTGGAATAGGCAACTTGGAGATGACTTCAACTTTTGATCTATCAACTTTAATCCCATCTCCTGAAATATGATGTCCTAAAACAATCCCTTCAGTAAACATCATAAAGCATTTTTCAGGACTTAATGATAGGTTTGTTTCTTTACATATTATAAGGACTTTTTCCAAATTCTCTAATGCCTCTTCAAACGAATTACCATAAACTGTAAAATCATCCATATAAACCTCTACACAATCATGGATTAGATCGGAAAAGATTCCTAGTACTGCCCTTTGGAATGTTGTGGGTGCATTACATAATCCAAAAGGAAGTACTCAGTAACCAAAAGTTCCCCATGGACAGGTAAATGTGGTCTTGTCCTGATCTTCAGGTGCTACCTGAATCTGATTGTAACCACTAAAACCATTCAAAAACGAAAAATACTTTTTGCCTGCTAAGTGTCTAATACCTGATCGATAAAGGGTAAAGGAAAGTGATCCTTCAAAGTTGCTTTGTTCAATTCTCTGTAATCAATGCATACCCTCCATTTACCATTCTTTTTAGGTACTATAACCAAAGGAGAAACCCATCGGCTATCTGAAATTGGATAAATGAAGTTCACATTAAGTAACTTTTGGAGCTCTTCTTTCACTATCTCCCTAAGGTTTGGATTCATCCTTCTCTGAGGTTTTCTGATTGGTCTACTGTTTTCCTCAATGTAGATGTGATGAATGCAAGTCTTAGGGTCAATACCTTTCATATCGGTATACTCCCATGCAAATGCAGTAGAATGTTTTTTCAAGATTTTGGTTAGTTCTTCCTGTTGTGATCTTTCCAAATTTTTGTTGATATTCAAGGTTTTTCCTGGAAAGATCTCAATGGCGGAACTACCAAATTCTTCCATAGAGAAAAGAGACATTTGTCTAGATGATAGATACTCAATGTCAGAATCTAACTGAAATTGTGTGTGGTCATATTCTGAAGATGTTTCAAAATTTTCTAATGTGTTCAGAATTTGACTATCTTCACTAACTTCAGAAATGGTAAAGACAGGTTGTATAGTATCTTCATCATCAATCCACTCATTATCTCTTATTTCTGTAATTGCTTTTGCTGGAGGATACAGATTGAATTTCTTTGTCGAATTACCATCAGAAATATACATATCCCCGGACCTACAACTGATGAAAGCATCGGCTGTGGCTAGCCAAGGTCTTCCTAAGATGAGAGGATGTCCTCCTAAATTACTCTTTGGAGTTAAAATCATGAAATCCACTGGATATTCCCAAGAGTCTAAGGAGACTGAAATGTCTTCTAATACACCATCTGGTTTAATAATTGATCAATCTGCAAGTTGCAGTAAAGTAGGTGTAAAGAGAAGATTAGGAAGTTTCAGCTGTTCCATAGTCTGTCTACTCATAATGTTGATAGCAGCCCCTAAATCAATCAAAGTATTTGGAATTTCAACCCCATTGATATGTGTTTTGACAATTGGACTACCGGGATCTACATACTTCTGCATAGTAACTTTTCCCATCATGATGTCTGCAATTTTCCCTACCAGGTGGATTCTTCTTGTATCTCTAGGTTTCCTTCCTGGTCTTTTAAGACTCAACTCCTTTATTGTTTTGGCTAGAATAGGAATCTCTTTAATGGCTTGTAACAAGGGAATCTTGATACAGACATTCTTCAATTCATCTAGAAAATCATAGTCAGGCAACAAGATTTGTTTTTCCACCCCTCTGTCAATTTGTAATCTTTCAGGAAAAGGAGGTGTGGATGAAGATGTAGGTTGCTCAATTATAGGAGTTGTGGGGGTTACCTCTTTTTCTTTTTCTTTCTGAGTGTTTGGGTTTTGAAGAGATGCTTCAGAACCCTTATTAGCTTCAAGAGATTCTTCCTCAGAAATGCTTTGATTTTGGGCATCTATATAAGGTTTATCTAGAACTCTACCAAATCTGATTTGTACATCATTGAGAGGAACAATCATATAGCCAGAAAATTGTTGACCTTCTATCATGTAAGCATTTTGAGGGTTTTTATTATTGGGGTTTGGCAATGGCTGAGAAGGAAGTTGATTTGACTTCTGTTGGGGAATGGAAGCAAGAGTTGAGAATTATGGTTTTGTTGAGAGGGTTGTTGTTGTTGAAATGGCAATGATAGTTGTGGGTTTTGATTTGGAAGTCGTGGAGCTTGTTGGTTTTGAAAAGATGGAGGATATGGATAAAATTGAGCAAATCTCCCATAAGGATTTTGCATATCTTGTACCCATGATTGAAAAGGATTTTGAGGTTGGGACCAAGGTTGTTTCCAAGGATTCCAATTTGGTGGGGGTTGAAAGTTCATAGAGTTGTTAAACCCTTGATTTTGTTGTCCATGCCAAGGTCTCCTTGCAACAAAACATAGAGACTCAATTGTATTTGGATCTTCTTGAAAGACAGCTTTGAGCCCAAGAATTGAAGGACAATCCTTGGTCTCATGATTCTCTGAACAAATCGCACATGTTTCTACAACTTTTGCATCCAAGGGACATTCCCTGAGAGCATGTTTTTTTCTACATTTTGGGCAAAAGATGGCTAAAGCTTCAGCTTCTGCTTTCTGCTTATTGTGGATCTTAAGAGTGTCTAGTTGCTCACTAAGACTCCCTAAGATATCAGTTTTGAATTCATCAAGCATATTGCCAATCTCAGCCCTACTTACTGATCCAGTTGCAGATTTGTTTGCTCTGATGAGAGAAGGATCTCTAGGCCCTTTTCCAGTTTTAGATTTTCCTCTTGAGAGATGGACACACAGTTCTGCTATGTCATGAAGTGGAAGTTGAGATATGTCTCGTTTTCCCATCATGTTCAAAATATCTATCCATTCATCTCTAATGGCTTTTAATAGAAGGGCTTTCAAGGTCTCCTCATCTAAGTTACTCATTTTTGCTCTTTTCAGATTGTATTGGAATCTTTCAAGTAAATCCTCCAAGTTTTCATCTTCTTTTTGTACCATTTTAAATACTTCATCCTTGTGGTTGGTAGGCATACAATAATCCATGTATCTATCCAAAAATGTTTGTTTCATATCATTCCAAGTCCTAATGGATTGAGTGAGTAATCCCGTGAACCATTTCAAAGTAGCTCCTTTCAATGTTGAAGGAAACAATTTGAGTTTTTGAGAGTCTTCCAGATAATCATAGGTTTGACACACGACCTCAAACTCAAATAGAAATGTTTCAGGATCTTCATTTCTTAACCCATGAAAGTTTGGGAGGACAGATGGTGAAATATTTTTCATTGTTGCTCGAGAATCCTCATCGACTATAGGAAATCCAAATGAGTTATCTCCATCCCTATTTCCCCCATTGTTACCTCTACCTCCTCCATTATTTCCTCCTCCCCCTCCTCTACCTCTACCTCTACCAAATCCGTTAACTCCCTCTTCTGTCATGGTAGTTTTCTCAGAGATTTCAGAGTCCTCTGGTTCCTCTACTAATGGCGAACGAGGAGGAATTTCTCCCTCTTCTTCCTCAGGTGATTCTACTTCTTCAATTACAATGTGTCTCCCAGTAGAAGAAAAGAAAGAATCTTTTCCTAATTCATATTCGATGGATGGTGAGGAAGAGTCTCCTAACTCAACTACTGTCTTTTGAATTCCAGGAATCCTAGGACTAGGAGTATAGGTTGGAGATGATGGAGGTGTCTCTTGTCTATTCCTTAAGGTAGAAGGAGTTGTAAAAATCAAACTCTTGGCTCCAGCTAAAAACCTTCCCCTAGAATCTCTTGCTCTGTGCATGTCATTTTTAATTTTTCTTCAAGTCGGGATAATAATTCTCTTTCTGATCTTCCAGGTCACTCTAGGTGCAAGAAGAGAGCATACTCAAGAAACTATTAAACCAATAACTTTCTCTTTTCTGATCCTCCAGATCACACTAAGTGCAAGAGGAGAGCATACTTTGAGAGGTTATCAATTTTCCTTCCTTGAAATTTTCTTGTTTTTTTTTTTAAGAAATTGGCTACCTAATTTCACTTCCCCGGCAACGGCGCCAAAATGTTTGGTCAATTTAGTGTGTTCTAAATTGCTATTTAAAATGTCAATCCGGGATTCGTAAACTGACGAAGTGAAGTGTACTATATGTACAAGATAACCATTTCCTTAGTCTTTTGTCGTTTTTGAGTTTTTTTTAGTTTGTTTTTGGATTTATCTTTCCCTAATGTGTGATGGCGAAAATGAAAGTTAAGTATGGATGGTGATGGTGATTTCTACAGTGATTTTCCCAAACTTAAAAGTGCTCAAAAAGAAAGCTTTAAAACAACTGTAGTGAAATCAATTCTTAAGAGGAAGTAAATGTATCAAACAGTGAACTAATGACAATGGCCCAATATCCTTGCTGCTGAATGAAAAGAAAGTAAAAACTAAACTTAAAGCAACTCAAACTAAAAGCAAAGCAACTAATTCACACTACTTCAACTCTTCTGATCCTTTACCCTTCAGCTCAATCTACCTTGTGGGAAGCAATCATGAACAAGTTAAGCAATATGATATCTAAATGACAAGAAATTAAATTGCATAAAGGAAACTAATCACACTACTTCAACTCTTCTGATCCTTTACCCTTCAGCTCAATCTACCTTGTGGGAAGCAATCATGAACAAGTTTAAGCAATATGTTATCTAAATGGCAAGAAATTAAATTGCATAAAGGAAACTAATCACACCACTTCAACTCTTCTGATCCTTTACCCTTCAGCTCAATCTACCTTATGGGAAGCAATCATGAATAAGTTTAAGCAATATGATAACTAAATCACACTACAATAAGTAATATTCTGATTTCTTACTAATATAGTCACTTGACTATAGAAAGAAACCATAAACAAATGAGTAGTATGATGTCTAAGTAGCAGAAAAATAAATAAGCAAATCACAACTTGAAAAAGGACAATGCTGGAATTAAACTTCAGAAAATGGAAATTAGCAGGAAGGACAAGATGATCTCATATGTCAATAGTTATCAAAAAGATGAAAATTTGCCCGGGCTGCCTAAGAAAACCTGTAGAAAAGCATTGATCAGCTGACAGTTATAAAGAAAACAGAAGTGAAAATGTAAACAGCAGTGAATTAAAAACATCAAAACAGCATGTTATATACAAGCTAATGATTATGAAAACAGAAACATAATAAAGTCAAATGAAAACTATACAGGGCTTTAGTGCGCAGGGGCCCTCTGCCACCTTAGCCAGTCAACGAACAGTCACAAGAATGAGCTCAAGAAAGTAGTCTTCTCATATATTAAAGCAGCAGCAACATATATAAAACAGAGTACAGTGGGGTGATAATAGCAACTGTTCAAAAATTACATCGCAAAAAGCTTCTACACAGCGTTCATCAACGCGTTATTTATAATGAAAAATTGTTGAAACTAACTAACTGAATCCTACGCTATTAACTGCGTTGCCAAAGACACGTAGATCTCCTCAGCCGAGATCTAGCATAACTGTCATCATGTCTATTAAATCTTCGAAGTGGTAGCTGTTGGATTCAGGTTACGGGGATGATCTCCAGGTGTGCCGATGTCTCCGTGGGCTGAGGACTGTGCCACGTAAACTTTCATGTGCTCAAAACAGAGACGTGCCACTGCTAAATTCCTTGGTTGGCTTTGCCTTTGACCCTTGTTGACCGTGACCTTCTATGGATGATTTAGCTGATTTGAAGGGACACGTTCCATGTACCCGTCACCTGTATCTTGCCCATGTGGCTCGTTTCTTCATAGGACACCTGTAGCATAGCCTTTAACAAAATGGCTGTGGAATCCTGTGCTGGCTGCGGAAACCTGTGCTGGCTGCGGAAACTGATAAATTTCCGCCGCTACCTGAACAAAAATCTAAACCAAACAACAGTCATAAGCATAGTTAGAAAACCATGTCAGAAGCTCTTTTTAGACTATAATGCAATGATTTAACAGCTTGGTGGATGAAGTAAGTGGAAAAAGAAGGCTGAGAGGGTGTATAGGAAGGTGCAGGTTTGAGGCTCAACATACCCCCACTGTGAAGGTGTTGCGTGTCCTCATGCAACCAAAATTTAGTTATTTCCCTCTAATCCATATGTTTTGAGGCTTCTGCTAGGACATCTAGCCCTCTTTTCTTCTTCTTTGATGCTAACATCATCCTTGGTTTCTTGACTAGACATTTGAACTTGAGATTAATCAATGCTCTGCTTAACTTTTTGCACTTTTTCTTCAGTTTCCTGTTTTTCTTTTGCCACAGTCCTAAATGGAGCATAGTGTTATCATGGACAATCTTATCTACCTTACTCTGCTCTTTGAGTGCTTCATTTTCCTGTTTGATATGCCTATTTAGGACTTCTAATTCAAATACTTCCTGTTTCAAAGACTGAACTTGTGCATCAAGTGGCAGAGTGGTACTCAGTCCTGCAGCTGATTGTTCTAAGGATTCCAGGTAGTTATATACCTCTTGCTGATTAGGATCTACCTCAGGTGTCTTTCTCGGACTAGGCTCAAAATCTGGTGGAGGAGGAGGACTGCTCTCTCTTTCCGGCCGAAAAGGGCTTTCATCATGTGGAGGACTTGATTCAATGCTTGGCTGAGCTAGAGATTTCTCAAGTGTCTCTTCACCTAAATCAATAAAGTGAGGCTGTTTTTCTTGGGTTTTATTCACCTTTCCTTTTAGCCTAGTGCTCCTCCTTAAGTATGGACTAGTACTCTTTTCTTGTGCACTCCATTTTCCTTTTTGCTTTTTCTTGGCTATAGCAGTAGCCTGAAGATGTACTAATATTTCTGACAGTGGTTGGTAATCCTCCTCTATGGATTGCTCAGGGGATGGATAGACTTCTTGAATGGTTCTTTTGCCTTTTTCCTTCTTCTGTTTCTTATTTTTAGCTCTATCTTCTTTTCTTTTTGGACAGTTTCTTGAGTTTCTATTGTAGGGGAGTCTTGGACTATAATGTTCTTTTCTTTCCTCCTACTTTTCCTTGGAATCTTTGGTGGACTGCTTCCAGAGGCCTCAGATGGCTCTTAAAAGTAGTTTCTTGTCAAGAATTGCTCCCAAGTATCTTTAGTTTTCTTCAACTGGTCCTCAATAAGAATTTTTATGAATCCATGATGTTAGAGGTGAGATTCAATGTTGCCTATGTGTTTTTGAACCGTAAAACTCATCTTTTTCAAACTCAATAGCAGAAAATGAGGCAAATTAAGAGTGTGACCCTCTATGAAATTCATCATTAGTCTAGCATGATACATATACATAGAACCAAAACGACCTTCACACGTGATAAATTTCTGGATGACTAACAGTAGACTAGACCATTCCTCTTTTAGTGCATGAACAGGGATGCCTCTTGTAAATACGGTGGTATCCATACCTTGGTTTTGTAGCATGATTCTCCATATTTGATCGTCCACACTTCTATTTTTAAACCACCTTTCACCTTATTGAGGTAGGCCTGTGGCAGCTGCTACTGTGGCCTCAGTCACTGTAAACTTTAAGTCTCCAATCTCCACTGTTTGTCCATTAAAAGACCGCACAAAAGCTTTGGTCACCTCCTTGTTATGGCCTTTAAACTTTTGGATAAATCGTAGCCATCTGGCTTTCTTCAGCAATTCCTTAGTTTGAGGATAACCCTCCAAGTATTTCGGTCCTTCCGGCTCGGCTCTCAGTAATTTTCCCATCCTCTGTTTTAAATTCCAACTGAGAGTTCTTCTGCGTGTGAGGGTTCAGAAAAAAATGGCTCTGTTACAGGGTTTAGGATAGACTGTAGTGACTGCAGTTGGAAATGGAGAACAGGGAATGGAAGTACCCGAATTACCGGAGGAACAGAGGGTGAGCAGCAGTGAACAAGTTCAAAATAAAATGCGGATGCATGCGAGGAGTATGGTATTAGTGGAGTGGTAAACGAATGGAATCGGATGACTGTGTATGAAATTTTTACACGTCTCAACAGACGGCTGCGGAAATTACGGCTAAGAAGAACCATAACACAATAGGTCACGTCTCAAGAGTACGAGTAATAAATGGAAGTGCAGTCAGTCTTGAGTTTAAACTCGGAATAATCATGAGACCGTTGGAGAAATGAATGCAAGGTGTGTGGAGTGATAACGTGGAATAGGAGTGGTAGTGGAGCTATCGTATCAAATCATTGCACATAGTAGAACTTGTTATGGTTTGATAACTATGCGTAATTATGACTTGAATTGTTATTTGATAAGGATTTTTTATCATACCTTTGGAAAATTTGTCATTTCTTTGCTCAAGGCTTCTAACCAATTGCTCTTCCTTGATGTCTTGGAGATTCCCCATGTCTTTAGCTCAATCACACATGCATTTCATGATTATGGCACTAACAGTTAACAGTAAATTTGAAAACAGATTGATATGGCTGCGGAAATCGTTTCTGGCTGCGGAAATTGCTTCTGGCTGCGGAAACGGTTTCCAGCTGCAGAAACTGAGAAAGCACCCCCTTAACTGCACAAAGATAGTTAGAGAAGAACTAATTGAATGAAAATAGTCCTGAAAGGGACTTTTGTTGATGAAATGAAATGGAATGAGTGGAATGAAATGAAAATGAAGTTGAGTGAAGTGAAATGGAAATGAGAATGAGATGGAGGTGAAGTGAAATGGCAAATGAGATGGAGTGAAGATGGAAAGAGAAGGAGAGGAGATTTTTTTTTGGAAAATATAGAGTGTCAGGTGTCCTTGATTTTCACTCTACATTTTCTGTATAAGACTGCCAATCTATGAATGGTTTTCAGGTTAATACGATTTTATTTTATTTTTATTTTATTTTTTTTATTTTTTATTTTTTTTTTCACTGAAAGAAACAAAAACTAGGCTCATGGGGGAGAAGGATTCTTCTCCACCAGCCTTATTACATAATTCTCCTGGAATATTTTGACAAATTCCTCTTTTGAGAGTGGCTTATGATAAATTTTCAATCGGTGGATATTCACAATGAGAGGAGTTTGAAATTCATCAATAGTCTTGATTCTTACCACTCCATTGTTAAAGACTTTGTCAATCTCATATGGCCCAAGCCAATGAGTCTGAAATTTTCCTTTGAAGTCTTTAAACCTGGAATCAAACAGTAACGCCCAATCTCCCTCTTGAAACTTTCTCTCTTTGATGTATCTGTCATGCCACTTAGCTCTTTGATGTTGAACTAGATCAGTCCTTAAAATTGCATCTTGTCTGATCTAATCTAGCTCATTCAGCTGCTCCATTCTGTGCTTTTGGGCTTCTCATAGATTCATCCCCAATTGGACTGCCATCTTGAAAGTCTTGACTTAAAACTCAATGGGGAGCAGGACCTATTTCCCATAAACAAGTTCATAGGGAGAATGTCCTGTTGTGTTCCTCCATGTAGTTCTGTAGGCCCATAAGGCTTCAGGAAGCCTTTCTGCCCAATCTTTTCTGTGTAGATGAACAGTTTTGGTGATGATTCTTTCAAGAACTTTGTTTGTAGACTCCACTTGGCCATTTGCTTGCGGATGGTAAGGAGTAGATTTTCTGTGCTTGATTTTATATTCTTCCATCAGCTTCTCCATCAAGTTAGATGTAAATTGACTTCCCTGATCTGTCACAATTTCTCTTGGGACACTAAAATGAGTAAAAATATCCTCAAAAAGAAATTGAACAATTGAATTTTCAGCGGCAGAAGGCAATGCTTTGGCTTCTACCCATTTAGTGACATAATCAGTGCATACCAATATATACTTCTTTTGTTTAGATGGTGGATTAATGGGTCCAATGAAATCTAAAGCCCATTTTTCAAAGGGTTCGATGAGTACCTGTGGTTGTAATGGCATTTCATTTGAAAGATTCGATCTCCCAACTCTTTGGCAGCTGTCACACCTTCTGACATATTGTTTTGCATCTTTGAAAAGGGAAGGCCAATAATATCCTAAAGAAAGGATTTTATAGGCCGTCCTTTTGTTAGCAAAGTGTCCACCGCATGGTTCATCATGACATGCCTTGAGGATGTCAGGCATTTCATCTTCCCGAACACATCTTCTGATCACACAATCTAGCCCTGTTTTAAACAATTCATTAGAAATCCATGAATAACTTGAACTCTCCTGAATAATTTTTCTTTTTTCACCAGGAAATAGATGTGGAGGTAGCTTCCCTGTAACCAAATAGTTAGCAATATCTGCATACCAAGGAGTCTTAGAAGTTACTGCAAACAAATATTCATCTGGAAACTTATCCTCTACAGGAGAATCTTCGTTAGTATTTTTTATTCTAGACAAGAAATCAGCTACTGTATTTTGTTTCCCTGGTCTATCCAACACAGTAATATTGAATTCTTGTAAAAGTAAGAGCCATCTTGTAACTATGCCATTAGTAATAGGTTTATTCATGAGATATCTAATTGCAGAATGATCAATATGGACAAAAGTTTCATAGCCGGTTATATAGTGTCCAAACTTATTGATTGCATGAACAACAGCTAAGAACTCTTTCTCAGTCACAGTATAGTTTAACTCAGTGGGAGTCAAATTTTTACTGGTGTAGTAAATGGCATAAGGAACTAAATCCTTTTGTCCCAACACAGCTCCTAGAGTTGTATCTGAAGCATCTGTGGAAATATGGAAAGGAAGTTTCCAATTTGGACCTCTCAAAATGGGTGCTTCAGATATTCTTGTTTTCAAAGTTTCAAATGCAGATTGACAATCAGGATCCCATTTGAATTCACAATCTTTGTAAGTAATTTAAAGAGTGGAGATGCTATTTTGGTGAAGTTTTCAATAAATCTTCTATAGTATCCAGTAAATCCAAGAAAACTTCTAACATCTTTTTGACAATTTGGAATAGGCAACTTGGAGATGACGTCAACTTTTGATCTATCAACTTTAATCCCATCTCCTGAAATATGATGTCCTAAAACAATCCCTTCAGTAAACATCATAAAGCATTTTTCAGGACTTAATGATAGGTTTGTTTCTTTACATCTTATAAGGACTTCTTCCAAATTCTCTAATGCCTCTTCAAACGAATTACCATAAACTGTAAAATCATCCATATAAACCTCTACACAATCATGGATTAGATCAGAAAAGATTCTTAGTACTGCCCTTTGGAATGTTGCGGGTGAATTACATAATCCAAAAGGAGGTACTCGATAAGCAAAAGTTCCCCATGGATAGGTAAATGTGGTCTTGTCCTGATCTTCAGGTGCTACCTGAATCTGATTGTAACCACTAAAACCATCCAAAAACGAAAAATACTTTTTGCCTGCTAAAGTGTCTAATACCTGATCGATAAAGGGTAAAGGAAAGTGATCCTTCAAAGTTGCTTTGTTCAATTCTCTATAATCAATGCATACCCTCCATTTACCATTCTTTTTAGGTACTATAACCAAAGGAAAAACCCTTCGGCTATCTGAAATTGGATAAATGAAGTTCACATTAAGTAACTTTTGGAGCTCTTCTTTCACTATCTCCCTAAGGTTTGGATTCATCCTTCTCTGAGGTTGTCTGATTGGTCTACTGTTTTCCTCAATGTAGATGTGATGAATGCAAGTCTTAGGGTCAATACCTTTCATATCGGTATACTCCCATGCAAATGCAGTAGAATGTTTTTGCAAGATTTTGGTTAGTTCTTCCTGTTGTGATCTTTCCAAATTTTTGTTGATATTCAATGTTTTTCCTGGAAAGATCTCAATGGCGGAACTACCAAATTCTTCCATAGAGAAAAGAGACATTTGTCTAGATGATAGATACTCAATGTCAAAATCTAACTGAAATTGTGTGTGGTCATATTCTGAAGATGTTTCAAAATTTTCTAATGTGTTCAGAATTTGACTATCTTCACTAACTTCAAAAATGGTAAAGACAGGTTGTATAGTATCTTCATCATCAATCCACTCATTATCTCCTATTTCTGTAATTGCTTTTGCTGGAGGATACAGATTGAATTTCTTTGTCGAATTACCATCAGAAATATACATATCCCCGGACCTACAACTGATGAAAGCATCGGCTGTGGCTAGCCAAGGTCTTCCTAAGATGAGAGGATGTCCTCCTAAATTACTCTTTGGAGTTAAAATCATGAAATCCACTGGATATTCCCAAGAGTCTAAGGAGACTGAAATGTCTTCTAATACACCATCTGGTTTAATAATTGATCGATCTGCAAGTTGCAGTAAAGTAGGTGTAAAGAGAAGATTAGGAATTTTCAGCTGTTCCATAGTCTGTCTACTCATAATGTTGATAGCAGCCCCTAAATCAATCAAAGTATTTGGAATTTCGACCCCATTGATATGTGTTCTGACAATTGGACTACTGGGATCTACATACTTCTGCATAGTAATTTTTCCCATCATGATGTCTGCAATTTTCCCTACCAGGTGGATTCTTCTTGTATCTCTAGGTTTCCTTCCTGGTCTTTTAAGACTCAACTCCTTTATTGTTTTGGCTAGAATAGGAATCTCTTTAATGGCTTGTAACAAGGGAATCTTGATACAGACATTCTTCAATTGATCTAGAAAAACATAGTCAGGCAACAAGATTTGTTTTTCCACCCCTTTGTCAATTTGTAATCTTTCAGGAAAAGGAGGTGTGGATGAAGATGTAGGTTGCTCAACTATAGGAGTTGTGGGGGTTAGCTCTTTTTCTTTTTCTTTCTGAGTGTTTGGGTTTTGAAGAGATGCTTCAGAACCCTTATTAGCTTCAAGAGATTCTTCCTCAGAAATGCTTTGATTTTGGGCATCTATAGAAGGTTTATCTAGAACTCTACCAGATCTGAGTTGTACATCATTGAGAGGAACAATCATATAGGCAGGAAATTGTTGACCTTCTATCATGTAAGCATTTTGAGGGTTTTTATTATTGGGGTTTGGCAATGGCTGAGAAGGAAGTTGATTTGACTTATGTTGGAATGGAAGCAAGAGTTGAGAATTAGGGTTTTGTTGAGAGGGTTGTTGTTGTTGAAATGGAAATAATAGTTGTGGGTTTTGATTTGGAAGTTGTGGAGCTTGTTGGTTTTGAAAAGATAGAGGATATTGATAAAATTGAGCAAATCTCCCATAAGGATTTTGCATATCTTGTACCCATGATTGAAAAGGATTTTGAGGTTGGGACCAAGGTTGTTGCCAAGGATTCCAAATTTGGTGGGGGTTGAAAGTTCATAGAGTTGTTAAACCCTTGATTTTGTTGCCCCTGCCAAGGTCTCCTTGCAACAAAACAGAGAGACTCAATTGTATTTGGATCTTCTTGAAAGACAGCTTTGAGCCTAGGAATTGAAGGACAATCCTTGGTCTCATGATTCTCTGAACAAATTGCACATGTTTCTACAACTTTTGCATCCAAGGGACATTCCCTGAGAGCATGTTTTTTTCTACATTTTGGGCAAAAGATGGCTAAAGCTTCAGCTTCTGCTTTCTGCTGATTGTGGATCTTAAGAGTGTCTAGTTGCTCACTAAGACTCCCTAAGATATCAGTTTTGAATTCATCAAGCATATTGCCAATCTCAGCCCTACTTACTGATCCAGTTGCAGATTTGTTTGCTCTGATGAGAGAAGGATCTCTAGGCCCTTTTCCAGTTTTAGATTTTCCTCTTGAGAGATGGACACACAGTTCTGTTATGTCATGAAGTGGAAGTTGAGATATGTCTCCTTTTCCCATCATGTTCAAAATATCTATCCATTCGTCTCTAATGGCTTTTAATAGAAGGGCTTTCAAGGTCTCCTCATCTAAGTTACTCATTTTTGCTCTTTTCAGATTGTATTGGAATCTTTCAAGTAAATCCTCCAAGTTTTCATCTTCTTTTTGTACCATTTTAAATACTTCATCCTTGTGGTTGGTGGGCATACAATAATCCATGTATCTATCCAAAAATGTTTGTTTCATATCATTCCAAGTCCTAATGGATTGAGTGAGTAATCCCGTGAACCATTTCAAAGCATCTCCTTTCAATGTTGAAGGAAACAATTTGAGTTTTTGAGAGTCTTCCAGATAATCATAGGTTCGACACACGACCTCAAACTCAAATAGAAATGTTTCAGGATCTTCATTTCTTAACCCATGAAAGTTTGGGAGGACAGGTGGTGAAATATTTTTCATTGTTGCTCGAGAATCCTCATCGACTATAGGAAATCCAAATGAGTTATCTCCATCCCTATTTCCCACATTGTTACCTCTACCTCCTCCATTATTTCCTCCTTCCCCTCCTCTACCTCTACTTCTACCAAATCCATTAACTCCCTCTTCTGTCATGGTAGTTTTCTCAGAGATTTCAGAGTCCTCTGGTTCCTCTACTAATGGCGAACGAGGAGGAATTTCTCCCTCTTCTTCCTCAAGTGATTCTACTTCTTCAATTACAATGTGTCTCCCAGTAGAAGAAAAGAAAGAATCTTTTCCTAATTCAGATTCGATGGATGGTGAGGAAGAGTCTTCTAACTCAACTACTGTCTCTTGAATTCCAGGAATCCTAGGACTAGGAGTATAGGTTGGATATGATGGAGGTGTCTCTTGTCTATTCCTTAAGGTAGAAGGAGTTGTAAAAATCGAACTCTTGTCTCCAGCTAAAAACCTTCCCCTAGAATCTCTTGCTCTGTGCATGTCATTTTTTATTTTTCTTCAAGTCGGGATAATAATTCTCTTTCTAATCTTCCAGGTCACTCTAGGTGCAAGAAGAGAGCATAGTCAAGAAATTATTAAACCAATAACTTTCTATTTTCTGATCCTCCAGATCACACTAAGTGCAAGAGGAGAGCATACTTTGAGAGGTTATCAATTTTCCTTCCTTGAAATTTTCTTGTTTTTTTTTTTAAGAAATTGGCTACCTAATTTCACTTCCCCGACAACGGCGCCAAAATGTTTGGTCAATTTAGTGTGTTCTAAATTGCTATTTAAAACGTCAATCCGGGATTCGTAAACTGACGAAGTGAAGTGTACTATATGTACAAGATAACCATTTCCTTAGTCTTTTGTCGTTTTTGAGTTTTTTTTAGTTTGTTTTTGGATTTATCTTTCCCTAATGTGTGATGGCGAAAATGAAAGTTAAGTATGGATGGTGATGGTGATTTCTACAGTGATTTTCCCAAACTTAAAAGTGCTCAAAAAGAAAGCTTTAAAACAACTGTAATGAAATCAATTCTTAAGAGGAAGTAAATGTATCAAACAGTGAACTAATGACAATGGCCCAGTATCCTTCCTGCTGAATGAAAAGAAAGTAAAAACTAAACTTAAAGCAACTCAAACTAAAAGCAAAGCAACTAATTCACACTGCTTCAACTCTTCTGATCCTTTACCCTTCAGCTCAATCTACCTTGTGGGAAGCAATCATGAACAAGTTAAGCAATATGATATCTAAATGACAAGAAATTAAATTGCATAAAGGAAACTAATCACACTACTTCAACTCTTCTGATCCTTTACCCTTCAGCTCAATCTACCTTGTGGGAAGCAATCATGAACAAGTTTAAGCAATATGATATCTAAATGGCAAGAAATTAAATTGCATAAAGGAAACTAATCACACTACTTCAACTCTTCTGATCCTTTACTCTTCAGCTCAATCTACCTTATGGGAAGCAATCATGAATAAGTTTAAGCAATATGATAACTAAATCACACTACAATAAGTAATATTCTGATTTCTTACTAATAGAGTCACTTGACTATAGAAAGAAACCATAAACAAATGAGTAGTATGATGTCTAAGTAGCAGAAAAATAAATAAGCAAATCACAACTTGAAAAAGGACAGTGCTGGAATTAAACTTCAGAAAATGGAAATTAGCAGGAAGGACAAGATGATCTCATATGTCAATAGTTATCAAAAAGATGAAAATTTGGGCTGCCTAAGAAAACCTGCAGAAAAGCATTGATCAGCTGACAGCTATAAGGAAAACACAAGTGAAAAGGTAAACAACAGTGAATTAAAAACATCAAAATAGCATGTTATATACAAGCTAATGATTATGAAAACAAAAACATAATAAAGTCAAATGAAAACTATACAGGGCTTTAGTGCACAGGGGCCCTCTACCACCTTAGCCAGTCAACGAACAGTCACAAGAACGAGCTCAAGAAAGTAGTCTTCTCATATATTAAAGCAGCAGCAACATATATAAGACAGAGTACAGTGGGGTGATAATAGCAACTGTTCAAAAATTACATCACAAAAAGCTTCTACACAGCGTTCATCAACGCGTTATTTATAATGAAAAAGTGTTGAAACTAACTAACTGAATCCTACGCTATTAACTGCGTTGCCAAAGACACGTAGATCTCCTCAGCCGAGATCTAGCGTAACTGTCATCATGTCTATTAAATCTTCGGAGTGGTAGCTGTTGGATTCAGGTTACGGGGATGATCTCCAGGTGTGCCGATGTCTCCGTGGGCTGAGGACTGTGCCACGTAAACTTTCACATGCTCAAAACAGAGACGTGCCACCGCTAAATTCCTTGGTTGGCTTTGCCTTTGACCCTTGTTGACCGTGACCTTCTATGGATGATTTGGCTGATTTGAAGGGACACATTCCATGTACCCGTACCTGTATCTTGCCCATGTGGCTCGTTTCTTCATAGGACACCTGTAGCATAGCCTTTAACAAAATGGCTGCGGAATCCTGTGCTGGCTGCGGAAACTGACAAGTTTCCGCAACTGCCTGAACAAAAATCTAAACCAAACAACAGTCATAAGCATAGTTAGAAAACCATGTCAGAAGCTCTTTTTAGACTATAATGCAATGATTTAACAGCTTGGTGGATGAAGTAAGTGGAAAAAGAAGGCTGAGAGGGTGTATAGGAAGGTGCAGGTTTGAGGCTCAACAGGAGCTATGAGACAGTTTTATTTTTTGTTGGCGCAAAATTGTTGTCATATCTAGTGTGTGGGGTCTCGGAAAGGAATTTGGAGTGAGATAAGTGGGGTGTTGTCAATATTACTCTATTTTTAGACATCTTTGATATTGATCCTTTTGATGACTTTTATTTCATGAGGCCATTTGGAATCATTTTTGGCTTGGGTAGTATTCTTGAGTTAGAAGAATTCTTTGACAAACGATGTAATTTTATTGATGACAAAGAGTATCATGAGCCTCAATTTACTCCACAGGATCCTCGTATTAAAGCGCTCCTTGTTGTTCATGAGGAAGGGTGTAAATAATTAAGTTTAGAGCCCATTGTTAAAAATCGATATGATAACGAGGGAAACAAAAAACTAAGAGCACAACAAAGACAAAGAGGAAACAAAGGTGCCTTCAATGGGACTAACAATTCTTATGTAAGCCAATCATCCTCTCAAGTTTTTTCATCCCAAAGCTCCAAAGTAACCTATGGAGGAAAAAAAAAGATCATATTATGCATCCTTAATAATAAGGAGAATGGACTTTAATGGGGCAACTCACAAGGAGCACAAGGAATCAAATAAAACCTTCTATGGGTGGAAATATTCTCATGCTCAAATGATTGATACTAGGAGTATTGCTTCAAGTAAGCTTGCACTCCCTGGAGCGTTATCTATCACCAATGATCAAGACAAGCCACCTCAAGTGGCCTATGTTAAGCCAAGGAAGGAAAAACATGACTTTGGGTGAATTTCTCCATTAAGAGGGGAACTTGGATTAATGGAGAAATCTAGTCTTTTTTGGATTAATGTATTTGGTTGTTTGTTGTTGTAAGTTAGGATTGAGATCCTCTATTTAGGTCCTAGATCCAATAAATAGGGAGTGGTTCAAACCACCCAATTAATGTTTGGTTTTATATGTACAAGACTTTGATTGAACGAATATGTTGAGTGCTTAGACATTCTCGAGGAGGAGGTTACTAGAAATAATGGAAGACAAAAGATGAATGAAATCGACAGTCCTCAAGAGAGGAGTCTATGAGGCTGCTCATAGCTGTGAATACATTCATTAATTAACACAATCAATTACAACCTTATAAAGATACATAAGACTAGGATAGTTAGAACCAATTCCCAAAAATCAGGAACTAATTCCTAATTACAACACAAAATCAAACAACTATATGTTTCTCCATTATTTTCAAGTTTAATAACATGTTATAGGATTATGTTATGGTTTCCTCCTTCATTATTACATTCTCAGAGAGAAAACACTTATAGCTATTAAATATAGTAAAACATGCTTTGATAAAATCCTTCCTTCTATTTATCACCAAAATATATATATATATATATATATATATATATATATATAACAAAAATAATGTGTGTTAAAGTAACATTGAATAAAAGCACAACAAACTTACTCTAATAGAGATATAATCTAACTACTTTATTTTTCAACAAAATAATTTCAATAAAAATTAGAATTTTTTTTTTTTACCTTAATTTATCTATATATAAAAACAACAAAAATAATATGTGTTAAAGTAGCATTGAATAAAATCACAACAAACTCAATCTAATAGAGCTATATATTCTATCTACAAAAATAATATGTGTTAAAGTAGCATTGAATAAAAGCACAACAAACTCAATCTAATAGAGCTATATATTCTATCTAACTACTTTATTTTTCGAAAAAATAATGTCAATAAATATTTAAAATAATTTTTACCTTAATTTATGTTCTTTACATCCGCTATTGAATCCACACCTACATGATACCTTTTAGGTTGCAGACATGATACCTTCTAATTGTTTGATCGCCGGGGCTTGTTAAGACATTAGAAAATGGAACCCATTTATCCTACCTTTAAACCAATTTATCATTACAAAATTTTCCAGCTTAACTTTTATATATCATTTCTTCACTGTACGATTTATTAAATTCTTGATTATTCAAGAGTGCAAAATTTATTTAATGTTGGATGAATATTAAAAAAATCTAGTTGCACTGGAGTGATAAAAAATGTCATAAATTTTATTTAGTGTTGTCTGTAAAATGTTAATATGTGTAGTTGTTGATTGTTACCATATATTTAGAATCACGTTGTAATGCTTCTTGGCGAGCTTCTACGTCGACGAATGTGGTAAAGCCCTATGAGCTTTGACTTTAGTTTCTTGAAAATCTCTTAATCCTTAATGGAGGTGGATGCACTCCTAGGCCCATTGATTTTCATCCTATTGCTACCTATTTTGAGCAGATTCTTCCACTCTTTGTTCAAGGAATTAGTTATGGTTGTAATCTTGCACTATCCCTTGGAGATGAAGAAGAGAGATTTCTTGGCAGGGATGGAATAAACCCACACGTATGGATTAGATACAACAAGCGCAAAGGGTAAATCAACTCACCACTATTGATGAGTCGATGGAATGAGATTTGAAGTCTGATGCAGGAGCATTTGGCTAACAGGGCAAAGACAGAAGCAAGGTTGACATGGTTTCTGAAAAGGACAGAGAACACAGTTCGCTGGATGGATAGTATATCTGTCTTTATTTTATTTTACTTTTTTTTTTTAAGTTGCCTAAGAATAATGTAATGACTTTTAATTAGGAGCAGTAGTAATTAGTTAGAATTGTTTGTTTCCAAACAGTTATATTACTGTTGTAAAAGCATGAAAAGAAAATGTGCTAGCCAGCTATGAAGAAGTTCCACATAAGATACAACTGATGTAACCAACAACACAAACTAATAGCAGTTACAAAACCGTTTGAAAACAGTGCTACTAAAGGAGAGAAACAAGCCCATTACAGGGTTCGACTGTGTATGAAAATAAACAGAGAGAGTAATATAAACATTCTGTGCACACACAATCCTACAGTGTCCTCAATGGTTGTATAACTTTGCTAATAATTTATTATATGAATATTGTCGAATGTACTGCTACAGGTTCTGGACCCAGAGAAGAAGATAAACCAGTTGGACGACAAGTAACAGCACGAATCAATATAACCAGATAATTAAAAGACCTCGTAACAGGTATGTGAAAATTACAAACGCAAGTCTAATCTATTCCATCATTAAATTCATATGGTTACAATAATACAGTCGCCCAAATTCATCATACATTTACATACTGTCCAAAGTAGAAGACTGGACTCAATTCACAGTCGTGGGTAATCAACCCTAACAGCAAACAGAAGCCAATTCCCGTAGGACCCAGAACCACAGCCAACGTCGTGCCCAACGACCAAAGAAAGCTAAGTACAGACAGAGAGCAGCCTAAGGCCAGCAAACAAAGTTCAGCCAATAAAGTCGAAACACCCCTACAATCAAGCTACCAAACAACAGAGAAGCTACCCGTGTTTGCCCGAACAGCTGAGAGCTCAAACACCGAAACCCTCGAACGGTTTCACCTGCAAGAGAGCGACCAAGAGTGGTTAGGCTCCAAGTAACAGTACCAACAAAGTTAAAAAGAAACTGAAGAGAACGAGAAGCGAACCATAATGGCACCATACCTGTCCGGCGAACCATAGCCACCATTCGACCACGAGGTGACCCTCCTGCTCACGAAGGAGCCAAGACATCAGATACAGGTAAAGGAGGACTGCAAATATCCGGCATAAAACAAAGACTTACCGGACGAGTTGGCAGAGAACCCAACGGAGAACGCCGCTACCGGATTGCCGAAGTCTGTGGAAAAGGCTGAACCAATATTGAAAGAAATATCAAGCATTACACAGCTATCGTATAACTTAAACCCTCACGAGATACAGACAGCAACGCACAGAGGCGGAAACCATTAACAGAGCAACTGTAACCGCTCACGAGACACAGATAGCAACACACAGAGGCGGGGACCCTTAAAAGTAAAACCCCAATTCACAGTAACAGCCAACATGCAAGCCGAGGAATAGAGCCATGCGAAACTTACCAGAGCCTTAATAAATCGCCGGAAGAGCAGAAGCATACCAGGCCGAGAGCTAAACGACCGAAGTCGAAAGGGCAACCAGGAGCTCACAACCAGCAAACCGGGCAGACAAGCCTCAGAAAACCACAACCAAAACCACCGAAGTTGCAGAGCTCGCAGAGCAAATGACCGGGAGAAACAACGAGAAACAAATGAGCGCGAAGGAGTAAAAACCCCAAACCAGGGCGGGTTCGTAGAATCCCGAGGAGGGACAGGTGTTCAACGGGTAAGCCACCAGGGTACAAATCACCGTAACCCAAAATCAATACAGCGCAGATTACAAATCAACCAACATAAATATCCAAAAATCCATTTTATTATTATATTCATTACGGTTACATAACACATCAGCGCGTTGACGGCGAGACCACGCGGGCTAGCCCCATCAAAGTCCATCTTTGAAATAACAGCTATAACTGAAAAGTAGGAGTTGCAGGGTTATAGTTGTAGGTTTCGCTGCAAAATGTTGATATTCAAGAAATGTATTTTGCAGAGATAGAAAAATAATAGGTCTCAGTTGGTGCAAGTACATTCATATACATATCAGAAATTTTAATGCTTCAACTTTACACAATTTGGTATGTACTGGTAGGCATAAGAGTGGCAATTTTGCATACTTTCCTTAATTTCATGGTCTATAAAGGCACACTAAATAGAATATGATAATATTTAATTGAAGCTTAGGAATATCAAAATGTGTTACTGTGTTTTCATTAATATTTAATTGGTTCAATCGTGGTTCATTCTTACACTATATCTACTTTGTTTTGTAAGAATGTAGCATATGTAAAATGATAAAATATTTTGAAGGGAGTTTTATGTACCAAAAAATAGTTCCCTCGGAGGAAATACACCAAATTTAGGAGTGTTAAGTTCTCAAAAGCAAAGCGGAAGTTATGACTTTGATTTACGACAACCTTTCAATTCAATCTAATCCACGACACCCTTCCAATTCGATGTTGATGCAACGATGCTATAACTTGTAGATTTGCAATTCTATATTACAGAGTTGAGAGTTCAATAGGAAGTTCAAGAGAACTGAAATATCAACGACTCAATACTATGTTGTGTGCATTAGCAATGCAATTTGCAGAGTTTACTTATGGATTCGAGAGTTCATATAGATTCTATTGGAATTTATTATTGTAAATATGGAGAGATCACATCTTACTAAAATTAAATTTTTTCTTTTAATGTTAATCAACCAAATTTTATGATAAATCAACCAAATAAATTATATTAAATTTAGTTAATTTATTTTTTTAAAGCTTGGCAAGATTATATCTTCATAATGTTTAATATATCACTTTTGTCGGGGCGAAGAATTGAACTGGTGGCTTCACATCAAGGAGTGTCTTAACAAAGCACTCCATCACCGTCTATCCAAAACCTTGTGGACAATTAATATAAATTAATTAAGCTAATTAATAAAATAATAATATTTGCTAATTAATTAAGCTAATTAACTTAATTAATTAAATAATAATATTTATATGTTTAAATTAGTTTTATTTACAAAATAAAGTAAAATATAATTTTTACATTTTTAAATTGAAGTGAAGAAAAACACTCAAACTTTAAACAAGCACCATTTTCAAACCGTAAACCTAAATTCATCGAAATTTGAGTTGTTGGGAAAATGGTGAGAAAATACACACAATGATACTATAAAATAAAAAACTAAAGAAAACTCACAAAATTAACAAAATCAAAACATCAAAAGAATAATATGACCAAAATTTACATAGAAAGTCCTAATATTTTTTGTAAAAAATTATAAATAGATTTATGGTCACAACACTATATTAATGAAAGAAAAGTAATAACTTATGCATTTAGAAAGTTAAAAAAATATAAGAATATTTATGCTACAGATGACTTAGAATCAGCAATGATGAGGCTATCTTTAAAGCTTTGAGGCATTATCTCATTCGGAGAAGCTTTTAGCTAAAGATTGATCATGAAATCTTCAATAATCTCTCCACTAAAAAGGATCTGAATACTAAACAAAGGTGATGAGGCTATCTTTAAAGCTTTGAAGGCATTATATCATTGGGAGAAGCTTTTAGCTAAAGATTGATCATGAAATCTTGAAAAATCTCTCCACTAAAAGATATGAATACCAAACAAAGGTAATGGAAAAAACTTACGAGAATACAATTTCAGAATTTTTTACATCAAAGGGAAAGGAGGAAAAGAGAATGTGGTGGTTGATATACTAAGCAAAAGACCATGGCTATCTTGGATATGGATGTCGCAGTGTCTAAATGCTACTAGGACGGTACGAAGTAGCAAATAGAAAAGATTTATTGAAATATGGATAACCAGAATAGTCGCAGGAAGAATCTTCATTTCCTGGAGTTTCCATGGCTGGCATAGGGCCACATAAATCCATTCTTAGAGTTATCCAAAGCTCTGGCTGTCCACAACCACACTATCTCCTTCCTCTCGAAGCCCCTTAACATTTCAAGAATCCATCGTCTTTAAAGCTTCAGTGATGAGCAAGCCGGATCTACCTGCTTGAACTACCATTACCCCCAACAGAAGGCCTGACTATGGGCACCGAATGCACAATCAACATCCCGCCAAAAATGACCGCACTGCTGAAGAAAGCCATGGATGGCTTGGAGAAGCCATTCCGATGATTGTTCATGCAGCGCGGGATTACATGTCCATGACTTCGTCCAACATTGGACGCAGAGCGTTGCTGCAAAGACGTGCATACCCACCGTCTATATCTTGGTTTTTTCTCTCGTCAACCATTGTTATATATCCTACCTTTCCAGATCACACAGCCCGGAAATAACCATGAGGAGCTAGAAAAGCCACCCAGCGGATTCCTATCTTCGACGATCTCGTTACCTGGGCATGTTAGTCCGAGGGCTTCCATTTGCTAGAGTAGCTGGATTCGAAGGCGGCAGCCTCCGTCGTATTTATTTCATTCAACAACGAGAGGTTTCTGTCGAGAGAACAAGTCCGTGAGCGGGGCTTGAAGCGAGTGGTCTACCGTTCCTCAGGGCTCCTTCCTAAGGGGTTCAAGAGTCAAACCGGGGAGACAGGTGTTGTCGTCGACGATTGGGTGTCGTAAGTGCGTATCATTTTGTTAAGCTCTTTTACGTTTTCCCAACGGTTGTTTACAATTACGGAAGTAAACTGTAGTTATTTCTTTAATTTCTGAAACCAACTGTAGTAATTTCCTTAAATTACTGAAAACAATTACAGTTAATTAATTTTTTGTTGGGAGCTTCTGGAGTGGTCCATTACTCCCTCTGGAGTTCTCTACCATGATCTGTGAAACACTTGACATAGAGCCAACAGAAGCTTGATGGAAGCTTGGCTATATATACTTCTGTTTGTTCCCCAAGCTCACAATTCAATCCCCTTCAATTTTTTTTGCACCATCAAGTTAGAGTTAGTAGAGCTTGGAAGTTCCATAAGGATGAGAGTTTTGGGTGAATTTTTGTAAATATAAAAGCAGAGTTACCTGTTTTTTATTTTGTTATGAGACCTCTGCTTAGTCTATTATGGCGCTAGTCTGCCGAGGCTAAAGCCGCAGAGTGTGCATCTGTAATGTGCCGAGATTAATGATTAATATAAATGAATGACTTGTTTCATTTGACTTAAGGGTGATTGATTGTTGTGATACGAAGCTCCTCAAGTTTGTGCATCTGATTTCTGCGTGGTTAGATTGGAGGTTTTCTTGAAAGATATGGTCTCTTCAGTCGGAGACGGATATGGCGTTCAGCATAGTGTTCACATGTTGAATCTCTGTTGATTCAGCTACAAATTTCATTCTTTGGCTTTGCATTTGTAGTCTTATGGTTTTGTGGTGTCCAAGATTGAAGAGTTATTGAAGCAGTATCAAATTGGGATTTGAGTGTGAGCAAGCATCAATGGCCGGAGGTATGTTTTCTTGGGCATCAAGCTTTTTACATTTTTTATGATTTCTTTAAGTATTTATTCCGCATTAAAGAATCATTATTTATGCTTACATTTGGTATCAGAGCAAAATTTATTTCTGCCTTGGTGTAATTATTGTGCAAATTTATAACTGTGCTCATATTTAATTTGCATGAAGCCGTGCTTTAATTTTATTTTATTTTGCAAGGAATTATCACTGTAGTTTACAATAAAGCTGATATTTATGGCAGTTTTTACTCGTACTTTGTCACTTACAGTTCTAGTTATATTCATGCTTACCTTTACACTTTACTTTGCTCAGAAGCCTTTTTGTTTTTACAAGAAACAGTCATATGGAGTTTATTTAAGATGTCATTTTGACTTATTCATTTCACGAAACATTGTTTTTTACTCTGGTTAAAGATTTGTTTATATTCTTGTAACTAAATTTTAATTGCTTCATATGAAATTGTATATACGTCATTTCACATAGCATGAAATGTGAAGTACTGTGTATAGTTTTGTTTATGCAAATTATCATTATTTTCATATCAAGTTAATTTTTATGCATAAAAGAAATAATGTCTAGTGATCCATATAATTTTAATTGATTAGAGAATAGCCATAACATCTCTAATTAAATAATATTATATGTTATGATTGGTTAGGATCACATAAACATTATTTAGACATTAAATTGTAATTAATTATACTAAATATAATAAATTTTATCCCACGGGAATTTTTATTATATTTAGATAATTAATTAGGATAAAATATTCATAACTTACCCACAGGAATGATGAATTAATAGTTTTATCATCAAGTTCAAAACTAAGATAGAATTTATATCAAATTATAATCATAATATACTCTTAGAATTATGAATTAAGTGAATAATTCGATAAATTATATTATAAAAAATAATTGAATTTGCTTGAATTGAAAATTTAGCCTACAAGCAATTTTTATGTCATTAGATTCAATTTTAAGCATGGTTTACATTGATAAAGCATGAAATTTTATTTAGGCCTCAAATTTAACATAAGCACGTGATCTTTAATTTTATGCAGTTGTACAACCTACAAATTTCTCTGAAATTCGTTGTGATATCCCTGAACTTAAGGGACATAACTGTAAGTTCTGGAAGGAGAGGGTTCTCCTTCATTTGGGGTGGATGGGCATAGACTATGCTATTAAAAAAGATGAACCACCGGCACTCATTAATACCAGCACTACAGTGGACATCACGCTTTATGAACGATGGGAGAGATCTAATCGCCTAAGCATGATGTTCATTAAGACTAAAATTTCAGTTGGTATTCGTGGTTCTGTTGATCAACATGAAAAGGTTCGAGACTTGCTAAAAGCCATTGATGATCAATTTGTCACTTTAGACAAAGCACTAGCAAGCACCCTAATCGTGAAGTTCTTATCCTTGAGGCTCACCAGTGTGAAAGGTGTGCACGAGCACATCATGCAAATGAGGGACACTGTGACTCAATTGAAGAAACTTGAGGTTGAAATATCGGAGTCTTTCCTGGTGCACTACATTCTGAACACCCTTCCGCACCAATATGGACCCTTCAAAATCTCATACAACACACACAAGGATAAATGGTCAATTAATGAACTCATGACCATGTGTGTTCAAGAGGAAGAGAGACTGGTGATAGAACTGGGAGAAAGTGCAATGCTGGCAACACGTGAAAAGGGCAAATCTCAAGCCAATCAGAAAGGGAAAGGTAAAGTCCCTCCCCAAACTGATATCAAGAAGGATTCCAAGTGTTTCTTCTGTAAAAAGAAGGGACACATGAAGAAGAAATGCGCCAAATTTCAGAAATGGATTGCGGACAAAGGTAATCCAATCTTGTTTGTTTGTTATGAATCTAATATGGTTAATGTCAATTTTAACACTTGGTGGATTGATTCTGAACCAACAATTCACATTTCGAATTCCTTGCAGGGTTTGCAAAACTTAAGGAAGCCAGTGGTAAGTGAGCAAAGCATCTTATCAGGAAACAAGATGGGCTCGCATGTGGAAGCTATAGGAACATGTTATTTAAGTAGTGGCTTTGTTTTAGAATTAGAAAAGACCTTTTATGTTCCAAGTTTTTTCTAGAAACTTGATTTCAATTTCAAGACTTTTACCTTTTGGATATTTCTTTAACTTTTCAGAAACATCTTTCAATTTGTTTTATAAATCTGATTGTGTTGGAAATGGTATCTTGTCTAATGGTCTTTACTGCATTAATTTACAAAACAATGTCACTTATGATTCAATGCATTTTCACACTGGCACTAAAAGATGTGTTATTAATGAAGATTCCTCTAAATTATGGCATCGGAGACTAGGTCATATCTCCATAGAAATAATTAAAAGATTGGTAAATGAATGGGTACTTAATACTCTGGATTTTACTGATTTTTAGACTTGTGTGGACTGCATAAAGGGAAAGCAGACCAACAAGTCAAAGAAAGGTGCCAATAGGAGTTCAGACATATTAGAGATCATACATACTGATATATGTAGTCTAGACATGGACTCACATGGTCAGAGATACTTCATCTCCTTTATAGATGATTACTCACGATATATGTATCTCTACATGCTTCATAAAAAGAGCGAAGCATTAGATGCCTTTAAGATCTTTAAGGCTGAAGTAGAGAAAAAATGCGACAAACAAATTAAGATCGTGAGATCAGATAAAGGTGGAGAATATTACGGTAGATACACAAAAGATGGACAAGCACCTGGGCCATTTGCAAAATTTCTTTAAGGGCATGGGATTGTTGCCCAATACACCATGCCTGGTTCACCCGACCAGAATGGTGTAGCAGAAAGAAGAAACCGAACATCATTGGACATGGTGCGGAGTATGCTTAGCAGCTCCAATCTTCCTAAATCCTTGTGGACTGAAGCACTTAAGATGGCAGTGTATATATTAAATCGAGTTCCAACCAAGGCTATTCCTAAAACGCCATTTGAATTATGGAAAGGTTGGAAACCGAGTTTGCGACATATGCGCGTTTGGGGATGCCCGTCTGAAGTGAGAGTATATAATTCACAAGAGAAGCTGGACCCAAGGACCATTAGTGGGTATTTCATTGGATATGCTGAAAGGTCTAAAGGTTACAGATTTTATTGTCCATCTCACAGCACTAGGATTGTGGAATCAAGAAAGGCAAAGTTTCTTGAAAATGACTTGATCAGTGGGAGCGATCAAACCAAGAACATAGTTTTTGAGAAGGATTATTCAGAATCTCAACCTTCCACCTCAAGTGATAGATTGGTTATTGTTCACAACACCTCTCAAGTACAAACTAGTGGTGAACAACCATTTGTTGAAGTTCCACAAGCTGCTGACGACATTCCAGTAGATCAGGTAGTTCAAGAACTTTTGAACAACGAGTTGAACCACATACTTCTCAAGAAGATGATGGTACAACATTAAGAAGATCTATTAGACCAAAGATATCAGCAATCCCTGATGATTATGTTGTGTATCTGCAAGAATCTGACTACAACATTGGAGCCGAAAATGATCCTGAGTCCTTTTCACAAGCTATGAGTTGCAAAGAATCAAAATTATGGTACGATGCCATGAAGGAAGAGATAAATTCTATAAAGAGTAACGAAGTCTGGGATCTTGTTGAGTTGCCTAATGGTGCAAAAGCCATTGGATGTAAATGGGTCTTTAAGACAAAGAAAGACTCATTGGGAAACATTGAGAGATACAAGGCAAGACTTGTTGCTAAGGGATTCACTCAGAAAGAATGAATAGACTACATGGAGACTTTCTCTTCTGTATGTAAGAAAGATTCCTTGCTCATTATTATGGCATTAGTAGCCCATTTTGACTTGGAGTTGCAACAAATGGATGTAAAAACGGCATTTCTCAATGGAGATCTAGAGGAGGAGGTTTACGTGAAACAACCTGAAGGATTCCCCTCTAGTGATGGTGAGCAATTGGTTTGCAAGCTCAAGAAATCCTTATACGGTTTAAAACAAGCATCCCACCAATGGTATTTGAAATTCCATAATGTAATTTCTTCTTTCGGTTTTGTAGAAAACATTATGGATCAATGTATGTACCCGAAACTCAGTGGGAGTAAAATCTGTTTTCTTGTTTTATATGTGGATGACATTTTGCTAGCAACCAATGATAAGGGTTTGTTGCATGAGGTGAAACAATTCCTCTCTAAAAATTTTGATATAAAGGATATGGGTGAGGCATCTTATGTCATTGGCATTAAGATCCATAGAGACAGATTTCGAGGCATCTTGGGTCTGTCTCAGGAAACCTATATTAATAAAATTTTAGAGAGATTTTGGATGAAGGATTGTTTACCAAGTATAGCTCCCATTGTGAAGGGTGATAGATTCAATTTGAACCAATGCTTGAAGAACGACTTTGAAAGGGAACAAATGAAGAACATTCCATATGCTTTTGTTGTCGGAAGCCTAATGTATGCTCAGGTCTGCATAAGATCTGACATAATATTTGCTGTGGGAATGTTGGGATGATATCAGAGTGATCCAGGTATAGACCACTGGAGAGCTGCAAAGAAAGTAATGAGGTACCTTCAAGGAACCGAAAACTACATGCTTATGTATAGATGGAAAGACAATTTGGAAGTAATTGGCTACTCAGATTCTGACTTTGCTGGATGTGTTGATTCATGCAAATCAACATCAGGATACATTTTTATGATGGCCGGTGGAGCTATATCATGGAGGAGTGCCAAGCAGACCTCGATTGCCACTTCCACCATGGAAGTTGACTTCGTCTCCTGTTTTGAGGCTACTTTACATGGTGTATGGCTTAAGAGTTTCATTTCTGGGCTTAGAATTATGGATTCTATCTCTAAGCCATTGAGAATATATTGCGACAATTCAGGTGCTATTTTTATGGCTAAAAACAACGAAAGTGGGAGTCGAAATAAACACATCGACATTAAGTATTTAGCTATAAGGGAACATGTTAAAGAAAAGAAAGTGGTCATTGAGCACGTCAGCGCTGAGTTGATGATCGCTGATCCTTTGACTAAGGGCATGCCACTGTTTAAGTTCAAGGATCATGTAATGAATATGGGACTTGGTTCCATTATGTAGTTTCTCATTGTATGGACAATGTTAATTTAATGAAATTCTTAATTATTGTGATGTTTTTCTCATATTTATGTGCACCTTAATTTGAATTGAGAAAATTCATCTGTGTAGGACCAAGAATAAACATAGGGTTTATTCATTAAGAAATTGTTGCCACATAAATTTTAATAGAAATAAATACATGGTAATACATGGAAGATAATACTCGTCATTAGAGGTCTTATGGCCATGATTCATGTATCTATTACTTAATACAGATTATCAATGGGTTTTAAGATGAGACATTAAGATTAGAAGTATGGACCAAGTGGGAGAATGTTAAGCTCTTTTACGTTTTCCCAACTACTGCCTACAATTACGGAAGTAAACTGCAGTCATTTCCTTAATTTCTAGAAACCAACTGCAGTAATTTCCTTAAATTACGAAAATCCACTGCAGTTAATTAATTTCTTGTTGGGAGCTTCTGGAGTGGTCCATTACTCCCTCTGGAGTTCTCTACCATGATTTGTGGAACACTTGACACATAGCCAACAGAAGATTGATGGAAGCTTGGCTATATATATTTCTATTTGGTCCCTAAGCTCACAATTCAATCACCTTCAGTTATTTTTGCACCATCAAGTTAAAGTTAGCAGAGCTTGGAAGTTCCATACAGATGAGAGTTTTGGGTGAATTTTTGTAAATATAAAAGCAGAGTTACCTGTTTTTTATTCTGTTATGAGACCTCTGCTTTGTCTATTATGGCGTCGGTTTGCTGAGGCTAAAGTAGCGGAGTGTGCATCTGTAATGTGCCGAGATTAATGATTAATATGAATGAATGACTTGTTTCGTTTGACTTAAGGGTGACTAATTGTTGTGATACAAAGCTCCTCAAGTTTGTGCATCTGATTTCCGCATGGTCAGATTGGAGGTTTTCTTGAAAGATACGGTCTCTTCAATTGGAGATGGATATGGCATTTAGCATAGTGTTCACATGTTGAATCTCTGTTGATTCAGCTACAAATTTCATTCTTTGGCTTTGCATTTCTAGTCTTATGGTTTTGTGGTGTTCAAGATTGAAGAGTTATTGAAACAGCATTAAATTGGGATTTGAGTGTGAGCAAGCATCAATGGTCGGAGGTATGTTTTCTTGGACATCAAGTTTTTTGCATTCTTTACGATTTTTTTAAGTATTTATTCCGCATTAAAGAATTGTTATGTATGCTTACACATTTCACACCTAGTAGTGTCGTGGATGGGTGGAGAATATTGTTTGAATGTGAGGCAAACTGTCACGGAACTAAAGGTGGGGATCGCAATAGATAGGGGAGACAATGGCTCGTTTCTTACGCACAATGAATGTTTAGCAATTAAAATGGGAATGAAGGGAGAGGAGGGAAACATATTAAGAAAGAAAGCAGCGGAGGCACATGATGTTCTAGTCGCTAATACCGAACACCAACAAAGTTACATGGATGATTTCATTTCATTCCTTAGAACAAATTATACGCGACTACAAGAAGAAAACATGATGCAATGAAATATGTGGTTGTAGCATTTGTTATGTTGAAAGATATTAGAGCAACGATTTACTTGTTTGTGAAATAGGGTTGTGTGTTTTTTTTTAATTGTCGTTCATTGTATCAAGCTTATGTTCTTATGTTGTTGAAATTAGGTGTTATTTTATAAGCACATAATGTTCTTTTTATAAGTTAATGTTTACATGTAGTGATGTGTGTTTTACTATCTTTCATGGATAAAGTTTTAAATTGTTGGATTTCGGCATATTATTATTTATATAGGTATAAATATTTTGTTGTGAGAATCAGATTTTTAATTTATTTACCAATAATTATTAAGTGGACGAATAGATATAATTTTCATAGAATATTTTAAAATTTTTGAATTTAAATTTCTCTGATCCATATTTAAATTGTTGAGAAATATCTCGGTAATAATCACATCAGTAATATTTTGTCAACGCGTTTCGAATCATCTAGTGTGGTTCATCATCAAGATAATATCAAGAATCAGATCCATACTTGAATTGTTGAGAAATCTTTTATCAATAATCACCTCAGTAATATTTTGTCGACCCTTTTCGAACCATCTAGTGTGGTTCATCATCAGCATAATATGGAAAATTAGATCATGGCACTAGATTAGATAGAGAGATCAATGTAGAGACAACTACTATTTTTAACGATTAAAAAATAGCTAGTTGTTTTAATGATTAAAAAACAACTATTTTTTTTAATCGCTAAAAATATTAATTGTCTCTACATGTATCTCTCTATTTAATCTAGTGCCATGATCTGGATAAGATGGTTTGAAACATGTCAACAAAATATTACTGATTTGATTATTGCCGAAAGATTTCCCAACAATATTTTAAAATATTTACTTTCAAAATATTTTTTGTCATTTTAATTAAATTAATTAATTGAAAAAATACCATATAAATGTAAGTATTATATGAAATGAACTATGAACTTTTGAGCATATGGTATTGATAATCTATGTTATTAACACATGGTATTGTAACAAAGTCTATTTCAAATTAGGAATCTCCATGATAAAATGGGGTAAATATTCATGGTTAAGAATCTTATTACATGTTTTATATATTTAACTTATATATTAATTATTTTTATCAATAATAATAATAATAATAATAATAATTTTAAACCAATCTAGGTCCATCTTAACTCTGGATCACTAAGAAGATGTTTTCTTAAAATGCATATATGTTTAACTTATACATTAATTATTTTTATCAATAATAATAATAATAATAATAATAATTTAAACCAGTTTATATCCATCTTAACTTCGGATCCCTAAGAGGGATCAAATCGCTTGAGATGCAAACCTCTTTTAAAGTGAAAATAGATTTGAACCCTATCTATGCTTGATAGATCCATAACTAAGATGGATATAGGATGGTTTAATTATTAATTATACTTATAACTATAATTATAATTATTAAGATCAAATCGCTTAAGATGCAAATCTCTTTTAATTTTTAAAGTGAAAATAGATTTGAACCCTATCCATGCTTGATAGATCCAGAAGTACGATGGATCTAGGATGGTTTAATTATTAATTATACTTATAACTATAATTATAATTATTAATTTTATATTAAAAAAACATAAAATATTTTTATTTTGACTGAGTCAAAATGTTTACAAGATATTACATTATAAAATCTCTACCCTATTACTCTACAAAGTGTCTCTTGGTGCAATAAAGTTTTAATTTAATTAATTCTTATGATTTTTTGAACAACTTGAAATGCATGATTAAGTGTTTTGATACTTATTATGAATTAATACCAATTGGCATTTATTAACCATTTAATCCATTTAATTTATATAGTTGTGTTAGAGTTATTTCTAATTCATAATACAGTATTATTTGAAATTTACATTCAAAATACAATATTATTTGATATTTACACCAAAAAGCATGTATATTTTGGAATAGGGCTCGGCAATTTTAATTTCATTATCAATAATTATTAACAGTGGATAATTGATATTTAACAATCATGAAATATTCTATAATATTCATAGTAGTATACACAAATCAAAGTTCGAGATTTATCTCCAAAGTAGTTATGCCATTTTTTCCCTTTTAATTAAATTGATTAATAAAAAAAGGTCATGTGAACAAGTGTCATATGAAGTGAGTTTTGATTTTCTAGGCATGTAGTATTGATAAGACATGATATTTCCCTATGATATTATAACAAAGTCTATTTATAAATTAAGAATCAACATAATAAAGTGAGAATAAATCTCCATAGTTAAAAATCTTGTTTGATATTATTCCATGTTTTTTTAATGTATATATGTTTTACTTATATGTTAACTATTTTTATAATTAAAAGTAATAATAATAATAATTTAAAATAAAATTATAATTTAGTTCGTTTTTATGTTTTTTTAATTCTAATAACATGAGATGTATTTTCAAGTATGCTTATTATTATTATTGTGGATTGATGTCTATGTGTATGTTTACCTTTTATTTTATATAGTTATGCTAGGTAAACTTACATCATTAATAATCTTCAAATTCTCTCATTTTGCAAAATTTTCCATACAATTAAGGAGTTTTTATTTTTTATTTTTTTCAATTTTATGATTACCAAATTCAAACTTATAATTCTAAAACATCTAAAATTCAAATGGTTCATTTATAAAATTTCATATTTCCCAATTTTCTTTTCCAGTAAATTATTTTATATAATTATTTTTTATCTTTGTTTTTATTGTAAATTTGATAATGTTAAGGGGTAGCTCAAAGTAATGTAAAATCTGTGAAAACTAAAATATACAAAATTCAAATTCCTTTACTGTGACCGAATTTATGAAAAAAAAGATAAACCATAAATAACTTGAAATTTACTAATAATTATGTGTCAAGCAAACTTCTAAATTCCTCTCAAAAAAACACACCATATATATCATTTTTTAATCACATTATATATATATGAATGATACTTCTGCTTATTCTTCATTTTAATTATGAAAATTTACCATCTATCTATCTATCTAAAAACACAAACCAATATGAAATATCTTTACATCAAGCAAGCTATTTTAATCATAGGCGATTTATTTAATTCATGTGGCAGCTCTCTCTCAGTTGACAGCTAGATGACATGCCGCGAATCATAGGCGATTTATTTAATTCATGTGGCAGCTTTCTCTGAGTATATATAGCCTGTCAGGATGAACTCATTGAAGCTGAGACGATTAACATGATTAATGTAGGTGTAAAGTTCAAGAAGTTTGAACTATTGCATGATTCGCATTGTTGTCACATTCCCCTTTGAAAGTTTGAAGGCGTATTTGAGAGGAATATCAACTTTTAAGATGCAGAATGTAACGGGCATTAAAATTATGACACCGTAAATTTGACATTTTGACACGTATGTAGCTCGTCAAGTGGCTCTGGGATTGCGACTCAATAATCCGAGGGAGAGCTGTACTTTTAAATAATAATAATAATCAATAAACACAGTTTATTAATTAATTAATAATTACAACTATTTAATATAGAAAAATTGTCTTGATTGTATAATTTAATTAGTTAAGTAAATATTTCAAATTTAGTTCGAAATATTTTTCACGCCAATTAAATTTAATTATTTTTTAATAAGAATATATTTTTTCCGAGCCAGTTATTATGCTCAAAACAAGTAGATTCTACGTACTTTAATATTTTCTCTTAAACTTTATTTTTCTATATGTAGTTTAATTTGGTATTTACAATCATTACTAAAATGTTTATTTTTTTATTATAAAAAAACCATCCATTGAAATGCATGGATTATTAGCTATTGCAACTATATGTTTACTAAGATGTTTTTGGTTGCAGGTCTACTAAGATGCTCCTTCATTAGTTCAACCATCCTATGTTTATATATATAACTATACTTTAATTCTCCCTACATCACCATCATCATCATCCTAAAATGTCCCTTCCTTCATTCGTTCAACCATCCTATCTTTATACATATCATTATACTTTAATTCCCCTACATCACCATCATCATCCTAATTTTCTTGACTTACTAACTCCAACTTGTTAAGCTACTTGTTTGATATTGTCTTAAGTATGTTTATGCCTACAACATACACAAGGTCTAAAGAGATTAATTATTTTGGTAATATTAACACATTTGTGGTTTCAAAGTTGTGATTATCTCTTATGATTTTGATCTATTTACAAGTGTTGATGGGATAGTTCTATTATCAACATAAAACAAAAATATATTTCCTCTCATGTAATGATAATCACTCTCAATAACGTTAATACCATGCATATACATTTTTTTTTCTTGCCTTGGCCGTGTTGGTGACTTCTTATGATTATTGGCTACAATGATATTATACCCTGGCCTTATTAGTCCCTGCCTTCCAACGGGACTCTAGTGATCGCTAAATCATTGACTGCAATTTTTTTAGCTTCTATCCATTTAAACTAAAGTTTTATGTTGGTAATTTCTTTCATTAAAATTTTAGCCAAAGTATATGGGTGGAAAACACTCAACCTCTTATTGTAAATTTCATGTACCCCGATGAATGAAGGTTGGTGCAACTTTATTTTAACCAAAGTCTAGTTGTGGCAAAGTCTCGTATCCAAAGTTTTCTCGTTCAAAGTTTTTTCTACGTCTAAACGCTTTTAGAACTGTTTTTTCTACATCTAAACGTTTTTAGAACTGCATACATCCAAAGTTACTGCAGTCAATGTCCTTCCAAGGCCCTTTCCACATGTCCTTCCAAGATCCTTTCCACACGTCCTTATGCATGCATGCAACAATAGTATTGTAAGCTCTAATATTGTAAATGTTGCCGTCCTTAGTGAGTTGATCTTTTAGAGAGCAGTGAGTTTATCTTCAACTCTGAGGAAATGGTTGTTCAAACTTTAACTTTGAGAGTCAGAAAAGGAGGCATTGTTGCTCTAACTTTGGCTTTGAACTTTGGCTTTGAAGGAGACAGTGTTGCTCTAATTTTGGCTTTGAGAGCTAGCAAAGGAAAGGTGCAACGATTGGCATGAAGTTTCTGCGTCAATTTCATGAAGTTAACTCTAAATTTATTAAATCTCGCTTCCTTATTTCCTACACTCTGTGTCGCTTTCTCGTTTTTAGGTCTGGTTTCCTTTCGCTTTCTCCTTTTCATGTTTGGTTTGCCTTCTTGCATGCCAGTCTTTCTCACATGGCTTGCATTCTGTGTCGCTTTCTCATTTTCAGGTCTGGCTTCACTTCTTGCATGTCGGTTGTTAACACTCAGGTTGTCCCTTGGCTCCTTAAGGGATACGGCCGAGGTAACCACAAACCAATCTTTGGGCTGCAGGTCCTAGCCTGCCTGTAGTCAGAGAGGGCTCTCTCTTTAAAATTTAACTTTGTTTTGGGTTGATTTTAGGCTAGTTATGGTGTACATGGGTTTTGTTTTGATTTTGGTGGGAGGGATGATGTTTTCAAGCAGAGTTGGGATGCATAGAGTGAGAAGTTCAAACCATTGGGCATGGAGTCATGGATTAGGGCTTGCTGTTGCGTTTTCTTGGTCACAAGAGGAATACGGAGCAGGATAGCTACACATAGAACAATATCAGGTTGGAATAAAGATGGGATGAAGGTCAGAAATGAAAGGCAACTAAGAATCTTTCATTAGCTAATAGAGAGGGAAGGTGGATGAAAGTTTGTCTAGGAGCAATCAAGAATTCCTAAATAACAGTCATATGTGAAAGAAACAGGGTAAACATGATCATTTAAGTATGCATATTCATAACCATTTCTGAAGAAAACATATAGAAATAACCAGAACTGAGCATAGGGTACAACCAAGCAAAACCTAAGCTATTCTTCTTTCTTGTTATTTAGATGGTAACACAATGGTGCATAAACATATGTAAACCGTAAACAGAGATAGGAAAACACTTATTGAGCCATGTAGTAGCACAGGAATTCCACAGTCACTTTTTGGCCATTAAATAACACAACAGTCAATTCTTCATCCAAAGTATTCCAACAGCCTTTGATTACAGAGCTTCTCAAAAATACAGCGCAAGTCCCGAATGAGGATTATCAACCAACCAACCCTTTAAACAATGAATTAGGGTGGTTTATATAGGGAGAATATCTAAAAATATCTATTACAGCAGACCTTAAACAGGTTTGAGGGAAATGAGTTCTTTAACCGAATCTTGTCCTGAAATTAATGCAAGAAAATATCTTTTGAGCTGCGCTGGAGGCAGTTGTATCAAAATGAGTTAATATCTGTCCTTATGGCTCTGTGTTGTTCATTTAGCCATAACTGTGCTTTGGGCTTTGATCCCCTGCTCTCGAGTGGCGTTGATGTGCATTAACTGTGATCTGAGAGCCTTAAATGGCTTCACCGCTTTGTTTGACTTTGCTTGGGGACCTTTAATGTTCACCTGCTTTGGTATTGCCAATCTGATACTCTTTGCCGCTTCACTGATACTCTTCAATTTAATCTGGGCTTCATCTTTCCTCTGATACTCTTTCACAGTTGATTCGGGCCACTTTCTCTCTCTTGATACGTTTGAAACTGTCAAATCGCCCCCTTTCTGCCCTTTCAAGGAAAAAATAGCTGCTGCAAATGTTTTTCGTGGCCTCTAGAATGCTATCGGCGCTGGCCGATTAAATATGAACCTTTATGAAGAAATCCTATCAAATTTCGAATTTTCGGGACTGCTAGTAGCCGAGCAATAGGCAGCCTTCCATTTTGATCATTTTTTCTTAGCGATGCGCTAATCGCGCATCAAAAACTGCCTCAGTTTTTCATTCCAGGCATCCTTCGCTGCGATTTTCGCGCTTCGCGCCTTTTTCGGTGATGACGTCAGCATGACATTAGCGGTGGGTCCCGACATGGCAGGATGACGTGGCAGGGTGATGTGGCAGTACGGCAGGGTGATGTGGTGGCAGTGACAAGTAGCAGTGGCGGGTTGACGCAGAGGTGAAGTAGCGCTGACATGGCGCTGACGTCAGGGGTGGAGAGACAGAAGGCGGTTTGTGGTTTCATCGGACCGCCTTCTGTACGAGGGCGGTATCTGTCAGAATGGCTCCGATGCAATAAAGGGCGGACACGCGTCCTTCTGTACGACGGCAAAACCGCCGTGCTATCGGACGCTAACTGTCGAGTGACGGGGCGGCTCCGAAATCGCCGAGAGCCGTCGGATCTAGGAGGGCGGATCAGAGGGCTGTCGGAGCGCGGAGCTGGCGGCAGGTTTATGTGTGGGGGTTTGCCCAAATATTAAATTAATATTTATGTGCGGGAGTTCAAAAAACTTTGGGTTTGTGGGTTTTTTTGTGGGTTTTACATGGTTTGTGCACCGGGGGATAGTTTAATCAAAATATTTAAACCAAACCCGAAAATGTGAGCGCGCAGGGTAAAACGTCAAGGTTTATGGGTAAGAGAGGGGAAGGGAATGGTTATTAGTTTAACCAGAGGTTAAGCTAACTCCTGGTTAAGACGCGGATGGGTTAATAGTAGTCCCAAGTGGACTATCATTTCCCAAAACCATATATACATAGCTATAATGCTATAAGGTGGGGTATGTATTATTTTTGGAATTTTATATAGTTTTTGTATAATAGGGGATAAGGAAATGATCTAGGGAGCTAGATAATAGAGTTAGGAGTTAATATGAATTTGTGAGGTGAAGTGTAGGGAGCTAAGTTTGTGAACTGAAACTTAAGCATAGGAAATGAATGGACTGCGGAGAAATGATTTTTACACAAGAAATGTGGCTTCTTTTCACTGAAGAAAGTCAAAGCTTGACTTAGTATTTTACAAAAATGAAGTGATAACAGGACTGGTTGGGCAGATCCCAAGGTCCTCAAGGGGATGTTAGTGAGTGATTTGGGGAATAAGAAGAAGGGGGAGTTAGACATGCCTCGCTTGAGCTCCTCCAAATGAAAAACTGCCTCATAATTGTGATCTGAATAGATACAACACTTAAAAACATGAAATGGATCACATAGCTTGATTCTGCAACCACAAAACTACTTACCCAGCCTACTTACCTAGCATTTTTTTCTTCTTTTGCATGGGTGCACTTGGACTTGCAGACCCTGATTATCTTCTTTTCTTTTAACTGCCCTCCTATCTAAATGTACCCTTATATATTCCAAGGGCCCAGATTAAGCAGTTGGGCTCCTTCATTTCTCTACCTAGCTACTGATCTGCCAAGCTTAATCTGTTTGGACAGATATTCATTCTCTATCTTCTAAAACAAGCAATTTAAACCTAGGGAAGCCAAGATTACGCTGTTTGGCTTTCCCTTATCTGTAAAACTCTTCAAAAATGGTATGATTCTTCAAAATGGGACTTCTTGGAAATATGGAACCTTGCAGCATGAAAAGATGACATATTTGGCATGTAAAACAGTAAATCATGAAATATGAAACCTATTGCAATAGGAGGCTAACAATGGCTCCACTTGGGGATGGTTTTTCAGGATGAAAAGCCAAGAACAGCAGGTCAGAATGCCTTGATCTTCACTTGTTGCTGTAAACTGAAATTCTCCTTTTTGTCAATGCCTTTAACTGAATTCTCATAAGCTTATATGCAGTATCCTTTCAAGCTGAATTTGCAGAAAAATTACAGCTCTGCTTCTTGCCTTTTGGGTGCTTGTAAACATATTGAAATCTGCCTCAACACTTCTTTGGAATTTTTTCAAAAACAAAGATCTGAAATAGAGCTTTCTTTGATCTTTCCTTCAAAATTTGCTGCTTTGTTCCCTCTTATTGGCTTGCTATAAAAAAGTGCTAAAAATACAAATATTAATGTACAGATAGTATACAAAACTGTGCTGCCTTCAACAAATGGGATCATGATAGTGCTTTAGCATTCGGCCATTGACAGGGCCTTCTTCAGCTATGCTGCCATCCAAACTCTTCAGAAAATATGTGTTGTTGCCTTGAACAGCAGACATAATAAAGGGGCCTTTCCACAGGAAATCAAACTTGCCATGCTTTCCTTTGTCCTCTCTTCGTGAATCCCATCTTAAGACTTTGTTGCCTATGTAGAAATCTTCAGCCTTGGTTCTTTTGTCAAACATTTTCTTGAGCTTTTCTTGTAACATCTGAGCTCTGTTGTACACTTGCTCTCTTGTTTGCTGCAAATGGATGGTTTGGTTTATTCTTCTTTGGATATCATTTGGCTCTACCAGCATCTATTGCAGTAATTTGATAACAGGGATTCCCAAAGAAGAGGGGAGCTTGGCCTCCATGCCATAGACTAACTCATATGGGCTCATCCCTATGGACCTCTTGGTTGACAATCTGTCTACCCATAGGGCATTTACAAGATTTTTATGCTAGTTCTTCTTGTTCTCCTCCAAGACTTTCTTAATGATGTTAATCAGACTCTTGTTGGTTGATTCAGCCAAGCCATTACCTTGAGGGTAATAGGCCGTGGAGTGACCCAAGGTAATGTGGAATTTGTGGCAAAAACTGATCATTTTCTTGGATTTGAAAGCAGCAGTGTTATCTGTAATGATCTTCTCAGGACAGCCAAATCTGGACAAAATGTTGGTTTCAAGGAATTGGATAATGGTGGAGTCATTGGCTTGCCTACATGGGATGGCTTCAATCCACTTGGTAAAGTAATCTGTGGCTGTTAGAATCCACTTATGCTGGCTAGAAGAGGATGGATGGATTTCTCCAATGCAGTCAAGACCCCATTGTTGAAAAGGCTTCTCGGTTGAAATGGGTTTAAGGGGCAAGGGCAGAAGCTTTCTTTTGCCTTCAAAGATTTGGCATTTGTGGCATGAAACAGCAAACTTTCTCACATCAGCAAACAAAGAGGGCCAATAGAAACCAGCCCTTAGTATCTTATCAGCAGTGGACTTCCAATATAAGTGCCCTCCACAGTCCCCTGCATGGAATTCTTTCAGACAGTGTCAGTTTCATTCATAGTTGGAAAATTCAGCAATATTCCTTCATGATTTTTCCAAAACAGGGCACTATCTAAGACACAAAAGTTTGATGCTTTCATCTTTAAAAATCTCTTTTTGGTTCTGGACAACCCTGGAGGAGCACACAGGTTTAACAATATAAAACATATATCAGCATACCATGGGGATTGCAAAGAAGCTTGACTGATCTGTGGAGTCGCCAGCTCCTGTTCATTGTCCAGTTGATTAATTTCTAAGGTTTGAAAATTGGTTTCGGACATCAGTTTGGCTAAACCTTGTCCCTTTATCAGCTTGGTGGCTTTTATCTCAATGTCATACTCAAGGATATTGGCAATCCATTTGCCTCTTTTGCCTTCTATGCCCTCTTGAGTTAATATATCTTTTACAACAGCATTTGGTACATAAGCAATCACGTGTGAATATAAAATGTAAATTCTGAAATCTTTGATTGCTTTAACAAGGGCATATGCTTGCTTCTCCATAATTTGGTACTTCAAGGGTGCATCTCTAAGGGCTCGGCTGAAAAATGCAATTGGATTTTCATTTCCCTGATCATCTTTCTGCAAAAGAACAGCAGCAATGGTGTGTTCAGATGCAAATGAAAAAATGATGAAATCCTTATCAAATCGAGGGCTTGTGAGGACTGGGGCTTGGGTTAAGGCAGATTTTATGCCCTCAAAGGCTTGCTTGGCCTCTAAAGTCCATTTTACCTTGGAATCCTTTTTTAACATTTTATTTAGCATTCTTATCAGCTCGGCCAAGTTTGGGATAAATCTCCTTAGGAAATTGATCTTTCCTAGGAATGCTTGCAACTCTTTGATGTTTCTTGGATAAGGGATTTGAAGGTTGGCTTGAATTCTTTCAGGATAAATTCCAATCCCATCTTTTGAAATGATATGGCCTAGTAATTTGCCTTCTTCAAGGCCAAATAAAGACTTCTTGGGGTTCAAGGAGATGCCATATTTCCTACATGTTAGGAACACTTGTCTCAAATGTTTTAGGTGCTCTTGATCAGATTTTGAGAAAGGAGTAAGGTCATCAAGGTAAACCACTAGGAAATCATGGATTTCCTTGGAAAATGCAATGTCCATGGCCCTTTGAAAGGTAGCACCTGCATTCTTTAGTCCGAAAGGCATCTTCACATACTTAAATGTTCCCCACGGTGTTGTAAAGGCTGTCTTGTCTTGGTCATCCGGGTGAACAAGTATTTGATTAAAACCTGAAAAGCCATCTAGCAAAGAAATTCTTGAAGACCCCACTACTCTTTGTAGAATGTGGTCCATTTTTGGCAGTGGGTAGTGATCTTTAAGGGAGACTTGGTTCAGATTTCTTAAGTCCACACATAGTCTAATCTCCCTTGTTTTCTTCCTTGTGGGAACAAGATTGGATACCCATTCTGAAAATCTAATGGGTGCTATGATACCAGCTTCAAACATTCTTTTCACTTCTTTCTCAATCAAAGGGAGAAGCATAGGATTGATTCTCCTTAGCTTCTTTTTGAAGGGCTTTTGATTTGGTTTTAAGGGAATGTTATGTTGAATAACAGAGGTGTCATAGGACTTAAGGTCCTCATAACTCCAAGAAAATACATCTTGAAACTCTTTAAATAGATCAATATATTTTGGTTTTTGATCGGGAGGCAAAGACTTGGACAGTTTAATCATTTTGGGCTTCTCTGTTGTCCCAATATTACAGTCTTCCACAACAGCGTTTAAGGGCTGCATCTTTGGCTTTTTGGGGACATCGTTTGAATCAAATATGTCTTCTAGTGGAGTGAGGCCAGCAGGTAGAAAGTTGTCTTTTAAATCAATGACTTCAGCCTCTGCTTCAGCTATTTCATCTAAATGCATTTGCTTCAGCTCTTGCATGTTTTTCTCATCAAAAATGGTTGGGTGCAGCATTTGATTTGCTGCTTCAGCTGTTATAGTTTGCTCATTTTGGCTCATTTGCTGTTGTGAGTCATCCATGGCATCTTCATCAATGTTTAAGCTTGAGAATTCTTGTTGTAAGGTAAGAAAATTGTTGATTTGAGCATCATCCTCTAACACTTGCCAATCTTTGATATTGTTAGGGATAGCAGGCCTGTGCTTTATCTCAGCAGTAAAGTGGTAATAGGGCTCAAAGGGCAGCTTGCAAGTGCTAGCAAAAGTAGCTAGACTATGAGCATGCATGTTATGGTTTCTAGAAATCTTAGCAAGCTTGGATTCGGTGAAAGAATTGAGTATTTCTGTGGCAGCATACCTATAAGCTCTTAGCCTATTGTCATTAGTAACAAAGTTACCTTTCATCTATTCAATGATCAAATCGGAGTCACCTAGAATGGACACTTTTGCAGCTCCTAGAGCTTTGAGCAGTTTAAGGCCTAAAAAGAGAGCCTCATACTCTGCCATGTTATTGGTGCATTTGAAGTTTAGTCTGTAAGCATGACCCTCTGCATGGTTGTTATGTGTATTGTGAATCCATATTCCTGCCCCTGCTCCTAGTTTATTAATAGAACCATCAAACTCTAAATACCATGTGATTTCTTGCTTGTGGTTAGTATTAAGAGTTTCAGTCATTTTAGGATTGGGCGGACCTAGGTTTTGTGCTTCATGTGGTTCTTCTTGTATGCTGGTTGCACTAATTGTTTTAACAGTTTCATGGGTATGGGCAACCGACTCTTGATTGATGCATGTTTCTTGTTCTAAAGGCAAAGGCTTCTCATCAGTGGGAGGGCAGCTTTCATTATTGAACAATATAAAGGAATCCATATCAGAATGGATTGAGTAAATGGGAAAGTTTTGGGGTTTTTCCTCACTACTTACCACATACTTCATCAGTGTTTCTCTATACAGTCTCTTTGGTTGCCCAAAGACTGAAATAGTGGCATAGGAGAGGTCTAGTTGGAGAGATCCTTGGAGTTTTGCTCCCCAAGATCTTGATAAGAGCATGCCATACTTTGGTGGAATGTCAGCAACCACTACGTCCATTAGGATCGTTTTGTTGGGAAATTGGACTAAAGACACACAAAGGTCTTTGATTAAGCCTAAACACTTGACCTGGCTAGAATTAAATGAGAATAAGTCTTTGTAGGGTCTAGTGACATCAAGGTTTATCTTCTCCATTACAGCTTTGGGCATTAGATTGTGTGAAGCACCTGAATCAAACATAGCATTGTGCAACACTTTATCATGAATGTACAAACTGACATAAGAGGGTAGAACAGCTCCATGTCCTGATTTACCATTGACTTCAGGACCAAAAAGTAATTCAGGTTGATTATCTAAGACATTAACATCATCCCTGTTCTCTGGCATTTGCAGTGATCTTTTGATTTGATGTCTATACACATCATGTTTGGCAAGCTCAGAGAGAGGAATAGATATCTTTAATTTACCAATTTCTGCTTCTAAATCAAACGGTTTTTCTGACTGTGTTTTAGTATTGTGACTAGCAAATTTTCCCTTTTCAATTGTATGTTTAGTGATCTTCTCTTGGTTATCAGTGATTTCTTCAGATTGTTCTATTTTGGGAAGGCTTTGAGGAGTGCCATTTACATTGTCTTTTGAGGGAAAGGATACAAAAGGCTGGTTATTAGAGGGCTGCATGCCAGATACATCCTCTATGGTCACTTCTTTTAATTTTGGGTCTGTTTTATCATCGGGTTCTGTGATAGCGGCCTTGTATTTTACTTTCTTAGGCTGCTTGGCATCCTTTGGCTTGATGGAATCAGACACATCAATGGTTCTTGTTCTCAATTTGTATTGTTTATGGACTTCGTAGACAGCTGAATCATAGCCTTGTTTGAAGTCAAATGACTCTCCAAACTTGGTCTGAAATTACTTTATATCATGGTCATCTTGGTCTTCTTGGGTTAGGAATACTTGTTGTTCACTTTTCAAACCCATTAAGTTTATGTGAGTGTCCTCTATCTGCTCACTAGATGTGGATGCTTCAGCATAGTTTTCATTAAAAGGAGGTCTTATATCATGGTCTGGACTTGCCCTTCCAGTGTTTGGGTTCTGATTTTTTCTAAAGTTTGGATTTCTGATAGGATTGTTTTGCTATCCTTCCCATGAGGCTTTTCTTTCAATAGTTCCCATTCTATTTTCAAAGCTGTCCATACCTTTGATGATTGTGTCCAATTTTTGCTCAAAGGCTGAAGGTTCATCTTTGAAAGTGGTTCTTCTCTCAGCTCTTGCTCTATTTCACTTGGCAATCAGATTTGCCTCCACACTAACAGCTACATTCTGCATGTCTGCTAAGGTTTGAGGGGCTCTTTCCCTTAACTGATAAGCCATGTCTGAATCAAATCCATCAGGGAATTTGTATAAAGCAAGATCAGGTGGAGGTCTAAGGTTTTGTGGAATAGCGTTGTAAACATTGTTAAACCTGGCACAATAGTCTAAGACAGCTTCTTGAGGGCCTCTTTTGATAGTGTCATACTCGGATAATATGTGCAGAGGGTCCTTCTTCTTCTCCCATCTGTTAAGAAATGTTTGGTAAAGGGCCTATGGGTCAGCTATGGAATTTGCAGCAAGTGCTCTAAACCAGGGCCTTACATCTCCTGTTAAACTTTGGACAAAAATCTTCATTCTTACACTATCATCATCTATTTAATAACTCTCAAAATAGTCCTGCATTTTCTTGGTATGTTGTAGGGCTGTGCCAGAACCAGTGGCATCAAAGTATGTGATTTTGGTTTGATAATCCTGAGGCATAGCCCCTAGATTTGCAGGTAATTGTAAGGGTGCATATCTGTTAGTCATATTTACAGGGATAAGTGGAACGACTGGAACAGCTAGAACAACTGTGATAACAGTGGTGGTAGTGGTAGTATGCGTAGTGAATGGAGGTGTGGAAAAGGTGCTTGGAGATGTGGATGATGAACAAGGGGAAGTAGGGGTTGACCGAAACAAAACTTTAACAGGGGTTGGAAAACAGCGTGGCTAAACTGTTTCAGGACTAGAATCAGCAAACACTTCTTGTTTTTCTTTGCTAAGGTTTCTAGAGATTAAATTTGGATTTTCAAAAACAGCTGGTGGATTTGGGTCTGGATTTGACCTAGTATTATGTGTTTTCTTCTTGGGAGCCAGCTTCTAACTTTTTTTTTGGAATTTTCTGAATAAGATCCCCAACGGAGTCGCCAATGATGTTAACACTCAGGTTGTCCCTTGGCTCCTTAAGGGATACGGCCGAGGTAACCACAAACCAATCTTTGGGCTGCAGGTCCTAGCCTACCTGCAGTCAGAGAGGGCTCTCTCTTTAAAATTTAACTTTTTTTTAGGTTGATTTTAGGCTAGTTATGGTGTACATGGGTTTTGTTTTGATTTTGGTGGGAGGGATGATGTTTTCAAGCAGAGTTGGGATGCATAGAGTTAGAAGTTCAAACCATTGGGCATGGAGTCATGGATTAGGGCTTGCTGTTGCGTTTTCTTGGTCACAAGAGGAATATGGAGTAGGATAGCTACACATATAACAATATCAGGTTGGAATAAAGATGGGATGAAGGTCAGAAATGAAAGGCAACTAAGAATCGTTCATTAGCTAACAGAGAGGGAAGGTGGATGAAAGTTTGTCTAGGAGCAGTCAAGTATTCCTAAATAACAGTCATATGTGAAAGAAACAGGGTAAACATGATCATTTAAGTATGCATATTCATAACCATTTCTGAAGAAAACATATAGAAATAACCAGAACTGAGCATAGGGTACAATCAAGAAAAACCTAAGCTATTCTTCTTTCTTGTTATTTAGATGGTAACACAATGGTGCATATAACATATGTAAACTTTAAACAGAGATAGGAAAACACTTATTGAGCCATGTAGTAGCACAGGAATTCCACAGTCACTCTTTGGCCATTAAATAACACAACAGTCAATTCTTCATCCAAAGCATTCCAACAGTCTTTGATTACAGAGCTTCTCAAAAATACAACGCAAGTCCCGAATGAGGATTATCAACCAACCAACCCTTTAAACAATGAATTAGGGTGGTTTATATAGGGAAAATATCTAAAAATATCTATTACAGCAGCCCTTAAATAGATATGAGGGAAATGAGTTCTTTAACCTAATCTTGTCCTGAAATTAATGCAAGAAAATATCTTTTGAGCTGCGCTGGAGGCAGTTGTATCAAAATGAGTTAATATCTGTCCTTATGGCTCTGTGCTGTTCATTTAGCCATAACTGTGCTTTGGGCTTTGATCCCCTGCTCTCGAGTGGCTTTGATGTGCATTAACTGTGATCTGAGAGCCTTAAATGGCTTCACCGCTTTCTTTGACTTTGCTTGGGGGCCTTTAATGTTCACCTGCTTTGGTATTGTCGATCTGATACTCTTTTCCGCTTCACTGATACTCTTCAATTTAATCTGGGCTTCATCTTTCCTCTGATACTCTTTCATAGTTGATTCGGGCCACTTTCTCTCTCTTAATACGTTTGAAACTGTCAAATCGCCCCCTTTCTGCCCTTTCAAGGAAAAAATAGCTGTTGCAAATGTTTTTCGTGGCCTCTAGAATGCTATCGGTGCTGGCCGATTAAATATGAACCTTTATGAAGAAATCCTGTCAAATTGCGAATTTTCGGGTCTGCTGGTAGCCGAGCAATAGGCAGCCTTCCATTTTGATCATTTTTTCTTAGCGATGCGCTAATCGCACATCAAAAACTGCCTCATTTTTTCATTCTGGGCATCCTTCGCTGCGATTTTCGTGCTTCGCGCCTTTTTCGGTGATGAGATCATCATGACGTCAGCGGTGGGTCCCGATACGGCAGTGACGTGGCAGTACGGCAAGGTGATGCGGTGGCAGTGACACGTAGCAGTGGCGGGTTGACGCAGAGGTGAAGTAGCGCTGACGTTGATCCGGATTTAAACAGGAACGCAACAAATTACAGAGATAACCATATACACAAAGATGCAGCTGAAATAATACTTCATTTCATTAATGGAAAATACTGAAATATGCTTACAACCAGAAATGGAAATAAACCAGCTAGGGCGATGGTAGCTTATCTCTGAGAAGAGATGTGGTGGCTACATGCCTCTGAACTGTGTTACAATGAGGCTCGAAGGCCTATTTATTGTTGAGAAACAATGGAAAACCCTTAACATTCCAAAACCTAACCCTAGGAGATGAAACGCCAAATTGTGGGCCCCGTTTGGGTAAATTGGTACATCAACTTCCCGGGTTGTAACTTTGGCATACGATCTCCGTTTGACGCGTACAATAGCTCGTTAGAAAGATCTATCCGAGCACTACCACTTTGGGAAGGGCAACATCGGTCTATGGACCCATGGTGCCCCTAGATTTCCCAAAAAACGTCGTTTAGGGCCTCAAAACGGCTCCAGAAGTTCAGGACCCGAAAAACTGCTAAAAATAGGAAGTTGTGCTATAATTAAGGAAACTGGAAATGCTGAGAGAAACAATGGTGGGGGTCCAGGTGGACTTGGCAGGTGGCCACCAATATCCACCTGGATCATTCCTCCCCCCTTAGAAGCAATGGTCCCCATTGCGTTGAGTTCCTCCATGAGATGAGGAAACTTTTGTTGAACTTGTTCCCTGGTGAGCCACTTGCCCTATTGAAGGAGTTGGCCTGCTTTGACAACTCGATACAGTTGGATATTCTGTTGGCGAGTGTTCTTGATCTGTGTGTCCATGATCCGATCAGTTGCAGCTTGTTCCATGCAATCTGGATTTAATTCTGTGGGTTTGAGCTGTTCTGCAATGTCGGATGTGTCTAACAATGGTGGAAAGTATGGCCGAAGGCGGTCCACATTGAACACTGGGTGCAGGCCAAGGAATGGGGGAATGCTGAGCTCAAATGCATTGTCTCCCATAGCCTTAGTAATGGTGTAAGGACCATATCGGAGTGGTCTCAATTTCCGATAGGCTCCAGTAAGGTGTTCCTTTTGCAAATGTAACCAGACTTTGTCGCCCACCTGAAACTTGTGTGGCACCCGATGTTGATCATGTCGCTGCTTGTACTTGGCATTTGATTTCTCAAGAATGTCATGGACCTGCTGGCAAATATGTTGGATGCTGTTAGGGTCCCACCCTAAGCCCCTTACTTATGTCATGGGATCACGTCATGGTCAAGAGTCAATAAAGCCCATATTAATATTTGTAAGTGGTTAACCCGCAATTAATGACGGGACCACAGTTAGTTGCAAATGGGTCGTAGTATTAGATAGATGGTATTAATAAAACCCACGGTATTGGCCTGTGGTATTACATGTATGAGTCATATATAAAGGATAGAGACTCCCTGCGAGGAGCATTGTGTCTTATTTTGTAGTCGAGCTCTGCTCTATTGGAGGTTGCCCCCTCGAAGAGGCAAGTGAACATTACTCTCTGAATAATAAAATCATTGCTATTCTGTGTTCTGGGTATCTTTTCTTCCCATATTCTGTATTTGGGTATCATTTTGCAGGTTAAGAGCATAACAAGTGGTATCAGAGCACTTTCCAGGGCCGGTGGGATCTCCAATTCTTAGCAAAAAAAAAATTTCGGCTAGAGACGTGTTCCGGCGTCTTTAAACCACGGGATCTGTCGTTAAGCGCATAAACCTGCGGATTTGGGGAGGCATGCACGCAGGAAATACAAGAGGTGGTCACGTCTGTTGGACTCCCTTGTAACCCCTATGGGTAGCCCTTCAAGTAGTAGCGCATTAGACAGAACCACGCACGGACTGTCTTCCACATACCCTCTGGGTATATCGGAAGCCCCCTAGGCTCCCTTGAAACCTCGCCATAGATAAACCGTCGGTCGTCTTGTGGCTACAGTACACCGAGAATAGCACTCGGAGAGATTACTCGCCCGTACGATAGGGAAGTCGGGTTGTACAGCTAAGGGTACGGTCGATCCTCCTTAGTTAGAGCCCTGAAACATTGGGCCGAGTACTACTGCCAGACCCTTATGTATATTGCGATCTGTAGCACCTGACACTCCTCACGACCATAGTTTCCTTTTCTATTGGGGGATCACACATTATCTATTCCCGATCCACGGGTGCAAAGAGGTGTAGCAGCAGCAGACATCAGATCCATCAGATCCGCCACAGCAGTTGTTCCGCCATTCAGATCTCTCAGACCCACCAGATCGGAGTTGTTGTGAAGGGTTCCTATACCGGGGTATACTTTTGGCATGACTTTTGGCAGCATTGACATTTTGAGGATTTGGCGACTGCAGTATTGATCAAGAAGGAGTAAAACTCCGTTAGGAGTTTTCAAAAAAAAAAAGTCTGAGATCTCTCAGGGCGCTTATTGGTGATCTAGCCCATCAGAATCAGGATGACGAGCTGAGCAAGGTGGTACCATTCAATTTATTAGTCAAATTTTTTCGGCGGTCCCAATTTTTCATCAGGTTGGTGTATGGTAGAGACTAGAGCTCAAGCGATGGCAAATGAAAGGATGGACAAACTGGAAGACTCCGTGCAATCCCTCCAAAATGAGTTTCGAGGACTAAGTCTCCAGATACAGCAATTTCTTCCGAAGGGCAAGGAGCCGGCCCACGAGGAGGAGTATAATAGAAATGAATACAATGAGGGTGAGTCTAGCCACTCTCCTCACGTCTGGCACACCCATCCACCACCCAGTCATCGACCTCCCAAGTTGGATATGCATAAATTTGATGGTTCTCACCCGTCCACATGGCTAGCACAAGTGGAGCAGTATTTCAAATTGAATCATATCCCAGATGATGCGACTAAGCTTATGTTGGGGAGCATGTACTTGGACAATGAACGGTGGCAATGGTGGGAATGGCATCAGCGTTGCAATGGACCTTTTAAGACTTGGACCCAATTTACCAAAGCTCTTCGAGATCGCTTTGAACAGGAAGACTCTTTTTTGGGTCGTCTCACTAAGCTCCGACAGACTGGTACAGTGGATGAATATATTACCGCTTTTGAAGCCTTAGCCTTCCGCACTAGGGGTCTCACAGATGAGTTCTACACGGAATGTTTTATCAGTGGTCTTAAAGAAGCCATCAAAGCTCAAGTTCTACTTCACCACCCTCCCACGTGGACGGAGGCTTGCCAGGTAGCTCGTAAGGTGGAACGTGCATTAGCAGCCCAATACAGTCGCCCAAATTTCCCCGCTAAAGGTCGTCCCCCACAGGCTCACAACACGACTCAAACACTTAAGGTCCAAAAGGTGTCACCTGCGGAAATGGCCGAAAGAAGGAAGCAAGGACTATGTTACTACTGTGATGAAAAATACTCCCCAGGTCATAAATGCAAGGAGCCCAAATTTTTTCAAATAGATGCCACTAACTACAGCTCAACAGAGGAAGATCCACCACTTGAGGAACATGAGGCGCTAGAAGAAGACAACGCAAAGGAGAATTTCTCTGACGAACCAGTTATTTCGCTGCATGCGTTGGCAGGGATTTCTTCCCCTCAAACTCTCAAAATCCGGGGTTTTCTTAAACATCGCTTAGTATTAGTCTTGATTGATAGTGGAAGTACCCATAATTTCATCCATCAAAAAATCGCAGAAGCAGCGCATTGTTTTGTACGAGCAGTTTCTAACTTCCAAGTCCAAATTGCAGATGGGGGCACAATGAAATGTGAAGGCCGCTGTGAAAATGTCAAACTTCAAATGGGGGATTATCAGTTGAAAACCCACATGTTTGCCATACACATGGGGGGTTGTGACATTGTCCTCGGCGCTGAATGGCTCCGCACTCTTGGGCCAATCACTATGGATTTCCAGGAGTTATATATGAGTTTTAAGCAGAACAACTCCACACATACTCTCCGTGGACTCCAGGCGGGAGCTCCCTCTATCATCAGCTCGCATAGGATGGAAAAATTGTTAAAAAAGGGCCATCATGGAGTGGTAGCTCAATTTAATGCCATCCAGGTAGTCGAAACCATGTCTCTGCCAATTCATCCTGAGATGCAACAGATTTTAAATAACCATCGGAAGGTCTTTGACAAGCCTCATGAGCTTCCACCCTCGCGAGGGGAACATGATCATAGCATCACCTTGGTTCCAGGGGCCCAACCCCCAAATGTGCAGCCATACCGATATCCGTTCACCCAAAAGAATGAAATAGAAAAAATCATCAAGGAACTGTTGGAAGCAGGTGTCATTCGTCCCAGCATTAGTCCTTATTCATCCCCAGTGGTCATGGTGCTCAAGAAAGATGGGGAGTGGCGGATGTGTCCCGACTTCAGGGCCCTCAATAAGTTGACAGTCAAAGATAAATTTCCCATCCCGGTGGTTGATGATTTGCTGGACAAACTCAATGGGGCTCAATTCTTCACTAAGTTGGATCTTCGGTCAGGCTACCACCAAATTCGCATGAAGGAAGTCGACATTCCCAAGACGGCTTTCAGAACTCATGAAGGCCATTATGAGTTCCTGGTCATGCCATTTGGTCTCTGTAATGCCCCCTCTACTTTTCAGAGCCTTATGAATCACATTCTCAAACCATATCTCAGAAAATTTGTCCTTGTCTTCTTCGATGACATCCTCATCTATAGTGGCACTTGGGCTGCACATCTTCAGCATGTAGATCTACTCTTGCAACTGCTCCGCAAGCATAAATTATTTGTCAAGATGTCCAAGTGTTCGTTTGGCATGGAAGAAGTTGAGTATTTGGGCCACATTGTGGGGCGTGAAGGTGTCAAGGTGGACCCCAAAAAGATCCAGGCAATGCAAGAATGGCCTCAACCTAAGACCTTGAAGAGCTTGAGAGGACTTTTGGGTCTCACAGGCTATTATCGTAAATTTGTCCGCAACTATGGCCGCATAGCGAAGCCCCTCACTCAACTCCTAAAGAAAAATTCCTTCTTCTGGAACGAGGAAGCACAACAGGCATTTACCACTCTCAAAAACGCCATGTGTTCCACTCCAGTCTTAGCACTACCTGACTTCACCAAATCCTTTGTCATTGAATGTGATGCTTTGGGTACAGGTATTGGGGCGGTCTTAATGCAGGAAGGGCGACCATTGGCCTTCACAAGCCAACAACTCAGTGGGAGGAATCTGGGCCAATCTACCTATGAGAAGGAAATGATGGCCATCTTACATGCAGTAGAGACCTGGCGACCTTACTTATTGGGGCGACGTTTCCAAATCCGCAAAGATCATCACAGTCTTAAATATTTTTTGGAGCAACGCCTATCCTCCCCACAACAGAATAAATGGTTATCCAAAATGCTGGGATATGATTATGAGATCATTTACAAGAAAGGGAAAGACAATAGTGTAGCAGATGCATTATCTCGCCAATTTGAGGAGGAAAGTACTCTGCTCGCAATTTCCCTCCCCATTCCAGACTGGATTGAAGAGGCTCGCAGGGAATGGTTTTCACACCCCGGGCTCTCCCAACTCATTTCTCAATTGCAGGTAGATCCTAATTCCAGCAAGGGCTACTCATGGCAGAATGATATTCTTCGCTACAAGGACATAGTCGTAATATCACCAACATCCACCCTCAAAAGTCGCATTTTGGCAGAATTGCACTCATCTCCCATTGCAGGACATTCGGGCTTTCAGAAGACGTATGCTCGCACCAGAAGATCATTTTTTTGGACAGGCATGAAAAAGGACATCCTTACTTTCGTAGCAGAATGTGATGTCTGTCAACGTCACAAAGGGGAAACCGTCAACACACCAGGAACATTACAACCGTTGCCCATTCCGGCATCAATTTGGACGGAGCTTTCTATGGATTTCATTACAGGTCTTCCAAAGTCAGGGAACAAGTCAGTCATCATGGTGGTTGTGGACCGACTATCGAAGTATGCTCATTTCTGCTCCCTACCCCACCCGTTTACACCAACTTTGGTTGCTCAATATTTCATGGATCAGATCTTCAAATTGCATGGCATTCCCACTTCTATTGTGTCCGACCGCGACCCGATCTTCACCAGTAATTTTTGGCAGGAACTCTTCAGAATACAAGGCACTCAACTCAAACTCAGTACTTCATATCATCCGCAAACAGATGGTCAAACCGAAGCCGTCAACAAATGTCTAGAAAACTACCTTAGGTGTTTCACTTCAGAAAAGCAACACCTTTGGGTACAGTGGTTACCTCTGGCTGAATGGTGGTATAACACCAACTATCATGCCACCACCAAAATGATTCCCTATGAAGCAGTATATGGTCAACTTCCGCCTTCCCCTACTTCTTATCTCAAGGGGTGCTCCAAAGTACAAGCAGTGGATCAACTCCTACAACACCGCGCAACCATGCTCGCCCATCTTAGAGAGAATCTTCATCAAGCTCAGAACCGCATGAAGCAACAGGCCGACTAGCATCGCTCAGAGCACTAATTTCAAGAAGGGGATCAGGTCTTTTTGAGGCTGCAACCATATAAGCAAACATCAATCAAAGACAAGGGTTGTCAAAAGTTCTCTCCAAAATTCTATGGACCATACCAAGTACTTCAGCGTATTGGAGAAGTGGCTTACAAGTTGGCTTTGCCACCTATGGCAAAAATCAATCCAGTTTTCCATGTATCGTGCCTCAAGAAAGTGATTGGGAACAATTTCCGTGTTCAAACCAGTCTACCTGAATTGGACGACGAAGGGTCAATCTGGCTTCAACCCGAACAGGTTCTAGACACACGAGACAAGCACCTGCGCGGCCGCGTGATTAAGGAAGTCCTCGTCAAATGGAAAGACACCTCTCCGGAAGATGCAACTTGGGAACCAGCCACTATTCTTCAGCAGTTTCCGCAGCTTCAGCCTTGAGGACAAGGCTAGTCTTAAGGGGGAGGGCATGTTAGGGTCCCACCCTAACCCCCTTATTTATGTCATGGGATCATGTCATAGTCAAGAGTCAATAAAGCCCATATTAATATTTGTAAGTGGTTAACCTGCAATTAATGACGGGACCACAGTTAGTTGCAAATGGGTCGTAGTATTAGATAGATGGTATTAATAAAACCCACGGTATTGGCCCGTGGTATTACATGTATGAGTCATATATAAAGGATAGAGACTCCCTGCGAGGAGCATTGTGTCTTATTTTGTAGTCGAGCTCTGCTCTATTGGAGGTGTTAGACTTCGTCTTATGTCAGTGTGAGATTGATTCTTCTTCAAAACCCTGTTTTGAAGAAGAAATCATTAAATGTGTTGTTTCAGATTATGTAATTTATTCTCCAGCTCTAGATTATGTAATTTATTCTCCAGCTCTTCAAAAGTCAGCAGCAACTTCAAGCTCCTATCCCTGCACAAGCACAATTCAAAACATCATCAGCAATCAGAGGCAAAAAGCTATTTGGAGAAAGTCTCATTGTCACAGCTATTGAATTAAATGATTGTTTTAGCGCTGGGAATGCCCTGCTGTTCATTTATCAGAGGAATGTGATCCGAGATTTTAGGGCTGCTATGGTTGGGCCTCCAGACATTGTAGTTTCAACACCAGCTTGTATTGTGACATGTATTTCTACAAATATTCTTCAATCTTCATCTCTTGAGGAGTCACTTGCTACATGGGTTTTAGATGAGATCTTCTTTAAATCTCTGGTTCATTATATTCCACATCATTGTCAGTGCATCTTAATGTCTGCAACTTCAAGATGTCGAGAAAATAAAAAGCTTGTGCTGCATAGTCCTGTAATTCTGACACTAACTGAAGTGGAGTATGATGGAGTTGTACCCAACAGTGGGCAGCAAATCATAGCGTTAATGAAGAATCGACAATCTGCTTCAATCTTACAAGTGGCTACAAGGAAACTTGATATTTGTTGTAAATTTTGTGGGGAAAGTTTGGTGATTGGATGAAATCGAGAAGCAATGGGATATCTAAATGGTACCAGATCTAGACCACAACAATTGCCTGAGGAAAATATCATGGCACTTCTGGATGTTATTGGTGTTAAGGAACAAGATGACATCAGATTATCCTTTATAGCTGCAATTCGAGCAATTTGTATCACCCCAGAAATGGCGCAAGTTCCTACAAGGAAAATGTATGAGGCAGTTTTCCAAATTCTTAGAGAGAACAAATCCTTGGAGTTAACAATTACGAGCTATCAGTTGTTGCTTGACCTTGAAAAGCGTTTTCCACCAGTTACTGTTGCTAAAATGTTAGGGTCTTCATCAGATGTTATAGAAACTCAACTGGTCATTAATTCAGAAGTTTGGTCACCCTTTATTGCCAGTTCTGGTAATGATTCTGCCAAGATGGATGGTTTTTCGGATGGGAATTCTGATCCCATTGATTGCTCAAAGGTAGTTTCTTTAGTTCAGGATATTGCAACTGAAATATTTCATGAAGACTGCAAATCCCAGGGGGTAGGAACAGTCTCTGATGTCAGAAGCAAGCGACTTTCTCACAATGTAATGGCAGAGATAATGTTGTTCCAATATCTTGTGAGACTTCTTGAAACAGATTTTATTTGTCGTTGTCAAGTCTTTAAAGGAAACAAAGGATGGCCAATAATACGGGATTCTTTTCTCAATCAGTTACTGGGATCCCAAAGAACGAATTTGAAAAAACTTAGTTATATCATCTCTTCACATTATGGCTGCAACAGACAAGGAGCCTTTTGACAATAATGACAAAGGACAAGAGACGATGGTATATTCAAAAAATCATTACAGGATATTGACAGTGCATCAATCTGAACAGCAATATGCAAATAAACTAGAAATACATTTCGATAATTCAATCTCCAAAACCATTAGCTTCAGATATCCTACGCGCCCAGACATCCAAATTTTCCAGGACTTAAGCTTCTTTGTGCAGTCTGGAAAAACCTTTGCTCTTGCTGGAGAAAGTGGAAGCGGTGGAATTTACGATGTCTGCTGGAATAGAGAAGAAAGCGAAGGTGAAAAGTAAAGGACCAAACACCACGAAAACATCTGTCACAGCAGAAAAATAGGTTCAATTCGCCTATTTTTATCCTCAGTCCCGATTCAAAAGGATTAGCGCTCCGGTTTATTAGCCATCAGAGGATTTCAAGAGAAACGAATTTGCTTATTTCGATCCTCAGTCATGATTTCATGAGATCTTTGCTCCAGATTTTGTCTCTTAATAAACCAATCGTAGAAGATTTAGAGGAACGCTGTTCTATTTGTAGAATGGTTGAAACGCTTTTTTGTTAATTTTTGTAATGTCAGTTTAAACAGCGCCCTGTTTTGGGTCGATCTGTTTTCCTACAGATAGTATTATTTTAATTGTAAATTCTCAGTGGAGAGTGAGTAGAGAGTTAGAAGAAAATTTCTGAGTGCTGGAGGAGAACTGGGCTCCATTGTACAATCTTTGACAGAGGGATTTTTAATGAAATTTCACAGCTCTGACTTCTGAGATTCCTGTGGTATGATAATTTAGCATATGTTTTTCTCTTGTTTCATATGTAATCTGTTATGTTTCATTTCACTACATGATCATTTCTAACTGAACAAATGAAGTGTTTAGGTAAGAATTCATGCCTGCCATGCTCTGCCTATAAGTTTTTTCGTGTTTAATGTTTTCCTCTGTTTGACAAGGATTCATCTCCTATGCCCTTGTCAGCTCCTCACCAGTCTTGCCATCCCATTTAAATCTAGATTTGGTGCTAAATTTCTTGCCTACCTTGCCTCAGTCGATAATCTGTGTTTTCATTATATTTCTCTGTTCAAGCTGTGATTTTGCCCATGCAGCCTAGAAAAACTCCGTCATTTAATTAAAAACCCCAAATCAACCTTTCTAATCAGTTTACTAGCCTAATATCAGTGTTACCTTATTGGTCATCTCATCCATCGAAGATCTACTGAGATTGACCGGAGAGAGCCTTCTCCTGCCCCGTAGGGCTAGCTACGAGGCTAAATGGTTTGATGTTGCCTTGAGGTTTGCCTTTCTCAGCCTGAGGTGAAATTTCAAGCGCTAACAGGAGGTTGCCCCCTCAAAGAGGCAAGTGAACATTACTCTCTGAATAATAAAATCATTGCTATTCTGTGTTCTGGGTATCTTTTCTTCGCATATTCTGTATTTGGGTATCATTTTGTAGGTTAAGAGCATAACAGATGCGTTCAATGAAGCCGGTGGCCTTATCTATTTCGGACTGGACATGAGTTGAATTTATGTGAGTAGCTGCAAGTGGCATGGCCACATCAATGGGGCATAGTGGCTGGAATCCCAAACCCACCTGAAAAGGGCTATGGCCAGTGGAGCTGTGAAGAGCTCGGTTGTAGCTGTGCTGAACATAGGGGAGGCTCTCGTCCCATGTGCGTGGATGCTTTGAGTTATACATGCGCAGAATGTGCACAATCATCCTATTGACAACCTCTGTCTGGCCATCAGTTTGAGGATGGAAGGCTGTGGACTTCGTGAGTTTGGTGTCCAGCATTGACCAGAGACTGGACCAAAATGTGCTGAGAAACCGACTGTCTTGATCTGAGATGATAGACTGTGGGGTCCCAAAGTGCACCCACACTCGTTTAAAGAAGAGTTTAGCAGTGGCTTCTGCTGTGATATTCTTCTTGCAGGCTACCATAATGGCCATCTTCGAGAACCTGTCGACGACCACAAAAACACAGTCATTTCCATGCTTAGTGGAAGGAAGGCCTGACATGTAATCCATGGAGATGGATTCCCAAGGTCGACTAGGGGTAGGCAACGGGGTATAGAGGTCGTGCTTCTTAATGGTCAGTTTGGCAATGGCACAGGCAGTACATGATCTGATGTATTTCCCAACATCCTGTCAAAGATTCGGCCAATAGAAATAATTTTGTAGTACTGCCACTGTTTTCTCGACCCCAAAATGCCCAGTAGCCCGACTGTAGTGTGCTTCCCAAATCATCTTGGCACGCTCGCTTGAATGAACACAAAGGTGACCCAGGTGGCATAACAGGGCATCCTGGAGGTGAAAATCTGGAACATGCCGACCCTCCAAGATTGTCCGGTATGTGTGGCCGAATTCTGGGTCGCTTTTGTAGAGAAGTGGCCAATCAGAAGTCTCGTGCCCACAAGAGTTGAGCACGGTGGTTAACGCCATGATCGGTGGTCGACTAAGGCAATCTGCAACATTATTGGTGCTGCCCTTCTTATACTTGATATTCAAGTGGAACTATTGCAGGTATGTAGACCACTTCTGATGGCGATCATTCTGCAATTTCCCTTGGGTCTGTATGAACTGCAGGGGTCGGTGGTCTGTGTGGATGACTGTTTCCTTCCCCAAAATGTAATGCTTCCATTGTCGGCAGGCCTGTACAATGGAATACATCTCTTTATCATAAGTGGGGTACTTCCAGACTGTGTCTGAAAGTGTTTCACTGTGATATGCCACTGGATGTCCATGTCGAGTAAGGACTGCCCCAATAGCATAGTCAGAGGCATCTGTCTCGACCTCAAATGGTTGTTGTAAATCTGGTAACGCGAGCACTGGTGCTCTGCAGAGGCGATCCTTCAACTCCATGAATTCCTTCTGTTGAGATTCAGACCAAAAGAATTTTGCTTTCGCCCCTCCCTTGGTGACTTGACTCAAGGGCCAAGTAATATGAGAAAACCCCAACACGAACCTGCGGTAGAAGTTGGCAAGACCTAGGAAGCTGCGGAGCTCTGTTAGAGTGGTTGGAGATGGCCAATCCCGAATGACTTGTATCTTGGCTGGATCGACATGCACCCCCTGTTCATCAATGATGTATCCCAGATACTGAACCTGGGTCATGCCAAAAGTGCATTTCTCCAAATTGGCACATAGCTTGTGTTGCCGCAGTGTTTGGAGAACCTGTCGGATGTGGTGGAGGTGCTCTTCCCAACTCTAGCTGAAGATCAGAATGTCATCCAAGTATACTACTACAAAGGAGTTGGTGAATGGCCGAAAGATGTCATCCATTAGCCTCATGAAGGTTGCAGGAGCATTCGTCAATCCGAAAGGCATAACCAACCATTCGAAAAGGCCCTCCTTGGATTTGAAGGCAGTCTTCCACACATCAGAGGGTTCGATTGGTACCTGGTGATATCCTGACTTCAGATCGATCTTGCTGAAATATTTCGCCCCCTTTAGTTGGTACAGGAGGTCATCAATCCGCGGGATCAGGTACCTATTACGGACAGTGATCTTGTTCAGCGCTCGATAGTCAATACAGAGTCTCCACGTCCCATCCTTCTTCTGTACCAACAGGATCAGGCTCCCACAAGGCGATGAACTTGGACGGATGTGACCTTTCTGCAGGAGCTCCTGAATCTGCCTCTTGATTTCATTGTTCTCCATAACAGAGCACCGATAAATTGGTCCATTGGGTAGCGGCGCACCTGGGGTCAGATCGATGGAGTGCTTGACCTGACAGTGTAGAGGAACCCCTACAGGGGAGGTGAAGATGTCCTTGTACTCCTCCACAACCTTGTCCATCTGTAGTTGTCATGCAGAGGGACCCCGTCTGGAGGCCGCGGCCACCGTCTTCTTCTTTCCTTGAGGGCGTATCATCAGGAAAACAAATTTCCTGGTTTTGGAAATGATCTTACTGCATTGTTTTGCAGTAATCAAAGAGATGGCGGTCGGTGGTGCTACCTCTGGTATCCTGTACAACTTATTTCCCAAAGTAATAATAACAGCACGGGTCCTTGATTCATACACAGCATGTCTCTTCCACAAGTATGGTTGTCCTAATAATACATCACAAACTTCAAGGGGAGCAATGTCACTCAATACCTCATCCGTGAAGGGCTTGATGTTGTATGGAAGGCGACACTGCTAGCTCACACGAAGATCTCGTCCTTGGTGAAGCCACCCAATGGTGTATGGTTGTGGATGTGCTGTGGTCGGTAAGCCCAACCGCTTCACGACCTCTGCCAAAATGAGGTTCTTTTGACTCCCGCTATCAACAATGAACTGTATCGGGGAGCCCTTTACCCACATCTGGGAGTGGAAGAGACGCTCCTCCTCCTCTGGATCTTCGGGTTCATTTTTCTGGATCTTGGCGGTAGCAACAGTGGCGTTGGGATCCGCATCAATGATCTGCTTCCCTTTTTCATTCCCCTTATCAAGTTCTGACTCAGAGTCTGAACATGCATCTGATTCTGAAACCTTTAGCTCAGCCACTAGTGACTGCTTGGCCCGACACTCACTTGTGTTGTGAGTGGAGATCTTATGGAACTCACACCATTTTCCAGTGTCCTTTTTCGGCTTCGCGGCGTTGTTCTTTGCTTGCAGCTTCGGCGGGTTGTCTTGGGCTGTCCCGCCTTGGCTTTGTCCTTTGTTCTGTGGTTTAGGGGCACCTTTCCCCTGCTTTGGATTCGCAGATCCAAAGTCTCGCTTCTTTTGTTTAAACTTCTGCTCGACCTTGACGGCATATCGGTATGCTGCGCCGAGCGAGGAGATGTTCAGGAATTGTATTTCTTCCTGGATGTACTTGTGCAGGCAGCCACGGTATTTGAGTATCAAATGTTGCTCTGAATCCTTGATACCCAACTTTTTGCGAAGGGTATGGAAAAGATTTGTGAACTCCGGTACGTCTTGGTCCCTTCCCTGCCGCAGCGTGGTCCACTTTATGTATTCATCCTCATAGCTTCCGACAGGGTAGTACTGCTCCTTGATGGCATCCCGGAATGAATTCCAGGTGGGTGCGGCTGAAAATAGTGAGCCAGTACTTTCATCCTTCTGCTTGCAGTAGGTTTCCCACCAGTCCTTGACGTGGGGCGCTGCTTTGAGAAGAGCGAAAACAATCTTTTCCCGACTCGAAAATTCATGAACAGAAAAATAACCCTCTAGCAGATTTAACCATTTATCTATGGCATCTGCGTCTATCTGACCCTCGAATATGGGGATTTCAAAATTGACTTGTACCTTAAAGGGCGTGGCGTTTCCAGAGTAGCTGCTGGAAGCCGATGCGTCGCTTCTGGGTAGCCGCTGAAGGATCTGGGCAAAGCTGTCCATCATCGCGTTCCGTTGTCGCTCGAGGGCTTCTTCGAGCAAGATTTTGATGGGATCTCCTATCCCCTCGTCTTTCTTATCATCCGCCATGGGAGGTCGTCAGGATTTGCGAGGCTGGTCTTGCAAAGGTTCAACCAGTTCAAGCCCTAACTCCTTATATCCCGACCTTGTTGGGGACATGAAAAGAAAAACAGAGAAAAAGCAGACCGCTCTGATACCACTGATCCGGATTTAAATAGGAATGCAACAAATTACAGAGATAACCATATACACAAAGATGCAGCGGAAATAATACTTCATTTCATTAATGGAAAATACTGAAATATGCTTACGACCAGAAATGGAAATAAACCAGCTAGGGCGATGGTAGCTTATCTCTGAGAAGAGATGTGGTGGCTACATGCCTCAGAACTGTGTTACAATGAGGCTCGAAGGCCTATTTATTGTTGAGAAACAATGGAAAACCCTTAACATTCCAAAACCTAACCCTAGGAGATGAAACGCCAAACTGTGGGCCCCGTTTGGGTAAATTGGTACATCAACTTCCCGGGGTCGTAACTTTGGCATACGATCTCCGTTTGAAGCGTACAATAGCTCGTTAGAAAGATCTATTCGAGCACTACCACTTGGACCCATGTTGGCCCCATATTTCCCAGAAAACGTCATTTAGGGCCTCAAAACGGCTCCAGAATTTCAGGACCCGAAAAACTGCTAAAAATAGTAAGTTGTGCTATAATTAAGGAAACTGAAAATGCTGAGAGAAACAATGGTGGGGGTCCAGGTGGACTTGGCAGGTGGCCACCAATATCCACTTGGATCAGACGTGGTGCTGACGTCAGGGGCGGAGAGACAGAAGGTGGTTTGTGGTTTCATCGGACCGCCTTCTGTACGAGGGCGGTATCTGTCAAAATGGATCCGACGCAATACAGGGCGGACACGCGTCCTTCTGTACGACGGCAAAACCGTCGTGCTATCGGACGCTAACTGTCGAGTGATGGGGCGGCTCTGAAATCGCCGAGAGCCGTCGGATCTGGGAGGGCGGATCGGAGGGCTGTCGGAGCGCGGAGCTGGCGGCAGGTTTATGTGCGGGGGCCCGTCCAAATATTAAATTAATATTTATGTGCGGGAGTTCAAAAAACTTTGGGTTTGTGGGTTTTTTGTGGGTTTTACATGGTTTGTGCGTCGGGGGACAGTTTAATTAAAATATTTAAACCAAACCTGAAAATGTGAGCGCGCAGGGTAAAACGTCAAGGTTTATGGGTAAGAGAGGGGAAGGGAATGGTTATTAGTTTAACCAGAGGTTAAGCTAACTCCCGGTTAAGACGCGGATGGGTTAATAGTAGTCCCAAGTGGACTATCATTTCCCAAAACCATATATACATAGCTATAATGCTATAAGGTGGGGTATGCATTATTTTTGGAATTTTATATAGTTTTTGTATAATAGGGGATAAGGAAATGATCTAGGGAGCTAGATAATAGAGTTAGGAGTTAATATGAATTTGTGAGGTGAAGTGTAGGGGGCTAAGTTTGTGAAATGAAACTTAGGCATAGGAAGTGAATGGACTGCGGAGAAATGATTTTTACACAAGAAATGTGGCTTCTTTTCACTGAAGAAAGTCAAAGCTTGACTTAGTATTTTACAAAAATGAAGTGATAACAGGACTGGTTGGGCAGATCCCAAGGTCCTCAAGGGGATGTTAGTGAGTGATTTGGGAATAAGAAGAAGGGGGAGTTAGACATGCCTCGCTTGAGCTCCTCCAAATGAAACTGCCTCATAATTGTGATCTGAATAGATACAACACTTAAAAACATGAAATGGATCACATAGCTTGATTCTGCAACCACAAAACTACTTACCCAGCCTACTCACCTAGCATTTTTTCTTCTTTTGCATGGGTGCACTTAGACTTGCAGACCCTGATTATCTTATTTTCTTTTAACTGCCCTCCTATCTAAATGTACCCTTATATCTTCCAAGGGCCCAGATTAAGCAGTTGGGCTCCTTCATTTCTCTACCTAGCTACTGATCTGCCAAGCTTAAGCTGTTTTGACAGATATTCATTCTCTATCTTCTAAAACAAGCAATTTAAACCTAGGGAAGCCAAGATTAAGCTGTTTGGCTTTCCCTTATTTGTAAAACTCTTCAAAAATGGTATGATTCTTCAAAATGGGACTTCTTGGAAATATGGAACCTTGCAGCATGAAAAGATGACATATTTGGCATGTAAAACAGTCAATCATGAAATATGAAACCTATTGCAATAGGAGGCTAACACCGATCTTTTTCCCAACCAATGGGTTCGACCCACATTGAAGTGAAGTAATTAACTGATCTATGCTGAAGGTCTTGCCTTCACACTATTTGCATCAATTACTAACTCTATATTTATCTTTGTAACTCTTTAAATAGTTTGTAAAAGTCAAATCTTGTGCTGATTTTGTGAATGAAATCCAATGCACGCTTCCTCAATTCGTTGGTAAGCGCAGGAGCTCCACAGAAGAATACCCCCGCACAAATACAAAAGGAGAATCATCATGTACCTTACTATATAAAACAATATTTATAAACCTTGCATATATCCTTGTTAATCTTGGATTTATTTACTCTTATTTTTTTCTCCCTCTCCATGTTTAATGGATCTATGCAATGAAGTGAATTTACTGTGTTTTATTTCTAAAATACTTACCAACTCTTTCATCTTTGTGATTGGCTGAAACTCTCTTGAACATGTTCCTCCAATTTGGTTTAGAAAAATGGGTTTTAACCTGAAAGATGTGTGTATACTCATGGGCATCAAAATTTCAATCACAAAATGGTTCTGAATATAATGAATTCATGGAATACATACTACTTGAAATCTCTGACACATAGTTATGGAGCCTTAACGAAAAGACCAAACTTGGGTATTAGCAAGGTACCCACTATCATTATACCAATTGTTAGCTAAAAATACTAAACATGATCATAGGAAAAGTACCCACTATCATTATATGAATATTTAGCAAAAAATTAAACTGGGATTTTCTACAGAGTATCCACTATGGATCCTTAACCCAAAGACAAGACCAGGACTTTAAATGGTACCATCGATATTATATGAATTATTAACCATAAGACTAAACCCAGGTCATCTCAAAGGTCATAAATTTTTTGATGACATATATTGTTTATAGAATTGCTCAGATTACTTACTCTTGTGCCTGATACAATGTCTACACCATGTTTTGCATAATTGAGAGCTTGAAGCACGGCAATCAAAGCAGCTCTGGCATCACCATCCTCATAAACATTTGTGCAGTAGTTATGAAGCTCTATGATTCTTTTGTCGTCAATCTCTGCCACTTCATTCATGACTCCCTTGAATCATTCAAGTCAACTTTGCTCTCTAGTAACCCAATAGAAATAATCGTGGTTTGAGTTGAAGGTTTTCCTCATATGTATTGATCTGTTCTCCAAGTGATCGCTTTCTTCATCTTTCAGTTTCATGTTGTTGACTATGTCCTTCACAATCCTTATGAAGGGGGTAGTTCCAAAGCATAATCCCACGAGGAGGACATCATATTTATTGTAGCCTTGGGTTGGTTCCCCATAAGGCCCATCGATGAAAATATTGGGAAACTGCATACATTAACAAAGGGAAACTACATGCATTAACAGATTTCAGAAACGGTCCTTGGATTGAAAATTTTTACACCAGAGATTATTAGAAAGGCACTGGTATGACATGGTAGTTCTAGCTTTACCTTGGATTGTTCCTCTCTGAATGCCAAATGTTATCAAAATAGAAAGATTTACCAGCTCTACCTTGGATTGTTCCTCTCTGAATGAAAAATGTATCACAATAGAAAGATTTACTAGCTCTCGACATGGACATTTTTCAGATAGATTGGAAAGCACCTCGGTCTTACCTGTTTAAATATTCTAAAATAGTGGACTCACACACTAATCAAGAGTCTTATCAATGGGGGTTACTATTAGAGATAATGGAGAATATCTTAGAATAGTGAGTTGGTTCACGAGACTTCAGGATAGGAATTAGTTTCTATTTTTTAGGTTATGGTTCTAACTTCCCTAAATCTGTGATTACTATATAATGTGTGATGCACATGAACAATGTAGAGCATTCTGCAGAGCCAGACTCTCTTGGTTCAGACTCTCTTGCGTAGAGCTGACCAGTAGGTTTCATTTTATTTAATACAGAACATTGCATTTTTATCATGGTACCATAGCTTCAGGGCTGAGGAACCTGTATGCTGAGTGGAGGGCACGACTAAGCCGAAATCGTCGCAAGTTTTAGGTGCACAAACATGATGATCCCACTATAGACCGTCCGTGGTGCTAACTTGCACCAACTGTGCAAACAAATGAGGGGCTGTGTGGAGGCTGAGAGAAGGCTGCGTCCTGGCAGACGCTGACAACAAAAGGTTGTCTAGAGACCGAGGTTTGCCAAGGAGGCCGTGGTAGAGGTCGTGAAGGAAGCCACAATGATTTGTGTGTGTGTTGCGAGATCAAATAGTATTGGAGATCAGCGATCTCTATCTTTGACACAAATCTGGGGTAAATCTAACATTTTTGTTTTACCTGTCAATTTTTTTTTTAATTGCCAAGATGAATAATCAAGTGTTTGAAGCATGCTTGAATGAGCATAACAAGCTCTATGGCTCCAATTATGTGAATTAGAAATTCAAGATGCAGACTCTCCTAGAAGTGCAGAGCGCTTGGATGATTGCAAATGGGGATGAGCAGAAGCCAGCAACTGGATCAGCATCAGTCCCAGACTGGGAGAAGCGAGAAGGTAAAGCAAGGACGCTACTGAAGATGTCAGTGAAAGACTGTATCATACCACACATCAGAGAATGCAAATCAGCAAGTGAAATCTGGGGAATATTGAAGGATTTGTATGATATTAGGAATACAAATCATCTTTTGTTTTTTAAGAGCAAGATCTTATCCCTGAAGATGGAGGATAACAAAACAGTTGCTTCCTTCATAGCAAGGATCAAGGATCTGAAGAAAAAATTGTCAGACATTGGCGAAACTGTTGCAGATACAGATCTTGTAACAATTACCATGAATGGTGTGACCGATGACTACCAAATGTTCATCACTAGGATAAATGCAAGAGACTTCTCCAGGACGTTGGGGGAGAACAAAAAGATGCAACAACAATCAAATGCGACAATCAGAGTTCAATCAAACTTGCTAATAATTTGGTGTTTCACAAAAACACTAAACACATTTGATACACAATTCCACTTTATCAGGGAAAAAGTGCAATCAAAGGAAATCCATTTGGTATATTGTAATACATGTGATAATGTTGCAAACACTTTCACTAAGCCTCTTGGCAAAATCAAGTTTGAAATGTTTAGGGAGATGTTAGGCATATTTGTGAACCCCTTCTCCATTAAGGGGGAGTGTTAGAGATAATGGAGAATATCTTAGAATAGTGAGTTGGTTCACGAGACCTCATGATAGGAATTAGTTTCTATTTTTTAGGTTATGGTTCTAACTTCCCTAAATCTGTGATTACTATATAATGTGTGATGTACATGAACATTGTAGAGAGTTCTGTAGAGCCAGACTCTCCTGGTTCAGACTCTCTTTCATAGAGTTGACCAATGGGTTTCATTTTATTTATATAGAACATTGCATTTTTATCAGTTACTGTGTTCTTTAACCACAAGACTCTTATCAATGGGGGTTACCGTGTTCTTTAACCATGCTCATAAACCTTGCATCATTGTTTGAACCTATCTGAAATTTTGATGATGATCATGGTAAGTAATGCACAGAAATATCCACTAACATGTGGTAAGACACATGGCAGCTAACACACAAATATTTACCAACATGTGGTAATTGATTTGAGACATGTTGTAACTCATATTAAGAGTGATGCACATTTAACATATATATTTTTACTGAGATTTTCTAGGGCAGAGTATAATTGTTATAACATGCCATGTGGAGTTTCATCATTTCATTGCAATGACTGTATTGCTATATGTTGGAATTAATGGAGAAATCTAAACTTAGATTACTGTTATGGTGATGGTAGGTTGAGACTCTAATCTTAGATCTTAGATCCTACTATCTAGGGAGTGGTTGAGACCACCCTGATTGTGTGAAATCCTATATGTACTAGGTTGTTCTCCTAATTGAGATAGTGTATTGTGTGTAGTGCTTGGGCACTCTCTAGGTATCTCACATGGAGAGCCAATTAACTAATAGAATATCGATTTTTATCATGGTATCGGAGCTTCAGGGTTGTCGATCTTGTAAGCCGAGTGGAGAGCGTGGCTGAGGTGAAAGCGTCGCATGTTTTAGCTGCATAAGCACGTTGATCCCACTGTGGAACTGCACTCATTTTCTATTTTGTCAGTCTTCACAGATTTCAAGTGTACAGTGGCGAAGATCTTCGCGAGACCGTGATGTATAAGTGCGACGACTGTGTGTTTGGAAAAATTGTTGTTGGCGGTGATTGTCTTCGTGATTGACGAGATCTGGCATGTAGGAGGCCGTAGTTGAGGCCATTTTTTTTGTGCTGCAGCAGATTAACCCCTTCGTGGCTGTCGTGGCTGGCGTGGCCATCGTGTAAGCTGTGCATATAAGGAGATGGAGGCATTTTCTCTCGTATGCCTGGAGGAGGTTGTAGTTAGGTGGATCTGTCAGGTTCTGGAGTGCTTCACCGTGAAGGAGGAGGTGCAGTAGTGGGAGCTAGATCCGTGTGGAGACCGCCCGGTGGATCGTGGAGGTTGAGATCGCCCTGTATGAAGGTTGCAGCGAATCTGTTAGCGAATCTGCATTTTTTTTATTCATGGAGGAGTGGCGTGGTGATTGTTGAACAGAGAGACGACATGTGTGTCAGTGGCGTGGAGATCATCGGCTGATCTAGTGCAGTGGAGGCATGGTGTGGTTGTTGGGATCTACCCGGAGGTGTTCTGCCATATTCGTGGTGATAGCTACGTGCTGCTGCTATTGTTTCCAAAGTTGTTGTGTGGAGGTTGCCACTGGAGTGAGGGTGCCTGCGCATGGGGTTGCTGAGATCTGCTGCTCACAATTTCTACTAAATCACTGCCACGAATTTCCGAAAAATCGTTGTGTATTCCCATCAAGCCCTACGCGTTCTCCGTGGGAGATTAGTTTGATGAACTTGCCCTGCCATCTGCCAAGCCCGGTTGTTGAAAGAATAGAGCATAAAACCCATCTCAGTGTTGGGCATACACAAAATAAGACATGGTCGCTCACTGCCTGATCCGGCCCATAGACGACCAATATGCTTGCATGGTCGATATTGCTATCAGCATCATCCAGCAGATTTATCCTAGAAATTTTATTGTTTTGTGTAACCTAGAAGGTGCAGGTTGTGGAGATCTGAAAACTAATTGGGTAAATTTTTCTTGTGAATTATTATATGCCACAGAAAATGCAAATTTTTTTGTTGATTTGAACCCATCTTCAGAAATATATGTTATCAGAAAGTGCTAATTACATATATCAGAATTAGATATTGAGAACGTTTCCAGCTTATGAGAGGTCATTTAGTTGCTCGTCACCAGAGCCGAGGGCACTAAGATCTACGTGGCACAGAAGCCACAATCTACAAGGTTCTATAATTGAAGAGCTGCCAAAGGGAGAAGGTTCTCGCCTGCGTGGTAACGGGGTTGTTATAGCTCATTAGAGGACTATGTGGAGTCGAAATAAATCTCGAAGCGAGATAAGCTGGAATTTAACAACATGTCTATATTTTTAGATATTTTATTCTGATGATGATGATTTTCTCATGTTGGCATTTGGAATTGGCATGGGCAGTATGTTCGAGTTAGAAGAAATTTCAGAAAAACAATGTGGTTCTGTTGATGACCACGAGAATCAAGAGGCACAGTCTGTTGTGCAAGATTCATGAGTTGATCTTTAGGAAGGGTGTGAAGAGGAACAAAGTGTTGAAGATCAATGGGACGGGCCACATGAAGCTGATTGCAAAGATGTGACAAAAGAAGATAAAGTTGGAGAGAATTTAAATTATGATGATCTCATTAATATTTCTGTGTGTGTAGACGTTACATCAATGAATGATGAAGACATCATAGTTGACTTTCAGGTGGTTGACACCAGAAATAGTGAGAGGGAAAATTCTCCTATCCAACCTCTCACAATCTTGAGAAGGGCGAGAATAAAAATTAAAGCTTTCCATCACTGGGGAAGATATGAGGTGAAGATACATCACTACCTCATGGCGAGGAAAGTAAAGATGAAGCCTGGATTCAAGATGAACAAGGATGGGCTCTTCTGCAAGAAGACAAAAATGAAAACCTATGTTACCAAGTTGTTTCATGTTTTAATTGTAAGCCTAGATGAGACTAGACCAGCAGGCATATGTTATTTTTTTCAGTACCGTTTCTACATTAAGCGGGAGTGTTGGAATTAATGGAGAAAGCTAAACTTAGATTACTATTATGGTGATGATAGGATTGAGACTCTAATCTTAGATCTCAGATCCTACTATCTAGGGAGTGGTTGAAACCACCCTGATTGTGTGAAAGCCTATATGTACTAGGTTGTTCTCCTGATTGAGATAGTGTATTGTGTGTAGTGCTTGGGCACTCTCCAGATATCTCACATGGAAAGCCAATTAACTAATAGAATATCAATTTTTATCACTATACCCCTAATTTAGGGTAGTAGCATGGAGTATGAGACAAGAGTTTTCAAGTGGCAGGCCAAGGGCTTCAATTGATAGGTGCATACACATGGTGGCATCAGTCTTCGATCAACTCTCCGTTGTCTGTTACTTGTTTAACAAATGACTATCGAGAACACAAAACATAAAACCTCCAACCTCAAGCAGGCATTATTAGTAAAGGTTATTCAAAGTGTGATAAATGGAAAACGTGAATTGTCCCCAACCAATCAGAATTTCATATAAAAATTTCTCCACTGGATATTTAGGCCGGCACTGGCGGGCCCTGCTGCGGGGCAAGAGGTGATATTGCTTTGCTTGGCTGCGGTCTCGAGATAGAGCATCATGCATTACTTCTTAAAGAAATGCATCTATCAAAAAAATCTGGACATAGAGCATTGAGATAGAGCATTGTGTATATCAAAATTTTCAATTATAGACACTAATAACCAATTAGGGATTTCAAACCCGATAGGCACTGCGGCTGCTCGCAACTCTTGTTTTTATAACCAATATCTATTGTACAAAAACAATGGGTTTACATTCATAAGATAGTTGCATTAATATTTATAGAGATGTAACTAAAATGCAAAACATGTATACATGTGATTACAAAATTAAAAAGATTGCCAAATTCCAAAAGGGACATAGGCACATGATGATCCAAATTTATAAAATATAAAGAGTCTTACCACCCACTAACACTCATCGCATATATGTAATATTCTTTTATTACTATTATTATTATATTAATTTCTTCATATTAATATTAATTAATACATTTTAGTATTAATATAATTCACATTAACAACATTAAATATAAATAAAATTTTAATATTTAGTTTTAATATTATTTATGAATATTAATATTATAAATAAAATTTTAATATTTAGTTTTAATATTAATATTAATATTAATATTAATATGAATATGAAAATTATTATAGATTATAATATATATTTAAGTTATTTTAATTTTAATTTATTTAATGTGGTAATTTTAAATTATTTTAATTTTCTGTTATTTTAATTTATTAATAATATTAATATTAATATTAATTAATATTGTTATTATGAATATCGTTAACATTAATATTAATTTTAATTTTAATAATAATGTTAATTAATATGAATGTGAATATTAATATTACTTTTAGTATTATTAATATTTATAATTAATATTTATGTCAATATGAAAATCAACCATGGTCAATGATGGCCAACCATGTTTATTTTAGGGTTTATAATATTCATTCAAACATCACATTGTGAAAAAGATTGTCTCAATATGAAAATCAATCATGGTCAATTATGGTTCAACGTCGCATTGTGACAAAGATTGTCATAATATGAAAATAAACCATGGTCTACCATCGTCAACCATAGTCAATCATGGTCAACCATGGTCCAACGTCTCATTATGAAAAATATTTTATCAATATGAAAATCAACTCTCATCCATCATTGTCAAACATGGTCAATAATCATGGTCACATTGTAACAAAGATTGTCTCTTAGTCCAACAACAATGGCCATCCATGGTCAACCATGGTCCAACGTAAATTGTGACAAATATTGTCTTAATATGAAAATCAACCATGGTCAACCATAGTCTAACGTTGCATTCTGACGAAGATTGTCTCAATATGAAAATAAATCATGGATAACCATGGTCGAACATTGCATTGTGACAAAGATTGTGTCAATATGAAAATCAACCATAGTCAACAATGGTCGACCATGTTTATTTTGTGGTTTGTAATATTTATCTTAGGGTTTATATACCTAGGGTATATAATATTTGATCAATATGAAAATCAGCTCTGATCCATCATGGTCAACAATGGTCAATAATCATGGTCACATTGTAACGAAGATTGTCTCTTGGTCCAACAACAATGGCCATCCATGGTCAACCATGGTCCAACGTCAATTGTGACAAATATTTTCTTAATATGAAAATCAACCATGGTCAACCATAGTCTAACGTTGCATTCTGACAAAGATTGTCTCAATATGAAAATAAATCATGGATAACAATGGTCAAACGTCACATTGTGACAAAGATTGTGTCAATATGAAAATCAACCATAGTCAACAATGGTCGACCATGTTTATTTTGTGGTTTATAATATTTATCTTAGGGTTTATATACCTAGAGTATATAATATTATGCCTTTATATGGTCTATAATCCTCTGAGTTCTTAGCATTAATTCATTTTGCTTATTAGTCACTAGGGTTTATAATATTAATCCCTTGGGTTTATTAATCTAAGGGTCCATATTCCTATGGTATAATATTATTCATATGGTTTATAATATTAATCCTAGGATTTAATATAAATCCATTGGGTTTATAATCATGGTCAACCATGGCCCAATGGCACATTGTGACAAAGGTTGTCTCGACATGAAAATCAACCATGTTCAACCACCGCCAACCATTGTCATTCATGGTGAACCATGGTCCAATGTCACATTATAACAACGATTGTCTCAATATGAAAATCAATCATTGCCAACCATATTCAATCATAGCCAATCATGTTTAACCATGGTCAAATGTCGCATTGTGACAAAGATTGTCTCAAAATGAAAATCAATCATGGTAAAACACGGTAAATATGAAAATCAGGCATGGTCAACCATGGTTAAATGTCATATTGTGACAAAAATTGTCTCAGTATCGAAAACCATCGTCAACCATCGTCAACCATGGTCAACCATGGTCAACCATGGTCCAATGTCTCATTATGAAAAATATTTTATCAATATGAAAATCAACTTAGATCCATCATGGTCAACCATGGTCAATAATCATGGTCACATTGTAATGAAGATTGTCTCTTGGTCTAACAACAATGGCCATCCATGGTCAACCATGGTCCAACGTCAATTGTGACAAATATTGTCTTAATATGAAAATCAACCATGGTCAACCATAGTCTAACGTTGCATTCTGACAAAGATTGTCTCAATATGAAAATAAATCATGGATAACCATGGTCGAACGTCGCATTGTGACAAAGATTGTGTCAATATGAAAATCAACCATAGTCAACAATGGTTGACCATGTTTATTTTGTGGTTTATAATATTTATCTTAGGGTTTATATACCTAGGGTATATAATATTATGCCCTTAGATTTGATATTATTCCCTTGAGTCTATAATCCTGTGAGTTTTTAGTAATAATTCCTTTTGTTTATTAGTCACTAGGGTTTATAATATTAATCCCTTGGGTTTATTAATCTAAGGGTCCATATTCCTATGGTATAATATTATTCATATGGTTTATAATATTAATCCTAAGATTTAATATAAATCCATTGGGTTTATAATCATGGTCAACCATGGCCCAATGGCACAATGTGACAAAGGTTGTCTCGATATGAAAATTAACCATGTTCAACCACCGCCAACCATTGTCATTCACGGTGAACCATGGTCCAATGTCACATTATAACAACGATTGTCTCAATATGAAAATCAATCATTGCCAACCATATTCAATCATAGCCAATCATGTTCAACCATGGTCAAATGTCACATTGTGACAAAGATTGTCTCAAAATGAAAATCAATCATGGTAAAACATGGTAAATATGAAAATCAGGCATGGTCAACCATGGTTAAACATCACATTGTGACAAAAATTGTCTCAATATCGAAATCAGCCATCGTCAACCATCGTCAACCATTATCAACCATGCTCTAATGTCACATTGTGATAAAGATTTCCTCAATATCAAAATCAACCATGGTAAATCATGGTCAAAGATCATCAATAGACATGCTTACAGTATGACAAAGATTGTCTCATAGTACAATGTCACATTGTCACAACCATGGTCATCCATGGCCAACTATGGTTAACCATGGTCCAACGTCACACTCTGACACAGATTGTCAATATGAAAATCAACCATGGTCAACCATGCTCCAACGTCACGTTGTGACAAGGATTCTCTTTATATGAAAATCATGGTCAACCATGGTCCAATGCCACATTCTGAAAAATATTGTCTCAATATGAAAACCAATCATGGTCAACATGATCAACCATGCTTGTTTTAGGGTTTATGATATTTATCTTAGGGATTATATACCTTGGGTTTACAATATTAATCCTTTGGGTTTTTTATGCTTTTAGTATTAATCCATCATTTTTATTAGTACCTTTGGTTTAGAATATCAATCCCTTGGGTTTATTAATCTAAGGGTTCATATTCCTAAGGTATAATATTATTGATAGGGTTTATAATATTAATCCTAGGGATTAACATAGATCCCTTGAGTTTATAATCCACTAGGTTTATAATATAAATTCCTTGGGTTTATGATATTAATGATAGGGTTCATGTTCCTAAGTTTAATTTTAAGCCCAGTGTTAAAATATTAATCCCTTGGGTTTATTAATCTAAGGGTTCATATTCCTAGCATATAATATTATTGATCATAGGGTATATTAATCATAGGGTTTATAATATTAACAAGTGTTTAATATAGATTCTTTGGGTTTATAATCCATTAGGTTTATGATATAAATTCCTCGAGTTTATAGTATTAATCATAGGTTTTATATTCGTAGGGTTTGATATTAATCCTAGTGTTTACAATATTTATCCATTGGGTTTATTAATCATAGAGTTTAATATTTGTCCCAGGGTTTAATATTTGCATTGTTACATTACAAAACTTGGGTTTAATATTAATCCATCAATCATAGCCAACCATGGTCAACCATGGTTGAATGTCACATTGTGGCAAGCATTGTCTCACCATGAAAATAAATCATGTTTATTTTAGTCTTTGTAATATTTATATTTGGGTTTACGAATGTTGGGTTTATAATATTAGTCTCTTGGGTTTAATATTATTCCCTTGGGTTCACAATCCCTTGGGGTTTTAGTATTAATCCCTTGGGTTTATTATTCATTTGGGTTTATAATATCAATCCCTTGGGTTTATTATTCTCTTAGGTTTATATTATCAATCATGGTAAACCATGGTTGAATGTCGCATTGTGACAAGGATTGTCTCACCATCAAAATAAATCATGTTTAATTTAGTGTTTGCAGTATTTATATTTGGGTATACCAATGTTGGGTTTATAATATTAGTCCAATGGTTGAATGTCGCATTTTAACAAAGATTGTCTCACCATGGAAATAAACCATGTTTATTTTAGTGTTTGTAATATTTATATTTGGGTTTACAATATTAGTCCAATGGTTGGATGTCCTATTTTGACAAATATTGTCTCACCATGAAAATAAATCATGTTTATTTTGGTCTTTGTAATATTTACATTTGGGTTTACGAATGTTGGGTCTATAATATTAGTCCCTTGGGTTTAATATTATTCCCTTGGGTTCATAGTCCCTTTGGGTTTTAGTATTACTCCCTTGGGTTTATTATTCATTGGGTTTTAATATCGATTCCATGGGTTTATTATTCCCTTAGATTTATAATATCAATCATGGTCAACCATGGTCAACGTGGTTGAATGTCACATTGTGACAATGATTGTCTCACCATGAAAATAAATCATGTTTATTTTAGTCTTTGTAATATTTATATTTGGGTTTACGAATGTTGGATTTATAATATTAGTCCCTTGGGTTTAATATTATTCCCTTGGGTCCATAATCCCTTGGGTTTATTATTCATTTGGGTTTATAATATCAATCCCTCGGGTTTATAATATCAATCATGGTAAACCATTGTCAATCATAGCCAAACATGGTCAACCATGGTTGAATGTCGCATTGCGACAAGAATTGTCTCACCATCAAAATAAACCATGTTTATTTTAGTGTTTGTAGTATTTATATTTGGGTTTACCAATGTTTGGTTTATAATATTATTCCCATGGTTGAATGTTGCATTTTGACAAAGATTGTCCCACCATGAAAATAAACCATGTTTATTTTAGTGTTTTTAATATTTATATGTGGCTTTACGAATGTTGGGTTTATATTATTCCCTTGGGTTCATAATCCCTTAGGGTTTTAGTATTAATCCCTTGGGTTTATTATTCATTTCGGTTTATAATATCAATCCTTTGGGTTTTTTATTCCCTTAGGTTTATAATATCAATCGTAGCAAAACATGGTCAACCATGTTTGAATGTCGCATTGTAACAAGGATTGTCTCACCATCAAAATAAACTATGTTTATTTTAGTGTTTGTAGTATTTATATTTGGGTTTACTAATGTTGGATTTATAATATTAGTCTCATGGATTTAATATTATTCCCTTCGATTCATAATCCCTTGGGGTTTTAGTATTAATCCCTTCGTTTTATTATTTCTTTGCATTTAGAATATCAATCATGGTCAACCATGTTTGAATGTCGCATTGTGACAACGATTGTCTCACCATCAAAATAAACCATGTTTATTTTAGTGTTTGTAGTGTTTATATTTGGGTTTAACAATGTTAGGTTTATAATATTAGTTCCATGGGTTTAATATTATTTCCTTGGGTTCATAATCCCTTGGGGTTTTAGTATTGATCCCTTAGTTTTATTATTCCTTTAGGTTTATAATATCAATCCCTTGGGTTTATTATTCCCTTAGGTTTATAATTTCAATCATGGTCAACTATTGTCAATCAAAGACAACCATGGTTGACCATGGTTGAATGTCACATTATGACAAGGATTGTGTCACCATGAAAATAAACCATGTTTATTTTAGTCATTCTAATATTTATATTAGGGTTTACCAATGTTGGGTTTATAATATTAGTCCCTTGGGTTTAATATTATTTCCTTGGGTTCATAATCCCTTGGGGTTTTAGTATTAATCCTTTGGGTTTATTATTAACTTGGGTTTATAATATCAATCATGGTCATCTTTATTAATCTCTTGTATTTGTAATATCAATCCCTTGCGCTTCTTGATCCCTTAGGTTTTTAATATTTATCCGTTGGGTTCACTAATTCCTTGGGTTTATAATATTAAACCATTGGGTTTATTAGTTCCTTGGGTTGATAATATTAGTCTCATGGGTTTAATATTCTTCCCTTCGGTTCATAATCCCTTGGGGCTTTAGTATTAATCTCTTCATTTTATTATTGCTTTGCGTTTAGAATATCAATCATGGTCAACCATTGTCAATCATAGCAAACCATGGTCAACCATGTTTGAATGTCGCATTGTGACAACGATTGTCTAACCATAAAAATAAACCATGTTTATTTTAGTGTTTGTAGTGTTTATATTTGGGTTTAACAATGTTGGGTTTGGGTCTATAATATTAGTCCCATGGGTTTAATATTATTTTCTTGGGTTCATAATTCCTTGGGGTTTTAGTATTGATCCCTTAGTTTTATTATTCCTTTAGGTTTATAATATCAATCCCTTGGGCTTATTATTCCCTTAGGTTTATAATATCGATCATGGTCAACCATTGTCAATCATATACAACCATGGTCAACCATGGTTGGATGCCACATCATGACAAGGATTGTCTCACCATGAAAATGAACCATGTTTATTTTAGTCTTTATAATATTTATATTAGGGTTTACCAATGTCGGGTTTATAATATTAGTCCCTTAGGTTTAATATTATTTCCTTGGGTTCATAATCCCTTGGGGTCTTAGTATTAATCCTTTGGGTTTATTATTAACTTGGGTTTATAATATCAATCATGGTCATCTTTATTAATCTCTTGTATTTGTAATATCAATCCCTTGCATTTCTTGATCCCTTGGGTTTTTAATATTTATCTGTGGGTTCAATAATTCCTTGGGTTTATAATATTAAACCATTAGGTTTATTAGTTCCTTGGGTTTATAATATTAGTCCATTTTGTTTATCTTAGGTTTTATATACCTTGGGTTATACTATTAATCCTTTTGGTTTTTTAGGTTTTTAGTATTAATCCCTTGTTGTTATTAGTTCCTTAGGTTTATATTATCAATCCCTTGGGTTTATTCATCTAAGGGTCCATATTCCTAGCATATAATATTATTAATAGAGTTTATAATATTAACGAGTGTTTAATATAGATTCTTTGGGTTTATAATCCATTAGGTTTATGATATAAATTCCTTGGGTTTATAGTATTAATCATAGGTTTTATATTCGTAGGGTTTGATATTAATCCTAGTGTTTACAATATTTATCCCTTGGGTTTGTTAATCATAGAGTTTAATATTCATCCTAGGGTTTAATATTCGCATTGTTACATTACAAAACTTGGGTTTAATACAAGGTTTATAATATTAGGACTTTTTAATATTTAGTTTATAATACTAAATTTTAATATTGGCTTTATAATTTGTGATACTAGGGCTTATAATATTAATCATAGGGTTTAATATCAAACCCAAGGGACTAATATTATAAACCCAACATTGGTAAACCCTAATATAAATATTAGAAAGACTAAAATAAACATGGTTTATTTTCATGGTGAGACAATCCTTGTCACAATGTGACATTCAACCATGGTTGACCATGGTTGTCTAATATTAGTTCTTTGGGTTTATAATATTAGTCCCTTATGTTTAATATTATTCCATTTGGTTCATAATCCCTTGGGTTTTTAATATTAATCCCTTGGGTAATAATAAACAAAATGGACTAATATTATAAACCCAATGTATACAAACCCTAAGATAAATATTAAAAATACTAAAATAAACATGGTTGAATTAATAAAACTTAATTATTATTATTATTATGAATTATTAATATTTGATATTACTATATTATTATGAGTTTATATTATTATAATAATATTAATATAATAATCATAAATATATAAATATATAAGAATATCATTGTTATTATTTATATAGTTATTAATTATTATAATGGTTGGTCTTTAAAAAATTACACATAATAATTCACTTATCACAATTCTAATTATTATTGGATCATGATTATTATTATGAGCTATTATTATTATAATAATAATTCAATATAATTTTGATTATTATTATTATTATTATTTTATATTATTGTTATAATAATATAAAAATAATCATAATATATTATAATAATAATAATAAAATATTATAATAGTAATTATTATTATTATTATTATATAGCTATGATATTATTATTATTATAATAATATTAATTATATTATTATCTTATTAATAATTATATTTGTATATTATTATAATAATATAATATTATTATTATCCATTTTTATTATTTTTATTATTATTATTATTATTTTATATTGATGACGATGATGGTTAATGTCCACTGAGACCAAACTTTGGTTTATCGGACCTAAAGAAGCAAATTATTTAGTTTGATTTAAAATTTTATTCCTATGCTCAAAAAGCTTCGAGAGAAGCCTCCCGAGTTCACTATAATTTTGACATCGTAAAAGGCTAAGAGGGTCAGTATTGCGACAAAAATTATGAAGCTGAGATCTAATGTGGTTGTACGCGGGTCACTCTAAGAGGAAGTGGTTTTCATCCTCGATATTCCTATTTTCACAAGGATGGCAGATCATTTCCATCCATGGTGTTTTAAGAATTGCCCAACGACCTGTTTCACTATGAAGCTCATGAGAGTTTGCTCTAATCTTCGCTATATTAATTTTCTTCTTTGAGCTAGTTAAAATAGAGAGATACTTTTGATCTTCTAGGGTGGGGCTGATGACCTTCTTATAATAACTTAATTTTCTTTTAGCAGCTAAATCTTGCTCACACCACAATTTTTCTTTGAACTTAAAAGTAACAATATTTTTAATGTTATTAATGTTTTGCAAAGCATCATTCTTGTTGATCTCCTAATGGTTTACCCAGGCCCTCGTGTCTTTATACCACCCAAGTTTGAGCCTTAGGTGGTTTTGGCTGGAATTTAAAGCTATCTTAGGAAGTCTATGATATCCTATGTTATTGAGTTTGTGCTTGTACAATAGAAGCCTAGTCATAGCTAGGCTCTTGATAGGGGAAAGACCTACTTCTATAAGGAGAATAGGATAGGGTGTATTGCTTTTAATTTTCAGGTTATATGTTATAAAATGCTTCTGGATTTGCTCAATCTTTTTCCAGGATTCTCTAGAGATGCTGCAACCCCAAACCTCACATCCATATAAGATAACAGGAGTGACTAAAGTTTCAAATATGAATTTCTTTTTATCCCACATTATGAGGTTTGTCGTTTTACAATTATTTTCAAGACCAAAATAAGCTTTCCACCCCCCATTAATCATTTTCTCAATGCTATAGTTCCAGTTGAGCTTGTGATGAATATCAATTCCTAGGTACTTATAAGAATACACTTCCTCCAAGTTATTATTGTCATACATAAAATTAGCATAAGTGTCTTTCTTGGATTTGATAATCATAACTTTTGTTTTGTTAGTGTTAATAGTCATACCCATGGTAGAGCAGAAATCCTTAAGAAGCCTAAGTTGCTTATCAAGATCACATGAGCACCTTGTGAGAAGAACAATATCGTTAGCATAAAGAAGAAGGATGATGAGTATCCCAGCTAAGATCGTGCCAACACATCCTGCTTCCTCTAAATAACCTTCAAGCTTGTCATTGTAAATGCAAAATAGGGTAGGGGAGAGGGGGCAACCTTGTTTAACTTCGATATTACACTTAATATCTTTTGACCATCCCTCATTGCTCTTTAGCTTGGCAATTACATTCTTGTATAACCTTATAGTGGCAGCTCTCAACTCGAAAGGAACCTTTAGCTCTGCTAATCTATTCCAAAGGTTGTTTCTAGGAACCGTATCGAAAGCCTTTCTAAAGTCCACAAAGCAACAGAAGAGATTGGATTTATCATTACAACATTCCTCCACAATGATCCTAAGCGTAACGAGGTGGTCTATTGTTGAGTGACCCCTTCTAAAACCTGCTTGGCCTTTAGCCCACTTACCTTCACTTTCAAGCCATATACTCAACTTCTTTTCCAAAACAATACCATATAACTTGGCTAAGAGGGGGTTGATCATAATTGTTCGATAATTAGAGAGGTTATTTGTATCCCCACTTTTAAAAATAGGGATAATGAGGCTCTCAGGTCATGGTTTAGGGAACCCTTGCTTGACTACTTGATTGAAAAGCTTGTGGATGTGGGGGATGAGGACAAGACCTCCAATTTTTAAGATTTCCACCTGGTAACCTTCAATGTCCTTAGCTTTCCCATTTGTCAGGCATTTAATCCCATAATCAATGTCTTCTAATGAGAAAACTTCTTTTGTTGTGAGTAGGGTTTCAAATTTATCCATGACATTTGAAGATTCATAAAGCTTTTTAAGATAGGAATTCCAATCGTGTAAAGCAATTTTATTATTATCTTTAGTTTTCCTAGTCAGAATCTGCCTCCAAAATTTCTTAGGAGCTACCTTAGAGAGGTGTAAGAGATTCTCTTATCTTTTACGAATGTAGTGCCTCTTTTTCCTTTTAGTTAGTGCTTTGTATATTTTTATCTTGCCCATTTTAATAGATTCATCAGCAACTTCTTTAATTGCTCTCCTCGCACTTTTACAATCTTTGTCATACCATGGATTGGTTTTGCTATTTTTTTTATTATTTGAAATTTCAATTGAGAACTTGTTAATAGAATATGAGAGGGTTGTAGTCAAATTATGATAGAGTCTTCTATGTTGTCTATACTAGATAAAGGAAGCAAATTAGTTTTTAATTCATTTAGAAAGAGATCGTTTTTATTTCTATCAAATATTAAGTTCTTTTGGCTATAAGAATTATTTTCTATGGGATCTCTATGCATGACAAAATTGAGAGTTATAAGTAAAGGCCTATGATCAGAGTTAGGCTCGTGATCGTTTAAGATGTCAAAAATTATTATTTCGTTGTATAAAGGGAGATCGGAATTAACATAGTCTACCATGTTGTTACCAAGCCCATGGATGCAGGTCATGTGGCTAGAATTGGGCCACTTCTTTAGGTCGTTGCAAATTATGAGATCCTGAGCACTACAAAGCTTGACTAGCTCCGAGCCAAACAAATTCTCCCTGAGGTCTTCAGAACTCCTTGTGTACCTACTAGCCATAGCAGGGTCTTCGTCTAGCCAAAGAGGATTAGGGTTGGAATGATTGCTTAGAATAATAGCTTGGTTGCTTAATGTTCGAGCATTAAAGTCACCTATTAAGAAAATATTACCTTTATTCCTTAGGCCAGAGATATCATTCTCTAAAACATTGTAAGGACTATTTTTATCTAATTCTTCTTCTTATAGAAATTAGAATTGATGGGGGGAGATAACATATTGCTATGTAAGTCTTTTTATTATTAATTTCAGTGATCTCTATCCAACTATATTGGTTGTAAGGGTCGTTTTTATAAATCCTAGGATGGGGGAGATGTTCGTCTTAATGTAACAAGCTATTCCCCCAATGCCTCTACGGGAGGATCACTTGTTCCAGGTAGACCATAGCGTAAAGCTCTCTATGTTAGGGACTTTAGATTCTTCGTGCTCCCAAGTTTCAACAAGCAAAATAATATCAACATCATTTGAGATCCAACTTAGCTTGGGGCCTTTGTTCCATGGAAAACCCCAACAGTTCTAAGAAAGAATCCGAAGCATGTTGAATTGTTATTTATTACTATCTTTTTGGTTTCTATCTCGAATAAAGGTTTTTCTATTTCTGATTATTGCCCATTTTCCTTCCTTCCTAGCTTCTTTTACCTTTTGAACCTCCTTTCTTAATTCTGCGTGATCTTCTTGGATGAGATCTTCATTTATAAATATTCTCGTTCCTTTTAGACTAGAGATTTTATTAAATATATCATACTTATGATCATATCCGATTCCAAATATAAATCAGCTTGTGTGATTATTCGATCTCATCGGCGATTTTCCATGCGCATGAAACCAATTCTAAACTATATCCGGAGCTGGCTCTAAACCCTAAATACTCGCTCGGCATATCCGGTTCCAAATCTAAATCAGCTGTTGCGATTCTTCAATCTCATGGATGGTCTGCGGTGCGCATGAAACCAATTCTAAACTATATTCGGATCTAGCTCTAAACCCTAAATAGTCGCTCGGCATATCCGGTTCCAAATCTAAATCAGCTTCTGCGATTCTTCGATTTACGCCGGATCTGGCTTGTCCCTTATTCTATTGTTGAAATCCAGATCTGGCTTGTCCCTTATTCTATTGTTGAAATCGAGATCTGTCTCGTCCCTTATTCTATTCCAAGAAGGGGTGTTTCTGCACATTAAGCCGCAGCTTTTGCTCTGAGTGGCCAATCTGCTATTCACAATTTTCCCCATTTCATTCAGTACCTGCCTCGATCTATTAGCTCTCTGCCAAAAACATCAAAGCTGTTGCAGCAGAAACCTAGGTCAATTATTATTATAATAATATAATAATAATTATATTATTTTAGTTCTGGAATAATATAATGATAATCTAACTAATTAATATTAATAATATTATTATGAGTTTATATTATTATTATTATAATATTAATATAATAATATAGATAAATAATATGATTGTTAATATTTATATAGTTATTAATAATCCATTGGTGTTTAAAAAAATACCTATAATAATTATTAATATGGTTGATATAAACCGGAAAATGTGGTTGTATATATGTTTCATATAAGCCTATCAGCGTTTATCAACCACGTTGGTAAATATGGTTGTGCTAGTTATTTATTTTTAAATAAGAAAAAAATAACATGTTTAATTAACCTAAAGTTTTAGGCTTCCCAGTATTTCGGATTTTCAAGTAAGTCCATTTTCAGAAGATAAGCTAATAGCGTTAGAGAAAATTAATGAAGAGTGAATACAAAATTACAAATTAGCTTTCTGCAAATGCAAAGTAGTCTTCTAGTCTAGTTCATTTGACGTTTCGGTTACCCTATTAGTTTCTTATTCATAATATTTCCTTATGGATGAATTTTGCTGTTATGTTCACTGGGATTGGAGAATTCCATGTTCTGTTAATCCAATTATTGTTCAGTGCCAATTATCGTTCAGTGCCAAAGCCATAATTGGAATTTATGAAATTATTTCTTTGGCTGTTGCAGCCATATGTGGTGTACTTGGGAGGATAGCATGATGAGACTCTGCAACACCAAATGGTAGCTTATTCTCATCATGATCTTTTGGTATCAATATTAGGAAGGTAATATTGAATTAATTATTGAATGATGGGAATACTGTCATGTACAGAGTAAAATGTGCAATACTCCAATGTTGTTTTTATCTATATTAATCTGTAATAGCATCAGTTTTAAATTTTAATATGTGATCTATAATCTGCATATTTTAGCATGTTAATGATATTACTAACTAGTACGAGTGATTAATCTTTTCAGTCAATGAATTGGGTTCTCACACATAAATTTTCAATGAAACATTACAGCAACAAGGCAGCCAAGGAAGCCATATAGTATTCTTATACCAGATGTATCAATGGTTTTGCTGCTCGTCTTGAAGAAGACGATGTTCATGCTCTCTCAGGTCAAAGAATTTGCATCACTAGACCATATTTGTATGAGTAAATGGCTACTTAAGCTTGGAGATCCAAACAATTTCGGATTTCTAATTGAATGGATGCTACTGCTATTGGGATTTGTTATTCAGAGCTCCAAATGGGTGCAAACAGTGGATTATGAGCACATCCCATTCAAATGTCGTAAATGCCATGAGCATGGGCACCTATTTAGAGATTTACCCCTCAGTAAAACAGAAAACAAGGGCAAAGCAAAAACCATGAAAGATTCTGAAAGCTTTCAAAAGGTGGTCCAGAAAGGAAAGAGAAGCAAAAGGGGATCAAATCAACTTCAATTAGAAAAGTAACGAGCTATTCAAAACATGTTTCAAGCCCTAGAAGAGGAGGATGTGATAATGGAAGTAGATCAGGTCAAGGGAGACAATCCAGTGGAGGAGGGGGATGAAGAAAATAATGAGCAAAACCAAAACAACAATAAATAGAAAGGAGAAATGATGAGTGACACAGAACTGGAGATGGACCAGGAAATGACACAGAGTGAGATGGAAATGGAGGACAACGAACTACAGGAGATTCTAGAAAAAGAGAATCTAGATCGAGAAGGATTCTTGAAACAAGGAACCAGGGAGGGAGTGGATTCGTTACGTCCAGAAGAGTTCCACAGAGTTCAACAGCTGTTTTTATGGAAAACTCAGACAAAAGGGCTGGAAAAGAAAGGGAAAAATGAAAGACAGGGAAGCGAAGGGGTGAAAGCCATGAAAACCACACCAGGATTAACACCCAGAATCCCAGGAAAGAAACGAGGCCGGAAAAAGCAAAACGAAATGTTGATGGAATGTGGAAAGCTAATGATAGACTCAGGTAAGATGAAAGATCTATCCAGTTACTCCTTTAAAAATCTTTAATAATGAAGTTCACTTCTTGGAATATAAGAGGTCTAGGCAGTAGAAGAAAACAAAGATTACTTAGTAATAGGATGAAACAAGTAGCTCTGGATGTGATCTTCATCCAGGAAACAAAATGTTCCATGCAAAAAATAAAAGAGATTCACAGCAAATGGCTCAATAAATTTGAGTTTCTGGAAGTCAAAGCAGAGAATACAGCAGGAGGAATTCTCACGCTTTGGAACCCCCACAAAATTGACATCATAGATGCAAAGGGATCTAGAGACTATCTATCAGTGATCATTCAACCAGTGGGAGATAAATAAATATACCTGGTCATGAATGTGTATGGCCCCCAAAGATTGGATGGTAAACTCAAGCTTCTAGACTCCCTACAATATCTTAGGGAAAGACATGCAAGAATCCCTTGGATCTTAAGGGGCAATTTCAACATGATCAAATCATTGTCGGAGAAAAAAGGGGGTACCAAAATTCTGAACAAGGACTCTTGTGCATTTCAATCCTTCATAGACAATATGAAGCTAGTGGATATTGTAATGAACAATGGTACCTATACTTGGAACAATAAAAGAGGAGGAGTTTCTCAGGTGGCATCCAAATTAGATAGATTCATAATCTCAGAAGATCTTTTAATCAAGGATAAGGACATAGTTGCAAGAGTTCTCCCCTTTGGAGACTTTGATCATTGGTCGGTGCAACTGGAAATTCAGGGCATTGGTACTCCCAGGAATCAACCTTTCAGATTTGAAAACATCTGGCTCTCCCACCCAGATTTCTGGAACAACATTGCCATCTGGTGGGCCGAAGATCTAAATATTCAAGGCACAAGAATGTTCCTTCTTCAAAAAAGACTCAAATATATCAAACTTTGGCTCAAGGAGTGGAACAAGATAGAATTTGGCAACATTTTTGAAGCAAAATAAAAACGGTTGAAGGAAAGATGCAGGAGATCAACCAAACCCTTATCATGGAGGGTTTTGATAAAGATAGAAATGATCAGGCAACTCTATATCATCAAGAATGGGAGAACTTATGTAAACAAGAGGAAATTTTCTGGCAGCAAAAATCCAGAGTTCAATGGATAAAAGAAGGAGAACGTAATACTAAATTCTTCCATAGAACCACTATGGAAAACAGAGCTCACAATAGGATTTCTTCAATTAAGGACGAGGGAGGTCACCTGCTCAACTGTCATGAAGAAATAGAAGCAGTAATGGTCCAACACTTTTAGGGTATTGCACAAGAAACCGGCTCAGACAGAGATCAATACATCAGGATTATTTCAAGACATATACCTAAGCTGATTTCCAGAGAAGACAACTTCAACCTCAATAGACCAGTTTCGGAAGAGGAGGTTAGTGAGGTCCTAAAAGAAATGCAAAATGGTAAGGCACTAGGCCCAGATGGATTTAATGTGGATTTCTTTAAAGCTTGCTGGAACATAATGAAGCAGGACATTCTAGACGTAGTGGAAGACTCCAGGAGGGACAAAACTATATTGAAGGCTCTTAACACCACCTTTTTATCCCTCATCCCTAAACAAGATGTGGCTCAAACTCCTGACAGGTTTAGACCCATTGCATTATGTAATGTGGTCTACAAGATAATATCCAAAGTTGTGGCCAATAGACTCAAACCTCTTCTCCCCACCCTGGTGTCGGTTGAACAGTCTGGATATGTGGAAGGAAGTCAAATCCTTGATAACATCATTCAAGCTCATGAGGTGGTGCACTCATTGACAATCAATAGGAAAGCAGGAATGATCATGCAATTGGATATAGCAAAAGCTTATGATAAGCTAAATTGGAACTATATTAGAAAAGTTCTAACAGCTTTTGGGTTTGATCATAATTGGATCAGATGGGTAATGGCCCTAGTTACTTCTCCTAGTTTTTCTATCCTTGTCAATGGTTCTTCCTCGGAGACTTTTACTCCTTCAAGAGGCCTCGGGCAGGGAGATCCACTATCTCCCTTTCTCTTCATACTCATGATGGAAGGACTGGGTCGAGCAATCAAGCACGCTAAATTAGTTGGGGAGGTCAAGGGTATCCAACTCTCTAAAGATGGCCAGGCCTTAACTCATCAGCAATTTGTTGATGATGCCATGCTGCAGGGTATCCCCACGGTCAAAGAAGCTCTAGCTTATAGGAAAATCCTAAGAGACTTTGCTATGGCTTCAGGTATGGAAGTTAATCTCTCCAAATCTAAGATTTTTTTCTTTAATACTCACATTGTTATTCAGAGAAATATTTCCAGAATTTTGTGCTTTCAAAGGGAATCCATCCCTTCAAAATATTTTGGAGTTCCTCTTACAGCCAAACCTTTACACAAGAGCATCTGGGAGCCAGTGATTAACAAAATGCAAGATAAAATCAGGAAATGGACTACCAAATCTCTAAATTTGGCTGGTAGGTTAGTGTTAACCAAGGTGGTCCTACAATCAATCCCAATCTTCATGCTTTCTACTCTTCCAGCACCAAAAGGAATCCTGCAACAACTCAGAACCATTCAAAGAGATTTTCTTTGGGGCAAGGGGGAAGAACGAAAGAAATGGGCCTTGGTAGCATGGGAAAAAATCTGCAAACCTAAAATCTACGGTGGGCTTGGATTGGATGATCCTGAGATTCTAAGCAGGGTTTTAGGAGCTAAATTATGGTGGTGATCAGTTAAAGACCCAGAGGTTCAGTGGGCAACGATCTGGAAAGAAAAATATGCCAGCTCTTGGCTAAACAACAATCTCATAAGAATGTCGGGACATAGCAAGGGCTCATACCCTTGGAATAAGGCCTGGGATAACAAGAACTTAGTCCAAGGAAACAGCTTCTGGGAAATCAGAGATGGAAATCTAGCCCTATTCTGGGAGGATAGATGGCAACAAGAACCCATCTTGTTCAATGATGACTGAAGGGATCTCAAGGATGAAACAGAAACCAAAGGGTTATCTAAAGTAAAAGACTTTTGGGGTCAAACCAACAATAATGGAAAATGGAGAACCTGGGGAAACTTGGATTTCAGGGAGGACAACCCCCTCAAAGCTAAAGCAGAAACTCTACAAAAAATGTTAAACCAAAGAAAGATTCTAAAATCAAAGGGGCAAGATCAGCTAAGATGGGGCTACAAGAATGAGGGGACCTTTAATCTCAAGGAAGCAAAACTCATTCTCCTTGGCCTGAATACACAAGCTCTGAACAAGATATGGCTTGAACTATGGAGACACCAAGGCTGGATGAAAATCAAACTTTTCATGTGGTTGGTTCAGCATTGGAAAATTCTAACCTGGGATAACATTAGGAAAAGGGGTATGCTAGGGCCTTCCAGATGTCAACTCTGTGAATCTCAAGAGGAAACTATGGAACACCTTCTCAACAACCGCATTTTCACCTCCAGTTTGTGGGATTATTTTGCCACCATTTTCCACCAGACTGACGGAGACAAAAAGAGTATCATCAACACCCTAAACAATTGGAGAAGAAACTTTTCAGAGAATGATGTTCTTGGCTCAGCATGGGCCATCTTTCTGAGTTTCATCATCTAGAATGTTTGGAAAGAAAGGAATAATCGAATCTTCAAGAATGAAAAAAGGCCACCCCAACTCATTTTTAAGCTAATCTTAAAACAACTCAAAGAAACTGTTGGCACCATTGTGAGAAATCTTCCTAAGAACCCTCCTTCTATTGCTGATTTGAGAATTCTCTGTGATTTAGGTATGCAGGATCTTACTCCTCAGGGACTGGAAAGGAAAGTAATCTCCATGGTGTCTGAGCAAGATTTCTGGCATCCTCCCCCCAAGGGCTTTTTGAAATTCAACATTGATGGGGCTTCAAAAGGCAACCCGGGCACCGCTGGTTATGGAGGTGTGTTAAGGGGTGAGAAAGGAAATATCCTTTGCATCTTCCACAGTCATTTAGGAAAAGCAACCAATAACATGGTGGAATTGATGGCTATGGAACAATGTTTAGATCTCCTGAAACAGGAAAACTTACAAAATGTGATAGTTGAGGCTGATTCTGAGCTTATCATCAACTCAGTCAAAAGGATCAGCTGGGGTGCCAAGCCAGAAAAAGTTTCTAAGAACTGGAGGCTGATCCAGGGATTTCAATGGATTCAGATTCACCTCCAGAGTCTTCATACAGTCAATTTTAAACATGTTCAAAGGTCAGCGAATAAGATGGCGGATCTTCTAGGCAATCAAGGTGTTATCAGCACACAGAACAGGAATATTGTGTTGAACTGGCAAGACCTACCTCCGAGTAGGATAAAAACGAGTTGTCATGAGCAGGCAGAAGAAGATAGAGTCTTGTTTCGAAGGAGAGGCCAGGATACGGATCTCGGGTGATTTAGTTTTTCAATTTTTTTAGCCAATCGGATGGCTCTGATTCTGAGAGGTTGGGCCGTTTGGGGGGAGTCTCTTCTTCCCTCTATTCCGAAAGAAAAAACACATCGAAAGATAATCTTGGCGACCACAATACCATGAGCTTTCCATCCGGGTTCAGAATACCGAGTGGGGGACAGTTTTCCGGCGATCGCAGGCCTCACGGGCGGAAAATAGTTTATCCTATTTTGAAGCAATCACATACAGTGTGCAACACATGGCGGTGGGGTCAGCTTAAAAACCACCCTCATCGCACACTATTGTTCGGCCACATTGGTCGGTGCGATATGATCGTCGGCCGTTGGATCATCCATAGCGGATTGACGGCTAGGAACAATCGAGCCAGTTGGTGGTCAGGTTGGGTAAGGGTCACGCTTCTTACCATTGCGAATTAGTCGTCTGCCGTTGGATTGGGTATGTTGGATCAACGGTGAAGATCAAAGGATCAAGTTGCTTGGTTGGCGGGAAAAGTCAAAACCAGCTCAACTTTTCCGCGTTTTGATTGGGACTCTCACTTTTGACTTCGGTTCAGTTCTTAGTTTTGGTTCCGCTTCCGGTTGCCTTTTTGTTCAGCCTTGTATAGTCTTTTTTGAATTTAGAAGTTGGGTGTTATGCCCGTTTTCGGTTGGGTTTTCAGGTCCCTCCCTTGATCCACAACTCCTGGTGGATTGTTGTAATTTATGTATATTATTAATGAAATAGAAGGTCCTACTCTTGCTTAGCAAAAAAAAAAAATATTAATATAATAATCATAAATATATAAATATATAAGAATATCATTGTTATTATTTATATAGTTATTAATTATCATAAATGGTTGGTCTTTAAAAAATTACACATAATAATTCACTTATCACAATTCTAATTATTATTGGATCATGATTATTATTATGAGCTATTATTATTATAATAATAATCCAATATAATTGTGATTATTATTATTATTATTTTATATTATTGTTATAATAATATAAAAAGAATCATAATATATTATTATAATAATAATAAAATAAAATAATAGTAATTATTATTATTATAATAGCTATGATATTATTATTATTATTATAATATTAATTATATTATTATCTTATTAATAATTATATTTGTATATTATTATAATAATATAATAATAATAATAATAATAATAATATTATTATTATTATTATTATTATTATTATTATTATTATACAATATAATTGTTATTATTATTTTTATAATTTTAGATTGATGATGATGATGATGATGGTTAACGTCCACTGAGACCAAACTTTGGTCTATCAAACCTAAAGAAGCAAATTATTTAGTTTGATTTAAAATTTTATTCCTATGCTCAAAAAGCTTGGAGAGAAGCCTCCCGAGTTCACTATAATTTTGACATCGTAAAAGGCTAGGAAGGTCAGTATTGCGACAAAAATTATGAAACCGAGATCTAATATGGTTGTACGTGGGGCACTCTAAGAAGAAGTGGTTTTCATCCTCAATGTTCCTATTTTCACAGAGATGGCAGATCCTTTCCATCCATGGTGTTTTAAGAATTGCCCAACAACCTGTTTCACTATGAAGCTCATGAGAGTTCGTTCTGATCTTCACTATATTAATTTTCTTCTTTGAGCTAGTTAAAATAGAGAGATACTTTTGATCTTCTAGGGTGGGGTTGATGGCCTTCTTATAATAACTTAATTTTCTTTTAGCAGCTAAATCTTGCTCACACCACAATTTTTCTTTGAACTTAGAAGTAACAATATTTTTAATGTTATTAATGTTTTGCAAAGCATCATTCTCGTTGATCTCCCAATGGTTTACCCAGGCCCTCGTGTCTTTATACCACCCCAGTTTGAGCCTTAGGTGGTTTTGGCTGGAATTTAAAATTATCTTAGGAAGTCTATGATCTCCTATGTTATTGAGTTTGTGCTTATACAATAGAAGCCTAGTCATAGCTAGGCTCTTGATAGAGTAAATACCTACTTCTATAAAGAGAATAGGATAGGGTGTATTGCTTTTAATTTTCAGGTTATACGTTATAAAACACTTCTGGATTTGCTCAATCTTTCTCCAGGATTCTCTAGAGATGCTGCAACCCCAAACCTCACATCCATATAAGATAACAGGAGTGACTAAAGTTTCAAAGAGGAACTTCTTTTTATCCCACATTACGAGGTTTTCCATTTTACAATTATTTTCAAGACCAAAATAAGCTTTCCACCCCCCATTAATCCTTTTCTCAATGCTATAGTTCCAGTTGAGCTTGTGATGAATATCAATTCCTAGGTACTTGTAAGAATACACTTCCTCCAAGTTATTATTGTCATACATAAAATTAGCGTAAGTGTCCTTCTTGGATTTGATAATCATAACTTTTGTTTTGTCAGTGTTAACAGTCATACCCATGGTAGAGCAGAAATCCTTAAGAAGCCTAAGTTACTTATCAAGATCAGATGGGCACCTTGCGAGAAGAACAATATCATTAGCATAGAGAAGAAGGATGATGACTATTCCAGCTAAGATCGTGCCAGCACATCCTGCTTCCTCTAAATAACCTTCAAGCTTGTCGATGTAAATGCCAAATAGGGTAGGGGAGAAGGGGCAACCTTGTTTAACTCCGATATTACACTTAATATCTTTCGACCATCCCTCATTGCTCTTTAGCTTGGCAATTACATTCTCGTATAAACTTATAGCGGCAGCTCTCAACTCAAAAGGAACCTTTAGCTCTATTAATCTATTCCAAAGGTTGTTTCTAGGAACTGTATCGAAAGCCTTTCTAAAGTCCATAAAGCAATAGAAGAGATTGGATTTATCATTACGACATCCCTCCACAATGATCCTAAGCGTAACAAGGTGGTCTATTGTTGAGTGATGCCTTCTAAAACCCGCTTGGCCTTTAGCTTGCTTACTTCACTTTCAAGCCATATACTCAACTTCTTTTCCAAAATAATACCATATAACTTGGCTAAGAGGGGGTTGATCATAATTTTCCAATAATTAGAGGGGTTATTTGTATCCCCACTTTTAAAAATAGGGATAATGAGGCTCTCAGTCCATGGTTTAAGGAACCCTTGCTTGATTGCTTGATTGAAAAGCTTGTGGATGTGGGGGATGAGGACAAGACCTCCAATTTTTAAGATTTCCACCTGGTAACCTTCAATGTCCTTAGCTTTCCCATTTTCCAGGCATCTAATCCCATAATCAATGTCTTCTAATGAGAAAACTTCTTTCGTTGTGAGCAAGGTTTCAAATTTATCCATGACATTTGAAGATTCATAAATCTTTTTAAGATAGGAATTCCAATCGTGCAAAGTATTATCTTTAGTTTTCCTAGTCAGAATCTGCCTCCAAAATTTCTTAGGAGCCACCTTAGAGAGGTGTAAGAGATTCTCTTATCTTTTACGAATGTATTGCCTCTTTTTCCTTTTAGTTAGGGCTTTGTATATTTTTATCTTGCCCATTTTAATAGACTCATCGGCAACTTCCTTAATTGCTCTCCTCGCACTTTTACAATCTTTGTCATACCATGGGTTGGTTTTGCTATTTCTTTTATTATTTGAAACTTCAATTGAGAATTTGTTAATAGAATATGAGAGGGTTGTAGTAAAATTATGATAGAGGTCTTCTATGTTGTTTATACTAGATAAAGGAAGCAAATTAGTTTTTAATTCATTTAGAAAGATATCGTTTTTATTTCTATCAAATATTAAGTTCTTTTGGCTATAAGAATTATTTTCTATGGGATCTCTATGCACGACAAAATTGAGAGCTATAAGTAAAGGCCTATGATCAGAGTCAAGCTCGTGATCGTTTAAGATGTCAAAATTTATTATTTCATTGTATAAAGGGAGATTGGAAATAACATAGTCTACCACGCTGCTACCAAGCCCATGGATGCAGGTCATCTAGCAAGAATTGGGCCACTTCTTTAGACCGTTGCAAATTATGAGATCCTGAGCACTACAAAGCTTGACTAGATCCAACCCAAACAAATTCTCCCCGAGGTCTTCAGAGCTCCTTTTGTACCTACTAGCAATAGTAGGGTCTTCGTCTAGCCAAAGAGGATTAGGGTTGGAATGATTGCTTAGAATAATAGCTTGGTTGCTTGAAGTTCGAGCATTAAAGTCACCTATTAAGAAAATATTACCTTCATTCCTTAGGCCAGAGATATCATTCTCTAAACCATTGTAAGGACTATTTTTATCTAGATTCTTCTTCTTATAGAAGTTAGAATTGATGGGGGGGAATAACATATTGCTATGTAGGTCTTTTTATTATTAATTCTAGTGATCTCTATCCAACTATATTGGCTGTAAGGGTCGTTTTTATAAATCCTAGCATGGGGGGAGATGTTCGTCTTAATGTAACAAGCTATTCCCCCAATGCCTCTACGGGAGGATCGCTTGTTCCAGGTAGACCATAGCATAAAGCCCTCTATGTTAGGGACCTTAGATTCTTTGTGCTCCCAAGTTTCAACAAGAAAAATAATATCAACATCATTTGAGATCCAACTTAGCTTGGGGCCTTTGTTCCATGGAAAACCCACGTAGTTCCAAGAAAGAATCTGGAGCATGTTGAATTGTTATTTATTACTATCTTTTTGGTTTCTATCTCGAATAAAGGCTTTTCTATTTCTGATTATTGCCCATTTTCCTTCCTTCCTAGCTTCTTTTACCTTTTGAACCTCCTTTCTTAATTCTTCTTGATCTTCTTGGATGAGATCTTCATTTATAACTATTCTCGTTCCTTTTAGATTTGAGCTTTTACTAAGTATGTCATACTTATGATCATATCTGGTTCCAAATCTAAATTAGCTTCTGTGATTCTTCGATCTCATCGGCGATTTGCGGTGCACATAAAACCAATTCTAAACTATATCTGGAGCTGGCTCTAAACCCTAAATACTTGCTTGGCATATCTGGTTCCAAATCTAAATTATCTTCTTTGATTCTTCGATCTCATCGGCAGTCTACGGTGTGCATGAAACCAATTCTAAACTATATCCGGATCTAGCTCTAAACCCTAAATACTCGCTCGGCATATCCGGCTCCAAATCTAAATCAGCTTCTGTTATTCTTCGATCTACACCGGATCTGGCTCGTCCCTTATTCTATTCCAGGAGGGGGTGTTTCTGCACATTAAGCCGCAGCTTTTGCCCTGAGCAGCCAATCTGCTATTCACAATTTTCCCCATTTCATTCAGTACCTGCCTCGATCTGTTAGCTCTCTGCCAAAGATATCAAAGCTGTTGCAACAGAAACCTAGGTCAATTATTATTATAATAATATAATAATAATTATATTATTTTATTTCTTGAATAGTATAATGATTGTTGAATTGAGGCTTCTGTGATCCATATCAAATTTATGAGAGATTTTTTGGCGTAAATCACATGATATTTCATTTGTCGACGCGTTTCGAACCAACCAGTGTGGTTCATCGTCAGGACAAGTTGAAGAATTAGATTAAGCATTGCATGTTAAATAGTCCCAACAGAACCTCCAACGGCTATAATTCTTGACCAGGCAACAGCTATATTGACTAACGGTTAAATATGACTAGGGACAGCTAGACAGACCAGGGTCATAAAAATACGTTAATTTCAAAGCTAGTTAGTTATATTATTATTAAATTAAAAGTCAAAGGGACATATGAATATTCTTAGGGGTTATATATATATAAAATAAATTAATTTTAAATGATTATTAAGTTTAAAGTTAGTTATAAAAAGTATTAACTATTTAATATAAATATCATAACAAGTCAAGTGTTAGAAAAATAAGATTTTAAATATTTAATTAATTGCTTCCCTAATTGTCACATTAACCTAGAGGAATTAACTAATTTAATTGTTTATATGAATTTACCTAAATGTCTTTACTATTTTATCAAAATTATATATATATATATATATATATATATATAATTTTATTTTATTTTTAATATATATATATATATATATATATTTCTTAAGATAATAGTTAGTTATAAACAAAAATATATTGAGAGACTAAGTCAAGTGTAGGAAAGAAAATAGTATAATTAATTGTTTATCTTAATTGTTAAATTAACATATGATTAAAGTGAGAAAAAAAAAAGGCCAAAGGATATGGGAAAACAAGAACAAGCCAAAAAACGAGGGAGGGGAGGAAGGGAAGAAAACGACTAGGAAGAGAGTGCTGGGACCCAGCAACTACTAATCTTCCAGCCATTTTCTCTATTGAGATTTCTCGGCCTTTTTTCAATCTCAAGGGCTTCCCTAAATTTCTGATGATGGAATTGAGAAACTCTAGTGATCACAGTAGCCTCCTCAATACACACATGATGCTTGGTTCTTTCCACATGTTAAGCTAAAGCAGAAGACTTGGTTCTCCTATGTTTAAGGTCAGTTGCATGCTCACTAATCCCTTGATTAATGGAGTGACCAGTCTCACCAATATAGGGGGTCCCACAGGAACAAGGGATAATAGATATCCCTTTCATATCCTTAGGGTCGATAGGATCCTTCACTGAGTTGAGGGACTTACGAATGGTGTTAAGGGGCCTGAAGGTCACGGGGACATTATGCTTTTTACGAATCCTTGCAATCTTATTAGTGGTCCCCTGAACAAATGGAAGATGGACACCTGGAATCCGCTCCTTTGGTTCTCTTTTAGATAGTGAATTCTTGGCAGCTTTGAGGAAAGCTTTCTGACCCAAGAATCTACTATAACCATTCCCGACAAAGACATCAAGCAGATGGGATTTCTCCCTCTCGAAGCTCTTTTCATCAAGATCCTTAGGGCAAGAGTAGCAAGGGTGTTGAGAACACCCATCTTCTGAGCTGGGAAATGGTGGGAACTAGCATGAAGATACTGCTCCGTGTGTGTTTTCTTCCGAAACACCTGGTAGGAGAGGGAACCATCACTATTCTTAGAAATAAGAATATCAAGGAAAGGGAGGAAACCATCAACTTCTTGTTCCTTAGTGAACTTAAAGGCCAAGGATTGATTGTTGAGATGATCGAAGAAGAGATCTAACTCCTTTTGGTCGTGAGAACAGATGACATTGGTGTCATCTACATACCTTTTCCAAAGTTTGGGCAGGAGGCGGGTTGAGTTTAGAGCCTTGGATTCGAAATCTTCCATAAAAATATTTGCAACCACATGGGAAAAGGGTGAGCCCATGGCAACCCCACAGGTTTTCTCAAAGAACTCCCCCTCAAAACTGAAAAAGGTGGAAGTGAGGCAGATCTCAACTAATCGAGCAGTGTCAGGATCTGTTAGGCGGTTAATTACCTCCATGGCCTCATTTATAGGGATGCAAGTGTACAGGGAAACTACATCAAAACTAACAAGAATGTCTTCAGAGTCAAGTTTAATGTCCTTGAGCTCATTAATAAAGGAAGCAGAGTCTTTTACGAAGGACTCTGTACGGCCAACTAAGGGCTTAAGCCTTAACGCAAGGAATTTTGCAAGAAGGTAGGTAGGACCTCCAATGGTGTTGACAATGGGCCTTAGGGGAGCTCCTTCTTTGTGAATTTTAGGGAGCCCATAGATTCTAGGAGTAATGGGGTTGCTCTCAATGAGTTTATGGTGCAAGGAACTCACTGAGCTACTGGATTTAATGGCAAGAGCCACATTCCTAGAAATATTTTTTAACGGGTTTTTGGGAAGCTTCTTATAACTTCCACTATTATGAAGATGATCCAACATCTTATTGTGGTAATCTACCCTGTTAAGAATGACGGCCGCTCCACCTTTGTCAGCTTTTAGAACAACGATATCTTTGTTCTGGTTTAAGGATCTGAGGGCAACAGATTCTTCCTTGCTCAAGTTGCTCTTAGGGGGCTTCGCCTTTCTCAAGACAACGACACAATCCTGCCTAATAGTGTTCTTAACCCTATCAGGTAAACCCCTGATCCCAAACTCAATGTCACAAATAATATCATCTACTGGGATCTTCCTAGGGGCTAAGGCAAAATTTAAGCCTTTACCCAAAACTTTAAAAACCGACGGGGGAAAGGAAAAACTAGATAAATTGACAACCTTGTTTTTAATATGAGATGGAGGGGGAAGATTATTATTATTAATATTCTTATTATCATTAATAAATATATTATTACCTTTTAAGTTATTTTTCCTACAACTATAATTATTTGTATTAATACATAATGCATCCTTATTATTATTATTATTATTATTAACATTAACTTTGATGTTATTACTATTACTTCTTCTATTATTATTATTATTATTATTATTATCATCAATATTATTATTATTATTAAACGTCAAATTATCATAATTGGAGACCGAGGGCAGAGGAAGGTTTGAGCCTTCACTGTCTACGCAGATCTGGCCAGACAAACCAGCGAACGGAACCAAGTCATTGTTCCGCCCTAAAGAGATGGAGATCTAAGGAACAAGAAGTCGATGGTTGCCTCCCTTTCCTTGATATTCTTATTTCTAAGAATAGTGATGGTTCCCTCTCCCACCAGGTGTTTCGGAAGAAAACACATAGGGAGCAGTGTCTTCATGCTAGTTCCCACCATTTCCCGGCTCAGAAGATGGGTGTTCTCAACACCCTTTCTACTTGTGCCCTAAGGATCTCTGATGAAAAGAGCTTCAAGAGGGAGAAATCCCATCTCCTTGATGTCTTTGTCAATAATGGTTATAGTAGATTCTTGGGTCAGAAAGCTTTCCTCAAAGCTGCCAAGAATTCACTATCTAAAAGAGAACAAAAGGAGCGGATTCCAGGTGTCCATTATCCGTATGTTCAGGGGACCACTAATAAGATTGCAAGGATTCTTAAAAAGCATAATGTCCCCGTGACCTTCAGGCCCCTTAACACCATTCGTAAGTCCCTCAGTGAATGATCCTATCGACCTTAAGGATATGAAAGGGGTGTATATTATCCCTTGTTCCTGTGGGACCCCCTATATTGGTGAGACTGGTCGCTCCATTAATCAAAGGATTAGTGAACATGCAGCTAACCTTAAACATAGGAGAACCAAGTCTTCCGCTTTAGCTGAACATGCGGAAAGAACCAAGCATCATGTGTGTATTGAGGAGGCTAGTGTGATCGCTAGAGTTTCTCAATTCCATCATTGGAAATTTAAGGAAGCCCTTGAGATTGAAAAAAGGTCGAGCAATCTCAGTAGAGAAGATGGCTGGAATATTAGTAGTTGTTGGGTTCCAGCATTCTCTTCCTAGTCGTTTTCATCCCTTCCTCTCCTCCCTCATTTTTTGGCTTGTTCTTGTTTTCCGGTATCCTTTGGCTTTTTTTTTCACTTTAATTAGATGTTAATTTAACAATTAAGATAAATTATTAGTTATACTATTTTCTTTCCTACACTTGACTTAGTCTCTCAATATATTTTTGTTTATAACCAACTATTATCTTAAGAAATATATAGATATATATATATATATATATATATATATAGATATAGATATAGATATAGATATAGATATATTAATTAAAAAAAAATACATATATATTTATATATTTATAAATAAAAATTTATAAAATAGTAAAGACCTTTAGGTAAATTCATATAAACAATTAAATTAGTTAATTCCTCTAGATTAATGTGACAATTAAGGAAGCAATTAATTAAATCTGAATATTTAAATCTTATTTTTCTAACAATTGACTTATTATAATATTTATAATAAATAGTTAATACTTTTTATAACTAACTTTAAACTTAATAATCGTTTAAAATTAATTTATTATCTATCTATATATATATATATATATATAACTCTTAAGAATATTCATATGCCCCTTTGACTTAATAATAATATAACTAACTAGCTTTGAAATTAAAGTATTTTTATGACCCTGGTTCGTTTAGCTGTCCCCAGTCATATTTAACCGTTAGTCAATATAGCCGTTGCCTGGTCAAGAATTATAGCCATTAGAGGTTCTGCTGGGACTATTTAACATGCAATGTTTGATCTGATTCTTCAACTTGTCCTGACATGAACCACACTCACGAGTCCACAAATGAAATACCATGTGATTCACGCCGAAAAATCTCTCATAAATATAATATAATGATAATCTAACTAATTAATATTAATAATATTATTATGAGTTTATATTATTATTATATTATTAATATAATATTCATATAATAATATATATAAATAATATGATTTTTAATATTTATATAGTTATTAATAATGAGTTGGTGTTTAAAAAAATATCCATAATAATTATTAATGTGGTTGATATAAACTTATCCATCTACAATCACATTGGAAAATGTGGTTGTATATATATTTCATATACATTGATATAATGTTTATCAACAACTTTGGTAAATGTGGTTATGCTAGTTATTTATTTTTAAGTAAGAAAGAAATAACCTTTTTAATTAACCTAAAGTTTTAGGCTTCCTAATATTTAGGATTTTCAGTGAGTACATTTTCAGAAGATAAGCTAATAGTGTTGGAGAAAATTAATGAAGAGTGAATACAAATTAGCTTTCTGCAAATGCAAAGTAGTCTTCTAGTCTAGTTCATTTGACGTTTCAGTTACCCTATTAGTTTCTTATTCATAATATTTCCTTATGGATGAATTTTGCTGTTATGGTTACTGGGATTGGAGAATTCCATGTTCTGTCAAACCAATTATTGTTTAGTGCCAATTATCGTTCAGTGCCGAAGCCGTAATTGGAATTTATGAAATTATTTCTTTGGCTGTTGCAGCCATATGTAGTGTACTTGGGAGGACAGCATGATGAGACTCTGCAACACCAAATGGTAGCTTATTCTCATCATGATCTTCTGTATCAATATTAGGAAGGTAATATTGAATTAATTATTGAATGATGGGAACTCTGTCATGTACAGAGTAAAATGTGCAATACTCCAATGCTGTTTTTATCTATATTAATCTGTAATAGCATCAGTTTTAAATTTTAATATGTGATCTATAATCTGCATATTTTAGCATGTTAATGATATTACTAACTAGTACGAGTGATTAATCTTTTCAGTCAATGAATTGGGTTCTCACACATAAATTTTCAATGAAACATTACAGCAACAAGGCAGCCAAGGAAACCATATATTATTCTTATACCAGATGTATCAATGGTTTTGCTGCTCGTCTTGAAGAAGACGACGTTCATGCTCTCTCAGGTCAAAGAATTTGCATCACTAGACCATATTTGTATGAGTAAATGGCTACTTAAGCTTGGAGATCCAAACAATTTCGGATTTCTAATTGAATGGATGCTACTGCTGTTGGGATTTGTTATTCAGAGCTCCCACAGGTATGGTCTGTGTTCGTGAATCGTTAGCCGAGATAGAGGTCTGCACACAACTAGTTCCATGGGATTCCTGGGCTTTCACAAAAGTGGAGGGCTATGGAAAAATTCTAAGTTTGGGAAGGATGTTATCGTTGCTAACATAGAGACAGGTGGCCCTCTTCAATATCCATACAAATGGCTCATACTTTCTTGCTTATAATCAGGCATTCATTTGATTTGTTTGGTTGGTGTTGCTGCTCTGTGTAAATTAGGTGTATGGCCTGAATCTGAAAGCTTCGATGACATGGGCACGGGGCCTGTTCCTTCACGATGGAAGGGGTTCTGCCAACCTGGCACAAATTTCAGTGCATCTCTATGCAACAGGTGCCTCAATTAATATTCCATGTCAAAGAAAATCGTATTCTTTTTTCTTTATAACTCTCTACTATTTATAGTGTTATTACTGGTTCCTCTTTGCTCCCTATAATGGGTCAAAGAATATTTTTACATTAATAGATTTCAATATGTTTTTATTATATTAAGAGATATATTTTACAGTTTAGTACGAGGGGATGTTTAATTTTTTCAGTGTTATTTCAAGTTGATACTTATATTTTTTTGAAATAAAAATAAAATATTTTTAAATAAAAAATAATGTTGGCTATAATAAAAAAATAAAATATTAATAATCTCATTTATAATGTGATAGTTGATCTTATAATTAAGTATGAAGAAGATGTGGTAAAGATATTTTACTCTCACTCTTAGCAATATCAACTTTAGAGGATGAAATAATTCAAATAAAAAATTTCTTCTATTTTCACTTTCAATTATGAAGAAGATATATCATTTTTACATTTTTTTTTTTAATATTTCGAACTTAAATAAACTATTTGAATAAATGTGTTAACTAATATATTTCAATATTAACTTTAGCTTTATATGTATGTATAATAGATAAAAAGGGAAAAGGGCAATTTATTTTTAATGTTAATCTTAATAAAATATTTCAATAAATTAATTCAAAAAAAAAATTCAATTACATGATAAGGGGATGTGGAATTCATTTAATTATTGATATAAAATTGATATGTAACATTTGAAGAAAAAATATTAATAATAAAAAAAATCAATTTTGATTATAAATAAAATATTTTAATATGCAAAGAATATATTAATAATAAAGAAATATTTTAAGAGTTAAGATATGATTCATAAAAAAAATATTTCAATACTTATACCAGGTAAAATATCTCAAAGTTAATTATTTATATATTATTAAAGAAAAACTTATCTATATTTTATGTGAAGTAATTGGAAAAAAATTGTTATGGTTTAAACATTTTAATTAGTCTAATTATTTTAAATTTTGGTATTTTATATATTTGTTGTAATTGTAAGTTTAAGTTGTAAAATAAGATAGATAAAATCAGTGTAGATCATAGATCTATCAAAAAAATCTAAGAACCAAATTTTATAAATACCAGAAAAAAATTTACATTTCAAATAATTTAATCTCTCTCAATACTTGCTAAATTGATAATTAAAATAAATCTATAATGATAACAAAACAAGACACTGATTTTCTCAATGCATTGAGTAGATGACTTTTGCACCATAAGTTGTTTTTTCGAAGAAGTATTTGTGGGTCCACCGTCCATTGTTTTCATCCTGAGCAGCACAGCATTCATGTCGTGTACTTCCCTAGATGCAATTTCCAACGGTGAATTTGTCGTGTTTATTTTTTAATTTTACTTATAAAAACCAAAAACAATACAACATGCTTCTTGCACATATTCTGAGGTATTCTTGTTCTTGCTGTAAGCCTTACAGCCTAGTGTGGTTATTGTTCGTATTGCTATGCTCCTTACGGCCTAGTGTGGTTATTGTCTTCTTTTGTGGTTATGGAGGAAAGCAATCCTCTGAATCTTTGTACTTGACTGCTTGTTAGTTTGCGGTTGTCTGCTACAACCCTACTCCATTGTAGATTCAATGAAGACCTTTGTAAAGTAGGAATTTGATCGCGAAGCAGACCTCCTGAACGTTGCCTCATATAATTGAAGTTTCACTATCCAATCTGCTGTTTGTGTTTATTTCTGCTTTTCACCGATAAAAACCAAAAGCAATACAACATGCTTCCTTTTTCTTCTTGCTAGTTGCCTTGCAGCCTAGTCTGGTTATTGTTTCTTATTGTTGGATTGTATTGCTAAGGACTGCTTGACTGCTTGTTAGTTTGCGGTTGTCTGCTAGAACCAGGATATACCTGCTTAATAATCAGGACCTTGCATACAGTTTTCATACTCTGTGGTGTCTTTGTAGTCACGAAGTAGTCCTCCTGAACCTTGCTTCATATAATTGAATTTTCACTATCCAATGTGTTGTTTGCAACAGGAAATTGATTGGAGCCAGATACTTCATCCAGGGATATGAGGCTAGAAATGGGCCTCTGAATATATATGAAACAGGAGAATTTATTTCTCCACGAGATAATCAGGGACATGGCATTCATACTTTGTGTACAGCAGGTGGGAATTTTGTGAAAAAGGCAAGTATAGCCGGCTATGCAGAAGGGACGGCAAAAGGAGCAGCTCCTCATGCCAGAGTTGCAGCTACAAAGCTTGTTGGTCTGGACGAGTATGCAATGATGCAGATATTCTTGCAGCATTCGATGCAGGAGTACATGACGGAGTTGATGTGTTCTCTGTTTCTATTGGATCTGGCTCCATGCAATATGATGTGGATGCAGTGGCGATTGGATCGTTCCATGCAGTCGAAAGAGGAAAGGTAGTTGTCTTTTCCGCTGGAAATGACGGTCCAGATATAGGGACAGTTGCAAATGTGGCACCATGGATCATAACCGTGGGAGCAAGCAGCATTGACAGAAAATTTCCTTCAGCTGCTGTTCTTGGAAACAATAGGACATACATAGTGAGTATACCTTATTCCTTCAAATTCATTTCTTTTCTCGGGTAAATCTGAAAGAAGAGATAATTCATCTTATGAAATCCGTATACAGAAGTCTTCCCCATAGAGCCCTAGGGACAAAATTTACCCCTCGAACGCAGACACTAAAATAGGCTTATATCCTTTGCATTTTGTTCACGTTACAAGCTGTTTTCACACCATTATCAGTTTTCAACGGCTGGAACACATGCATTAATATCAAAGTAATTCCAAATGCTATGAAAGTCATTTTCTATAATGATGTTTTCAAGGGAAATTGCGCTTACCGAACTTTTCCTTCTGTCCTATAAAATTGAAAAATGATGTATCATGTTTTTCAAGTGTAAGGAATTTTTTGTTGAACCATTAGAAGGTCTGTGAAGGGCATTGAATGAAGTCAACAAATCTGAACACTTGCATTATGCTAGAAAAATCATTTTATGCCTCTGTACATTTGTGTTTGATGCCAGGGACAAAGCATATCCGAGTTTCGGTTACCAAAGAAAAAAATGTATGCACTGGTAGATGTGTATGCTACATGATTGCAAATTTTAATAATTTTTGTAATAACTATCAGTCCACTTATCAATATGACATTTTCTTTCCAAACAAGAAACTTAGATTAGTATTAGTTCAAGGAATGAAAAGTTACACCCCTATGATAATGAGTTTTAACAGTTTTTATGGAATAATGTTGCAGACAAACTTGCTACCTGGGATCTGTAGCTCCAAGCAAAGTTAAAGGAAAGATTGTTGCCTGCTACAGTTCTGTCGATGAGACAGGCACCGAAGAGGAAGGTGAAGAAGTAAGTATGGCAGGTGGATTAGACATGATTCTCTGCAATACCCCCGGAAATCCGTATGACGTCGATGCACAATCTCATTTGAATCTAATTGATGGATCAGAAGTCTTTGACTACAGCAATTCTGCAGTGTAGGTTTTCACGACAGTTAATTTTATTTATATTAATACTACATTAAAAATGGTTCTAGCCAATAAAGGTCCTTAAATGAAACATTCTAATTTGCCAATAAATTGTGCACATTTAGGTCCCCTATTGCTTACATTTCTCCAGCAATAACTGAATGGCATACAAAGCCAGCTCCAGTGATGACAGCCTTCTCCTCTCAGGGTCCGAATAGACTTACTCCAGACATCCTCAAGGTCCTAGTCCAAACCCCAAGACTAATGTGTTTATATGATGAATGTTTTTTTTATAAATGGAATTAGTTTTTTGAATTGTTTCTCCAATGCAGCCTGATATTACAGCTCCAGGGTTTAGCATCCTAGCAGCATACTCAATGGCAACATCACCTACTGGGCTTCCATCTGATCATATGCATGTACCTTTCAATTTAGAATCTGGCCCATCTATGTCGTGCACGCATGTTGCTGGTGTTGCAGCCTTATTAAAAGCAACACATCCTCATTGGAGCCCAGCAGCCATCAAGTCTGCCATTATGACTACAGGTGCATACTTTTATCCATTTATTCTACACACATGTATGCCAAAAAAACTCATTCATCTCCTCCTAAACATGAGGAAATTTTTTCATTTTGAGTGGGTAAGGCTATATTGCTTATTAGATATTCACATACTTAGATTCACTTTCTCATTATAGATATGTTTACTAGACACCAACAATATTCTCAGATATGTTTAGAAAAGAAGGGTGAAAATTGTGGCAGAGGGACCTATAACTTTTAAAACAAAGGTGACCTCTCCTCCTGGAGTTTTGGTGTCAGTTGAGCCCAAGAAGCTTGATTTCTCCAAGGAAGGGGAGGAGAAGTCATTTACGTTGACACTCAAGGCCACGGAAAAATTTTCAGGGAACTATGTATTTGGGTCCTTAACCTGGAAACATGCTCAATATTTGGTGGTAAGTCCCATTGTTGTGGGTACACTGAAATACTGACGAACCGACGAACCGACTGTTGTTTGAAGATAGCTATTGAATAATTTGACATGTGAGAGCAGGAAAATCTACAGGTGAAATAATGATGAAAGAAAGCAATCAAAATCTACAGGTGAAATAATGATAGAAAGCGTTTTGTTTCTTCACGGGGAAAAGTGCAAAGTCAGGGCTCCTTCTCTCCAATTCTGCCCTGCTAAATCAAATTTCATTTCTTTAGGAAAATAATAATAATAATTATATAATATCCTGTATTTTGATATGCTAAATCAAAGTTTCATTTCTTAAAAAAAAATTATACAATATCTTTTATATATAGGTTTAATATGTTAACGTAGATTTGGTGTTTATTATAAATAAAAAAGTTAACAAATATCATATTTTACTATGTTAAAATTTATTAATATGTATATACTAACACAACGAATGTAACCAATGTGGCTGATATATCGGTAGGCATCAGCTTATTTAAATTCTGATATTTAATATTAGAAATTTTTAAAAATTGATATTAAATATTAAATATATAATATATATATATTATATATATATATATATATTAATTTTAGTTTTTAGTTTTATTTATAAATATTATATATAAAAAATACGAAATTTTTTATTTAAAATCAAAATGAATGTTACTTTTACATAAAATTAAAATTAATTGTAAAAATTTTAAGATCAAAATAAATGTTACTTTGACATAAAACTAAAACTAATGGTAAAAATTTACACTTAAACTCTAATTGTAAAATTTTACCAAAAAATGAAGATGACAATTTATACATCTTCCTCGTGGATGAAACATGTAACCAAAATGATCCCTGCATATATAGGCAGTGTCAAATATGGTAACCAAAATGATCCTGCATATATAGGCAGTGTCAAATATGGTTTCTGGAGTTATACGTGTTTACTATAACCCAAATTCAATTCAATCAAATGACCAATTAACAAAAATTGATTAAACATATGCATTAAAATAATGAGAGAAACTATAAGAAACTCAAAGTAATGGGTTACCAGTAATTTTGGATTCACACAGCTATCTTCTATGTTGTACATTTTCAATCAATGTTATGCTAGTTTTAAGTATTATCTGTTAATTCACATTCAAAGAAAACATAACCAACCACAAAACACTTCGTAAAAAAGAGTTTCATAGGATTAATTTGAAATTATTGATTAATCATACAATTATGATCATGAAAGACAAGAAGATAAAGATATACTTTTATATTCAAGGATGTTCATAGGATTAATATGAAATTATTGATTAAACATGCTATCATGATCATAAAAGATAGGAAGATAAAGATAGTCTTCATATTCCATGATGTTTTTGGTGCTTTCGTACAAAATGAAAACACCAAAATAGAACCCAATAATGTTGGATTTGGTTTTTCCAAGGCCTCATTTCCCTATGAGCTAAGTATGGTAAGTTGTAAGCTCACATAGAGACATGGTGAGTTGTAAGCTCACATAGAGACTTGCATCTGTCCAGTTGAATGTTGGAGTTGGTTTTTCCAATGCCTCATTTCCCTATGAGCTAAGTATGGTGAGTTGTAACCTCACATAGAGACTTGCATCTGTCCAGTTTTCGTAGCTATCCTTAACGGGCTGCCTCCATTGCTATATAATGGAGGCTTTCTATGTACATTCATACAACAATGTGAGTAATAAAATACTCTAACACGGAATCAGGGCATTGACTAGGTTCGATTCCCCGATTTGTGTTTGAGGGAGGGTGTTGGATTTTCACACTCACCTAGTTGGAACCGCCACTCTGGGGTCCATCCTCAGACCACTCAAAAGAGTAATGATGGTTTGGAAGTGAGTAATGATAATAGTGTGGAAGTTTACTAAGCCTGAGTGGTAATGATAATGGATTGGAAGTTTACTATGCCTAGGTTTTGGTGTAATGGAAAACCTCAACAGGTAATATATACATCTAAGACATTCCATGGCATAATAGAAGTGAAAAACAAAAAACACTTCAAACCCATTCATAAAATCATAGCAAACCTCATGGTAGACATAAGGGTAAAAAAATTTGAAATGCTTGAGTGGTCCAATCTAATTGACAGGTGGTCAAATAAGTCATATTTAAATTTAAAATGTTATTCTTAGTTTTAAAATTGAAAACTTGTTCAAAATACATTTCATCTCATCTATTGGATAATGTATTTGACTAAAAATATTCTCTTGAAATCAAATCTTATAAGCTCATCTATCTAAAAGTCAAAATTCCTCAAGCCCAATTTCAATCTAGACCATGTCGTATCAATCTGAATTTTTCCAAATATTATATAAATTTTAGAATCTTTTTATTATTTCAAAATTAATTAATAAAAATATTATTCATACACAATTCAATTTTTTTTAGTTTTATATTATAATAAGTACAAAACTCAAGCTTATATATATATATATAAATTGGAAATTTATATGTGTGTTAATTCAAAATCTAAATTTGAATAATACTATCAATTAAATTAAATTAGAACATTTTTACAACAATATCACATTGAGATATAATTTCTTTATAATGAATTATTTAATTTATTTATAATTAATAATATTGTATTGAAATATATTTTATTATTATTAAATAATTTAATTGCATCCAGGGTTTTTAGAATTCTAATTTAAGTAGCATAGATGCATCTAATTTGGGATTTACCAAATGTTAAGAAGGTTTCAAATTTCTCAAGATGCAAATCTCTTTGTGAGTTTAAGGTTTGCACCCCAAAATACTTGATTCCTCTCCGCTTTTGGTAGATTCAGAGTTAAATGGATCTATGGGCTACTACAAAAGTCACATGCTAGGCATGTGAGTCATCTCAAGGCTCATATTAGTTAGCAAACATATATATATATATATATGTGTGTGTGTGTGTGTGTGTGTGTAATTGTATTCCTTAGGAAATCAGATTACATTGCTAGTACCCCTTTTACAAAAACATACTAGCGACATTCTGCCAAACTAGAACTAGACCTTGGCTAATGAATGATAAAACTCATTTTTCTATAGAGAACTAAAAGTGATAACAAAACATAAGAAACCACATAACCATAACTCCGAAAATAGGTAGTGAGAAGTAGACTAAAACAAATAACCATCTCAAGAGTCCGACAATGTTACAAGAGTTGTGTCTTTCTCACTCAAACTGAGAGACCTTGGGAATTAAAATCACACAAGATGTGATTTTCCATGTGAGCCAAGCGGGCATCCAAATTTTCTAGATTGTATTGCAAATGTCGTTAGTTGGCTGGCAAGGGGATGAGGAAATGTCGTGCTAATGAAGTGCCAACACCAGCGATATATTAGGTTGCGCAGTGCGCCAAGGGAATCCAATATAATTGGGCTAAGTATTTATGTCATGAGTTTTTGGAAGATTTTCGAGAGGCTCGGGACGAGCGAAAAGTATTCCACTAAGTGTGGTTATTTTTGTTGATCGTGCTAGTTGCATGGAGAACACTGGAGGAAACCTAGTTCCTGCAGCATGATCCAGACCCATGTGAGGTCGCGAAATTCGCCTCGCTATGGGCGACAAAGGACCTTGAGTGCGTCATGGAAACGAAGATATTTTGGGTCCTATTTGAATCGGAGTTAAGGATGGTGATTAGCCAACAGCAACAGTTATCACCAAGATTGCTTGCCCAGTATGCCAATGTTATTGATTTCAAGGTAGATTTTCATATAATGTCCCCTCACGAACCCCAATCACCTTAGCATCATCAATACTAGAGCCCTTACCCCAAACTAAAACCTTTCCATCAACAAAAGTTATTCTATCATCCTTATCCTCTACATAATAAATATAAAGTAAGTTTTTCTTCAAACCTGTAACATATAGGATGTTGTTAAAATGAATACTTCCACTAGATTCAAGCTCCAACAATGTAGATCAAATCCCTTTCACTGGATATCTCTTCTTGTCTCCAAGTTCAATTGAATGAGAGGAGGTTCCTTTTGACAAAGTATGGAGCTAGCTACATCCTCTTGTCATATGTCTAGAGGCACCACTGTTGATAACCCATACATTCTCATCCTTGAAAGTCTGATACAAAGTGGAAAATAAACTTCCATCCATTACTTATATCTTGGAATGATCTTCAAGATGAAAATCTTGATGGATGTAGAAAGATACCAAATAAACTTCAAAACCCTTATTTATAACCCTTGCCATATTGCCAATTAGGATGTGATATTCAGTCTCCTTCTTGCACCTTAGCTTTGATACCATGTTGGAAAATCAGGATACTGTAACATCCTCCTCCCACATTTACACAAGTAACCAGCCAACTAGGGTAAACATGTGACGAGAAGTTACTATGATATGATTTGGCCTCCTAACTCACGTTAAGGAAGTGGAACCGACGGAAACATACCATACAGACCTTCAACATCAGCAATAGGACCCCTTGGAACCATCCCAACATTTATGTTAACCAGCCCCTAGTTCCCACTGAGTCTTTAAGCTATTAAACCTATGGACACTCCCATACTATGGGCATGCCAGTGTCCAAGGAGCTCTGGACACTCCAACAAGCCTGCATGCCTACGTCTAGGAACTATTTCCAGTAGATCTGTGCCAAAGTCTGGGGAATTTAAGGCACTTTTCAAGCCTAGAATTTCGGCCACTACCCATAACTTGTTGTAACTTCCGGAATCCATTAAACACATGATGACAAGACTAGTAAACCAAAAATTAACTCCAAGACTAGGCCTGATCATCCCTAACTCGGACTGACATTCTACTAAACACTTGGCTTAAATGCAATCTACAAGTGTAAACAACATATCTAAGCATAGGTGTCTCATGCTTATCTGAGATTCGTTATGAGGCATTGTTTCCTTATCACTTTAGCTGCAGTTTGATTCGTTAGGCCATAGAAACATTGTTCATTCATATACAAGTAAAAACATGATGGGAACCATACATAGCCATTGTCATAATACACATTCATAACCAGCATAATAACAACAGAAATACCAAGGAAACAACAATCATTTAATCCACATATAAACCAGTATAATAATTATGAGATAACAAGAAGAAATAACCTCATATTAATGATGCAAAAGTCAACCCGATATGGAACTATCATGTTCCACCTGACCGTAGAATGGCTGAGCCAAATCTCCATTCACCCCCATGCCATATTATAAGCATGAATGTGGGATCTCATAAAACACGTCAATCTAAAACCATCCAAGGATTCTGTTGAAGCCCCGAAAATCGGGTCGACAACAAGGGGGATACCCACCCGGTCCAGACCTTGGTTGGCAGCTCCTTATCCGTTTGGTATAGCGGGTCCGACTGGGGATAATGGGACCAGTTTCCCAATCTAAGGGGTGTGTGTGTGTGTAGAGTTGAATGATGCTGATCTAGGAGTATTTTAAGCTAATTTAATTCAAACGTCTAAACTAACTCTATGCTATTGTAATCTAATAAAGGAAAAACAACACATCTAATCTACACTAACCCGGGGTGTATTTCTTCTATTATGCGATCTAAAGAGATTTCGAACAATAACTGGTAATAAAGATCATTCAGCTATCATAAGAATAGAAATCAATTAAGATAAACCATTCTGCATAAAAAGTTAGGCAAAACAGTTGTGAACAGCATATCGCATAATAAGTTATTCATATATCAAGCACAAATAAATGACTCCATCGTACAGAAGTGCCAAATGGTAACCCACACATTCATGCATTAACATATAAACAACTGAAAACTGCATATCACTTTAAGAATATGAACAGAAACTGGTCAAGAGATAAAAGTACCATTTATGATTGGTTCCACTCATAAGCTTCAAGCAATAACGATTTATCTCTACTTGTTCTAACATCTACTAAGAGTGCAAAAGTGCAACATCAGTAGCAGACATTAAATGCAAACATTGATAAATCTCGATCCATCCATTCACAAAAAACCCCCTCCGAGGGTGCAAAAGTGCATGTTCTGAGGACAAGTTTTTTGACAAATTTCCGGACCCTTCTCCAAATTCCTGAGAAGGGTTTAAATACTGCTAACTAATTAATCTTAATTACATAAATTTAGGACACGGTTTCAAATGACCGCCCTTCTACTAAAGCAAATTATTTCTAAAAATTGAATCTAATTTCTAACCGTTTCTGTATTTGCTCCTTAATGTTGTAAGCAATGCAACATTCGCCTGGGAAGAGTCGGTTGTTTGTCTTCTCCTTTCGTTTGAGTTACGAAAATAGAAATAACAATCGCTGGCACCGCTTTCTGACAAACTGGAAGATATTTTCCTCTGGCTTGGTGTATTCGCTGTGTGTATACTTGGTAATAACCCAAATTTCTCTCAAACTGATTGTGTTGTTGCTATTTCGGTTTCCGGCCTGGCAAATGACTGAGCAAGTTAGGGACTTTGCTCTCTGAACAATTTTCTGTATTGAAAACTGCTTCCGTTCTTTGTTCTAGGCTTTTCTGGTGCGTTTTCCCTCTTTAGCGTTTTTCTTTTTGCTTTACCCAGTCTAAGCTTCAGGATCTTTTGAAAACATGCTGCTTTTGTGCGCCTTTGACTCTGAGTCTTGGATAGTCTATTTCCATCAGTATCTGTTGAGTGATACTCTGGAATCCGCGGTCCTGCTGCATGCAGCATCTGTTTGCGAAGGCATCTCTTCTCTGTTCTCCGAGTATTGACGCTTTCCTCTTTTCCTTAGATGTTTCCTGCACATTGATTTATATTAGTTGTTGTCTTACAGTTTACGCAAAGGAAAAGAGTAATGACGAAAATATTGACATGAAAGCTTTAAGCTCTAATGAATGCATAATCATGACACTCATAATGAACTGACTCTTCGAAAAACACAACACAATCCTTCTCGGATACTTTGGCGTACAATCATTAATTTCTTTTTAAGGCGCGCGCCCAATTTTGGTCTGCAGATAGCTTTCCTTGAACGCTGTGTCGAGGAACCTTTGCGATGAGTGATTTCTGCGACTCGCATCGCAGTGTCGAGGATTGCGTCGTTTAAGATGTGTCATCGCAAGATTTGATGATCGCATTCATCGCAGATCGCGACATCGCAGTATCGCAGATCGCAATATCGCAGATCGCGCTTAATCATAATCATTGTGTGCTGCTTATGCGATGTTGCGATATGCGACGTCGCATATCGGTCGTCGGCGATTCCTTAAGCTTTTTATTTAAGAGAGCTTCACAACATAAGCGATGCGATGAATTTCGCGTCGCTTATTCGCAGCTCATTATGCGCATAGGAAAATGTCTCGCGATGCGATATAGCTTTAGGGGGTCAAAATACAGAAATTTTGATAAAAAAAAATTTGGATTTTTTTGTTAAGGGTCCCCATTTGCTTGGTGTTATTGCTAATACCAATCAAAGAGGGGGGTTGTTGGTGACCACAACAATGGCGATTCACTGCGAAGAACCAGTCATCTCTATTTTTCTATTGAATTTCAACTTCCGAAGCAGAAAAATTTTCATATATCTAAATTTTGTTATGGACAGATAGAGTATATTATGCCTTATCCTAGCATTGATATTTCGTCTCAACCTTTTCATATTCCAATCGTTTGTTTCCTCAGGCTTAGTTCTTGTATTCACACCAGACACTACTTGGTCTTTTAAAGATAAAATAAGGTCTTCTTTGCGTGCTGGCTTTTTAAAATATGCTCATTTGTTGTAGGTAGAGCCTCTGCTGCCCGCAAGCGTCCATAGCCTCGACAGGGTTACCTGTTACCCAGCAATGATCCTTTATCCTGCTTGAGGTTATTCACAACATTTTCAGAGGAAAAACCCTTTTTGACACTTTTTTCTTTTTTATTCTCTAAAGAACAATGTCTTGGTTTGGTGGCCAAATTATGACACAGTCATTCACTTGATTTACACTTTTGTTGAACAAGTTGGCTCGTGATGAGACCCCTTGTCTTTTGATTGCAACAATCTTGAGTTGTTGCCCTGTTTTGGTAGACAGTATTTTGGCAAAGTCAGCAAGTTATAATATCTGTGATCATGATAAGCCGGCTCATGATGAGACCCCTTATTCTTTGAGACATAGTGTTTTCTCGGATTGTTCCTCTGAATGTTGCGATTTCCTTTAGCAGGGAGGAAGTCATTGTTTTTCCTTAAGAAAGCTCTGGACGACAATAATAGAGTTTGAAAACAGCAGCTTTACAGAGAATATTTATTTTATTATTGATACCTTTCATTGTGCTGATATAAAACAATTTTTTACCAAAGGTTGCTTTCATCAAATTTTTGAAGTTGAAACTAGCATCATGTCTAGGCTAAAGTTAACTCTACCTGTCAATAATAAAAATCAGATTTTTCGAAAATTTTTGCTACTTGTACAAGCGAAAAGCTCAAAATCTGATAGAGAATTGGTGTCTTTTTCATGAACCCTTTTAGTGACCATCTACAACTGGTTTTATTTATAAGAAAGAGAAAAACAAATAAAAACTAAAACTATCCTACAAAAATAGAAGAGTGATCTTCTATGGAAAATATTTTTTAAGAATATGTCCATTAACAGGCAGAGAATCTCTTCTACCTGCTAAATCCTGCAACACAAACGTTGATGGGCCTATGACTTCTACAATCTGAAAAGGACCAAGCCACAGTTTCTAGAATTTCGTATGTTTGCCCTTTTCTTCATGAGCCTTATCCCATTTCAAAACTAAATCTCCCATCTGAAAAAAATTTCTGGTCATTATGCTTGAGTCAAAAGAGGATTTTATCAGCGCTTGGTGATGAGCATGGGTTTTCTTAGCTTGTTCTCGTCGTTCTTCTAATTTAATTATTTCCATTTGTCTTAGTTGTATGAAGGAGGTGGATACCTCATCGATGTGTTGTACTAAAGACAAAGAGGGAATGACTAAGTGAGTTGGAAGAACCACTTCTTTCCCATAAACTAAATTAAAGGGAGAAGTGTCGATTGAAGCTTTCTTCGTTATTCTATCTGCCCATAAAGCATTTACCAACGCTTTGTGCCAATTCTTTTGGTTTTGGTCGACTGTTCTTTTAATAATCCTAATCAGGTTTTTGTTTGTTGATTCAGCCAATCCATTACCTTGCGGATAGTAGTTGGCCGAATATTTCAGTTTGAACCCTCTTTTAAGTGCAAACTCAGTCATTGTGTTTCCAGAAAAGTATGAAGCATTATCAAACATTAAGGCCGTTGGCAATCCAAACCTAGTGATTATAAATTGATCTATGAATTCAATAATGTTTTCAGAATTAGCTGTCTTGAGAGGAACTACTTCTACCCATTTAGTAAAATAGTCTGTTGTCGTGAGGATGTACCTATGCTACTTAGAAGAGTGAGGAACGATCTCACCTATTATGTCCAAGCCCCACTGGCTAAATGGTTTTTCGATGTTTACCGGCTGTAGTGGCATGGACGGTTTCTTTTGTTTCCCTGCAGCAGTCTGGCAGACTTGGCATTTCCTCACGTAACTGTGTGAGTCTTTGAACAGCGTGGGCCAATAATATCCTGCACGTAAGATTTTATGTGCAGTAGCATCTCCAGCATAGTGTCCGCCCGCTGGTCCATCGTGGAGTTCCTGCAAAACCTTTTCGGCTTCAGTTTTCTCAAGACACCTAAGAAGCACATAATCATAATTCCTTTTAAACAGAACATCATTTATGAGCTGGTATTATTTGGCTTTCAGCCTCAGAGCTCTTTTCTTGGTGTGATCCAGGTGTGATGGGGCATACCCATTATTAAGATAATAAATGGTGTCAGCATATAATGATTTTGCATCGTTTAGGCTTACCTCATACGTATGTACCTCTTCAGATGCATTCTCAGGAATTTGCGATGCTCCAGCCAACATTTTGCAGAAGCCTTGACCTCTTACAATGTTTGCTGGTTTGATCTCAAGATCGTATTCTTGTAAAGCGGTGATCCAATTTGCTCTTTTTTCGCCCACATCCTTCTGTATCAGAAGGTTCCTTACCGCTGGAAACGGTACTATGACCTTCGTATGGGCTTTAAGTAAGAAAGGTCTGAAATATTTGATCGCTTTGAAAACAGCATATGCCTGTTTCTCCACGTCTGAATAGTTGAGTTCAGCACCTTGTAAATTCGAGCTAAAAAATGCGATTGGAGCTTCCGCTTTCTCTTGATTTGTTTGAGTTAGAATCGCGGCATAAGATTTCTCTGAGGCAAACGTGTATAAGATAAAAGATTCTAAAAAATTCGGGGTTGCTAAAGATGGAGCGTTAATGATGGCTTGTTTTATCAAGTTGAATGCTTCATGCTCATCTTGACCCCATTTAAAATTTGAATTCTTTTTAATCATATTTTGCAAAGGAGAAACAATACGTGAGAAATCTGGGACAAATCTCTTCACAAAATTGATTTGTCCAAGGAAAGATTGCATGGCTTTTTTGTTATGAGGCATGGATATTTCAGAAATTTCTTTGATTCTATCAGGTTCAATGTGAATACCAGATTTTGACACTATGAATCCTAGAAGTTTTCCTTCACTTAATGCGAAAAAAGATTTCTTTGGGTTAAGTGAAATCCCATACCTTAAACATCGTTGAAAGATTTGTTTCAAGTCTTTGAGATGGTCGCTTCGCTTCTTGGAGTAAATTGTTATATCATCCAGGTAAATCACTACAGATTTATTAACTAAACCTTTGAATGCGATGTCCATGGCTCTCTGAAATGTAGCGCCGGCATTGATCAAACCAAATGGCATCTTCCGATATGCGTATGTGCCCCATTTAGTTCGGAATGTGGTTTTTAACTGATCATCGGGATGTACCAGCACTTGATTGTATCCTGAAAATCCATCCAAAAAAGACATTAATTCTGAGCCTGCTACTGCCTGTAATATCTGCTCCATAGGTGGGAGGGGAAAATTGTCTTTTTGACAGGCTTTGTTGAGATTCCAGAAATCGATACAAATTCTAATGTCTCCGTTTTTCTTTCTAACGGGTACCATATTGGAGACCCATTTGGAATGTCTGACGGGGAAGATTATTCTGGCTCTCAATAACTTATTTAGCTCAGTTTTTATCTGGTTTTCTAAATTGGGGTGGATTTTTCTGAGCTTCTGTTGGACAGGTTTTTCATTGTCAATCATAGGGATAGTGTGTTGAATGATAGAAGTGTCGTATGTTTTCAGCTCATCGTAGTTCCAGGCAAAAACATGTCTGTATTGTCTCAAAAGACGGATATATGCTAATTTCTCTTCAGGGGCTAGGCCGTGGCCTAAATTAACGTTTTGTGGTTTCTCATCGGTTCCTAGGTTTACTAAATCGTAGTTCAGAATCGAACTGTAAAGTTTAGAATTGGTAGACCTTTTAAACCGACTTTTCAAATCATATAAGTCTTCTAACTTAACCACCGACCTAGGTATAGCATTATCAGTGCTATGTTGTTGTATTTGGTGATCAAGATGGTCTTCGTCAATTATTTGATTTGAGTAGGATCCTTCAGAAGTGAGGAAATTTACAATGTCTGGATCGTCATTGAATACTCTCCAGTTTGTAATGTTGTCAGGGATGGACGGTCTAAAAATTAATTCTATTGAGAATCTATCTGGACTAAAATCTTCGAAGGGAATAAGTCTAGAGGCTACATTATCTAACAGGTCTGCGCTCACATTTTGGAGTCTTGGGATTTACAAAATATTGAATGCTATGAAATGTGCAATCAGATCTTGTACTAAAGATTGATAGTGCTTCAAATGACCTGATAGGCAATGTATGGTGTTACGTACCTGTTTGACGACAATCTCAGAGTCCCCGAAGACTTGAAGGTACTTAACGTTCAACCCGATTGCTTTGTATAGGCCTTGCACCAAGGCCTCGTATTCCGCTGTATTGTTTGTGCAATCGAATTCAAGTCTGCACGTAAGCATGGTCTTATTTCCGTCTGGGCTAATCAAAACGCATCCTACTCCTGCTCCCTCGTTAGATTTAGAGCCATCAAAATATAATTTCCAAAACAAAGATGTATTTACAGGGTTATCTAAAAAATTAACACACTTCGAATTATCAGTTTGGGAAAAAAAATTCGACTTGGGACAAAACTGAATTTTCTAAGTAAGGTGAGGTATGAGCATTAAAATTGTCGAGGAAAGAATCTACCGAGTAATTTCCTATGATACTGTTGTTGTATGCTATTGCTTCATTTTCTCCCTCCAATTCCGTCACTATGTACTTCTGGTGTAACTCTCGTTCAACCTTTATTTGATTTGGTTTACCATTGTAGGGTAACCACATGTGCGACCAGTCGGTTGAGAAGTATCCATGGAGTTTTTCGGACCAATCCCTGCTAAGAATTAAGCCATAGAATTCAGGGATATCAACTACTAGAATGTCAATAACCTGACACACCTTCAGTTTAGATGATAATCTTATGGTCACTTGATTAAGTTCACCAATCACTTCAACTTGGGATCGATCAAGCTGAACTATGCGCACTGCGGATTTTTGTGGTTGAACATTCAACTTGGCACATATTGATCTGGGTAAAATATTCGTTGAAGCACCAGAATCTACCAAACAATTGTGCACGTTCTTGTTGAAGATTTCATAAGTGAGAAGAAAAGGGGGAGTATGAGACCTTGATCTTCCTCCAATCAAGGCGATGTCATTTGGGTCAATCTTATTGATCGTGTTGGTTGGAGGTCTTCCCGTGTTGTGGGAAGCTACAGCTGTAGGCAAAGATGTAGTAGGCACGGCATGTAATTCTTTCATCATTATCTTCTGTTGATGTTTCAATTTGCTCAACTCATAAAGAGTGATATTAGCCCTAGTCCTTTTCATGTCATCAATAATGTTGTACTCCATTTCACCGACACAATCAGTGTTCTGGATGGAGGTGTTTGATCTGATTGGACTGGGCTAGATTGAGTCGCTTTAGCTGTTGTTTTCTTTGTTGCGACTTTATCTTTTGTTGCAGGGCTTGCGCCCTTCTGCTTAGGGGTAGTTTGGGGAGGATCAAGTTGATTTTTGCTTCGTGTGCTAACCGGAAATGCTTCTTGATCTTCTTCTTGTGGGAGGATGAAATCCCACATTCCCTGTAGTTCCACAACTTCTTCGTCATCGGTCTGCCCTTCAGTGGTATTCTCTTCTTCTTCTTCTTCTTCGGATTCAACGTTTGAGATAGCGTTGGGCGGTTTCACCTCCATTGAAGGATTTCTTTTAAAAACTCTGTAGGGCTTTCTCGAAGAAGTTTCTGCTACTTGTTTTTTTATGTCAATCATCTCATTGGACATGGTTTTTAACACTTTTTGTAATCCTTCCAAATCGAAAGGATCTTTCGATTGTTTCTTCTTGGGGTCTTCCTTGTAGGAGACTTTCTTAGATTTGCGTTCCTCTATTGCAGATCTTTTTTCCAGGGCCACTACGCATTTTTCTACTGTTATCGCCTCTGTCAAGTTTTCAACTAAGGTTGTCTTATTTGCCCTATCCACGAAGATTGCCAAGTTCGATGGTAAGGCCGTAATATACCATTCACATCTCACTTCTTCGCTGGGCTGGGAAGCAGCAGGAATTTTTTTGAGGATTTTATTGAACCGTAAATTGAAATCTTTGATGGGTTCTCTAGCCTCGGTTTTAAGATTGGATAGGTCATTTATTAACGTCGCCGTTGATCTGTCATCACCAAATTTAGTAATGAATTGACTTTGAAAAATGTCCCAACTTGTGATAGACCCGGAAGGTAATGAGAAGTACCATGACCCGGCTGTTCCTTGCATTGTGTAGGGAAAAAGCTGGACGACAGCATCCTCGTTGGTAACTCCGTTGAGATTAACAGAAAGCATGAAGTTATTGATATGCTCTTCAGCTAGCATGCCTGCTTCTGGATTGAATTTGGGTAGCCATTTCTTAGGATGGGCCGGTATTGGGCTCAGAGGTGGAGGCATTAAAACTGCCCCAGGATTGTTCCATGGAGACTGGGCCATCGTTGAGCTGCTAGTGAATGAAAGTGCAGAGGATGATCCCTGATGCTGGGAAGATGAAGGTATTATGATCTTTGATTATTGAAGAGGAGGGGTTGTGGAAGATGGATGAGTGGTTTGGAATGAAGATTTGGGTGGCTGACTTCGCGGTGAGGGAGTTGAGATGGACGACGTAGATGAAAGAGTCTCACTGTCAAACTCTGGTGGTGTTTTCCTTGCTCTTTTCCTGGTGGGAAGAGGGAATTCAGTTGGCTGGATGCCAAATTTTTCACTCTTTAATCTGGTCAGAGGATGAGCAGGATTGTACTACGAAGTCACACTGCTTTGATATTTATCAGACCTCTGAGTAAAAATAGAAAATCCCTGGAGTTTGCGAATCAGAGTTTGAACTTCAGGGGGTTCAATGATAGATTGGTCTGAAATATTAGGGTATGTAGCAGCGGTTGATACTCGAGCGACTTCTGACTCTGGATTTAATCGTACTGGGGAAGTCGGGGGAGTTGGTGAGGGCGATTTACTCTCAGAATGGTATTTAGATTTTGATTTAGATGCCATTCATAGTTCGGGCCCTCCTTCTAGCGCCAAATATGTTGAAGCCCCGAAAATCGGGTCGACAACAAGGGGGATACCCACCCGGTCCGGACCTTGGTTGGCAGCTCCTTATCCGTTTGGTATAGCGGGTCCGACTGGGGATAATGGGACCAGTTTCCCAATCTAAGGGGTGTGTGTGTGTGTAGAGTTGAATGATGCTGATCTAGGAGTATTTTAAGCTAATTTAATTCAAACGTCTAAACTAACTCTATGCTATTGTAATCTAATAAAGGAAAAACAACACATCTAATCTACACTAACCCGGGGTGTATTTCTTCTATTATGCGATCTAAAGAGATTTCGAACAATAACTGGTAATAAAGATCATTCAGCTATCATAAGAATAGAAATCAATTAAGATAAACCATTCTACATAAAAAGTTAGGCAAAATAGTTGTGAACAGCATATCGCATAATAAGTTATTCATATATCAAGCACAAATAAATGACTCCACCGTACAGAAGTGCCAAATGGTAACCCACACATTCATGCATTAACATATAAACAACTGAAAACTGCATATCAATTTAAGAATATGAACAGAAACTGGTCAAGAGATAAAAGTACCATTTATGACTGGTTCCACTCATAAGCTTCAAGCAATAACGATTTATCTCTACTTGTTCTAACATCTACTAAGAGTACAAAAGTGCAACATCAGTAGCAGACATTAAATGCAAACATTGATAAATCTCGATCCATCCATTCACCAAAAACCCCCTCCGAGGGTGCAAAAGTGCATGTTCTGAGGACAAGTTTTTTGAAAAATTTCAGGACCCTTCTCCAAATGCCTGAGAAGGGTTTAAATACTGCTAACTAATAAATCTTAATTACATAAATTTAGGACACGGTTTCAAATGACCGCCCTTCTACTAAAGCAAATTATTTCTAAAAATTGAATCTAATTTCTAACCGTTTCTGTATTTGCTCCTTAGTGCTGTAAGCAACGCAACATTCGCCTGGGAAGAGTCGGTTGTTTGTCTTCTCCTTTCGTTTGAGTTACGAAAATAGAAATAACAAGCGCTGGCATCGCTTTCTGACAAACTGGAAGATATTTTCCTCTGGCTTGGTGTATTCGTTGTGTGTATACTTGGTAATAACCCAAATTTCTCTCAAACTGATTGTGTTGTTGCTATTTTGGTTTCCGGCCTGGCGAATGACTGAGCAAGTTAGGGACTTTGCTCTCTGAACAATTTTCTGTATTGAAAACTGCTTCCATTCTTTGTTCCAGGATTTTCTGGTGCGTTTTCCCTCTTTAGCGTTTTTCTTTTTGCTTTACCCAGTCTAAGCTTCAGGATCTTTTGAAAACATGCTGCTTTTGTGCGCCTTTGACTCTGAGTCTTAGATAGTCTATTTCCATCAGTATCTGTTGAGTGATACTCTGGAATCCGCGGTCCTGCTACATGCGGCATCTGTTTGCGAAGGCATCTCTTCTTTGTTCTCCGAGTATTGACGCTTTCCCCTTTTCCTTAGATGTTTCCTGCACATTGATTTATATTAGTTGTTGTCTTACAGTTTACGCAAAGGAAAAGAGTAATGACGAAAAGATTGACATGAAAGCTTTAAGCTCTAATGAATGCATAATCATGACACTCATAATGAACTGACTCTTCGAAAAACACAACACAATCCTTCTCGAATACTTTGGCGTACAATCATTAATTTCTTTTTAAGGCGCGTGCCCAATTTTGGTCTGCAGACAGCTTTCCTTGAACGCTGTGTCGAGGAACCTTTGCGATGATTGATTTCTGCGACTCGCATCGCAGTGTCGAGGATTGCGTCGTTTAAGATGTGTCATCGCAGGATTTGATGATCGCATTCATCGCAGATCGCGACATCGCAGTATCGCAGATCGCAATATCGCAGATCGCGCTTAATCATAATCATTGTGTGCTGCTTATGCGATGTTGCGATATGCGACGTCGCATATCGGTCGTCGGCGATTCCTTAAGATTTTTATTTAAGAGAGCTTCACAACATAAGCGATGCGATGAATTTCATGTCGCTTATTCGCAGCTCATTATGCGCATAGGAAAACGTCTCGTGATGCGATATAGCTTTAGGGGGTCAAAATACAGAAATTTTGATAAAAAGTTTTTTTGGATTTTTTTGTTAAGGGTCCCCATTTTCTTGGTGTTATTGCTAATACCAATCAAAGAGGGGGGTTGTTGGTGACCACAACAAATTCCTGAGGCCGAACCACCTCAACCCATCAAACAATGATTCCACCTCACGGTCAGGCATCGCAAAACCATCATTAGAATGGTTTGTACCCAAGCCTTCTAGGGCTCTAAAATGTTTTTTCCAACCAAGGCTTCTAGGACTAGTAACTAAACCCACGGCTTATTCCAGGCTTCCAGAGCATTTTTCCAACCAGGGCTTCCAGGACTAGTAACTTAACCAACAGATTTTCCAGGCTTCCAGAGCGTTTGTCCAACTAGGGCTTCCATAGCATTTTTCCAACCAAGGATTCTAGGACTAGTAACTCAACCCACTAAGGGCTTCTAGAGCGTTTGTCCAACCAACACTTCCAGGACTAGGAACTCAACCCAAGCTGATACAGGGCTTCCAGTGTTTGTCAAACCAAGGTTTCCAGGACTAGTAACTCAACCCAAGTCGTTACAAGGATTCCAGGGTGTTTTTACAACCAAAGCTCTAGGAACTAATAATTCAACCCAAGCTAACGGAAACCTGAGAACCCACCAAAAAAACCAAAAAATGAACCCACAACACCATGGCTATCCAGGAAATGGCAAGGCTAGCCAAATCCACTTTCAATCGAGGCAATCCTCCATGTCAATGACAGATCATGACCAATAATCCCAAAACCAGTGAGGAAAACATACATGCAACTCGGTGCCTACAAGCAAAACCCATTGTAGTTGTTGATCTTGATGTCCTCTTATGCTTTCCTGCTTTTCCTTTGCCTTATTGCTCCAAAACTCTAAGTATGCCACACTCTTCGAGAGTGCTCCAGGAAAACTCTAAGTGAGAGAGAAAGAGAATAATGAGAGAGCTCCAAAACTCAACTGACCAAGCCTACCCATTGATACTCAGAAGCCTTTTTATTAATGAGGCCTCTATTTTCTTCAATTTCCATTATTTGCCTTTATTTTCCCCCTCACTTGCAACATGTGACCTTTCACCTCACTTTTCTCCTAATTTCCATTATTTTCATAAATAAATGCCAAATAATGCCTCACGCCTTTCCAAAGTCTTTTCCATTGCCTTTGTCAATTTCCTTAACCATAATCAACTAAATGAAACCCACTACGATGTTTTTCCCACCATTCAACTTGGAATACGTGTCCCATGATCGTGGTCTTATATTTTTACATGGATTTTTAACTAGGGTTGTTACAAAACCATCCCCTTGGGGGAACACTGTCCTCAGTGTTCAATGACACCTATAACCAGCAAGACTGTTGAAAATGAAACATATTGTCCATGGAGCTTTATAACACAGCTCATTGCAGTATTTACAATTACCACTGTTGAAACATGATAAACATATCGTTTACTAGAGCTTTATAACACAGCTCATTACGATATTTACAATAATAACCACATATACACACATACAAATCTGCTTCACCCAGCAAATAATCATACTATCTATGGAACTTTATAAATCCAGCTTGATAAAGTATTTACAATAATACACACATATACACATATGCACATTTACTCAACCACCAAATAAAAGGATATGATTCCTGCATCTCCAACAAGGGAATCCAGAGGCTCACACCTCCACCCTCAAATTAATACTAGGATTCACCTCCTTCCTAGGAAGTCTGTAATCCACTACAAAAGTCAAAATTACATCCAATGTCTAGCGCTACAACCCTGTGCCACTTGTCCTCTTAGTGAATATTTATTGACTCATTGTTCCAGGGTGCACTCCCAATGTGCATCTGATTCCATTTGGAAATGCTAATGACACAAAAAAAATCCATCCTCGGCCTTCCCTTCTCTGTTACACCGGTGCATCGAGCAATCTAGTCACCCCCTTCTGTGAAGTCACACACCTTCCAAGTTTCACTGGCACCCCATCCCAAGTAGTCCATTCCTTAGCAAGGCTTCCTCACATCAGAGTATACAAAAACCAAGGCATATCATTGCCTTAAAACCATCATACTGGTCATAGCATGCTCATGGAAATCAATGGACACTATTAGGTATCAGTGTCCCACAATGGCCCCGCTCTTGAATACTTTACCAGCATACTATTGCATTTTCCATTCCCTTTTGTTGTTGTCAGTTCTTGCAGTCAATTTCAACCATCCAACCGGGCATTTCATGCTTTCCTATACCAAGCACATAACTTGCATTACAATCAAAACAAATTGAAATAAATTCAAATCATACCTCATTGGTAGCTCCTCAATAAGGTACACTTGCAACTATCTTTGCTTCATGTCAAAACAACTCAAACTAACATCTTTGACCAAATCATCACGTATAAACATATCACATCAAGTTAGCTCAAAGCACAACCATCATAGATCAAAATCAGGAATCACATGCAATCATCATAAACCAGAATCATAGATCACATGTAATCAGCATAGACTAGAATCATAAATCGCATGCATAATAGAATTGAAATAAAATGATGATACTTATCCTTTAATCAATCCTTAGCTTTTGTCTTTGTCTTTATTTCATACGCACTCCAGATCGGTTGCCACACCCGAAAAGCACCCAATGCCTTCTCCTCGACCATGTGCACATACACATAGTGTGCATTACACACATACAACCACACACGGCATACAACACCATGCAATACATACATCTGCACCTGACACACAACACATACACCTGTACTTGACATACAACACAATACATACATCTATACCTGATGTACAACCCCACACAATACATATACATACACAGAGTACAACATAACGAATACACATGTCATAATACCATGACTACAAAATGCACATACATAGTACCACATGCCCGCAACACAACATGTACGACATGCACACAATACCACATGTACACCAATATCATATGTACAACATGTACATAATACCACCTGTACAAAGCACCACCTGTAGAACATTTGCACAACATCACATGTACACAACACCACCTGCACAATGTGTACACAACACCACATGTACATCGCACCACCTATACAACATTTACACAATACTACATGTACATAGTACCACATGCACGACATGTACACGACACCATATGTACACAGTGCCACATGCATGACATGTACACAACACCACCTGCACAGGATGCCACTTGTACATGTACACAACACCACTTGCATACAACACCACTTATAAAATCATGCACACAACACCATATGTACATAGCACTACATCTCCAACATATCATAGCATCATTTGTACACAACACTGCTTATCTAACGTGCGCAGAGCACCATTTGCACACTCCAGCGCATATCCATCATGCGCATAGTACAATATGTACACAACACCGCATATCCAACATGTACATAGCACCATCAACACTGCATATGCAATATTCACATAACACCATATACACAATAGACACATAAAATCATATGTACACAAAACTATATATGCAACATGTACATAGCACTGCATATACTATACGTACACAACACCATATGTACATAGAAAAACACATACAACACACACACAACACTATATGTATACAATACAATATATGCAACATGCACGCAACACTATATGCACCACCCTATATATAGCATTTAATAAACAAAATGTACACACACTATATATACACAACACCGCATGCGCACAACATCACAGATGCAACATGTACACACACTATTTATACACAACACCGCATGTGCACAACATCATAGATGCAACATGTACAACATATGCACAATAGTAGTACCACACATCCAAAACCACATTGCATCTACCAAGCAAACTTGCTTCCAGTGTCATATCCATGCTTATCCTAACATGCCACAAAGCACATTGTTTTCATTTCACTGATGTATCCGTCGGAGTTACCTATCATATCATAAACATAGGCATAATACAAGCATATAACATCAATTCATATCCACATGATACTAACCTCGTGTATTTCTCATGACTACCTTTCCCACTTGATTCCTCATAAATCAGGAACCTATTCATGTCATTTGCCTACATAAGCAATCATTCTTCCACAAGAATGATCCCTGATGACCCTGTCAGACAATGACAAAGATACATGGATACATACATACATATACATAAATATTAGTGTAAACAATCATGATCCTGTCATACAATGATATGCATGCATACACATACATACATATAAACATCAACATAAAATAATAATGATCTAGTTAAACATTAGCATAAAATAATCATGATATATGATACCCCTGTCAGAAATGACATACATACATGTATACACATATAGACATCAACATAATCATGATCACAACATAATTACTAGATATCATCAAGTCAAGGTTAAGAGAACTCCGTCTATGTGTGCAACACATGCGCAACATAGAAAAACAATTCCCAACACAGCCAAGGTGTCTAACACCTCAATTACATTTACTTTACCTTTCCTTATTACTTTTCTCATGATTGTCCTGTCATCGTCCTTTTACACCAATGGACCCAATCATTCTAACTAGCTGTCATACTCTTTCCTTCAACTTCCCTTATACATGCATTGAACTTCATCCAGGCCTTACATCACATGTTGGATACCACACAACTCTCTCCAAACTCCATTAACTTCCTCCTTCCCCAACCAATTCCCAAGGCTCTCAAAGCAATAAAGGAAGGACCGAGAAGCAAACAAGAAGAAAACCATGGAAATCAACAACAATACGACACCACAAACAAAGTGGCATGGCCATGCACAAGACGCAAACAAAACCGCAATCAAGCACAAAAAATCACAAAATACCAAAAACACAAGACTAACAATAAACATCGTGACTCAATCCCCATGGTTCCTAGTGCTTCCAAGGTGTTAGCACTCCGTAAATTTCTCTAGGTTGAGGAGAGAAATACCAAAGGTAACCACAATCCTCTTTTAGGCTAAGGTCCAGCCCCCTAGCCTTAGAGAGGGCTCTCTCGCTATGTTCTGCTATCAATCAGCTAGATGAATGATAGGATCTAGATTTTAGGTTGGTTATGATGATCAAAGGATGGTTAAAAGTTTGATTGTTGATGGTAAGTGTAGAGGGTAGAAATACTTCGAACCAGATGTTGAAAATAGCAACAAGAAAAGCTAAAAATAGCATTGATATAAATAGCATTTCAAGATGTACTCCAACTCTGTTGGAAATAACAAAAAATAGAAATGCTAAAAATAGCATTGCTATAAATAGCATTTCAGGATACATTCCAATTTTAATTAGTCCCTAAACTAAAATTGAGAACTAAAATTCGAATTTAATCTTAGTAGTTGTTTGTAAAATAATTAATTATTTCATCTTGAGTTAATTAATTGTAGAAATCAAACATGAAGTTTATGTGAAGACATGCAACAGTTTCCCCTTTGATTGATGAAGTTATCCCTTGATTAAGGAGATTAGGATGAGTTGTGCTTTGAGTTGTAATTAGTTAGATCAATTAACTGAGTTAAGTCTGGTTAGATTAATTCCAATAGTTTGTGGAACTGATTGTGAGTTCAGTTAGTTAATGCATACATGCATGTAACTACTGCACTTCAGATAACTGAATATTCTCTCATAAATAACTCATGCATGTCAGTTCAGTCTGAGACCCAGTTGAGATCAGATGATGGGATAGTGTACTATCAGTTGCAGGAATATTCCATTGGGGATATCTCTTGCATGAAAAAGGAATTCATTCCTTGAGGATTGCGTAGGTATTTCTGAGTTTTGATGTGTGTGTGATGTGGGAATTCACACAGGTGGCAGCATTGGACCCCAGGAGAAACTGCGCAAGGAAATAGGAGGCTTGGAGGATTGGAGGAAGGCATATGTTGTGTCTATTCAGTTTATGCACTGTATTGAGGGATTGTACTGAGAGCTGGATAGCTTGTGAGCTAAAGCTTTGTGTAATACTAAAATATTTCCACTTGTATGATAATACAGATAGCGGGGTTTTTAGTTGAGGCTTTCCCCAGAGTATTCTTCTGTGTTTCATGTGTATGATTTCTTCTTCTCTGTTATATGTGTTCCGATTAATCTTGCTCAAATTGATTAAGCTTCCGCAAATTTTGATAGTAGAAGTAGATCAAGTATTTTGCTTTAGTACATTGCATTATCAGGTGATCTACAATGAGAATTTCTACATGGTATTAGAGCAAAGGTGATCAAAGCAGTGAACAGTATACGAAGAAGAGAATTTGAAGTAAGAAAAGAAAAAAAATTGGGCCACGAGTTTGCAAAGCAGATATGAAAATTTTTGTGCAAAATTTTCAAAAACAAATAGACTATCTTAATTCCTTGCGAAAAAATATCCAAATTCAAAAAAAAATCGGCTGAATCGGTGTTCGGATTAGGGAGATATCGCTGATTTAAAATCAGCTCTTTTTCCAAAAAATTTCATGACGACAAGAAAGATGAAACAGATTGGTGTGCTAGCCAAAAACTTGTATGCACTTGAGGTACAAGATGCATGCGAAGCCTTGAGGAGCAAGGCAAATGTTGGAGACTTGGTGGTTGAGAGGGAGAGTACATTACCTCTCAACATGCAGCGCTAGAAGAAGTCTAAGACAATTGTGGAGGAGCCACAATTGGTGAAGCATCTTCAGGAGGTTGTAGAGCAGCCACAACTAGAGAAGCTGAGAAGAGACCGAGTGGAGGCATCCACTCATGCAGAGATCTCCAATAGGGGGAAATTTCGAGCCAAGTGGGCAGAGGGATCACATGCAGCCATGCCTCTAGGTGTGAGGTGGGGCGATGTGAACTGATAGTCCCAAGAAGGCTGAAATATGGGTAGGATCCTTGAGGTAGCCAATCTCTTTGATTAGACCTTGCTACGAGAGCCCTGACGAGGAGTAGCAGCACTGGCTAAGTGGGTAGAGACAGATGTGGATGGAGCAGCAAAGAGATCTACAGTGCAGGAGTCCCAAGGCAGCGCTGAGCTAGCAGGCTACAGGAATGCGAGATGCACAGGAGTGTTGCACCAGTGCAGGATGGCATAGAGAGGTGTGCAATGGTGTGAGGTGTAGGGAGTTGTTGCAACAACGCAGAGGTCAAAGAGGGAGCACTTGTCAGTAACAGAGGAAGCTTCATCATCAGAGGGTGTTTCTAGCCCAACAGGGAGGTCAGTTGGGAGATCAACTACTTACTTCTCAGTAACTGAGTTGAAGTGCAATAGTGGGTAGCATGATGCAACATGATGAGAGGAGGTGCAGTGCGGATGCAGTACTGGGAGATAGGACCAGCAGTAGCACGGATGCAGCAGGAGGAATCAGTGTGATTGATGCAGTCAGAGATCAAAGTGACAGAGGCTAGAGCAGTCAGATACTGAAGGGAACATAGGTGCAGAGTTTTTAGTCGATAGAGGCAATAGCAATCAGAGACTTTGATGACAGAGACATCATTTTGATTCAGGTTGGATATTTTTTGTTTCTGGAGTTGCTAGAGCAACAACACTTGAGAGAAGTGTTGCATCCAAAACATTCCAAAGGTTCAGGATCGAGTTCTAGTTGAATGCCTTTCTTGTTGAGAGGGAGTTTTGAAAATAGCAACAAGAAATGCTAAAAATAGCATTGCTATAAACAGCATTTCAGGATATACTCCAACTCTGTTGGAAATAACAAAAAATAAAATTTCTATAAATAGCATTTCGGGATACATTCCAATTTTAGTTAGTCCCTAAACTAAAATTGAGAATTAAAATTTGAATTTGATCTTAGCAGTTGTTTGTAAAATAATTAACTAATTCATCTTGAGTTAATTAGTTGTAGAAAATCAAACATGAGGTCTATGTGAATACATGCAACAATTTCCCCTTTGATTGAGGAAGTTATCCCTTGATTAAGGAGATCAGGATGAGTTGTACTTTGAGTTGTAATTAGTTAGCTCAGTTAACTGAGTTAAGTCCAGCTAGATTAGTTCCAACAATTTGTGGAACTGATTGTGAGTTCAGTTAGTTAATGCATGCATACATGTAACTACTGCACTTCAGATAACTGAATATTCTCTCATAAATAACTCATGCATGTCAGTTCAGTCAGAGGCCCAGTTGAGATCACATGATGGGACAGTGTACTATCAGTTGCAGGAATATTCCATTGAGGATATCTCTTACATGCAAAAGGAATTCATTCCTTGAGGATTGCGCAGTTATTTCTGAGTTTTGATGTGTGTGTGATGTGGGAATTCACACAGGTGGCAGCATTGGACCCCAGTGGAAACTGTGCAAGGAAATAGGAGGCTTGGAGGATTGGAGGAAGGCATATGTTATGTCTATTCAGTCTATGAGTTGTATTGAGGGATTGTACTAAGAGCTGGATAGCTTGTGAGCTAAAGCTTTGTGTAATCCTAAGATATTTCCACTTGTATGATAATACAGATAGCGGGGTTTTTAGCTGAGGCTTTCCCCAGAGTATTCTTCTGTGTTTCATGTGTATGATTTCTTCTTCTTTGTTATATGTGTTCTGATTGATCTTGCTCAAATTGATTAAGCTTCCACAAAGTTAGATAGTAGAAGTAGATCAAGTATTTTGCTTTAGTACATTGCATTATCAGTTGATCTACAGTGAGAATTTCTACACTATAGCACATTGATATCCAAATGAATAAGGGATATGGTGCACTTGAAATAGTGGCAAGAAAGGCATACCTAATGGCAATCAATCAAAACTCATTGCAGTGGATGGATGAGTAAGATGAAGGAGAAGATGACTAACAGAGCATCAAGCCAAGGATGAGTTCAGATTTGTCATAGAGGAAGATGATACACATATGACCAATACATTTAATCAAAGCAACACATTGAAAAAAAATAAAATAATATATATATATATATATATATATATATATAATTAAAAAATAAAATAAATAAACAAACAAATAAAAAATTTATTGTATGGAATCATATATTTAAGCACAAATCTGAAAGAAAATACATATCATACACAATATAAACACATACCAATAGATATGACACAAGTATCACTGTTCAGAATGCAATTGCCTTCTTCTATTCATTTGGAGAGAAAATACAAGTTGCAAAAAGATACAGTCTAGCCTCTAACACTCCTAATCCCAATCCCTTTTTCATCTTCTCACATCATTAAATACATTTCATATCATAAAGATATCATGACTAGGTTCAATGGATGATCTATTCGTCAACTCACAGTTTTTTGATCAAAAATTACATAAAGTGATCTTATATAACATCTTTATCTTTCGAAGAGAAAAACATAAAAACTACTTTATATCAATCCCTTTATCTTATCTAGATAACAATTTTTTTCATAAGATTCTATCCTAACATTAAAAATCTCAAACTCATGATGAAAAGCAGCTTAAGATGTGTTGCACAACAAAATTTCATCATTTTGTCAACAAAAATGGCAAAAAAGGGCCACCAAGTGATGCATGTAACTCCCAAATGGTAGCACCTATGTAAAATCTAAGATAGATTTTAGTAGACGAGCTTGTTTTGAACAAAAAATTCTCTCAATTTCTTTAAATCCTTCCCCAACTCCTCAAAAACGATTTTGCAAAATCATGACTTAAATAGGAAAATACACAATACGAAAAATAGGCCTTGACGATGCATTCGAAAATCCCAATCTATGATACATGTGCAGAAACAGGAAGAGGTTATTGTTCTTTGGTATGTCATTGAGGAAAACCTCTTTCAGTTTTTAAATTTTGGCTCCATGTGGTTGGAAACAGTGTTTCAAATGATGGCTAAAACAGGGTATTTTACGCAGCAACTGTGTGGCTTGGAGTTTGGGTAATAGGTGCGCAATGACCTTCTTGCACATGGATTATGAATTATGAATTATGAGGATGGATTATAAATTTAGGGGGGTGTAATGGCATGATGATGATGTGTGAATTGATGGATGAAGTGATGATAAATGGCACATGGAAGGAGTACATAAAGGTGAATGATAAATTGTAAATGATGGACATGGGAATCGTAGCATGGGGATATAATAGACAACACTAACAGACCTATAAAACTGTAGCAAATAAAATTTGATGGCTATGGTTTTAACTTGTGATAAATGGAAATATCATGTACTGACCCCCTAGACTATGACACTAGTGATCATAGGCTAAATTGACATACAAACCCCCAAAATGAATAAGAAGAGGCAAAGACATTTTGATCCCTATACCTTAGGACCCTAACACTGGCTCCAATGGGGATGGAAGCCTCATGGTAAGGTGCCAAGAACAAAATTGCATATTAGTAGCCTAGTTAGACCATTGGGCAATGGAGTCAAAAATGAAAACTAAAAAATTAACCAACTGACTACAAATTGACTGACTGACTTAAAATTAACCAACTGAATGACTTACATGGCTTAAAACTTCAAAGCAAATAAGAGATTTGACAGCACATCACCAAATTCTTAGGGCCTTCTACTCGCGCTTCAAACTCTGATGATAGTTGTCTACTCCTGTGGAAGATAGCTATACAATCATGTGAAATGATCCTTCCAATGCAGCCAATCAAGCAAATGACCATCTCATTGAAGCTTGTATTCAGCTGATGAAAGTTCAATATGATAACTGAAATGAATCCCTGTGTTCATGAATAATACCAAATCCACCTTTACAACTGCTTCCAACATGTTTGCAAAAAGGTCCTCGAAAGCATGAATGAATAGCTCTTGTTGATTAGCAAGAAGGAAAAGACATTCTTCACTTAAAACTATGGCTTGATCCAAGTTTTCTTTTTCACCATAAAACTCATAATTAGTTCTAAGTGAAATAATTCCTCTAGCCCGATAATTGGTCTAGCCACAACAGATACATTCTATGGAATATTTCCTTAGGTTAGAATCAATCAAGAGGGCCTACCTCTTGGTCACTTATCCTGCCTGATGATGTCCTCGCTTGCTTGCTCCAGCAATCTCTTGCTTCCTTCTTCAAGCTCCTGAAACAAGTAAACAACAACAGCACACAAACATAATAATAGACAAATTGCAATTCAGCTTACTTAACAAGTCAAAAAGCATTAAGACATGGATATGTAATATTACAAAACATGTAGAAAATCAATCGATAGTTTCATATATTAATATCAAAGAGAGATTACAACCATTCGTCTTGACATCGCAGTCTTCCTCTGGCAAGATCGAGTTCCCACACACTTCTGCTAGCATTCCATGATGGATTTAAACAACAATAGTTTAAAGGCTCTTCCCTTTAGACTTCACTCCAAACGAAACACACTTCTCCCTCACACAACTAGATTGCTACAACTAGTAATATATTGCTTGTCTAATCAAAATAGTATACTCACACTCAGCCAACACTCTAACTAGCTTGTGCTTGGGAAGAAGGGAGGTTTATATAGGGAATATGGATGGGAGATGGATCCTCTTCTCATGGGAGAAGGATTTATCCCTTGATGTAGTTCCATCGTTATAGGGGAAAGGAGCCCAAATTGTCATCCTCGACCCCATCTGGCCAAACCATTTACCAAACTTCTATTACAGAGCTGGAAGCTTCGGCTCTAATCTAAAAAACTTTCCATAACAGGACCGACGCAACTATAACACAGCTCATTTGCACCGATCGGTGTGGAGAATAGTGCTAATCTCTGCACATCAGCGCGGGGGAGACAAAGGTCATTAGTGTCGGCCTTGTAAACTGGGCAAAATAGAAGTTTCAGGGGAAATGGTGCAGAAGGGAAATGATTTGTTCATGAAGAGGAACATAATGGGAGTTTCTTCATGAAGGCAAAGCATGTAGGGTTCACTATAGAGGTCCTCCAGGATCAAGGAACGAGGAGTACAGGGACAGTGACAAAATGTTGTGTAACAGATGCCCCCTAAAGCATCAATGAAATGCTTTATAAATCAGTGCGGGGAACCGGTTTTTCGTTGGAAAACCTGCAAGCAAGTACAGATACATATACATAGACTGAGATCTCTGTCAAATGATACATGAATCGTGGCATGGATGCAGCCATCCAGAGAATGATCATGTAAATGGATCCAGGTATGGGTGCAACCATCCGTCAAAGAGGATCATAATGAAACTAAGGTATGGTCGCAGCCATCCAATAATGAGAAGGATCACATATGATAACCCATGGTCTAGTCGCAGCCAACCATCTGAAAGAGATATGCATATCATCACAATCATGTCACACCACTTCGCAACATGGACTTATGTGATCTGAGTCTAGGGTCTTGCACTCCAACACGACCTGATCAGAGTACAGATTCTAGCATGCGAATAGATGTGTTGATGTCGAACATGCTGGAAAGTTGCTTGATTATCAGTCAATGATGTAAATTGTTAACAAGCGCGAGAGAAACCACCAATCATGACAATGGCCCTCAAGGTACTATCAGCACATTTCATGGAATGTGAATATAGGAACTGAAGTCAAACACCCATGAAATCACTCGATCGAAAGCTAATGATGTGAACTTGTCTTCGAGTGTGAAGAACTTGCCATTAAGGCATGCAAGCTCTAAGGTATTGGAAGGGAGTATCTTGATCAACTTCCTGGATAATGAGTTGATGTCAACGAAAAGCAACCGTGTCGAAGGAGGGCCATAATGAATCCCACATCATCGACGTGAGATGAGAGGATGCAAAATGATTTTGGATGATACAGAGAATCAGAGGTAAGTGTAACTGCAGAAGGACAACTCTTGAACATATCAGTGACACAACTAGAAGTTTGGCAGCTTTTGGATCCATGGGATTGGTGGTCATAATGACGTGGCAGAGATCAAATGGAAGGCAAAAATGAATGGCCCAAACCTAGGAAGTTCAATGATACAAAGGAGGATGTCCCAACCCGACACGAAGAAAAGAGTGTCATGTTCAAGAGTGAGCTGCTGACACGACTGATAGATTTCCAAATTTTCCCCCACCATTTCTGGCGAGTACCCCAATTATTTTTTAATCGCAAGCTTGAAGGGGATAACATATGCTTGCATTGTAAGTTCATCCTTCGAACAAATCCGACCTAGTAAGTTTAACGACCCCTAGGAAGGAGAATCTCATGTCCGTCATGATGATGAATCCGATGTCATTTGATAGTTTAATGAGTTCGACAAAGGTGTAACTCAGTATCTTTTTCATGTTTAGAGAGTTTGAAAAAGACATGTAAAAGAAAACTCCACATGGTCCCTTTTTGTACGTTTGTGTCTCTCGAGCTCGAAAAGGTAGAAAACAATACTTGAGAGAATTGCTTGACCATTTCAGTCAAGGAGTACCTTTTTCATAAATAATGCCTCCCAGCCCAAAAAAGGGGTAAACTTATATTGGGCGCATGACGTTTCGCATCCGTTAACGAGTTCGAAACGACAAGGGCTTGACCATATTTTCGCTTTTAAAGGGTTGGAAAAGAGATGAAAGCGGACCCCCCATTTTTATTCTCTTTAACGAGTCAAAAAGGGAAAAATACTCGGCAATATTTTCATATGAGTTTAACGAGTCGAGAAAAGAGCTGAAATGTGACTCATCGCCATCGCCAAACATCCATCACCTATTGTTGCACAAGTAAGGCAAAGTGTATTATCGAGTCCTTGAGGTAAAATAGGTCAAAAATATTCACAAAACCTGATATTTTCATGAAAAAATGAATAAAAAGGGGAAAAGTAAGTATATTTTTACCATTTACCATTTTACCTTTCCAGTGAAGACTTTTTACCTACTTTTGCCCTAGTTTCTCCAGAGCAGATTACGGGAGTTCCGGGAGGTCAATCAATGAGCCGTCAGTTCCAGGTAACAACTGAAACCCTGAGCTCCATTTTCATGATATTCATTTATGTTTTTAGCCATTTTTTAGGATTTTTAGGGAGGTTTTGGAAGAAAAAAATCACCCTCGTTCGGCGCGATTTTTGGGCACGGAATCTTGCCAGCAGAGGGTTATTTGCACAACCATCCATGCCGACTGGTGCGACTGTTTCTAAAACAAGCGCGTTGGCACCGTGGATAGGGGAAAACCTTTTTTCTTCAAGAACTAACCGTTAAAACTTGAATTTTATGTGCTAAAATTGATCACTGACTTAAATAAATGGCTTTTGCAAGAGAGAAATTGCCGAAGATGGTGGATTGGAAGGAAAGAGAACACGAAGAGGTTAACACCGAGGCCTTGAACGATCCAAACTGCCTGGAGGCTTTGATGGCTTGCGGGCTCCTCAAATTTTTCCTTACACTATGGATGAGGGCCCAGCCCCGAGCTTCTTCGATATTTAATAAACCTTTGGGACATCAATCGCGAGATTTTTTTCATTGGAGACCAGGAGCTGGAGTTGACAACTTCAGATATCTACTTCATCACTGGACTGTCTCACAGAGGTGAGCCAGTGAACTTGTATGGGTCACGTTCGATCGGGGCAAGCATATCTTCCCTCCTTGTCGAACATTGTCCTGAGGCATTGAAATCCAAGAGTGGGAACATAGAGATTTCCAGTGTGCGGGATTTGACACTGAGGGTGCTTCTGTTGACCATCAACAGAGTGGTGGGGTCCCGGGTAGAAAATGAGACTAACAAGTCAAATTTCCTTTATGTTGTTGACTGCACAACTCCTATGATCTTCAACTGGGCAGAGGCCATGAAGATGAACATCAAGCGCCAGTTTTCCAAGGACAAGGCAGGGAATCTGAGTCAATTTGGCTTCGGATCAGTACTTGTGACCTTTTTCCTGGAACGAGTGCCACTGTTCCAGTATCAATTGACTGAGGTTGATCCTCCTGCTCCACGCGATCTGCGGATGGCCCATTGGAGTTGCTTGATGCCCAGGATCACTGGGGGTTAGCATATGTCATACCGATCGACATTCTTCTCATGGCTATGACAACAGAAGATCGTCGTGGAGGACTGGCCATACAACAACACTGATTTCCTTGGAGACCCAGATATGCCCTTACCAGATGGAGAGGACTTCTATGACGAAGTTAAAAAATCAAATTTTTTATTTTGATGTTTTTTAATTGTTTTTGGTATATGCATGCTCATAACATTTCTCTTGTCTGTGCAGATGTTGGACCAGAGCGGCTAGCCGGGATGTCCCTGATAGCCAGGTGCATCCCCTTTCCTATTAATGTTGTCACCCCTTATCAGGAAGGGAATGATAACGAGGAGGAGATTGCAAGGAACCTCGAGGGGTTGACTCATGGTATCCCGAAGTATGCTCGAATAGGAGACATGCCTCGGCAGTACCAGAGGCACACAGTGGGAGTCTCAAATCAGATCCACCGACTACTGAGTCGTGTTGCACGAGCTGTCTCGTGCTATCATGACCACCATGCTGAGTAGTTCCTAGGTCCATCACTTACATATTTTTTGAGGCCTGTGTGCCACGGATGTACGAGGCCTGTGAGTTGTTGATGTTATTATAGACATGCATATTATTTTTGGGGTTCTGATGTATCAAACACTCTCACATATATATATATATACATATACGTTGTATTTTCCTGTCTATTATGGTACAAATGGTTTTTCTTATCTTTTACATGTTTCGTAAATTTCTATCCAACATGTAATTAGCTAATGCATCTATCAATGTATTCATGCATCTAGGAATATGATGATATGTAATATAATCAAAATGTCTTTCCAATATACGGATACGAAGATACATTCATAATATTTGAGGGTTCCTGACGGAATATTTCCCATTGAGTTGAAGGACGACAAGCTATGAATCCAGGTTGACAATCAATTCCATGATACCCAAGGTGATGGCTTCTGACAACAGTTCGATAACCGCATTGTATTCAGCAATTTTTTTGGTTGTACGACCTAGGTAGATACCTTGAAGGTCAATCAACTCACCATTAGGGTTATAGATAGCCCATGTCGCGGATGATAGGTTCCGGGTATTTCAACAAGCACCATCGGTGAAACCAATGTGAGGAGTTGCGAACATCTTCAAAGCAATAAAAGCATAGTAAACAAGAAAGTTGTTTGAAAACTTTCACAAAAACCACATTGTACAAAAACAAGTCACACACTAATGTACATAATTAACCATGCAATATTACCTAAGCATAGTGCTTTTTGAGGTAAATCCCGTTTCGGGGCTTATCGAGAGGATTCCCTTCATAATTAATAAGCTCATAGGCTCCTTTCTACAAAACACGTTTTACAATATAGGACCCATGCCACATAGGTTCGAACTTGCCTACCCCCATCTTATTGTTAGCTTGGTCGTATAGCAGGACCAAATCACCCTCAGAGAAATCGCGAGGGGAGACCGACTAGTCGAAATGGGATTTGCCCTGTTTCTTTTGTGCTTCGATGACCAAGGTAGCGAGACGGCGAGTCTCATCCAGTCGTTCTAAATATAAGAGGTGTTCCTCTTGAGGTGATGTTTTGGGGAGGAGTTCAACAGCTAACTTGAGTGAAGGAATCTCACATTCGATCAGCAATGTTGCTTCCAGACCATAGACCAGCTGGAATGGTGTGAAACCAGTTGCGTCTTTGGTTGAAGTTTGGTAGGCCCACAAAGCTAAAAAAAGCATGAGATGCCAATTTGACTTGTGCATCCCAATAGTACGCTGAAGCATGGTGACCAAAATTTTGTTCACGGCTTCAGCTTGGCCATTGGCTTGAGGGTAATATGGGTTCGAGCCATCGTGGCACAAGCCCAATGCAGATGTTAGTTTTGCCATCATGTAATCTCTGAAATGGGATCCATGGTCTATGACAATGGCTTGGGGTACGTTGAACCTGGAAATAACATGGTTAAAAAGGAATTGAGCCATCGTCTTACCATTTACAAAATATGTAGGCATCGCTTTGGCCTATTTAGTAAAATAATCCACAGCGATGATAATATAGCCATGTCCATTTGGAAAAGGGGCCAACAGTAATAACAGGGTGTAAGTGAGCGGGTGGGGCGCACATCTTGATTTGGTAAATTTGGCATTCATGAAACTTGCGGACAGCAAGAATGCAGTCTTTGAAGATAGAAAACCAGAAATAACGAGCGCAAAGGATTTTCTGAGCTATAGCGTAACCAAACATATGACCACCACATGCCCCGGAGTGGAAATCATTGGGAGCTCTTCCAGCTTCCTCGATTGTGAGACATCGACAAAGAACATAATCGACGCCGACACGATATAAAGTATCGCCAATAATACGGTAGGGTTGGGAATGATGTCGAATCATTCGACGATCATCCTTGGTCAACGCGGACCGGAACGTGGAGGTTTTGAGATACACGATGATATCACCATACCAAGGATCAAGGGTGCTAATCAGGAAAATGGTCTCATCTAGAAGTTGTTCATCTGCACCAGCAGGGAGAGATTTGGTGGGAAGGGAACAAATCAATTCAATGAAAACAAGTGACTTCTTAGATTTGGCCGTAGTGAAGACCAAATCGAATTCTGGCAGGTTAACGATCCATTCAGAAAACTTGCCCCCCAGCAACTGACGAGTCACGATATAGGTCATAAGGTTGCATTCAGAAATCATTGTAGTCGTACATAAAAGGATATAGTGATGAAAGCACTGAACAACCTGAACGGAAGCCAAAGCCAACTTCTCAACATGCGCATAACACGTTTCGGTGTCGAGGAGATTCTGGCTGAGGTAGTAGATCACATGTTCGTCGCCTTCATTGTTGTCTTGAACCAAAACCATAATAATGGTGCTGGGGTTGCGGCTAGGTAAAGGAAGTAATCTTGATAATAGTCTGGTGGATGCAATAGAGGAGAATTTATGAGGACGGCCTTAAGATCATCAAAATATTTTTGGGCCTCCTCGTCCCATTTAAAGGGCGTTCCTTGTTTGAGCAACTGGGTAAATCATGTAGCTAGCCCGGCATAGTTGGTTATAAAATGACAGAGAAAGTTGGCCTTTCCTTGCAGGCTCTGAAGTTAGTGTAGTGAAGATGGAGGGGGTAAATTTACAATGGCCTCGACTTTTAGCGAATCCAGGCAAATCTCATCCATGAAAACGATGAAGCCGAGGAGTCGTCCTGATTCCACGCAGAAAACACATTTATGTGGATTTAACCAAATGTTATAGTGTCTGCAGCGTAGAAAAATCTACCGAAGATGGTCTCGGTGATCTTGGCGCTTACGAGAATGGGCAGGAAGGTCATCCAAGTAAGGCTGGACAATGTTTCGAATATCATGAAACGCATAGGACATTGCCCGTTGAAATGTAGCTCCAGCATTTTTGAAGCCAAAAGGGAGCATCTTGTACGCGAACGTACCCCATGGGCAGATAAACGATGTCTTTTCTTGATCAACCGGTGCGATGTTAATCTGGTTATAACCAGAAAAACTGTCCATAAAGGAAAAGATCTCGCTCCCGACACATTCATCAATGATGGGATCAATGAAGGGAGTAGATTAGTTATCTTTAGGACAGACACGATTAAGATCTCGATAATCATGCAAAGGCGGGTCATCCCTTGTTTTTTAGTCACCAAGACAATATTGGACACCCAGTCTGTAAGGGGGATGGGGTAAATGAACCTAGCTTTGAGAAGCTTTTCGACTTCACCCTTAATAGCAGCGACCTTCCTAGGGTGCACTGGGTCAAGTCGTTGGCGAATGGGCTTTGCATGCGGATATGTTGGTATTTCATGCACCACACTGCTAGGATCGATGCCATGCATTTCTTCGTAAGACCATGTAAACACATCACGGAATTCCTAAAATAGATGAGTATATGTCTCGATCTCATCCGGAGAACAAGATACCCCAATATGAACGTGTTCAACGACACCGGGTTTAATAGAAATGTCAATTGGCATTGTTTGGGTAATATTACCCAAATTTCCTTCCGACCATACTTCATGAGTAACAGTCGGTGGCAGAAATGGAGAAGAGGACTCTTCGAAAGCAGTAGACATCACCGCTGGGCGAGGCAATAACGAAGAGCGATGATGAGTATCGATCCACGGTGGTTCCTCAAGAGACATGATTTCCATGATACCTTCATCGGCGAGGAAGGTCTCGGTTAAGGGATCAGATGATTCCAAAGTGCCAATCCAGGGGGATTGAGAGTACATATCGAGAGAGGTCTTCGACATATCAGGATCAGAGGATGCATAGTTTGAAGCCGAAACAATTTCCATGTAATTGACTTTGGCGGGACTAAATAGCATGACCTCGCCCCAAGTATCAACAAGATCTGGTGCAGGTATGACCCAGGGATCAAATTTGACCGAGACCATGTTGATAGAGGCAACATGAGGAGGTGGGAGTGGAAAAATTCCCATTAAGGAAGAGTATTTGAAGAGACCTGACCCCACACTCTCATAGGGAGCACCAAAGTGCTTGACGTACGGAACATTTCCATTTGAGGAGGAAGAGGCAAAGAAAGACAGTTGATCGACAGTGAAAATCTTCCCTTTATGGGGAAAACGGATCACGCGAAACAAATAGGAGGCCAGGACATGCATGGCATGAGTCCAACTTCGGCAGAGTAGAAGATTATAATTGAGATTCGCATCAACAATATCTACTTTGACTTGCATTATCTTGCCTTCCAAGGTGATGTCAAGGTTAGGTAAGACACCGAAGGGTCGTGAATCGCGCCCATCAAAAGCTTCCAAAGTGCTCGGAGACTGGTTCAATGCAGGGGAACCAATAGCCTTCCAACATGTAGTTGACATGATGCAGGTAGAAGCACCTTCATCAATGACAGTGCAGTGGATGGTCTTCTTGTTAATGATTACCTGAATAAGGAAGGCAATCTGATGAGGGAGCCGTGAAACATGGTTCTCCAGATCAAAACATATCAATTTAGAAGCGGTGGGATCGATGCCCCCGCTAGCCGACATCAAAGATTTCTGCTACGATGGGCAGCTTTGGAGTACTTCGAGAGCCGACATGGCTGATGGTGCCTGAGCCAAATCTTAAAAAATATTGTAGTGCTAAGCGGCTCGGGCGTTGGGATTATACGAGGATTTCCGTAGCACACCTCGAGAGGTTGGCCGCATAGCAAAATCAGGCTTAGGGCGCTCGATTTGCAAAGGGACAGAACTCGGGGTAGAAGAAGAAGGTGCAGCTTATTTTTCTTTCCCAGCTGCCAGAGCTGGAGTTTAATAATCTTTTGATCAGGTAGCCACATTAACGGGTGTTCTCATCATGAACACTTGAGATCTAGAGGAAGCAGATCGGGGTTGGTCTACCATCTCAGTCTGCTGAGATGGAAATGGTTCTTTAAGGATAGCAGGGGTCCCTTTGAGCAGGCGGCTAACTTCGGATCGTCATGGACAATCCTTAGTATAGTGGTCCTCTTCGCAAATGAGGTAGGGATACTTAGGTTTCTGTTGCGAAGATTCGCCAGCAAACAATTTGAGTGGGCCCTGTTTCGGGGCATTAGCTTTATCTTTGCCTTTGCCTTTCATTTTTCCTTTCGAGGATTTGTCCGCTGCGGTAGACTAGATAGCCTAGACCTCTGAGGTTTTACCAGGGCCTGGTGGATTTTGAGATGAACTATTAGGATCAGCATTCGAGACCGACTTCTGTTTGGAAGAAGTTTTAGCAGGGGTCTGGGATACTGAACCAATAACTCCATCAACGGGAGGAACATCTAGTGACTTTGATGCTGTGGGATCGGATGATGTCTGCAGAGCATTGGGTAACAACTCGTATAAGGTGCTAGACTAAGAGTAAACCAGATCCAAGTACTAGGCATGGTTAATGGCTTGCTCTTCAGTGACGCATCCACCCATAGCTATATCGCAAGCAATTCGGGCTATGAATGATTTGGTAAACCATTCAATGAGCAACTGATAATCTATTTCGAACTTGATTAGGCGATGTCTATGTTTCCATTCATGGATATGATCAGATATGTGTGTCACAGTGTCTTGCTTAAGCGATGTGAGCGAAGAGGTACCAGTTTCATAACGAACTGGCAGTTGAAAATGTGTGAGAAAAGCCATGGCCAACGAATTGAAGTCATGGAAAGTACTTCGAGGTAGCTTGATGTACCATTTCACTACAACACCTATGAGGGTTCATTGGAAAAGATGAAGATGAATGGAAATGTCCATGTACAAGTTCGACGAGCACCAGAGGTGATATGTCATCACATAGGCATGAGGATCTTATTTAGCTTTTCCATCGAACTTTGGGCAATCACTTGGTATCCTGGACGACACCGGAGGCCAGTATGGTGAATGAAGGATCAAATCAGTCATAAGACGCGATACATCTGGAAATTCCAGTGTAGCCAAGAAAGGTAATTGAGTGTTAAAAGGCATGGTAGGTCGATAAGCGGGCCCATAAGGAGGAGCCCATCCCTACTAGTAAGGATTTTGGCCCCACAGTGGGGGATTTTGGCCATATGGCATCTGAGGCTGCCCCCATTGCGGATTACCTTGATCAAAGGGAGGATTCGGACCTTGAATACCTTGAAACAATCCAGGCACAGGTTGCTGATAAGCAATGTATGGGTTAAAAGGTTGTTGAGCCTGTTGACCTTGGACATATGGATATGGGACCTGTTGTCTTGGAAGATAGGGTTGTTGGGCCTGTTGTCCATGAACAAGAGGGTTTTGGGCCTGTAGTCCTTGGGAATAAGGTTGATACACTCATTGCCCTTGGACGTAGGGGTTTTGTACCTAGAGCCCTTGGCCGATAGGATTCTGAACCTGTTGACCTAGGACAAGAGGATTTTGCGTCTGCTGTTGCAATACTTGACCTTGACGTGTCCCTTCAAGGGTTGACCTTGTTGATATGTATACAAGGGTTGCTGCTACCGGGGTTGGTTTCGCTGCTGCAAGGGTTGACCTTGCGGTTGAAAAATTTGTCCCTAGGGCTGCAAAGGTTGGCCCTGCGAGGGTATGGGTTGAGAGGTATGCAGAGCATATTGCATCTGTTGTTGCACAGTCTGTTGCAACTGTTGAAAGGACTTACCTTGTGGTTGTTGTAGGTGACCTTGCTACGGGATAATCTGCCCCTGTTTTTGTGTGGAAAATCCTTGCTGCAACAAAGGTTGCCCTTGCGGTAACAAAGGTTGCCCTAGTTGGTTCAAGAGTTGCCCTTGTTGTTGCAAGGGCACTTTAACAGTGCCCGAGAAATTACCGAACTGAATTTGGTCGTAGCTAGGCTGGATGTACTACCCAGATTGAAGGGTGTAAGGTTGATTAACCAGTCCTTGAGAACCATATGGAACATAAGGATTTTGGTATTAGACTTGAGCCCCATAGGGATGCTGATACTGAACATTTCTCGATCCAGACGGACCACCAGGATTTTGAACCTATTGGTACTGGACATTTCTTGATCCAGTAGGGTCAGCATGGTTATAAATAATACCAGAAGAGGGTTGGTTTATACCAATCATGTGATCTTTTAAGCCTCTCACATTATTGGCACCTGAAACCATAGAGACATTCAAGTTTTTCCCCCCAGGTGATGGCACAATCTGGCCATTAACTAATGGGACAGAAGAACTAACGAAAACAATCTTTGAAACTGTCGGTTGTGACTAACGTGTAACTGGGATTGATGATACAAGAGTATTCAGGACGGTGGGTTGCACCAGGACTAAAGTAACAACTAGTTGGGAGGTCGTGTTCGTGACGAACAGACCTGATGTAGGCCTCACGCCTGACATCCAAACAGGATTATGGTAGAGTGATGAGGCACTAGGTGTGCCTGAAACTAAGTGTCCCAAAGACACATAGCCGGGTGGCAAGCTGGAGGGAATACCTTCTGAATAAGGGAAACCCTCGGGAGGAAACTGCAATTGCAATTCTTCTCCCTCAACAGTGTGTGGAGTAGAAACTTTGGACTCATTCGAACAAGTGACTGGAGCATCGCCTTCAGGTTCCATGTCTGAAAACAAATGACGACGAATGGTCGAATGTGTACTAGGGGATAGTTCCAAAGAAACACCCGGTTGGTCGTACAGACTGTAAGGACGCTATGGTGATATCTCAACAACATTGAACAGAGGGTTCAAAGGATAGATAACCAGTCCAAGCTGACCGTCAGTGGTCGGTGAGTTCTCTGGAGTTCGAACAAGATTATCCAGAGATTCTGGGCCAAGATCAGCAAATGACCTTGAATCGAAGGTAGGCGGAGGACGAGATGACAATGGTTGAACACTCAAAACAATTGCAAGTTCAAAATTTTGGTCCTCAAGTGACTCTGAAAACTCAGTAAATGGCTCCTTAGACAATCTTTTAGACAAAGGAGAGGAAGAGGAATTGGGTGAACAAGATGGTTCAGCCATAGTGACCTTGTCTTAGTCGACAGAACAAATAACTTCAAGGCTTTAAAATTTCCTTTTAAGGGTACCCACAATTTGGTCAAAACTACTAACAGGATGTTTTAGATCATTGGAAATCAATTATTAAGACGCGTAAAAGACTGATATTCTTTCATTTTTTAAGAGTCGAGAAAGAAACAAAGATGACTCTATCACTTACGATTGGAAACAAGCTCGAAAGGACAAGTGTTGAATGATCTTTTAAGTTTAATGAGTAAAAAAGATCAAATGACTACTCTGGATGATCTAGGTAAACAGGATTACTAGGCAACCGCGAACTGTAGAATACCTCCTGGCGAACCAAGAAGTACGAGCAGACTATCTCCCTGAATGTTGTGTTCGGCGTATCATGTTCGTAAGGCGGCTAACTCGGCTTCCTAAGGATAAAAGGATTGCAGCCTAGTGGGGTCTCTCGTTATATACTCGACGGTATGGGGAGCACAAATCCATGCTAGCGTTGTCTAATGCCGAAGCTAACGACAGCTGCTAGGCTTACAGACGTTGGAACACGTCTCTAGCCTAGACCTTCTAAATATGATCGTTAATGTCAAATGCGCCTTAGGTTAATTGAATTCATTTTAGAGTTGATGTTGAGTTAAGTTTCAGTTTTCATGTCTTATCCATGCTACTTGAAAAACCTAAAATGCAACTAAATGGGACAAGATCCTTTCAATTCAATGAAATGCCTACACTAGATAGGGTAGGAACTACTCATTCAAATGAAAACAATCAAACAACTGAAAACGAAATGATCTTTCACTACTTCACTTCTTTCAAAAAATAAACTAATGAAAAATGCATTCCAATTCCTAATTTCCTGACAAGCACTTATCTATCAGTCTTTTCAAAATGAAAAAATTTCTCTTCCTCTTCCAAATGCTAGTGCAATTCTAGTTTATAAGAGATGCAAATCACAAGGATGCAACAAGCTAGAATTTCATACTTTCTCATGAAACAACGAAACAAACTTTTCGCATACAATCTTTCAATGAAAAAGTTTTCGAGGCTATGAGCTCTTCACGCAAATGAAAACATGAAAAGAGAAGTTCATTCAGATCAATGAAACACCAACTTTACCAAACACAAGACCAACAATGTAATCTATGTCAGAAAAATACGTTCAAGCTAGTAAACGAAATATTTTTCTAACTTGTGCAAAAGGCGTCAAAGTCGTAAAAGGACCAAAGAACACATGCAAGGAGCAAACACACCCACAACTGGACTTGATGAGTCCACAAGCTGCTGAATGGGCGACTAGTTAGATGCCCTAGTGTCGCTAGCCACTCAATGACTCAATCAATCAAACAGAAAGATGATAAGCCAACAAGCAAGCAAAACCAAATGAAAAGTAGCTTCCTAATCAGGGAGAAAATAGTCAAAAAGGCTCACGGGGTCAAAAGCACAAGAGCAGAACACACTGGCCAAGATTGGGGTCTAGCCCTATTCTTCACTTACAGAGATCGGCACGACTGCCTAACTGACAACAAGCACCAGAGGTTGGTTAACGCGACTGTTCCTCTGCAATTCGCGTTGGTTGGCATGATTGTCAATCGTTTAAATGCGTTGTCCGAGGGAACTAAGGAAAAATAATAAAAAAAAAAATCAAAACAGGGACCAGATCTGCTACTATGAATTTTATACTTAGGCCAGTAAGCAAGAGAAAAGAAATAGAACCAAAGGTAAAACGTGAAAGTAGCAAAGTTCTCACGAAATCATGAAATCCAAAAGAAACAAAAGATGGGATCTCCCTAGTGGAGTCGCCAATTTGTGGTGAAGTAGAATTATAAGTGCGGAAACGAATGAATTTCTCTAGCCCGATAATTGGTCTAGCCACAATAGATACATTTTGTGGAAGACTTCATTAGGTTAGAATCAATCAAGAGGGCCTACCTCTTGGTCGCTTATCCTACTTGATGATGTCCTCTCTTACTCACTCCAGCAATCTCTCGCTTCCTTCTTCAAGCTCCTGAAACAAGTAAACAACAACAGCACACAAACATAATAATAGACAAATTGCAATTCAACCTACTTAACAAGTCAAGAAGCATTAATACATGGATATGTAATATTACAAAACATCTAGGAGATCAATCGATAGTTGCATATATTAATATCAAAGAAAGATTACAACCATCCATCTTGACGTTGCAGTCTTCCTCTGACAAGACCGGGTTCCCACACACTTCTGCTAGCATTCCATAATGGCTTTAAACAACAATAGTTTAAAGGCTCTTCCCTTTAGACTTCACTCCAAACCAAACACACTTCTCCCTCACACAACTAGATGGCTACAACTAGTAATAGCTTACTTGTCTAATCAAAATAGTATACTCACACTCAACCAACACTCTAACTAGCTTGTGCTTGGGAAGAAGGGAGGTTTATATAGGGAATATGGATGGGAGATGGATCCTCTTCTCATGGGGCTTCTAGAGCTGGAAGCTTCGGCTCTAATCTAAAAAAAATTCCATAACAGGACCAATGCGACTGGAACACAGCTCAGTCGCACCGATCAGCGCAGGGAATAGTGCTAATCTTTGTACATCAGCGCAAGGGAGACAAAGGTCATTATCGTCGGCCTTGTAAACTGGGCAAAACAGAAGTTTCAAGGGAAATGGTGCAAAAGGGAAATGATATGTTCATGAAGAGGGACGTAATGGGAGTTTCTTCATGAAGGCAAAGCGTGTGGGGTTCACTGTAGAGGTCCTCCAGGATCAAGGAACGGGGAGTACAGGGACAGTGACAAAATGTTGTGTAACACTTCACTTACAACTATGGCTTGATCCAAGTTTTCTTTTTCACCATAAAACTCATAATTAGTTATAAGTGAAATAATGGTATGTTTCTCACTCTTCTCATCCACAAGAAAAAATTTAAACTTTCTTGAAATACTGCAAATGGAACAACTACATTATGAATAATGGGAGTGTCAAGAGTCAAACTTTCATGTGCTTCAACAAAAATATGATCTTGATCTTCAAAATATTATGTGTTTGTTAATTCAAGATGCATATTTTCCTCAATAAAATCTTCATTTTCAATAGGCTCTAGATCAACCTTTTCTTTTTCACTACTTTGAAGCCTAGCATCATCAAAATCTAAAACTACATGCATATCTCCTTGAGAAAATGGAGTCATGAGTAATCCTTCATGTGAGTCTAAATTGAGAGTTTTTAGAGTAGTAGATTCATCATATATTTAAAAAATATTAACTTTAATACACTCTTCAATAACTGGCACAGTGAGATGAAATTCTATGTCACATACCTTTTCAATCCGATTGTCTTGGGATGCATTCTCATGCTATTGAGAATCATAATTTTCAAAAGGATTTATAATCTCTTTTCTTCAATCACTGACCCATAAAATGAATGAATCAATGGACTGTCTATTTCCTTTTCTTGATCATTTGAAATTTGCGGAATATATCCATCAAGCATATGAGGACAAACCTGCTAAGAATCCACTTGAATATCATGGCAACTAACTTCTATTTCGTGTTCTTGATATTGAGATAAAAAATCATCAAGGGATTCCTTAATTTCATCATCCATACACTCTTCATCACCATAAATATTTTCCAGATATTTAATGAAATCTTCAAAATATGCACAACGTCTTTTAACCAATAGCAAGGAAGGATAAATATCTTTAAAATGCTCATAAAATATTGTGTGAAAATATGCAAGAGAACATAAACTAGCAGGTAGCAAACCTTCATATGAGGATCTAGTTTTTCCTTCTAAAGTTGCCATGAAATTTTTTACTAAGAAATCTTCATGAAATTGAACTTTAATTCTTCGTACATGCATGTAAAATTTGACCAAATGAAGAGCAACATCATCTCCTACATGATCTTTGAATTTTGGCAAAAAAAAATTCCAATCTACATGACGCATGCGGTTTGGAAAACTTGGAATGTGATCTCGATTCATGGGAGCATATCTTCTGGATTGAGAATTCATCTTGAAAATGTGGAGACACCAGTGGAACTTGAAAATTTGGGTTTTTCTTGATTGAGTCGACAAGTGAAAGGTTCAGCCTTCTGATGTCCAACTGTCGTTCACCATTGGCAATTAGATTTGATCCTTGTCATTCACGCTTGGGAAAATGTGATCGTTCGCTCCCCGACAATAATGCTACTATGTTAGCACTCAGTAAATTTCTCTAGGCTGATGAGAGAAATCCGAGAGGTAACCACAAACCTCTTTTAGGCTAAGTTCCAACCCCCTAGCCTTGGAGAGGGCTCTCTCGCTATGTTCTACTATAAATCAACTAGAGTAATGATAGGATATGGATTTTAGGTTGGTTGTGATGGTCAAAGGATGGTTTAAAGTTTGATTGTTGATGGTAAGTGTAGATGGTAGAACTACTTAGAACCAGAGCACATTGATAACTCCAAATGAATAAGGGATATGGTTTACTTGAAACATTGGCAAGAAAGGCATACCTATCATTAATCAGTAAAAGCTTGTTGTAGTGGATGGATGAGTAAGATGAAGGAGAAGATGACTAACTAAGCATCAAGCCAAGGATGAGTTCAGATTTTTCATAGAGGAAGATGATACACATATGACAAGTTCATTTAATCAGAGCAACACATTGAATTCTGAAAGAAAGAAAAAAATCCCTTTGCAAACTTGATCATGAGGAAAATGTACATTATGGAATCATATATTTAAGCATGGATCTGAAAGGAAATACATATCATACACAAGAGAAACACATACCAATAGATATGACACAAGTATCATTGTTCATAATGCAACTGGCTTCTTATATTCATTTGGAGAGAAAATACAAGTTGTAGAAAGATATAGTCTAGCCTCTAACGCTCCTAATCCCAACCCCTTTTTCATCTTCTCACATCATTAAATACATTTCATATCATAAATATATCATGACTAGGTTCAATGAATGATCTATCCATCAACTCACAGTTTTTTTTATCAAAAATTACATAAAGCGGTCTTATATAGCATCTTTATCTTTCGAAGAGAAAAACATCAAAACTACTTTATATCAAACCCTTTATCTTATCTAGATAACAAAATTTCTTCATAAGATCCTACCATGAAATTAAAAATCTAGAACTGATGATGAAAATAAGAAAAAGTAGCTTAGGTTGTGTTGCGCAGCAAAATTTCATCATTTTGTCAACAAAAACTACGAAAATGGGCCACCAAGTGATGCATGTAACTCCCAAACAGTAGCACTTGTGTAAAATATGAGATAGGTTTTTCTAGATGAGCTTGTTTTGAATAAAAACCTCTCTCAGTTTGTTTAAATCCTTCCCCGACTCCTCAGAAATTGTTCTGCAAAATCATGGCTAAAATAGGATAATACACAATCCGAAAAATAGGCCTTGAAGATGCATTCGAAACTCCCAATCTATGACACTTGTGAAGAAACTGGAAGAGATTATTGTTCTTTGGTCTGTGATTGAGAAAAACCTCTTTTAGGTTTTTGAAATTTTGCTCCATGCAGTTGGAAACTGTGTTTCAAAATGATGGCTAAAACAGTGTATTTTGCGCAACGACTGTGTGGCTTGGAGTTTGCGCGTTGACCTTCTTGCACATGGATTATGAATTATGAATTGTGAGGATGGACTATAAATTCAAGGGGGTGTAATGGCATGATGATGAAGTGTGAATTGAGGGATGAAATGATGATAAATGGTGCATGGAAGGAGTACATAAAGGTGAATGATAAATTGTAAATAATGGACATGGGAATCATAACATGGGGATATAATAGACACCACTAACAAACCTATAAAACTTTAACAAATGAAACTTGACAGCTATGGTTTTAACTTGTGATAAATGGAAACCCCATGTAATGACCCCCTAGACTATGACATCAGTGATCATAGACTAAATTGACATATAAACCCCCAAAATGAATAGGAAGAGGCAAAGGCATTTTGATCCGTAGACCCTAGGACCCTAACATTGGCTCCAATGGGGATGGAAGCCTCCTGGTGAGGTACCAAGAACAAAACCAAATACTAGTAGCCTAATTAGACCATTGGGCAATGGAGTCAAACATGAAAACTGAAAAATTAACCCACTCAAAATTAACTAACCTAAAAGTAACTGAATGAATGACTTACATGGCTGAAAACTTCAAAGCAAATAAGAGATTTAATAACACATCACCAAAGTCTTAGGGTTTTCTCCTCGGGCTTCAAACTTTGATGATATTTTTCTACACCTGCTGAAGATATCCATACAATCATGTGAAATGATCCTTCCAATGCATCCAATCAAGCAAATGACCATCTGATTGAAGCTTGTATTCAGCTGATGAAAGTTGAATATGATAACTGAAATGAATCCTTGTGTTCATGAATAATACCCAATCCGCCTTTACAACTGCTTCCAACATGTTTGCAAAAAGGTCCTCGAAAGCATGAATGAATAGTTCTTGTTGATTAGCAAGAAGGAAAAGACATTCTTCACTTACAACTATGGCTTGATCCAAGTTTTCTTTTTCACCATAAAACTCATAATTAGTTCTAAGTGAAATAATGGTATGTTTCTCACTCTTCTCATCCACAAGAAAAAACTTTGAACTTTCTTGAAAGACTGCAAATGGAACAGCTACATTATGAATAATGGGAGTGTCAAGAGTCAACCTTTCATGTGCTTCAACAAAAATATGATCTTGATCTTCAAAATATTATGTGTTTGTTACTTCAAGATGCATATTTTCCTCAATAAAATATTCATTTTCAATAGGTTCTAGATCAACCTTTTCTTTTTCACTTCTTTGAAGCCTAGCATCATCAAAATCTAAAACCGCATGCATATCTCCTTAAGAAAATGGAGTCATGAGTAATCCTTCATGTGAGTTTGGATTGAGAGTTTCTAGAGTAGTATATTCGTCAGATATTTGAAAAAGATTAACTTTAATGTACTCTTCAATAACTTGCACAGTAAGATGCAATTCTATGTCACATACCTTTTCAATCTAATTGTCTTGGGATGCATTCTCTTGCTGTTGAGAATAATAATTTTCAAAAGGATTTATAATCTACTTTTCTTCAATCACTGACCCATAAAATGCATGAACCAATGGAATGTCTATTTCCTTTTCTTGATCATTTGAAATTTGTTGAATATGTGCATCAAGCCTATGAGGAAAAACCTGCTGAGAATCCACTTGAATATCATGGCAACTAACTTCTATTTTATGTTCTTGGTATTGAGATAAAAATTCATAAAGGGCTTCCTTAATTTCATCATCCATACACTCTTCATCACTATAAATATTTTCCAAATATTGAATGAAATATTCAAAATATGCATAACATATTTCAACCAACAGCAGGGAAGGATAAGATCTTTAAAATGCTCATAAAAAATTGTGTGAAAATATGCAAGAGAACATAAACTAGCAGGTGGTAAACCTTCATACAAGGATCTAGTTTTTCCTTCTAAAGTTTCCATGAACATTTTCATTAAGAAATTCTCATGAAATTGAACTTTAAGTCTTTGTACATGCATGTGAATTTGACCAAATAAAGAGCAACATCATCTCCTACATGATCATTGAATTTTGGCAAAAAAAATTACCAATCTACATGAGGCATACGGTTTGGAAAAACTGGAATATGATCTCGATTCATGGGAGCATATCTTCTAGATTGAGAATTCATCTTGAAATGTGGAGACACCAGTGGAACTTGAAAATCTAGGTTGTTCTTGATTGAAGTTTCCAAGTGAAAGGTTCAGCCTTCTGATGTCCAACTGTTGTTCACCATCAGCAATTAGATTTGATCCTTGTCGTTCACACCTGGGGAAAATGTGACCGTTTTCTCCCTGAAAACGACGCCACTATGTTAGCACTCCATAAATTTATCTAGGCTGAGGAGAGAAATCCCATAGGTATCCACAAACCTCTTTTAGGCTAAGGTCATGGCCCCCTACCCTTAGAGAGGGCTCTCTCGCTATGTTCTGCAATAAATCAACTAGATGAATGATAGGATCTCGATTTTAGGTTGGTTATGATGATAAAAGGATGGTTTAAAGTTTGATTGTTGATGGTAAGTGTAGAGGGAAGAACTACTTAGAACTAGAGCACATTGATAAATCCAAATGAATAAGGGATATGGTGCACTTGAAACAATGGCAAGAAAGGCATACCTATTGGAAATCAATCAAAACTCGTTGTAGTGGATGGATGAGTAAGATGAAGGAGAATATGACTAACTGAGCATCAAGCCAAGGATGAGTTCAGATTTTTCATAGAGGAAGATGATATAAATATGACCAATTCATTTTGATCACAGCAACGTCTTGAAAAAAAATAAAAATAAAAAATAAAATACCTTTGATCTCCCTTTTCAAACTTGATCATGAAGAAAATTTACAATGTCGAATCATATATTTAAGCATGGATCTGAAAGTAAATACATATCATACACAAGACAAACACATACCAATAGATATGAAACAAGTATCATTGTTCAGGATGCAACTGCCTTCTTCTATTCATTTGGAGAGAAAATACAAGTTGCAGAAAGATATAGTCTAGCCTCTAACACTCCTAATCCCAACCCCTTTTTCATCTTCTCACATCATTAAATACATTACGCATCATAAATATATAATGACTAGGTTCAATGGATGATCTATCCATCAACTCACAGTTTTTTGGATAAAAAATTACATAAAGCGGTCTTATATAACATCTTTATCTTTCGAAGAAAAAAACATAAAAACTATTTTATATCAATCCCTTTATCTTATCTAAAAAAAAAAGAAATCATAAGGTCCTACCCTGAAATTAAAAATCTCGAAATGATGATGAAAATAGGAAAAGGTAGCTTAGGCTGAGTTGCGCAGCAAAATTTCATCATTATGTCAACAAAAACTACGAAGTGATGCATGTAACTACCAAACGGTAGCACTTGTGTAAAATATGAGATAGATTTTTCTAGATGAGCTTATTTTGAATAAAAACCTCTCTCAATTTCTTTAAATCCTTCCCCATCTCCTCAAAAACTGTTATGCAATATCATGACTAAAACAGGAAAATACATAGTCTGAAAAATAGGCCTTGAAGATGCATTCGAAACTCCCGATCTATGAAACCTGTATAGAAACTGGAAGTGGTTGTTGTTCTTTTTTTTTGTGATTGAGAAAAACCTCTTTCAGTTTTTTCAAATTTGGCTCCATGAAGTCGGAAATAGTGTTTCAAAATGATGGCTAAAACAGGGTATTTTGCGCAGTGACTATGTGGCTTGGAGTTTGCGCAACAACCTTGTTTCACATGGGTTATGAATTATTAATTATGAGGATGGATTATAAATTTAGGGGGGTGTAATGGCATGATGATGAGGTGTGAATTGAGGGATGAAATGATGATAAATGGCGCATGGAAGGAGTACATAAAGGTGAATGATAAATTGTAAATGATGGACATGGGAATGGTAACATGGGGATATTATAGACACTACTAACAAACCTATAAAAATTTAACAAATGAAACTTTATGGCTATGGTTTTAACTTGTGATAAATGGAAACCCTGTGTAATGACCCCCCTAGACTATGACATCAGTGATCATAAGCTAAATTGACATACAAACCCCTAAAATGAATAGGAAGAGGCAAAGACATTTTGATCCCTAGACCCTAGGATGCTAACACAATGGAAATCTCAACCTGAGCCTTCTTTAGAATCTCAGGTAGTTTCCTTGCCATGTAATCCCCTACATCATATTTCCATAAACAAATAAATGTCAGTTCCTAAATAAACATAACAACATACTAGTTACCTTACCTTGTTGTGCCAAGCACGTTGCTTGCAACTGAATACACCCACACCATCTCTCAAGGGGATCCAATTCCCTTGAAATATCCACCTGTAACTAGAGACTAGCTAATATTCCTATCAAGTACATATTCTTGAATCTAGCAGATATCGACATAATGTTAGACAATATTAAGATTAAGAAGACTTCATGTATGAAAAACACTCATTCGTTTGGAATTAGGGTTTCCAAACATAGCCAAAGGAATTCTTTCCCAACTCCTTTCTTTTACCTTTTTCCCTTGTTGCAATTGAGACTTACTATGTACTGTCACATCACTCAACTGTTAGTTATATAAACACATCAACTATTACCTTGTCATGCTAATACCTAGCATGTTTCTTACAACTGCTCACACATGTCAACCAAATGTTCCAAATATCAAGACACTCATATCTATCAACTTGAAATCAACCTTTACCAATACTAACAATCATATCATAGTCATAGTCATTAGACATAATGCTACAATTGTCACCTACTACACTCAAGTACATATCATTTGTCTGAACACATGTATTAGTACAATCATCTTAAAATAATATCATTTGAACACATACTCATATCAAACATTCAACAACATATAGATGACATAATAGACACAACCACTCAAACACCAAATAAAAGACATAGCCAAATGTTCAAACACCAAATAGACGACATATTAAAACATTCAAGCACAAAGTAGGTTGTAGAATTTCCTGTAGATTCACAAGCTCATGCAATGTACTAAAGTACGGGACAGGAATCTACTTCTACTTTTAACTAGCGGAAGCCAATAGATTGATGAAAATAATAATAATAATAATAATAAGATAAATCAATGGCATATAACACAAGATGTATATGGGGAAAGCCACTGCTCAAAACCCCACTATCTGTATTGCATATATCATAAATATGAGTCAAGATACAAAGCTTATTCTCACTAGAACAATTCCGCACAAGTATGCTCAACTCTCTCAGCTCACAATCTAGCTCAAGCTAAATCCTTAGCCTATTCAGCAACTCTCCAAGCCTCTAATCTCTTTCGTAGTTCCTAGGATGAATAGCCCGTATTTAAAGGGAATTCATGCTTCCAAAATTGTGCAATCCAAACATAAGATCAATCTCTGATGCATGCATGATATTTACTCTCCAGTAAATAATACAACTGATAGTACATTGTCCCTGCACTCTAGTCTCAACTAGGTCATTCTCTGAACTAACATGCATGAGTTTCTCATGATGGAATATTTAGTTAACTGGAGTAGCACTAGTGGATGCATTAGTGCACCAACTGACTATTAGTCCTCTATTAGTTCCAAAAACAATTTAGAACGAATTTAACTAAACTTAACTTAGTAAACTGAGTCATATAATTTCCAACTTAGTTTAAACTCATATTGGACCCCTAAAACTTAGGGAGAACATATATATGACAATAGAAAGAAGTCCAACTTGAAATTCCTAAGCTAATTAAGTTAATTAAACTTAATTAACTTTTTACAACTTGTTACGAGAATAGAATACAATTTTAATTCTCAATTTAATTCAAGTACAAATTAAACTGGAATTTCTTGTTTCCATTTCTCAACACTCCCTCTCAACAAGAAGAGGATTGATAGGTCCCTATAATACTAGTGATTACCCCATTACTATTGTAGTTGTATCCCTTATTAATATTGTTGTGCCCCTATTGTCCCCATATTGTTATTACTGTGCCCCATAGAATCCCTCTATTGTTATTTTTGTGCCTTTATATCATTATTGTTAGGTCGGCTAGGTTATATTGTGACTCCTTAGACTCCTATATATAGAAAGGAGGTTTTGTCATTTGAATCATAAAATAATCATTCATTTGTGTAATGTAAAGGAGGTTGTCCCCTCGAAGAAGCCGAATTCTAAGGCGTTGATCTATCTTTTCTATCTTTTTGTGAGCTGGTTTCATAACATTTGGTATCAGAGCTTTGGATTCTAGGGTTTCGTTGCTCCAAATAGGTCATCGTGGAATTTTCGCTATAACATTTTTTCTGCGACGTTTCAGGAGAGAAAAAAAAAACCCATTTGAGATGAAACCGCACTGAACCTCGGGTCCAAATTTCAGAGTTTTTTGCGCTATATTTATGGAGATATGATCTAAGGAAGTTGGTCTTTTTGCAGACTCTTGAATTACATTCCAAACATGTGACCTACGGAAAATCGTCATAACTTTCTCTCTGAGCATCGGATTGAAATTTCGTAAGAAGGTATAGAAAGAGGACGGACTGTAGTTTCTTTTATATATTTTTCAGAGCCAAAGGTCGAAACAGGGACACGTGGCATGTCGTACAATTTCTCTCTACTAACTAGTCTATAATCAGGTCACTGTGGGAGATTTGGCATAACTCTTCCTTGGAGAATCCAATTTGGATCAGACTGGTGGCATTGGAAAGAGGAAATAGAGGGCTACCGTAGATTTTAATTTCAAAACTGGATGATCCGAAATTACAGAGATACATCAGAGGCAATATCGAGGTCCTACAAAGTGAAAAAAGGTGTGTAGATTTTTTTTAAATTTTCGCTTAAGCTTTGTTTGAAAAATTATTTTGAAGGAATTCAAAGGGAATAGTAGAGCATTATTATCGCTAACTGATGCCCCGAGGAAAGAAAATGCAAACACCTAGTAAGCAACCTGAAAGCTCTAGTATGACTCATGAAGAAGAGGAAGAAATGCTACATGATATATCAAAATTACAAGACCAAGTGCAACAAATGTCACTCTCACAAAAGCTAACAGAAGCTAAGATAAATGGCGTGGAATCTCAGATAAAGGGCATGGAAGCTAAGATGAATGGCGTGGAAGCTAAGATGGACGATTTGAAGATAGATTTGAAGACAAGCATGGCAGATTTGAAGACAATTTTGACAAATTTTCTACAAGAAATACTTACTAATGGTGAAAGGGTAGTAAAGGAAACTCATGATGTGAACAAAAAAATGTTAATCATGATTTCATAGACTCTAATTTTGGATCGAAGACCCACCATATTCCAAAAATCAATATGAGGAAGTTTGATGGCAAGGATCCCGCAACATGGATATTACAGATGGAGCAATTTTTCGATCTCAATAATGTGCAAAACACACAAAAGGTACGTATTGCAACTTTATATTTGGAACCAAATCAGTTTGTATGGTATCAATGGCTTTACTCTCGTAAACAAATTATCACTTGGGCAATTTTTACGGAAGAATTGACAACACATTATGAGGATACAAAAAGCAACACTTTTTTTAGCCAATTGATAAGTCTCAAACAAAAGGGTTCAATAATGGAGCGCATTGAGGAGTTCCAAAAATTGAACATAAGGGTAAAAAATATTCCAGAGGAGCATAGGATTGATGTGTTCATAGGGACTTTAAAGGATAATATCCAACATGTTGTTCTCCTTTGGGAACCTGATTCATTAGAGAAGGGATTCAGGTTAGCAAGAAAAATGGAAAGCAAAATTATGGCAACCAGGAAGCATACCACTCACAACTATAAAGATGGAAGTGTTGTTACCCCTAGTCTTCCACAACCTATAAGGTTGACACCACAAAAATTGGAAGAAAAAAGAGCAAAAGGGCTTTGTTACAGTTGTGATAGCAAATACACCAAAGGTCATAAGTGTGATGAGAAGAAATTATTCTACATAGAATGTGAATAGGAAGAAGAAAAGGAGCAAGAAAGGTCAAAAGAAGAGGATATACTCCAGGAACAAAGCTTAGATAAAGAAGAAATGGATCCGACCATATCTTGTAATGCATTGGCTGGAATTACCACTCCTCAAACCATCAAGATAGAAGGACAAATCAAGAAGAAAAAGGTAATAGTGTTGATTGATTCAGGAAGTACCCACAATTTTATTCATTGTAAGATAGCAAAAGAATTGAATTGCTTCCTATATCTAGCACCAGAGTGTCAAGTGATGGTTGCAAATGGAGGAACAATAAATTTCTCTGGAAAGTGCCATAATATCAAGCTATCCATGGGAGAATATGTATTGACTAGCCCAATGCTTTCCATTCCAATGGGAGGTGTTAATGTTGTACTAGGAGTCCAATGGCTACAATCCTTGGGTACAATAGCTTTTAATTTTCAAGAAATTTTCATGAAATTTTCTGCGAAAGGAAAGGAAGTTGAATTAAGGGGTATTGCAGGGAAACCAGGAAAGATAATCAGCTCTAACGGTACGACAAAGCTTCTAAAAAAGGAACAAAGAGGTGTAATTGCACAATTATGTTCGCTAGATGTTTCCACATCAAAATCATCTATTTCTCCAGATCTCCAAAAAGTCTTGGACAATCATTCCAAGGTATTTGAGAATCCCAAAGGTCTCCCACCTATTCGTGATCATGATCATGCTATTCATCTGATTCCAGGAAGTGTTCCTCCAAACATCAAGCCGTACAGATATCCCTATGCCCAAAAGAGTGAAATTGAACGTATGGTTACAGAAATGCTAGAGGTTGGTATAATTCAACCTAGTCAAAGTTCTTTCTCTGCTCCAGTAGTATTGGTGCACAAGAAGGATGGATCATGGCGCATGTGTCCGGATTATAGGGAGCTCAACAAGGTCACTATTAAAGATAAGTTTCCCATTCCTGTCATTGATGAATTACTGGATGAATTGCATGGATCAATTTACTTCACCAAGTTGGAACTTCGTTTAGGATATCATCAAATCAGACCGAAGACTGAAGACATTCCGGAAACAACATTTAGAACTCATGAGGGTCATTATGAATTTTTGGTCATGCCTTTTGGCCTTACCAATGCACCTTCTATATTTCAAGGTTTGATGAATTCCATTTTCAAACCCTTCCTTAGAAAATTTGCGTTAGTATTTTTTGATGATATACTAATCCACAGCAAGTCTTGGAAGGATCATGTTGAACATGTTGACAGGGTGCTACAACTATTGGAGGAGAAACAATTATATGCAAAAAAATCCAAATGTTTCTTTGGAGTACAAGATGTGGAATATCTGGGTCATATTGTATCTCATGAAGGAGTTAAGGTAGACCCTAGAAAAATTAAAGCCATTAAGGAAATCCCCACATCCATAAAGCATCTGCGAGGATTTCTCGGGTTGACAGGGTATTATCACAAGTTTGTTAAGAATTATGGGAGAATAACAACACCTCTAACAACATTATTGAAGAAAGATGCATTTTCATGGACTCCAGAAGCAACAAAGGCCTTCGAACATCTTAAAGAGGCAATGTGCCAAGCACCGGTCTTAGCTACACCGGACTTCACAAAAACCTTTATTGTGGAATGTGATGCTTCAGGAAATGGAATTGGTTTAGTTTTAATGCAAGATGAAAGACCCATTGCTTTTGAAAGTCGTCCAATCAAGGGAAAGTTTTTACACAAAGCTATTTATGAGAAGGAAATGTTGGCAATACTACATGCACTTAAGAAATGGCAACCCTACCTAATGGGAAGACACTTCAAGGTAAAAACGGATCATGATAGCCATAAATACCTTTTAGAACAAAGATTATCCTCTGAAGAGCAACAAAATTGGGTCACAAAGATGTTGGTTTATGACTTTGAAATCATCTACAAAAAAGGGAAGCAAAATGTGGTGGCAGATGCACTCTCAAGAAAAGATGAGGATGTGGAAGCATTGTTGTGCACCATTTCTATTATCCAACCAGATTGGATAAATGAAGCAAGGGAGGAATGGAAGAATGATGAAGAAGTGTGGGCACTTATTCGAAAGTTACAACAAGATTCCAATACATCTGATACATTTAGCTGGTAAAATGATTCATTATGGTACAAAGATCACTTATACCTCTGTAAGAATTCCCAACTCAAACAAAAGATTCTTATGGAATTGCACACCTCTCCCTTAGGAGGGCACTCAGGAATTTTAAAAACTTACCATAGGGTTAAGAAGGAATTTTTTTGGGATGGCCTTAAATCGGATATTCAAAAGTTTGTGGCAGAATGTTTAGTTTGCCAACAAAATAAAGTTGAAACAATTAATACCCCGGGTCTATTACAACCTTTATCCATTCCAAGCCAATGTTGGGAGGAGGTTTCAATGGATTTTATCACAGGTTTACCCAAGTCTAAGGGAAAGAGTGTCATCATGGTGGTAGTTGACAGACTTACCAAGTATGCACACTTTTGTGCATTATCAGATCCATTTAAAGCCAGTACAGTTTCTACTGCATTTATGGAAACAATTCAAAAGCTACATGGAAACCCAAAGATTATTGTAAGTGACAGAGATCCCATTTTCACTGGAAATTTTTGGATAGAATTATTTTCTTGTCTCAGTACTCAGTTAGCTCATAGATCATCTTATCATCCTCAATTTGATGGGCAAACTGAGATAGTAAACAAATGTTTGGAAGGATATCTTCGTTGCTTTGTATCTGATAAACAGACACAATGGGTCAAATGGTTACCTTTGGCTTAACACTTCCTTCCATACATCAACAAAAATGACCCCATTTATGGCACTTTATGGATATCAGCCACCATCCATCACATCATATTTAAGAGAAAATTCTAAGGTTCAAGCAGTGGAACATCACATCGAGCATCAACAACAAGTCCTCCAACTCTTAAAGGATAACCTCGTGTTGGCACAGAATAGAATGAAACAACAGGCAGATCAACATCGCAGCGAAAGAAGTTTTGATGTAGGTGATTGGGTATTCCTACAGCTACAACCATATAAACAAATGTCTCTCAAGCAAGATAACAAGGATAATAAATTATCACCAAAGTACTATGGTCCGTACAAGGTGTTGCAAAAAATTGGTACTATGGCATACAAATTGGAGCTTCATGCAGCTTCTCGAGTGCACCTAGTTTTCCATGTTTCATGTTTAAAGAAGGTTATAGGCGACAAGCTCCCAGTTCAAACAATATTGCCAGAACTTGATGAGGAAGGAAAAATTATATTGGAACCGGAAGCAGTCATAGAAACAAGAACTCAACAGCTACGAAATCGATCAATTTCGGAGTATCTCATCAAGTGGAAGAACTTATCCGCTGAAGATCCCACATGGGAGGATGAGAATTTTATACAGAAGCATCCAGAACTACTCAAGCGTTGAGGACAACACTTTTTTGAAGGAGAGGGGCATGATAAGTCCCTATAATACTAGTGATTACCCCATTACTATTGTAGTTGTATCCCTTATTAATATTGTTGTGCCCCTATTGTCCCCATATTGTTATTACTGTGCCCCATAGAATCCCTCTATTGTTAGTTTTTTGCCTTTATATTATTATTGTTAGGTCGGCTGGGTTATATTGTGACTCCTTAAAACTCCTATATATAGGAAGGAGGTTTTGTCATTTGAATCATAAAAGAATCATTCATTTGTGTAATGTAAAGGAGGTTGCCCCCTCGAAGAGGCTGAATTCTAAGGCGTTGATCTATCTTTTCTATCTTTTTGTGAGTTGGTTTCATAACAGCCCCGAACCTATCTCTTTGAAACTCAGATTTACATTTTGACAATGCCTTTGTCAAAATGTCAGCATCTTGCTCCTCCATGGGAATGTACTCTAACAACATAATCCACCTCAATAAACATTCTTTATGACGATGATATCATATATCAATATGCTTTGATCGATCATGAAAAACTATATTTTCAAAGAGTTTGATACAACTCTGATTATCGCAGTAAATCCCAGTTGGATCCATTTGCTGACCAAAAAAAACAACTAGGATCTTCCTCATCCAAATCACCTCACATGTTTGCTGACTCGCAGCCATGTACTTCGCCTCTGCCAAACTGAATGCAATCGATCTCTATTTCCTGTTGTACCAAGAAATTGTCGTTGACCCAATATTGAAGATCCCTCCTAATGTGCTCTTCCGGTCGAATGGACTCCCTTCCCAATCTGCATCGGTGAAGCCTTGAAGCTTCACTCCCTTTTTTTGTATGTACTGCAATCCATACTAAGAAGTGCCCCTGAGGTATCTCAACACATGCTTTGTCGCCTTCCAATACAGCTTTTTAGGCCTAACCATCGCTTGACTAAGTTGGTTAACTAATAGCACATATTTCGTCGTGTGTTCACCAAGTAAATGAGTGAACCCACAAGATAGCTTCCACTACTTCCCCTGAAGTAGCATCCTCCTTCCTCGAGTTACCAGCTAGAGGAGTCTCCATGGGTTTGCTACTCTCCATGAGGAATCTCCTGAGTATCTCGTTGGCATACTTTCCCCGAGACACAAATAACTCTCCATCTCTGTGTCATACCTCCATGCCAAGAAAGTAGTGCATGAGCCCCATGTCCTTCATCTAAAACTCTCTTGCAAGGTCCTCCTTTCAAGACTTGATTAGTTGATCATCTCTTGTCAGTATGAGATCATCAACATAAAGTACAATGATCAACAACTTACCATCCACCACTATGTCGTACAGGTTTGCATCCACTTCACTCTTCGTGAAGCCCAACCCGGTGAAGTAGCTATCTATCCTGGTGTACCAAGCACAAGGTGCTTGCTTCATCCCATACAACGCTCTCTTGAGTCGGCACACATGTGACTCACGGTCAAAGGTTTCAAAACTTTCAGGTTGCTCTATGTACACCTCTTCCACAATCATGTCATTAAAGGAAGGTTGTATTCACATCCATCTAATGCATCTTCCAACCCATCTGTGTTGATAGTGCCAATATAGGTTTGATTGACAAGTACCTTGAAACAAGAGCAAGGGTCTCATCATAGTCAATCCCCTCTACCTGTGAAAAACCACAGGCCACAAATCTAGCATCATGCTTCTCCACACTATCATCTGCAGCTTGCTTTACCTTGTAAAGCCAACGAGAGCTCACCAGTGACTTGCCCTCCGATCTTGGGACCACGTCCTAAACACTGTTACGAACTATGGAGTCATATTCCTCCACCATGGCATCAAACCAAACTGGTCATTGTACTACTTCCTTAAAGGAAGATAGCTCTGTCACAACACATTCACCCATAAGAGCGATGTATATAGTGTACCTCTCAGGTGACCTCCTTGACATGCGCTGAGAAGTGGGTTCTCCCACATTCTCCCATGAACCATCCAACAATTTGTTAGCCTCTCTAGTGCGCTTTATTCCTTCTCTGGAAGACTCTGCCTAAGTGGATGTCTCCACTCCTGAATCCTCTGCATGTGGTTTCTCCACATCAATATGAGGCTCCTCAACCTTAGGAGCTAAAATATCCTCATCCACATGTAGCTAAAGCTCCCTCTCAAGGGAAACTTGCATGGCCTTCTCCTCATCGAATCTGACATCCCTGCGAACCACTGTCAACTTGTTGGTCGACAAGTACACCCGATAGTTGTGAGGTGTATTAGTGTACCCCACAAATATCCCCAACTTTGTTGTAGGCTCAAGCATTTTCCATGCATCTTTGGTCACATGGCAATATATCGATGACCCAAAAATCATGAAGTGACCAACATCTGGCCTCTTACCGGAATAAGCCTCATATGGTGTCTTCATCTCAAGTATCTGATGTGGGCTACAGTTTGAAACATAAACCATTGTGTTGCATGCCTCATCCCACAAGTGTAGTGGCAGGCCCTGATCATGCACCATCACCCTTGTTGCCCCTACTATGCTTCTCTTCTTCCTCTCAACCGCCCCATTTTGTTGAGGGTTATGGGGTGTCGTTAACTGCCATTTAATCCCTTCTGCTGCACAAAAGTTCTTAAATTCGTTTGAGACCATACTCACCACCATTATCACTCCGTAGAGATTTAACCTTCTTGCCCGACTCTTTCTCCAACAATGCTTTAAACTCACAAAACTTTGTGAAAGTTTGATCCTTTTTCTGCAAGAAAAATATCCATCATTTATGAGAATAATCATCAACAATAATAACATAATACATGTGTTTGGCAGTGGATGCTTTCGAGAATGGTTCAAAAACATCTGAATGGAATCGCTCTAGAATAGCTTCTACTTGACCGCCTCTGTCGCGAAAGGAAGACTTGGTGTATTTTCCCAAAGTACAACGCTTGCATGTATAAACTTGCTCAAGCGTACCTTTGGGAAGACCAGTAGAGATCTGTTGCAATATCTTCAAAGCCTCATGATGCAAGTAGCCCAATCGCCTATGCCACAACTCGCCAATGTCTCAGCTCTGCACCCCTTCTACTTTTGTGCTCAAAGCAACACACTCCTCTACCTCCAGCTTATAGAGATTCTTCACCTGAATCCATATCTTCCTTACTTGACCCATGGCTATGTGTCGAAGGAACGCCTATCCTTTCGAGAAGATCACATCCTAGCCTCTATCCTCAAGCATGGAAATAGATACAAAGTTCTTCTTCAACCCAGACACATACATAACATTCTTAAAGGTGAGTGGAGCCACATGCTCCCTCTGAAAAGTAATCGTGCCCAATATAGTAACATTATACTTCCCGTCATCACCCATCTCAATATGCATCTGGAGATCTTTCTCCTCTAGGTCACTGAATAACTCTTTGTCTCCAGTCGTGTGGAATGAAGCTCCACTGTCTAAATACCATACACTTCCAATAATTGATGACACCATGCACGCAATGAGGGAAAAATCCAATTCAAGTTGAGATTCCAAAGCCTCACCCATGCTCCTCCTAAGGACTTCTTCTTGGACTTCTTGTGTGGATAATTTGTATCAAAATGACCTAACTCATGACAATGAAAGCACTTAACTTTCATCGTGTCTTTCTTATTACCTCCATGATAAGAATCCGATTTGGAATGAGAAGATTTCCCTTTCCCCTTCTTTTCCTTAATCGCTAAGGCATAGTTCTCTTCATCATTAGTCTTTAATGAAGATCCATCCCTGGTGTTCCTCCTAATCTACTCTTGCATCAAATCTGACCACAGTCATTCCCAATCTGGCAGTTTCTCCCGACCATTGACAGAGTCCTGATAACCATGCCAACTCTTTGGGAGTCCTAGAAGAGAAAGACTCACCATATCATCCTTGGAAAACGTGATTCCAACACTTCCAAGTTAGCGCGACATTGAGTGAACTTGGTCAAGTATTTTGGAATAGTATCGCCTTTCTCCATTTTGATTTTTCAAAGTTTGTCCTTCAGTGCTAATTTCCTTTGGTCATTGTTGTTCTGACACAAGTCCATCAATGTTTTCCACATAGCATACGGAGTTTCCTTGCCATGGAGACTCGAGACTATGTGGTCTCGAACTCCCTCAAGGATTATTTACCTTGCCTTCGCTGCACACTTCTTCAATTCGACCAAATTATGTGCATCTTATGTTGTTGGCTTAGGAATTTTTGGATTAAAGAATTCCTTCAAGCCATTATCCTCTAGCACAGCCTCCATTTTGTCCCTCTAGGCTATAAAATTTGAGTTGCCTTCCAAGGCATAATCGAGCCACAAACCGTAGAATGCCATTTTCCAATCCTGAAGTATGTATTGAAAATTCGAATTTCACCTGTAACCCAAAACTCAAAACTTTGAAATCTCCTCTAGTATATTGTCTTCAGCTCTAATACCATGTAGAATTTCCTGTAGATTCACAAGTTCGTGTAATGTACTACAACATAGGACAAGAATCTACTTCTACTTTCAACCAGCGGAAGCAAATATATCGATGAAAACAATAAGTACAAGAAGAAGATAAATCAATGGCACAAACACAAGATGTATATGGGGAAGGCCAATGCACAAAACTCGGCTATCTATATTGCATATATCATAAATATGAGTGAAGATACAAAGCTTTTTCTCACTAGAACAATTTCGCACAAGTATTCTTAACTCTCTCAGCTCACAAGCAGCTCAAGCTAAATCTTTGGCCTATTCAGTAGTTGTCCAAGCCTCTAATCTATTGCGTAATTCCTAGGATGAATAACCCGTATTTAAAGGGAATTCATACTTCCAAATTTTGCAATCCAAACATAGGATCAATCTCTGATGCATGCATGATATTTACACTCCATTAAATAATACAACTAATAGTACACTGTCCCTACATTCTAGTCTCAACTGGGTCTTTCTCTGAACTGACATGCATGAGTTTCTCATGAGGGAATCTTCGGTTAACTAGAGTAGCACTAGTGGGTGCATTAGTGCGCCAACTAATTGTTAGTCCTCTATTAGTTCCAAAAACAATTTAGAACTAATTTAACTGAAATTAACTCAGTAAACTGAGTGATCTAATTTCCAACTCAATTTAAACTCATAATGGACTCCTAAAACTTAGGGAGAACATATACATGACTATAGAAAGACTTCCAACTCAAAATTCCTAAGCTAGTTAAGTTAATTAAACTTAATTAACTATTTACAAGTTGTTATGAAAATATAATTCAATTTTAATTATCAGTTTAATTCAAGAACAAATTAAACTTGAATTTCTTGTAGCCATTTCTCAACATAGGCGACATAAGCAAGGTCATACCTTAATGTATCATAGGGGAGGCTATCTTGTCTGCACAATCAATCCATATTAGTATGACATAATATCACAACATATTAACTCATACCTGAATGTCATAACCCTAACCATTCACATAGAACAATCCAACTTAGTGTGATACATATACCATCAAGATCTTAATGTAATAACCCTAATCATCAAGTTATTAGCCATAAAAACAACAAGTTATATATCATGTTGATCAACAACATATGACCTAATCATCAAGTTATCTACCATAAAACAAAAATAGCAATGCATACAACCACAGGTTACTATCATTCATGACTATTCGACACATGTGCATATGACTACACTAATCAACTAGCATCTATCATGTATGTAACCATAACATTAATAGAATTAAAGGAATACACATAACCATAATGCATATAGAAATCCATTAACTAACATACCTGCATGCCCAACATAAAAATCTGTATGGTAACATGCTCTTGCCTCGAGGTTCAATGTTGCAACTTCACTTTAATGGTCTGCATCTCTTACTCTATCTCAGCCAACACATCAGCATCATAACATACCAATAGCATCATGATGACATAATTGCATACAATGACCTCACAATTCATGTTTAACCTACCATACATGCATAACCATAACCATGACAATGCATGCATATAGACATCGACATGAAAAATAAATGTATATACAACCACACACTCATGATGACACATCCACAATAACACCATCAACCTTCACACGGAGACATCAATTCAACCATGATCAACACCATGAAAATGAAACAAGCACATGGTCTTACAACACAAGAAACACATATGCAACCGACATGAATGCATGACCAACACACAACCCATCTAGTCCGAGGCGTGAACCATGCTCTGATACCACTAAGTAACACCCTCCACCCACATCTACCCAACTAACCGGCCAACCGGGGTAAACATGTGATGAGAAGTTACTATGATATGATTCGACCTCCTAAGTCACGTTAAGGAAGTGGAATCTAAGGAAACACACCATACAGACCTTCAATATCAACAATAAGATGCCTAGGAACCATCCCAACCTTTCTGCTAACCAGCGCCTGGGTCCCACTGAGTCTTTAAGCTATTAAACCTCTAGATACTCCCATGTTATGGGCATGCCAACATCCAGGGACTATGGACGCTCCCACAAGCATGCATGCCTGCATCTAGGGACTATTTCCAGCAGACTTATGCCAGAGTCTTGGGAATTTAAGGCACTTTTCAACCCTAGAATTCCATTCACTGCCCAAAACTTGTTGTAACTTCCGAAATCCCTTAAACACGTGACAAAAGACTAATAAACCAAAAACTAACTCCAGGACTAGGCCTGACCATCCCCAACGGGACTGACATTCATCAAACACTTGGAATCAATGCAATCTACATGTGTAAACAACAAATTTAAGCATAGGGGTCTAATAATTATGTGAGATTCGCTATGAGGCATTGTTTCCTTATCACTTTAGCTGTAGTTTCATCCATTAGGCCATAGATACATTTTTCATTCATATACAAGTAAAAACACGATGGGAACCCTACATAGCCATTGTCATAATACATATTCATAACCAACATAATAAAAACAGAAGTACCAAGGAAAACAACCATATAATCCACATATAAACCAATATAATACTCATGAGATAACAAGGAGAAATAACCTCATATTATTGATGCAAAATCCAACCCAGTATGGGACTACCACATTCCACCCGACTGTAGAATGGCTGAGCCAAATCTCTCTTTATCCACTCACCCTCATGCCATACAAGCATGAATGTGGGATCTCATAAAACACATCAATCCAAAACCTTTTAGGGCTTCTAGATGCCAAACCACCTGAACCCATCAAATAGCGATTCCACCTCACGGTCGGGCATCACAAAACCATCATCAGATTGGTCTCTACCCAAGCCTTCCAGGGCTCCAGAGCGTTTGTTCCAACCAAGGGTTCCAAGACTAGTAACTCAACCCACAGCTTATTTCGGGCTTCTAAAGCATTTGTCCACCCAGGTTTTCAAGGACTAGTAACTCAACCCACAACTTTTTTGGGATTCTAGAGTGTTTGTCCAACCAGGGCTGCCAGGACTAGTAACTCAACCCACCAAGGTCTTCCATAGTGTTTTTCCAACCAAGGCTTCCAGGACTAATAACTCGACCCAAGTTGATATGGGGCTTCCAAAGCATTTGTCCAACTAAAGCTTTGAGGACTAGTAAACTAACCCAAGACGTTACAAGGCTTCCAAAGCATTTGTCCAACCTCCAGGAACTAATAACTCAACCCAAGCTAAAGGAAACATGAGAACCAAACAGAAAAACAAAAAAATGAACCCACAACACCATGGTTATCCAGGAAATGGCAAGGCTAGGCAAATACACTGTCAATCTAGGCAATCATCTATGTCAGTAACAAATCATGACCAATAAACCACATGCATGCCAAAACCTGTGAGGAAAACACACATGCAACTCGGTACCTGCAAGTAAAACTCGTTGTAGCTACTGATCCGGATGTCCTCTTGCACTTTCCTGCTTTTCCTTTTCCTTCTTGCTCCAAAACTCCAAGTATGCCAGACTCTTCGAGAATGCTCCAAGAAAACTCTAAGTGAGAGAAAGAGAATAATGAGAGAGATCCAAAATTTAACTAACCAAGCTTACACTGACCAAGCCTACCCATTGATCCTCAAAAGCCTTTTTATTAATGAAGCCTCTATTTTCTTCAATTTCTGTTATTTTCCTTCATTTTCCTCCTCACATGCAACCTATGACCTTTCACCTCCCTTTTCTCCTAATTTTTATTATTTTCATAAATAAATGCCAAATAATGTGATGCCTTTCCAAAACCTTTGCCAATTTTCTTAGCCATAATAAACCGAATGAATACCCACTAGGATGTTTTGCCCACCATTCAGCTTGGAATACGTGTCTCGTGATTGTGGTCTTATATTTTTACATTGATTTTTAACCAGTGTTGTTACAAATACTTGTAGATTATAAATGATTTTCCTTAACTTGCTAATTACTTGTGATATTAGTTTGCCTTTTATTTCTTCTTTAGTTATGGTTCATGAAACAGTTACCAAAAATAATGAAGATCACAAAGAGACTAAGTACACAAGATATAGGTTCCAAGTCAGGTAAAAACTCCTCCAAGGGGAAAATCCAGAAAGAAATGCTTCACTTCTTATAGAATCTTCTTACAATGAGACTTACGAGGCCCAAAGACCAAAACCCAAAAATCTCCCAAGCACCAAGTCATCGCCCAACAAGGTCTTCTTCAAGGAATCTTCCAAACTTTGACCTTCTACAACTACGCTCTAGAATTTCAACCCTACAACTGCTCCTCAAAATTTTGGCCTTGCAATTGCAGCCTTCTGCAATTGTAATCACGCAGAAACCCTAACTTCGCACGTGTGGAGAGAGAGAGAGAGATTATCCCAAGAAACTTCAATTCATCCTTCTTTTCTTCATCCTTATAGCTCTTCTTCTCCTTCACTATTGTTGATCGAACTTGCGATGAGTGGGTGTCTCAAATGAGGTCGAGCTCCTTATATTTATAACCCCCTAGAGGGGTTGAATATCCCTCCCTTAGGTCGAATCATCCTTGACTGGGGCCGACTTGGTCTTAGAGAAATAAATGGATTTTTCTCAATAAAATAAATATTTTTCTTTTGTTACAATGAGTCCAAATGGGACTATAATACATGACATAATTTCCTCTTTTAACCTAAACCTGAGCGTGAAACCCATGCTTTACATAAAAACATTTTTTTTCTTTCTTTATACAAAAGATACAATGTCATGATTATATAAAGGTCATTATGAAGACTGAACCTAGTTACAATTTCCAACACAGGACACCTCAATATTAATAAAATATAATGTATGGGTCCTTTTATCCATACCACATGTCTTGGAGCCCTTCCGTTCACCCTTTACACATTGTCTTTTCCACATCCTCCCGACCCCTCTTTCCCCAGAGGTTACCAATGTTCATTTATTCGAACGAGCAGGGACAACTAAACACCGGGACATCTCATCCCTATCTCTCTCACTTGTAGGTCCCACATAAGCTTACATTCCTACTAGTCCATTGGTTATCGAGTCTTATGTCGTCCACATACTCTCAATCCAAATCATCTTGGCTCTTTTAAGGTGCAAATGTCTTGTTTCATCTTAGATCCTCCTTCTAGGGTGACTCAACTTATCTACGCGACACCAATGTTTTTTTTTGTACTACCCATTGGAACATGTATGTTGTACCTGCCATGTCATCACATTGCCCAGTCATCCCGATAATCCCTCAAGAATGCTTCCCTTTGTTCCTTCCAGGCTCGTTCCTACTAGATGACATAAGTATCCACTACACCAGCTAATTCATTGTACTTTTCAAATCACAATGTGCCACCTGTCATATCTGAGTACCTATCATTGCAACATGACAAATTGAAAAGTACACTCATAATAAATTCTTTGTACTTACCACTTTTTCAGTTAATTGCTCCTGCATGCGAGAAATTTAATTTCTATGGATGCCTTTAGTTACATTAATTCACAAATTTTATTGTTATTAACTCATTGAAAAGCACAAAAACCACGTCTTTATCATCTATTAATAGTTGAATACCTCTAGGAGCCTAATCCAATTGTTAAAATGGTGAAGCCAAAGAAGAAAACATCTGCACAACAACCAATCGAGCCTTTCAAGGAGATAGTTGATGAAAAGTTGCCAGATTCCTTCCTCTTTTAATACATTGTATGCACAAAGGATTCAGGTGTTTCGTCTTGGAATGCCATATATGAGCTTCTTGAGGAATAAATACCTGTAAAGGATTTTGAAAGACCAACAATGGCTACGACAAACTAGGGTGGCAATAAAATTTTTGAATCCATGAATAGAGTCGTTGTTAAGTCCTGCCTACATAAAATTGTTACTCATCCTTGACTTACGTCATATACAAATTGATTCGTTGGGTGGTGGGAATGTAGATATTTTAGACAGATAATTCATCACCTTGCAGGGAAAATTCATCGGTTCCTTCAAATCATAGCATATTCAGGGTATGTATCATTTTCGTGAGATGCATCTAATATATAATTCTCAATTTGTTGATAGTTTCATCAAAGAAGAGTGTAGTGGAAAGGATAAAGAACTCCCTAGCTTAATTAAGGAATTGAGAAGCGACCCAAACAAACACAAGGAAGAGTCATCTGGCCTTCATTTTATTCAATCCTTAGCTCCTCCTTTTTGTTATGTTGCGGCCATGTTATGTAGGTTGTTTACCTTCCAAATTGTCTCACGGTTTCCTAAGGAATGGGTCCCTCTCATCCACAAGGCTGCTGATAGGTTTATTTTCAATTTGCCCCAGGTTATTTTTGATAATTTAGACAAGCACATTATGCATTTCCATTCTAAACAAACAGTCTCTCATAACCCTCCTTTTTACATGTCTACTTATGTGATGGATGTCATTTTCTGTTCTTTATACTTTCCATCCATGGGTTGGAAATGGACACTTACTGACCCTCTTCCCATCCACGTTTACCATAGCATATTATGGGAAGATAATTACTTTAATCACTTTTACCACATTTGTCACCTTGTCATGATTCCCATTTACTAAGCCATTTTTAATTCTAAATTTCCGGGAATGTCCATAGTTGTTATGGATCATCTGTCAAGAATTGGGGATTGGCTTGTAGAGGAACTTTTTACTTATATTAGGGTTTGGGGATGTAATGGTAAATCCCATGTTTTGTCCCTTTATGATTCATACAAGCTTTTGTGTAGAGAAGTCACCCATCAAACATTCAGAACAGATATAACTCTTAAATTAAAGAAAGCTTCCAAGAAGCTCTAGCCCCATTTCCATTTGCAGATTGGTTTGTTCACTCTTCATAATTACATCTATGTCGAAAAGGGACTCCAAGTTATATATGCAATGAAGTTAGCTACTATCCCTGCAAAGTCACATGACCCTTCCAAGGTGGCTGAGAATTTAGTTACTAATGCAAATATAAGAAGATATGTTCATGAAGTTAATAATTATGATGAATTGTTTTGTGGAGCTCCTTCCTATTTGTCTATCTATAACAAATCCAAGTAGTTGTCTCCAGACAACTATAATCATATCATAATCTTTAGGGATACTAGAAGGTCTACCCTACCTTTGCATTTGCTTAAGTTGTTGGAAGGTGATGGTATATCTGAGAAAGATGTCAGTTCTTCTTCACAACAGGTCACTTCCTAGGTTTCCACTCCTATCCAGATTTCTTCAGTGGATTCCCAAGATTAGACTACTTTAGAGAATCCATTAGTTAATGATATTGTCAAAGACTAACAAAAATTTGTGGAAATTACTTCAACACCATTGCAACTAGGGAAAGAAGAAACAAATTCCTTTGTTATTATTGGATAACAGTCAATTGTTGCATCTCTTGATTCCTCAAAGATTACTCTTACACAACCAGGTGTCACTGTTGAAATACCTTTTAGCTCTCAACCTAGTGTAGAGACAATACCATCACTTCCAACTACTGCAATTAAGTTGAGTATTGAGGAAATTCCACCAATTGAAGTATTTTACAATCCTCAGTATAAGGCCATTCTAAAGAAGAGTAGGAAGAAAATAAAGGTTACTGACACGCATGCCCTGACAACAAGCGTTGCTTCACAAACTTCTTTGTTGGAAGTAGTATGCAAAGGAACACCAGTGGATCTTAATGAAGAGCTTGAATAATTACCTCACTATGCAAGAGCTTATGCCTCTACCAATGTAGATAAAACAACCCAAGTAAGGGAATTTTTTAAAGAAAATGATGAAAGAATTCTGTAGTTGGAACACACATATTCACAATTTCAAACACAATTACAGGCACATGTCAACTGGGTTAAAGGATAGTATGAGTTTGATATTAAGCAGAGAGAAGACAAGATAAACCTGTTACAGGAGAAAGTTAAGCAAACTGACGCAAGTGCCTTAGATCTTGTCAAATTCAAGCATGAAGCTAATGAATTAAATCAACAACCTCAATACCAACAACAACTCTTGTGCAACATATTAAACATGATACATGCTTAATAAAAGTTAATGAATGCTTTTGTTGATGAAGTTATTGATATGGAAAGTTGACATGATGAAGCTAAGCGTAAATTAAATGAGATTTTGCAATGGCAAGAAGATTCTAAAAGATTCAATCCAAACTTGTCTAGAATTAACGAAATACAAAAGTCAATAGCTCTTAAAACATGGAAGGATAAGATAAGTTGAGTTAAAATATTCAATCCAAACTTGTCTAGAATTAACAAGATACAAAAGTCAATAACTCTTAAAACATGGAAGTATAAGATACATTGAGTTAAAAGATTAGTGAATGGTGATGAAATGCTTTCTAACTTAGTTATCCAGTATGTCACTCAATCACTTAAGCAAGCAAATATGTTATCTAGTGATGAAGAGGAGGTTCTCCGAGAGGCAGGTATATTAAAAGAGAATTGTCAAAGAAATATGGCAGAGTTCATTAAAAGAGTTGAGCATTTTTCAAAAGTTGATTTTGATTTGACCCTGGAATTTCTAATCAAGCCACATGGTTACCTTTAGGTAACCAAAGTCATTATCAAATAGGCCACTCAACTACTGCCATCCTTGCAATCTCATGTATTCAGTTGTCAAATGAACATAAGGCCTCATTCTCCTCCTGAGTTGGCACCTCTTCTAGAAGTTCATCAACATTAGCAAATGCCTACTAGCTCCTCGTCTGTAGCAGTTCCCCCCAATTAATCATTTTATTTTCAAATTGTAGCTAATGTCTATTTTATCATAGTTTGTTTTACTTTAGATAATATAGAGCTTGTAACTATTCTCTCATTGTTTTGAAAAACTATCTAAAGGCCTTTCCAGCCCAAGTTTAAGGATTCTGAAATTTTGAAGAAAAGCTTTGTTACACTTTTGTAGTCTTCCATTTCAATAATATAAGCTATGGACCACTTGTTGATTCCACATCTATGAGGAATAAAGCAGAATTGGTACTTATATCATCTTTGTTTTTATTCAATTTATAATTGGAATCTCATTTTATATGTTATAATTTATGCTTATGATTGATTGATTGAGATATTATCTTTTTTGATATATTGCTCTCTATTAATTATGTGTAAGAGAAACAACATAGTAAAAAAGTTGAAGTGGGCGGATGAGAGCGGAGCGGGAGCAAAAGATAAATTTTCGCCATTGATCTCTAGGGTTTTTTCACTGTGCGGGGGCGAGGACGCTGAACCCTAGCCGCCTCAACCCCCGGTTTCCCCTCTACATCTCTGGCTGGGACCGGATGGGTTTCTTGCTGTTGCAAACGGTGCTAGTTGGACGCGCACTAGCCTATCCTTTGCTATTGTGGAGTGTTGAGGGGAACATGGGTGTGGAGGTCCTGACTGTCTCTGCTTTGTTTTGTGTCGCTGCAACCTGGTTGGGTTTGCTGGGGTTTCTGAAGGCTACTGAGGAAGTATGGGGTAGCTGTTTTTACATCTGGTTCGTCTGTTTCAGGAGGAGAGTTTTGAGGAGGCGGGGGAGGAGTGGTTACCCTGGCTGCTCTCTTCCTCATTTCGTGCCTCTCTTTCTTGTCTGGGCCGTCAGGTTTAGAACTTACCGTTCTTGGTTTCTCTCCTCAGGAGTTTTTTTTTTTTTTTTTTGGTGGTTCAGTGTCGAGTCTGAGCTGAACGTCTGGTTTTTCCGCCTCTCTCTTGGTGCTGCACCACTGCTTTCTTTGTTGTTTTTTGTAATGGGTATGGGTTACCCTCTACAGGTCTGCTCTGGGGCTCAATATTGGCCCTTTGGGGTTTTTTGGGCTCCTGTATTTTCTGCAGGTTTGCTGGGGTTTACATACCCATTTTGTTATTCTACCCTATCTGAGGCTTTTTCTAGAATACTTCATTTGGAGTATTGTTTTGTAAGTGGCTCTGCCCACATTTCTTCATATGCTTTTAAGCATCTACAACATGTAATTTTCTGAAATCAATGAAAATTATGATATTTCTCTCCGGGAAAAAAGTGTAAGAGAAACAAGATTATATGTGAATGTTTTATGAAATTGATTCAATTAGCTATTTAATTGAATTACTTTTTATTTAGATTGTTTTGATTAATGATATAACTTGTAAATTTATATTTCCAGTTATACATCATCTTTCTTTTTCACATATAAATATTAGCACCTGGGTTAGTAGTATTTATTATAATTTAATTTACATTCCTATTTATTGCTTTCATAAAGTATTATCAATCCATTTTGATCCTTTCTTTATACTTTACGCGCTTTCCAAGTCTCCATCCGCTAAAGCAATCTATGTACGGGTAAGTGGACCCAATTTAAAACCAGTTAGAACCACCAACCCAAATGGAAAATGGTCTAACTTGGGGCTCTGACCAGGTGGTCTCCCAAATGTTGATGAGGACAATTCTGGCCATCAACACCACCAAACAAGTAGTAGCCATAATAAGCCTCATATACATGCATCTTCCTATCCAACTGGAAGTTGTTGTGACGGAGTTACCTATGTATACGGGTACACATGGTTGATGTACAATAATGATATTTATACAATAAGTAGAGGTTCAAGACATGTTGCATCCTTGCTCGATACGAGTAAGGAATTCAAGGTGGGGGGGCGATATTGCAAGGGCCACTTAGGCCTATGTCTGTAATCATACATAATACACTAAGTAAATGTGAGTAACACTTGGTAAATATGCAAAGTAAAGTAAATGAAGGATTGGTGGGAGCAGGTACAACCACTCCAACCACATCACCTATGTATAAGAATGCATCAAGTCTAACAGAAACTTGGTTGGAATTCCTTCCTAAATAGTTTCCTTGTTTGTGTTTTCCCATGTGTTCTTGTTGTTATTATTGTAATGTAGCTTGTTCTTGCATGTTATAAGTTAGCCTTACAACACACCCATCCATATTTCTTCCTTGAATTGATAGTCAGTTAGGCACTTAATTCAAATGTGATGGACATTAACCAAAAAAATTGGGTTGCTAAAATTCTTTGTACTTAGCAAATTTCTGGGGAATTTCTAATATCATTGAAGGGACACATTCAAACATCTATGCACCGAAAGAGATTCAACAATTGGGACATTTATTTTGCTTTTTTGTATTGCAATAGCTCAAATTTCTCATATAATTGTTATCGATTGCAAGATATCATCCTATCTTGTTATTTCGTTTCCTGGTTTTGCTTTCATATTTTTCTCTTTTATCAACATATATATTTCCTTAATAAATTATGTTGTCTTTAACAAAAGAACAATGGGATGAAAGGGAAAATCTAAGGCTACCAAGGCTGCTATCAAAATTTTTAAGACAAAGATGAAAGGAATGGAAGTCAAATTATAAGATGAAAATAACCCTAATTCATCCTTCTATTATGAGACGACATTCAGAACTCAAGATGCAGGTACAATATCTTGGGAAGAAATGTATGATTTCTTTGAGAATAGTGAATGGAGAAGCCCAAAAGAAGGTTCAGAGGAGGATTCATCTTCAAATGTTGAAAGTTTTGAAGCCATTAAGAAGTCTAAGCTACATAGAATTGCTACCAGAGTCATGTGTCCAAACTTGTTTAGTAGTAAACCATTCAAATAACATCATAGCTTACTCGAAACTATAAGTATTACAACAAATATATAAACTTAGTCCCCCTAAAGTCTTTCTCAATAGGGATTATTTCGTTCAATTTTAAAATAATGTGTTAAAGAAAACTAAAATTGATTTAGATGGATGTATTAAGAAATGGGTAGATGATTCAAATCATTTTAAGGCTAAATCAACTAAACTCTACTTAATTTCACATTTCAAGAACCTCTATACATTTGTGATTAAAATACTTTCTAGGCTTGATGGAGAACCTAATGCAAATCATTTTAAACTTAAATGGGTTCCTTTAGTTTATGGCATAATGAAAAATTATAAAAGGTTCAACTAGGTAGATATTTTGTCATATAATTTATCTAATGTCATTAAACTATAACAATCATCTCCACCAAGATTTGGTTCACGTTTCTTCATGTTAACATTTTTAATGGACATAGGGATAGCTTCAATTGCTTTTCCACTAATGGAATTACTCATTCAACGAATGGAAAATTCAACAATGATGTTATATCTTTTGGGAAAGTCGATATAGAAACAACTTTTATGGCATCTGTAACCATGTCATGCTTTATTTATATGAGTTTCTTTTTGGAAAATCTCCACCTAGAGTAGCAAAGTGATTCAGTCTAGGTTACAGTATGTTGGGGATCGGTTTGTAGAAGATAGATTTTCTTATTTCAAGATTTATGGATGTGATGTTGACGCACATGTTCTCCGAAGGTTCATTCCAAAAAGCGTTGTTGTTAGGGAAATAGATGGCCAAATACTTTTCCATGGAATTACTAAACTATTACACAAAAAATCAAAGTTGTGGCCCATTTTTCCTATCAAAATTGGCCAATTGACCATCAAATATAGAGGACACGTAGTAATAGAAGAAAATGGCTTAGAAGAAGTTTGGTTGTATTCCCTTCCATTTTACAAATACGATCCTCATGATGTGCTTAAAGCTCACTTGAAATCTCTAATTTATTCAAAAAATTATGACCATCAATAACCATTATTTGATTTTCTTTTTAAAAGTGTTGACTCTTTTGATCAACTTATTTCTAGAGAGCATCGAATGGGCATTGAATATAGACAAAGATTACAATATTTTATACAAGACACCTTTCTTTTTTATCTTCAATAGAGGAGCAATATTTCTGGTATATCTTTTGGAAAATTACAGATGACAAGGGGATACATATTTCTTTCACAGTTGGCATAAAAGAATCTAAACAACAGGTTTTACAAATTCAACAATCTATTTAGGAAGAAGATGTTCAGGAAATAGATCAATCAAATTTTATTTAATCAAAGCATCATAGAGAGAAACAACAATTAGATAAGGAGCAACAGTTAATAGAAAAGGAACCAGAGAAACCAAAAAACCAAAGCAACCATAGCATATAGAGGAAGCAAAAGAAAAAGTTGAACCTTCCTTTAAAAAGGAAGAGTTACATATACCAGGCATCATTTTGAAAGAGAAAGTAATAATAGATATTGAAGAATCATATGAACAAATGCAAAAGTCTACTAATCAAAGGACTATTTAAGAGATAGCGCAAGGAAAAGAAGATTAGTCAATTCCACAAGGAAAACTAGTCCTAGAAATTGTACAAAGCCCAATCTCTTCCATCCAAATAACTGAGATAATCTCCAACATAGTACTTTTGACTCCTCTGGCATCACATATTCTAGATTTCCCAAAGTTATTCAAAAAAGTAAATGAAGCAAAACTAGTGCAAGAAACAATAGTGTCTATAAGAGATTATTTTTATAATTCTTAATCGAAATCTATTGTCAAGTGATTAAGAAAGAGAAAACTTAACTCATCCATTGTTGCACTATTGTTTTCATTGATGAAAATAAGTGACATTGATTTCAAAGGAGATGCCTAAGGAAGCAATGTTGTCGTTCATGAAGCAGTATGATAGTCTAACCTCTTGCATGCCCTCATCAAGTGAAGTCAAAGAGGTTTGAATTTGATTGATTCTTTCACGAGATTATGTTGTCCTAATGAGTCCATGGGTGGTATGATTGGATAGTCCTATATCAGACCTTTCCAATGGTATATTACACTCTGAAAAACACCACCTGGATGAGAAGTTATGGCCATTTGAACATCAACATTAGTAAATGACCTAAACTATGAGGCCAAAACCCAAAATCACCAAATTTGTTAAAGGTTACACATGTTCAAGAAAGATCCATCACTGGCAGTACAATCGATGGCTTCTAGTGCATAAACTTTTTCATTATTTAACATAGTTAAATTGTGTGGATCTCTCAGTTATTTTCACGATGATAAAAAACATAAATGGTAGATGATGAATAGAGATGTATGACAGTTAATTGCTCCCGCTAGAAATATAAGATTCTGACACGTAGTAGACATCCATTTAAGGCACAAGTAACAAATCCAAATGGTAGTTTTAGGACATGTGGCATCTAATAAGTTCACATGGCAACAAAGGTTTACATGGCATAATGGATGATGTGGCACCTGGTCATGTGGCATGCTAACAAGGCTTGTTTGGTTGGCCAATAAGAATGAATTTGGATGACATGTGGCACACCAAAATTGAGCCACGTGGCATGTATATGTCATGATGATGTCAACAATAAAATGCATAATAAATTTTAGCCTCAGGTTTCATAATATGGTTTTATGAGTCGAGCCAACCCTCAAATTGGGTCTATCACATATATATTATGGCTCAAGTTGTGGTTTTATGGCAAGCAAGAGAACAAAATACAAGGGCATTGAACTTAGCTCTAGTGGCAAGTCTGAAATGTGTTTGTTTGATCAATAACAGGGTCGAAACCTTGGAGGTTGTCGAGGGCATGATGTGTGTTTGGTTTAGTGTTTTTTGACGCTGATATGAGACTCACACTATATTAGCTCAAATTTTGTTGACATATTGGCTCAGACTCTGTTGACATGGGAATTAATAGGAGTGTTCTGTTGACATGGGAATTAACAGGAGTGTGCCATAACTAAAGACATAATTAAATTATTCATGGATATTTCAACAAATTGTGGACATAAAGAATCAATCAAGCCTTGTAGCTAAAAATTATTGAAGTTAAAGAAATAATAGGAAACATAAAAATGAGATTCATCCAATTCAAAAACTTGGTTTGCCTTTCACTTGTTTTGATATTTCATGGTTGTAGCCATAACACGCATATACAAGTGCCTTGATAGCATGCCATGATGATATAGACTTCATAAAAAATATAATTAACTCATTTCGAGGAACTTATTGTTTATTCATTGAAATAGAACTTCTGGTTCCTAATTTTAATTACAAATTTGAATGCTCAACCCTTTTTACCATTTCATTTTCATATTGATCTTAAAGTGTAACACATGAAAATGATCAAATAAACTCATATGATAGGAAAAAAATGGAAGCATGTGCTATGTGTAAATACAAAGTTCCATTTCTAGCACAACTAGTGTTGCAAGAGTCAATGGTTCAAGAAATTGTCAATATGAGGATGAGGAGATAATATTAGAAGTGGTCACACCCAAAGAAAGGAAGGATGATACTAAAAGGCGTATGGAGGCCCCTAATAAAGAAAAGGGATTCACAATAAGGGAACAAGATGAAGGTGCATCTTCAACAATTAAAAAGTCATCATTTGGTCAAAAGCAAAATGCCAAGAAGCAACCATAATCGCAACCATGGACATTATACTACATGTGGACATGTAGTCCATGTGTAATATTAGTTATATATTTGGTTAGGGTGGAGAGTCATAAACAAGGGGGTCATTGTTATAGGGAGGGTTGACAATTTTTAAAGGAAGAGCTTACATTGCCTTTCAAAAGACTCACTTTGACGAGGATGTTGTTATTTCGAGTTTGTTTGATATAGCATACAACATTTGAAAGTGTTGACAAATTCAACATTGATTTAAGCTATTTTTTTCTTTGTTAATTTAATTCAATTCCATAAGAGTGTTGTTTATTTATTTCTTCTCCTTTATTGTTCCTATGAATATGATAGTAGAATAGCAATTAGAATGATTAAAGACGTGATCTTTATGATATTTCAATCATTGTTTCCATATTTATAAGTTCATTTTAGAATCTTGTTAAAATACAATATCAACAATGATACTAATATGGATCAGCAATTTATATTGTAAGTTAATGTGGTAAATGTTTAACAATGTGTTTAGTATTTAATACTTTGCACTTGTTGATCAAGTAATTTAAGTGTATCCTTTCTTAAATTGAATTTGTATTTAGTTTGAGTTTTATTTTACTTTTTTTTGGCTGAGTTACACTTGCTTTGTATTCATTAACAAAAATAAACATTACAAAACTATATCTTTTGATTTGCCACTTGGAAACCAGACCAACAATATAGAAATAAGTTTGAAGTCATAAAGCTTAAACCAAGCATCTTAAAATACTTAATTAGATAGTTGAGTCTGTATTTATCTAGAAATCTCAAATAGAACACATAATAGTATTTAGTTGCAAGGCCACCTTTCCTATAAATATTCCTAATTAGCAAAAACACTATAACAAAGATCATAGTTAACCATGAGAAGTATCATTTCAGTTGGGGGTTGGAGCCGATTCGTTGTTTTCGCTATTTTGAAAGTCCAAGTTGGCCAATTGCTTGATTAACACTGGAACTTCAGTATCCATTTTGTTGACCTATTACTGCAAGGCATCTATGCACAAAATAATTTCCTTTTGAGCTTCATTTCTTTAAACTAAAACTTTCCCATTATGATAATTATTTGCCAATGCAAGTCCACAGTTTGCATGTAATGAGTTTGTTTGGAGTAGGTGTTTCTTGTATTAGGAGCCCATAGTTCAACATTTTTTATTACTTCTATATTTGATATAAACCCATGTTTGACCCTTGCCTCGTGTTTAGTAGAATCTATCTCTTCTCAAGAAGATTGAGTGGTATAATTCTAGTAGTGGTTGGATGAGGCCTTCACATTAGCTTGGGCTTAGGTTCAAGGAGGGAACTCTTGCCGATTTTGACCTCAACCAGAGTGATAAAGTGTTACGAAAAAAGTTCATACACACACGAGTTAGATACTCCAAAACACTTGGAATATGAAGACATCCATCGAGGATAAAAATATATATTGAATAGTTTATAAAAGAATTCATATGAGATGTGAGATGTGAGATTATTACAAATGAGGGTCTCCTTATATATCTAGACAGGTGCCCCTTCATGAACGATCATGTCCTTAAAAACATGTCTCTCTAGTATACTAAACTATAGATCTGCGGTTCTCCCTCTTCTGCGGATCTACTGGAAATAATTATTGCGAGGAAATTCTGCAGATTTTTATATGGGTTCCAAAGTCAGCTGGAAATAATTATTGCGAGGAAATTCTGCGGATTTTTATATGGGTTCTCCTGCGGCTCTATTAGTCTCGGTTCTTCTGCGGCTCTATTAGTCTCGGTTCTCCTCTTCTGTGGTTCTCCTTGTATAGATCTGCGGATCTACCTTTCTTCGGTGGTGGATCTCTCTTCTGCGGATCTACCGGTGTTTAGTATCTTTCTTCTGCGGATCTATTTTCTACAGATCTACCTTTCTTCGGTGGTGGATCTCTCTTCTGTGGATCTACCTTTCTTCGGTGGTGGATCTATCTTCTGGGGATCTCAGAAGTCTCGGTTCTCGTTTTCTGCAGCTGCGTTCTACGAGCAAGTAAAATATGGCTCCGAGCTTCGCAAAAATAACTGGTGGCTCATCCGCCTCTGAAGGGCAATCTCCTGCCCATATCGTGAGTGAAGCCCCAACTCCCACTATCCAAGTGGTCCAGGACTCACTCGATGAAGCTTTGAAGTTCTCCGAAAGTGCCCTAATTTGCCGGTTCAATGGTTTTTGGCCGCGGCTCATAGCACTCCACAATTGGATCTCGGAGGTATGGAAGCCTATCATTTCTGATGAAATTAATATCTACCCCTGTGCTAGAGGTTTCTTTATAGTAGATTTTGAAAATCCTGAAAGCAGACAATGTATTCTAGACTCCGGCCCTTGGTTTTGGGAAAAATCAGGCCTATTCATGAAGCCATGGAACCCATCATTCGATCCCTCTACAGCAGTGATAACCTCAGCACCAGTTTGGGTGAGATTGCCAAGCCTACCCTTGCATCTCTGGAATCTCTCCTCGCTAAAAGCCATCGGAAATGCAATTGGGAAATTTTACTGCAGGTGCCCAGAAACAGAGGAATATGCCAGAACCACCTATGCACGCATCTGTGTGGAAATGGATTTCAGCGCCGGATTCCCAGCTGAAACAAACCTAACAAGTAAAGACTATGTGTGGAACCAGAAGCTTGATTATGAAAGTGTCCTCTTCAGATGCCGATCATGCTTTGAGACGGGGCATCTAGCCAAAAATTGCCCAAAAGCCTCTGAGAAAAATTTTGCTAGAAAAAACCACCACAGATCTACATGGTGGGAAGGAGCACAAAAAGAACACTACACTATCATCAAAGAAGAAGAATATTCTAGAGAAAATGAGTCACAAGAAATCAAGGAAGAAGGAAGCAACTCTCAAAACAAGCAAGGAGAAAGCCCGCCCCAACAAATCAACAGTTATGAGGATTTGAATACCGCAGAAAATAAATCTTCATCTCCGACTATTTTCAAAAGAACGAACACAATAGATTGCGAAGCTAAGACACCAATGTTCCAAGAACCAGAAGAGATGAAGGAGGTGCAAGACAAAGGAAGTTGGAAGACCGTAGAGAAAAGAAAGAAAGCTACAACACCAATCTCGCCAAGAAAGACGAGGAGCCAGACAAGTAAAAATTAAGAAAATTGTAGGTCCGATAGACCAATTTGGTCTGAGTGGACGTTAACCACCATCATCATCATCATCATCATTTATATTCATAACATTACCTTCCCCTTTAGAAAAGATTTGTCCTCAAAGCTTATTAATGAAAAGGCTTGATATATTTTTCTGTCTCATAATGTCTCTTCGTCTCCTCAACTTGTGGAACTATCATTTTTTATGATACAAGACAATATGAACTTTTGAGTGTGGTACAAACTTGTCACACATTAAAATGATTTATCCATCCCAAATTAATCTTTTGTTGAATCTTGTGGTTATTGGAAACATGGGATGGTTTGTTATCATAATATTGGATTACGGTATCATGAATGTTCTTGGGAACATAAGCCACTTGCTTATGGTTTGAGTGATAAGGATATTTAGAGTGGTTAAGATGCCTGCTCTTATGATTTTGGTGTCGATAAAGAGTTATAGTGATATGATTTCCCTTTAACCTGTTTGTGGCATTTTCTTGATTTACCTGAGGTATTTGATTTCTTTCAGGTATAAAAGTCGCTTGGTTAATTGTTGGATATTCACTTGACATTTCCATCCCTTGAACTACAATTTTTTAGTACGTCTTGACTTCAATTGGATTGGGATCTTTCTAAGTTGTGGTATTATTTGGCTTAATGTTTGTTCCCTTTTCTTTAGCTTGAATTTGCACATCTGAAGATTTTGATGCTCCTTAAATAAGTTGTTCTAACATGTCTTTTAGCGATTTCTTATCACATTTAAGCTTCTTTATTTGTTTAAGTAGATTTTGATTATGATTCTTTAGATGTGAAAGTTCTTTGCTTTTTGGATTGTTGACTTTATTCTTAATTCCCTTCTCTTCATCTTTTAAACTTTTGATTTGTTCTAATAACTTTTAATTAAGATTCTTTAAGTGTAAAATTTCCTTATCTTGTTCTGATAGGTGCTTCTTGAGTTATTCCTTTGCAACCTTTGCCTTTTTGACTTGCGCAAGTAATTTTTCACTGTAATTTTTGAGCCCCGAAATTTCTATGTCTTTTTCTATTACTTCCTTATAATGCATATCCTCAAAATAATTATATTTTTGTCATGACACTTTCTTGTTTTGCTAAAGTTTTGGGTATTTTGTCTTCTAATTTTTTAATATGCGAATTCTCTTGTCCTTCCAACTGCAAATTATTGGTACATTGAATTACATTGTCTTATATGAGCAATGTTGGGTGTTCAACTTGCAAATTGGATTTTGTTTTCTTCAATTCTTCAGCCACAAGTTTTTTTATTATTATCAAAATCTGTCTTTTGTCACTCAAGTGTCACAATTAATTGTTTTATCTCTTTAGAAAACTTAACATCGCTTTTAAGTGTTGCCTTCTCGTTGTTGTGTTTGAACTGGTCTGTGCGCACTCTCAGGCTTACGAGGCCTCCTTTTCCCAGTGGGCTCAGCCCTGGCTTTGTGCATCCGATGGTCCCTTCAGAGCCTCCTCCGGATGGTGATTCCCTTCCAACCTCTCACTTAACTCAGAAAGATGAAAATGTTGCTGCTTTTTCTTTCTTGCTCTCTTCCATTGGTCCCCCTCGAACCAGACCACCAATGTCCAAGTTTGTTAACAAAATAGATGACATACCTGAAATCATTTTACCTCCTTCCCTTCCTCGTCGTGCTGCTCTCTCTCTCTCTGAGCATGGCCTGGTTGGTCAGTTCACAGGTCTATGGCCCTCCCCCCGCTCTGTTCAGAAGTGAGTAGAACAGAACTGGTCTTCTACTATCAGTGGAAAAATATCTATTAGGTTTTGTGGAAGAGGATATTATACCTTTCACTTTGAAACAAAAGAAGACAAAGATCTGATCTTCAGGAATGGTCCATATTTCATGGACACTAGGGGCCTCTATCTAAACAGGTGGACTCTAGATTTTGATCCAGAGTTGGATGTGTTGAATGTAGTTCAAGTCTGGGTGAGGCTCCCTCACCTCCCACTCCATTGTTGGGGAGACGAATCAGTTAAATAAATAGGAAATGCAGTGGGAAAATATATTGACAAAAGCGAGCCAAAGGAGAATATGCATGCATGCGCAAGAATATGTGTTGAAGTTGACCTAGGAAAAGGGCTTCCGGAAGCAGTAAAGATCAAAGTCGACAGTTGGGTGCACATTCAGCAGCTTGAATACGAACAAATACCATTCAAATGCAAGGTATGCCATGAATACAATCATTTTGCTAATAGATGCCCGAAAAAACGAGAAAATGAAGAAGTAGAAGCTCAAGATCCAAAATGGGAACAAGTAAAGAAGAAAAACACAGCTAATAAACCTTCTTCTCAACCCTCTTCATTCTCTCTTTTCCCTTCTCAAAACCCCTCACAAAATATATTTCATAACCCTTCTCTCCCAGCTCCTATTCCTTCATCTCCTCTTTCTTCCCCATCTTCCCCTCGACCTACTCTCATCGCCCCCTCCCTCCTCCTCCCTCATGGTCTCTAACCCCTTCGGTCCTCTAGAGGATCTTATTCTCCCCTCCTCTCCTCCCCCCTCCCCCCCGCTTCTCCCCTTCCCTCCATTCCCCACCCCTTCCTCTCTCCTTCTATCTCTTAGCCCCCCCTCTCCCTCTTTTGATCAAATCATCACCAAGAATCAGTCCAAAGACTCCCTCTCCTCCCTTGACCATCCTAAAAGACCTGGAAGAAAATCTAATAGAGAACTTAGAGATGAAGTTGTTGATAAGGAGATGCATATGGGTACCCAACAACCTATGCATACCTTCTTAGAAAAGAACAAGGAGAAAACCCCCATCCTTCAAGAGGGAAAGGTCCCTCTACTCCCAACCAAAATATTTAATGAATCTAGTCTCTTGGAATTGTAGAGGAACGGGAAGCCCTCTGAAACAAAACGGAATTAAAAAATTAGTAGCAATGGAAAATCCTGACATCCTCATGGTCCAAGAGACAAAAATAAGTGAAAATGAAATAGGGAAAATGATCCAAAAAATAAGGAGTTACGAAGGCACAACACTCCAAGTTGTAGGGGCATCGGGAGGAATATGCACTCTATGGAAAAAAAGGGAAATGGGAGTTAGTCCACCAACTAAAAGAACAACACTGGATCAAAACAGATCTAAAGAACAAATCACAGAAGCATAATACTACATAATAAATGTCTACACTCAAAATCATTACAGAGACAAGGAAGTTTGTTGGAATTCTCTAAAAAACTTTCTCCCACAGGTACAAAATAGCAACATTATAATTGGAGGTGACTTCAACTTAGTTCTGAATGCAGTGGAGAAGTTCAGAGGATCTTTTCATGCTGATCCATCAAGGGAAACCATCGAACTCATTATGGACTCCTTCAACCTTTTGGACTTTCCTCCCACCAATGGAAAATACACATGGAGTAATAAAATGTTAGGGAAAAATAACATCAAGGAAAGGTTGGACCGCATCCTAGTCCAGGATAAAATATCCAACAAATTCAACTATATTAAATAAAAAAACATTCACACCAGAACTTCTAACCACAAGCTAGTGGTGATTACTCTTGGGACTATGGGGAACTTAGGCCCAACACCTTTTCGATACAGTCCAATATGGAACAATAGTGAGGAAGTAAAAAAGATAACAACTGAAGTATGGTCAAATCAGATAACACGTTCCCAAAACTATGTCTGGGAAACCAAATTAAAAGCATTGAGAAAGGAAATGAAAAACTGGGAAAAGAGCAACCAAAAATAAACACAAAAAAGGAAGGCGGATCTAATAAAAAAAATGGAGCTATCCCAAGAGACAAAAGAACAACATGAAGAAACAAAAGAAAGCCAACTCCAGGAAAAGCAAATCTATTGGGAAATATATAGAGAAAACAAAGTTGAGGAAGAGGAGTGGAGATTAAAATCTTGCAGCCTCTGGCTGAAGGTAGGTGACAAAAATATAGTCTCCTTTCATAACACTACAAGGATGCAGAGAATTAACACTCAAATAGACAATGTAAAGGACGACGATGGTAGAGAAATCAAAGGGAAAGATGAGATAAAGAAGGAAGCACACAACCACTTTAAAAAACTTCTATCAGCTATCGTAACAAATCTTGATTATGAAGCCCTCATACAACATATTCCAAAAAACATTAGTGAAGAAATAAACAAGGAAATCACTAAATAAGTTGAAGAGAAGGAGATTTATTCAGCTGTGTGGGATCTCCATCCAGACAAAGCACCAGGTCCAGATGGATTTTCCATTTCTTTCTATAAAAATATTTGGAATATAATAAAAAAAAAAATCTGATAAGAATGATAAGAAATGTAGAAGGTAGTGTTTAACATTGTAGTATTTTAGGGTCCAGCTTGGACAAATTTTTTTCGCTGCCCTCCGCCTCCCCGAGCTCTGCGAGTTGTTTGTGCCCTCACGGGCCGGTTGGCTGCGCTAGGGCTGCGCTCCTCTATGTCCCTCTGCCATGAATGAGTTGGGCTCATCCCAGGCTCCTCATATTAGTCTTCCGTCCTCCCCCAAAGCTGAAGATGTCACATTCAAGACTCTTCTAGCTTCACTGCCAACTAAGAAGAAACCGAATGCTTTGAAGTTTGTTAAAAAACTGGAAAACATTCTGGAGGTCTCCCTTCCTCTGGAAGGGCCGATCAAGGTTGCTCTGTCACTGGCAGAAAGGGCCCTGATAGGTCAGTTCACTAGCCTTTGGCTTTCTCCCAAAGCCACAGAAGCTTGGGTCTGCAGAAACTGGAGACAATTAATCAAGCAAAGTGTCACCTCGTATTTTCTAGGGCGAGGTTATTTTCTGTTCGAGTTTATCTCAAAAGAAGACAAGGATCTAATCTTCAGGAACACGCCCTATTTTATGGGTCCTCAAAGTCTCTATTTGAACAGATGGAATCCCAATTTTGATCCAGCTGAAGATGTTCCGTCAGTGGTTCCAGTGTGGGTAAGGCTTCCGAATCTTCCTGTGCATTGTTGGAACTGGGACTCCCTTCAACATATAGGCAACGCGTTGGGCAAATTCATAGATCGCGCAAACACCAAGGATCAATATGACTGCACTCGTATATGTGTCGAAGTAGATCTAGAAGTGGGACTGCGGAGGTTATAAAGATAAATGTAGGAAGTTGGACTCACGTGCAAAAAATTGACTATGAACAACTTCCTTTCAAGTGCCGCAAGTGCCAGGAATATAGACATTTTGCCAAGAACTGCACAAAAAATGAAGAGGCGATGCAAGGAAAGGAAGAACGATGGAAGCAGGTCAAAAAGGTCAAGGGTTAACCCTAAACTCTCAAACCCTCCTGGAGCTACAAAAGGAAAAGGGTTGCAGCCTTCTTCTAGAGGCCAACCAAAGGCACAAGACAATGCGTTCACCCCTCTTTCCTCTACCTCAATCGAAATGCATGAAACAGAACAGCAGCAAAAGGAGGCAAATGGGAAAGAGATCCTTGAAAATTCCAGGCAAGGTGAGAGCACAACAGTAAGCCCTAAGGAAAAGGCTACATATATGGAAGTGGAAGACCTAGATTCAGAAGAATCTGAGGAGGAAGGAGAAATAGGAGACTCCCAAACATTGTCTCGTAGATCGACAAGAGGAAGGAAAACTGATCGAGAAAAAAGAGAGCGAGAAACATATAAAGACAAACTCCAAGGCAGCCAACCAACATTGGAGAAGCTGCTAGCAAAGACATTGAAGATTACAAGAAGTCATGGACAGGGGCCCAAAGGGGCCACCCATTCTCAAAAAGGTAAATAATGATATTGTGTCCTGGAATTGCAGGGTGTTGGGGAGCAAGCAAAAAGAAGAAGCAATGAGAAGTTTGATTAGAATAGAAACCCCAAATATCCTTCTGATCCAGGAGACTAAGTTGGAGGAGAAGAGCTTCCTCCAAGTAAGCAAGAACCTGTGGAGAAAAGGTGGAGGGCAGGCTGTCTCAGCCCGAGGTGCATCGGGAGGGCTGGGAGCTCTTTGGAATGAAGACAAGTTGGAATTGGTCAATGGAAAGTAGAATACACACTGGCAGCTTATGCAACTCATAAGCCGAGAAACAAGGGAGGCCTTTAGCCTCTTTAATGTGTATGTGCCGGTAAACGCAGGGGAAAAGAAGCAGTGTTGGGACTCAATCAAACTCATGGCTGAGGAAGAAACGTTGAGAAATATTATTATCGCAGGGGATCTGAATATAACCCTAAGATCCTCTGAGAAGAGAGGTGGCAGCATAGTAAGAGACCCAACGAGGGAATGGGTGGAGGATATCATGCAAGATTGGGATCTGCTCGACATCAAACCTCTGAAAGGTAAGTATACTTGGTCAAATAAAAGAATTGGCCCTGGCCATATTGCTGCGAGATTAGATAGATTTCTTATTCAAAGTTCCTATCTACTCCTTGGCTTAGAAGTTAGGATGCTCATCCTGCCATGCAGTATTTCGGATCATAAACCCATAAGGCTGGAACTTTCAACACATAGAAATTTTGGGCCCATTCCTTTTCGATCCAGTGCTCTATGGATAAGGTATCCATACTCTATGGATAAGGTTAAAGAGAGTTGGAATCGGCCTGTCACAGGGTCCCCTTTCTTTGTTTGGCAAGAAAAATTAAGAAGAGTAAAGGCTACTTTGAAAAGCTAGGCTAAAACTCTTCCAAATCCGATTGATGAAAGGAGGATGGCCCATGCCTACCTCGAGAAGCACCAACTGCAGATGGAAGAGGAGGAACCCATGGAGGAATCGACAGCCATAGAAGGAAATCTGCAGCAAAAATTCCACAAAGCTTGTCTGCAAGAGGAAGAATATTGGAGGCAGAAATCCCGTAGCCTGTGGTTGAAAGTGAGAGACAGGAATACCTCCTTCTTCCGCAAACAGGCCCAAGCTAGAAGGTCCTTCAACACAATTTCTGAAATAAAAGAAGATCGAGTTACCTATACGGACTTTACAAGCATCAAAGGGGTTGCTTCTCCCACTTTGAGAACCTATATAGTGAAGTCGAGGGAATGAGCTAGGACACTATGTTCTTGGATGTCATCCCCTCCAAGATATATTCAAATATGAATCAACAACTGGAAGCTAAAGTCACCGGAAAAGAGATAAAGGTTGCGTTCTATGAAATGGAGCCGGACAAAGCCCCGGGTCTGGATGGCTTCACTGCCAGATTCATTCAAGTCTGTTGGAAAATAGTGAAGAAGTATTTGCACATAATGGTTTCCAAATCTTAGTGCTGCCAGAAAATTGGAGGAAGCACGAACTCTGCCTTACTCTCCCTCATTCCAAAGGAGAAGGGAGCTAGCACCTTTAATAGGTTTCGCCTGATTTCATTATGCAATATTGGCTACAAGCTCATAACAAAAGTGATTGCCAATAGATTGAAGGTCCTCTTGCCCTCCATCATTCCTTAAAACCAAGGGGGGTTCATTCAGGGCTAGCAAATCGTGGACAACATAATCCTTGTGCAAGAGGCGATTCATTCTAGCTTGCAGCGGAAAGAAAAAGGTATGGTGATCAAGCTGGACCTTGCTAATGCGTTTGACCGAGTTTGTCACAAGTTTCTCTTTGGCATGATGCACAAGTTTGGGTTTGGTCAAGAGTTTATCAGATGGGTCCGGGCTTGCATCTCTGAGCCCTAGATTGCCCCTCTGGTGAATGGAAGAGCAACGAAGTTCTTTAAAGCCTCTAGAGGGCTGCGCTAGGGCTGTCCTCTTTCCCCTCTTCTTTTTGTTTTGCAAGTTTCAGTTTTGAGTTTTTATTTAGAAAAGTGCCAGATAGACCAAGAAATTATGGGTCTTAGGATCGCTTGAGGTGTTAAGGATATCAACCATGCATTATTCATTGATGATTATCTTTTGTTGGGTGTTTCCTCCATATACTTTGCCTCCAGATTCATAAACGTGTTGGAAGATTTCTGTGGGACTTCGGGCAACAAACTAAATGAAGGAAAATACCATTTTTATGGTTGGAATATCTCCAACAGTGAACTCGCCTCAATTTCCAGATGTATGGGTTTCGCTGGCTCTGCCTCTTATAACTGCTTCATCTATTTGGGCCTTCCTATCTTCCAAAGGAGGCACTCCAGTAAAGATTGGCTCCCAATGGTCAAGAAATTTAAGAAAAAAAATCAGTCTTGGGGCTTCTCATGGTTGAACCTTGCAGGGAAAACAATGCTTATTAAGTCTGTCCTATCTAGCATGCCCATCTTCTAATTCTCGGCTATGTTGGCTCCCTCCAGCATCCTCAAGGAGATGGAGGAATGGGTTCGAAGGTTTTTTGGAAAGGAGGCAAGCAAAATGACAGAAAGATCCCCCTTGTCAGTTGGGACAAAGTTGCCAAACCTCTGCTAGAAGGAGGTCTAAATTTCAAGGATCTGAGGACTCAAAATATTGCTATGGGGGCTAGATTCTGTGGAGACAAATAGTTTTGAGACCGGGTTGGGCCCAAAAGGTGTTATGGAAGAAATATTTCAGGGTTCAGAGGCTACGAAGCTTATATGACCTCACCCACACCAGCAAAGGCTCTCAAATTCACAGACTTTGCATGCAGACCTTACCACTGATACAAAAGCATTCCTATTGGATCCCAAGTAATGGAAAGCTCATTAATATTTGGACTGATAAAATTGTGAGTGAAGAACCTTTGGGTGAAGTCCAAGAGCTCTCTGAGCTTCGAAGCTAGACGTTAAACAGTGGCATCAAAACTTTGTGGGATATTTCTAGCTGGAAGGATAACTCATGGGTAGGATGGAAGAAGCCTCAAATGCTAAATGCTCTAGATCATGCGTGGTCACTCCTGCTGACTAAGCTGAAGGGAATGAGCCTGATGAGCATCAGGAGGCTGGGGCTCTCTAACTAGTTCTTATACTGTTGCACAAGGCTATGCTCAACTCAAGAAAATTCCCCACGTCCCTTACTGCCCAGCAACTTGGCAAGGACTCTGGAGGCAGAAATGTGTGCCAAAAATTGATTTTTTCAGTTGGCTGTTGTGCCACAACAACGTTTTAACTGAGGATAGACTGAAAAAGAAAGGCATCCTGGGCCCTTCCAGATGTAATCTTTGTTTAGAAAATGAGGAAAATGCCACTAATTTATTGATTGAATGCAAGTTTGCCAAGAGTATTTGGGCTGATGCGTTTTCCTCATGGGGATCCTCTGTTTGTCTGCCAAACTCGATTGCTGGATACTTTGTTGATTGGGCTCATATCTATCTCGGAAAACTCCCCAATAACAACTGGTTCAAGGTAGCTTGGATGGTTTATCCAAAATTCATTTTCTGGCAAATATGGATTGAGCGCAACCACAAAATTTTTCAAGAAAAAGCGTAGAAGGGTAACCTTGTTTTGTCAAAAGCCAACGGCCTGCTCAAGAAATTTCTCGGTGAGAAATTTGAGAAGCTAGGAAAAAATAACTTAAATACTCAAGAACTAGCGTGGGGGAGCAAGCTCAGCCTTCAGTTCTCTTAGGAGGAGAGACAGTTCCAAACTACGAAAAACTGGCAGATCAGGCTTGCTGAGGGCGATTTCCACATTTGGCTCCATAATTGTGACAGTTCTTCCTTGTTCTTTTATGGGGCCGCCAAAGGTAATCTGGGAATTGCTGGGGCTGGCGGTGTCATCAGGAATGCGAATGGATGCATAGAGAACAGGTGTGCCTGGGGCTTGGGCCACAATACAAACATGCAAGCTGAGGCCATGGCTTTATTGCAGGGTCTTAAGCATTCACAGGTTCTTGGTATTGAGAAAGCCAATATTCTTGGTGACTCCTAATCCTTGATTTGAATTCTTGTGCATAACACGTCCCCGAGGGACTTTCGACTAGAAAGAGTGGTTGCTAGAATAGGGAAGCTAGTTGGTTCCTTTCTTCAGGTGAATTTTTCCACATTCTTTGGCAGAATAATAAGGAAGTGGATGCGGAAGCCAACAAAGCAGTCCTCCTTCCTGCAGGCACCCAGATAAGAGACGGGGTTGAAGATTGGGATCCAATCCCTTAATTCTGTTTCTCATTTATTATTGTCTTTTACTTCAGCAGTTTGTTTGTATTCATAATCATGGGGAAATTAGGGAAATAGGCTTGACTAACGAAGCTAAGAAGAATCAGAATATTCAGGTTAAGAAGGCAGTTTTTCTATATGTTGAGGATAGCCGGTTCATGGGATTCCTAAATGTAACTGGCAAGCAGACTTTGGATTTCTTTTAATACAAACTATATTCGTTTTCGTTAAAAAAAAATGTAGAAGGTAGGAATATTCACAAACTCTTCCTTTCTAGCTCTTGTACCAAAAGATATAACACCCTCTTCATTCAGCAGATTCAGACTGATTTCCTTGTGCAATTCTTCCTACAAAATCATCACAAAGATTATAGCAAACAGAATAAAGCCTATCCTCCCAGATCTAATCTCTGAAAATCAAGGAGGATTTGTGCCCAACAGACAGATTCTAAACAACATTATGATAGTGCAAGAAGCCCTACATTCTAGTTTATTGAGGAAAGAACAAGGTATGATACTAAAGCTAGATATGGCAAATGCATTCGACAGGGTTAATCTAACCTTCCTTTTTGTTGTTCTTAAGAAATTTGGATTCTCTCCAAAGATAATCGACATAATCAAAGTCTTCTTAGTAGGCCCATGGATCGCTTCTCTGATCAATGGTAGGCCAAGTGAGTTCTTCCAAATCTCATGAGGTTTGAGACAAGGTTTTCCTCTTTCACCCTTTCTTTATATTATCATGGATGATTCTTTAAGCATATATTTAGAAAAATGCAGGTGAGATTGTTTACTAACAAGCCTCGCAATCTCCCCTGGAGTAAAAAGCATCAACCACTCATTATTTGCAGATGACACTCTAGTGATGGGAGGAGCCTCATGTATAGTAGCTAGAAGGATAAAAAAAGTGCTCAATAACTTTCTAGAAGCCTCAGGAGGTCTCCTAAAAAACAAAAAATGCAAAATATATGGCTGGAACACCTCTCCTCACACTCTTTAAAGAATATCTCAGATATTGGACATCCCCTTTCAAGCAAGATGGAGCCATTTCCACTATCTTGGCCTTCCTATATCTAAATAAAACTTGAAGGCAGAATTGTGGAATAAACATATAGAGAAAATGAAAAAAAATATCCAAAATTGGGGCATGAACTGGCTCAATCTAGCAGGCAGAGTGATTTTAATCAAATCCATGCTCTCAACTCTTCCAATCTATCAGTTTGCAGCTATCTTAGCTCCAACAAGTATCCATAAGCAAATTGAGCTAGTAATAAGGGGATTTCTCTGGCAAGGAGGGAAAGTTGACTCAAAAAAGTTCAACTTAGTCAAATGGGATCAAGTAACCCTACCTTATGAAAAAGGAGGCCTATCAATAAGACTCCCAGGCCACCTGAACTTGGCTCTTGGAGCAAAAATTGCATGGAGGTTTATCACAGGAAAGGACTGTTGGTGGAAGAAAGTTCTGGAAGCTAAATATATTAATCATGCTAGAACTCTCCTTCTAGAAGAAGGCTTCCCGATTAGGCCTTGCACTCAAGTATGGAACTTAGAAAAAAAAACTCTTCCTCTCATCAAGGAGAACTCTTCTAAGCTTCCCAATGGAAAATGCATCAAAATTTGGGATGACAACATTATGGGAAACCCTCCCCTAGCCAACCAAGCAAATCTTCAAAATTTAAGAGGTTGGATGAGAGCAAATGGAATCAACACCTTGAAAGATATCTCTCTATGGAAAGATGGGAATTGGGCAGATTGGAGGATCCCTAATCTTCCTCGAAACCTCAAACCTCAATGGAATTATTTAGTAATCCTTCTAAAGGGAGTTGCCCCTCTAAGCCTTGATTCCCAAGATTCATTCAGATGGGACCCGAATGGTGGAGAGTACTTAGTGAAATCTAGTTATATGACCATCCAAGCTCAATAAGATAAACAAGATTGGGCTCATTGGAGAACTGTGTGGAAATCTGAAAGTTTACCAAAAGTCAAAATATTCATTTGGACACTTCTAAAAGGTAAAGTCTTAACTGCTAACAATCTTAAAAAAAAAGGATTTGCAGGCCCTTCCAGATGTCCAATGTGTTTAATGAGTGAAGAAAGCATTCAACATCTTTTCCTTGACTGCTCCTTCGCACAAGAATGTTGGCACCTTCTAGTAAGTCCTCTGGTAACCAATCTGCAACTATCTCAGTCTTTCAATGAATTCTTCACTACTTGGAAAAGGGAATACCCATACTCCCTAAAAAAAGGAAACCATCAAAAGGTATTGGAATAGCCTTCCCTCCTTTCTGTGCTGGCAGCTCTGGTTGGCAAGAAACCAACAAATTTTCAATGATCAACCTCCAAGCATCAATAATGTATTGTCAAGGACCTGGAGTTTAACAATAGAATTCTTGTCATCAAAAGGAGTAAAATCAATAGATACCAACCAGATTCAACAAGAGGAGAGAACTTGGATTAATTATGCAATGAGCAGGCATAATAGGCCAAGCATCATCATTTTAAATCCTAATATTCAGAAATGGAAAATAAGATTAAAAAGTGATGAATTCATCCTGTGGATGAAAAATCTAAATAGACCTTGCCTCCTTTTTTATGGTGCCTCCAAGCAAACCCTGGAAAAGCTGGAGCTGGAGGCATCCTCTTTGAATCATGTGGTATTAATCCAACTACTTATGAATGGGGCCTTGGGGAAATTTCAAATAATAGAGCAGAAGCTTATGGATTGTTGTTAGGCACAATGATTCTAAAACAAAGGAAAATGTAGAACCCAATAATTTTGGGAGACTCGGCCATCATTATCCAAGCGATGGTTCAGAGAAGCACTCCGACCAATAAGGTTTTGAGTCAAATCATTAAAAGAATTAGGCAAAATTTGGTGAATATGGGAAAGGTCTCATTTAAACATATTCTGAGAGAGAACAACAAAACTGCAGACAATCAGGCCAACATAGCAGTTTCTCGGTCTCCTGGTGAGTCTTCAATTTCAAATGACCATGTTCAAATCCCAATCCCATAATTGTCCCTGCAGACAAATTCACCAATGTCACTTCAACATAGGGATTGTTGGTTGACTAATACCATATTACTTCATTATTCTCTGATATCATATCTCAAAAAAATTGTCCTCGACCTCCTCCTCTGTCCCTTCTTGTTTCCCAAGCTCCTCATGCTCTCTCATGAACCCCGTGATCTCATAATGGATATCCTAATCCTCCTCTTATTCCTCCCCTTTGCCTCTCTATATATTCATGCTCCCTCATTGCTTATATACATCTTATATCACAGCTTCTTTCCCTCTGCCAACTTTGTGCTCCCTCCTCCCTCTTCTTTTATCCACCTATCTTTGTCGTTGTGCTTCTCTGGGCTTGCCTTCCATTGCTGCTGGCCTTTCCTGCAACGTCTTCTCCTCCTCTGCTTCTCCCAGTTCTAGTCTTTATTCTCTGCGCTCTCCCTTTCTAGAGCCTTCTTGCATGTTGCAACTCCTTGCACATTCTATTTCCTTTCTCCCTTCCCCCCTGCCTTCTCCCTCTCCCCGTTGAGTCTCCCTTCTGTTGGCCTCCCCTCCATTCTCCTTTTGCAGCTGCTCGACTCTTCCATCAATCCCATAAGTGATCGATCTATGCATAGCACAACCATGGACATGAATCCACTAGACATATATTTACAAAATGACAAATGTGTAGTTTGCAGGGCCAATAAATTTATGATTGATCAACTTCGTGAGATAATCAAGGATTACAGGATACATTCAAAGTTCGAGAATTCTCTCCCGAGGAAGCAACTTAATGTTTAGAACACAAAAATGGTAATTATCAAAGACAAATGCAAGCACGTGGAGGATTATGTCAATTACCTTGAGGGTCTAATAATTAATCAGACAGGGGAAAATTCCAAGTACCAGGGCAATGAAATTCGATCCCAACAGGAACCTTCAGTGAACCAGTTTTATAAGATCTATGACCAAACTTCCCTCCAGTTCTTGGTCACAGTTTTCATAAGTTTTTATATGTGTTGTAAATGTAAATATATGCTCAATCAGTTTGTTCGGCTATATAAGAAGAATGTAATTGGAAATCCTGGAAACTTTGGATGTAAGGCTTGGGGAACCAGGGACTGCACTCCCTCTTCTTCCTCCTTTTGAAAGCCTTTCTCCAAAAGGCATTTTGTAATGGGAGCTTGCTCCTTTTTTCTTTTTTTGGAATAGAAAACTGAGTAACCGATCTTGTTAAAAAAAAACTTAACATCGCCTTTTGTGATATGATAATCACCCTATAAGTGACCTCAGTTAAAGATTTATTAAATGAAGGTATTACAAACTCATGTGCTAGTGTGTGTCTATGTTATTTAAGCAACGGATTGATCAGATTGCAAATACACAGACACTTGAAGGGGAAAACAACAGAGAAATATAGTAAGCAAATACAAGAACACAAAAAATTAATAAGGAGTTCACCCTGTCCTCTAGGGCTACATCTCCGATCCAGCTCTCAGTGGTGGATTATTTTATTGTGTCTTGAAGCAAAGAATTACAATGAAGGAGCTCAACATGAGTCTCCTGAAACAGATTGGCTTGGTAGGGTGGTTCTTGGATTCCCCAAGCCACTAGAGTACACAGACTCTTTTCTTTGCCAGCTCTTTGACCTCTCTGGTCTGACAAATCCTCTTAGGGATGGCTTAAGTCTCTCAAGCTCTCTGGTGCTCGACGCTGCCTTTGGTCAACTCGGCCCTCTATCCTCTTTCTGTTTCTTGCTTCACTGGTTCTTCTCTTCTCTATCTTCTATCTTCGGTATTCCTCTCTGGGTTCCCCTACCTTCTGTTCTCTGTTCATGGCTTTAAAGCTATTCGAGCTCATGGCGGTTCGCTTCCTTTTCCACCTCCGTCAATTTGCCTGCTTGTAGCCGCGCTTGGAGTTCCCTGTTCTCGGTGTCATCATCAAACTCAGAGGGATGGCCACTTGTCCTCCTGCGAGTCGCGCCAACTCATCGGTTCAATTCTTCGGTTACGTCGTGGAATGAGCCTTCCACCACCTTGGCGGTCAAAGCGGACCTCAAGTTCTTCTAAATCGCGGCTTAACCCTCCGTCTTCTCCATCGAGCGCGATGAGTGGCAGTTTCCTCTCTCCTCCGCTTGCCACGCGTCAGGCGCTGAGTGGAATCGCTCCTTTTTCATAAAAAATGCTTTTCGCCCATGGATGCCCCCGATCAATATCACCAGTTTTGGAGTGGGTCCCGCCTTTAGCGCTTAGCCTTTTGTCCCACGGTTTTCCCGGATCGCACGTGACTGAGTGCTCGGGGCTTCTCCATTTTGAGGGTTTTCATCCAGCGATGCGCTAATCGCGCATCAAAAACTCCCCGTGTTTCCCGATTCGCGCCTCCCAGGGGCTAATTTCGCCTCCCGCGTAGTCTCCATGGGCCTCGGTTAGCGCACTTTGAGCGAGGTCCTTGTCATTCCATGCTGGCTGCCACTGCCATTGGCTTGGAGGTGTTTTTGATCGCTGTTTTAAATTCTTTGAAGTCTGTCCCGACCTGGTACAACCATGGCTCTGTTAATCATTCTTTATGGATCCAATTCGGATCACGGCCTTCACACTGAAAAGCTTTTGGACCACTAAAAGTTGGTTTTCTTTCAAGCATCGACTAAGTGAGGGTACTGCTGTCTCACTTGTCTAATCTCAATCCACTTTGCACTGCTCAGCTTTGAACCTTTGAGCCCAATTCTGAGGTACTCAACATCTCCTCTGCGCGTCGTCCTCACCTTCCTGTCCAGCACTGTGTCTTCCTGCAATTCATTAAGATATTAAGGTAGCAGGTCATCAATAGAAGACAATTGACTTTGCTCTTCATGATCCTCAATTAGAGAAGGTTCAAACAATCTCAAGCAATGTGCATTTACGATTGAGTAGATGTGCATGTAAGCTGGTAGATCAAGGCGAAAATCATTTTCGCCAATCCTCTCAAGTATCTTGAAGGGTCCATACCTGATAGATTTTAGCTTTTTACCTTCACCTTGCATCTTGTCCTTGCTGATATACAGTCAGACCTGGTCTCCAACTTGAAAACTATGCTCCATCTGATGCTTGTCATGCCTAGCCTTGTATCTGTCTTGGCTCTTTTCCAGTTATTCTTGTACTACCTGGTGGATCTCCTGGATCTGTTCAATGATCCTAATTGCCTTGTCCACATCACTGTGTCTGTCAACTGTGGTATCTTTACTAAAGACAAAATCCAAAGGAGACCTTGGTATGAAACCAAAACAAGTCTCAAAAGGAGATCTCTGTGTAGAAGAGTGTTTTTCTCTGTTGTAAGCATGTTGCACATAACACAAATGTTCATCCCAAAGCTTAGGATGTTTGCTACAATATCCTCGAAGTAATCGGATCACTGTCCTGTTAACTACTTCTGTTTGGCCATTAGTTTGTGGATGAAAAGTTGCGCTTTTCTTCAGTTGGGTGTCCATCAGCTCCCACAGACTTGGACCAAAACTTCCCCACAAACCGGGTGTCTCGATCAGATGCAATAGAAGTGGGTAATCCAAAATGAACCCATATATGTTCAAAGAATAGTTTTGTAGTTTGTTCAGTTGTAATCTACGTATTACAAGGTATCAAAATGCACATTTTGTTGAACCTGTCCACAACCACATACAGATAATCATGACCTTTCCTAGATTTAAGCAGTCCTCCAACAAAATCCATGGAAACACTTTCCCAAGGGTGAGAAGGAATTGGTAATGGAGTGTACAAGCCTAGTTTTCTATTGCTGGGCTTGCTTTTAGCACACATAGTATACCCTCTTACATATCTAGAAACTGTCTCATTCATTTTCGGCCAATAACAAAATCTTTGCAGCTGTGCAATTGTTTTACTTACCCCAAAGTGACCTGATATCAGAGAAGTGTGTGCTTCTCTAACTATCTTTACTCTTTCTGTTTGTGGAATGCAGAGTTTCCCACAATGATACAAGAGTCGGTCCTTCCAATGATAATCCAATTCTTCTACCATTTTGCCTTGACTCAAAGTTGCATATACATCTTTAAAGTCTGTATCTTGAGCATGTTGTTCAATGTAACTTTCATGTTCTACAGAATTATGCTTAAGTATAGTAGATGCATTTATAATGGGTCTAGATAACATGTCTGCAACTTTGTTATGTATGCCCTTTTCATATCTGATGACTAGATGAAACTGTTGTAGAAAACCCATCCATCTGTAGTGTCTTGATTGCTGCAACTTAGTCTAGGAGTGTAGATATTGAAGTGGTTGATGATCAGTATGTATTACTGTCTCTTTGCCCATTAAATAATGTTTCCACTTTTTCACACTCTGAACTAATGCATACAATTCTTTATCATATGTCGGATAGTTAACTGATGCAGAATTAAAAGTCTCAGAATGATAACATACGGGTTTACCGTGCTATGTCAACACTGCTCCCATGGCATAGTCACTGGCATATATTTGGATCTCAAATGGTCTTTGTAGAGCAGGCAGTGCTAGTACAGGTGTTGTACTAATCTTTTCTTTCAAGGTGTCGAAGGCTTTCTGATGTTTTCCTCCCCACTGAAACACCTTGTTCAATCCTGTCAAAGCATGTAAGGGAGCTACAATTGAGGAAAAGTTAGAGATGAACTTCCTCCAATATTGTGTTGCTCCTAAGAAGCTTCTCACTTCTGTAGCAGACTTGGGTTTAGGACAGTTTACAATGACTGCCACTTTAGAGGGATCTATTTTCAATTCATCACCCCCTACTATATGACCCAAATAATTTAGAGATGTTTTGCCAAATTCACATTTTGAGAGTTTAACATAAAGTTTTTCTCTTTTCAAAACATCTATTGTCTATTTAACATGCTTTAAGTGTTCCTCCCACATTTTACTAAAAATCATAATGTCATCTAGATACACAATAACGAAATCATCAAGAAAAGGCCTGAGTACATCATTCATTAATCTCATGAAAGTAGCAGGGGCATTGGTCAAGCCAAAAGGCAGAACCATCCACTCATACAATCCCTACTTTATTTTGAAAGCAGTCTTCCATGCAGCCACTCATACAATCCCTGCTTTGTTTGAAAGCAGTCTTCCATGCATGAAAACAAAGTAGTATTCCATGCGTGAAATAAACAGCTTCCTTTAATTGATCTAAAAGATCATCTATGCAGGAAGGGGATAACGATTTTTTATTGTTATCTTATTCAGTGCTCAGTAGTCAATGCACATTCTCCACGAGCCATCTTTCTTTCTCACCAAAATGATTGGTGACCAACATGGTGATGTGCTAGGCCTGATAAACCCCTTCTCAAGCAACTCCTGCACTGCTTCTTGATTTCAACATTCTCTAAAGCAGACAACTTGTACATTCCAATGTTAGGCAACAGAACATCTTGCTGCAAAATAATATCATGTACTATTTCCTTTTTGGGTGGCAGACCTTTAGGTTCCTGAAACAAGACATCATACTCTGAAACAATCTTTTATATATCAGCTTGCTGCTTAGCATTACAGCCCTCAAATACATTGGTTTGATCAGGTTTCTTTTCTTTTACAACCATTAGTAAGAATTGTTTGCATGAATTTATCATTCTTTTCATTTGCCCTGAGTTTATGAGAGTATAATTATTCTTGAGCTTGTGAGCTCTTACAAAGTATTCGATTCCATCTTTAACAAGTAGATACTTGTTCTCAACTCTATAGAAAATAACTTTTCTATCATACAAGTAAGGACTCCCCAAAGCAATTCCACATATATCCAAAGGAATTATGTCTAACTCAACCTCCTCTACAAATGTTGACCCAAAAGAAAACTTGAGTTTGCACTGTCTATTCACTTGTAGTTGTGCTTTATCATTCAACCATCCTAATGGGTATGGTTTCTTGTGAGGTGTAGTTGCTAATCCCAATTTCTTGACAATTGGTTCAGAAATCAAATTTACTTGTGAGCCACTATCAAATAAAGTATCAATCTTTTGATGTTTGGAAACAACTCGAATATGGAAAAGCTCATGTCTTTTTCTCTCATGTTCTTCATCAATAAAAGTTTGAGCAGAATTACTAGTAGATGCTTTAGAATTCTTACCTTTTATACCTGTGGCTGCAATGATTGTTTCATCTCCCAAGTCCGACCCCAAATCTTTCTGAATAGCTGCAGCAGTCTTCTTCTTCTTGCCCTCGGACTTCTTAGGTCTCAGCTCTGGATGCAGAATCCAACAATGCCCATCATCATGCCCATCCTTTTTATAGTGAGTGCATGAAGCTTTGCTTTTCTGTGCAGTGCTAGCCTTCCTTGCTTTCCACTTCTGCTTTCTTTTCTCCTTGCTCTTGTTTGCGGTGGGTTGCGATGGTCCCCCAACTTCTGGATTTCCATTCTTTCCCCTAGCTTCTAGATAAGTAGCTTGTACAGATACCTCATCTATACTAGTGGGATTAAACATGAGGATGGTATGCCTCATGTAGTTGTGTAGACCACCAATGTACTTCAAAAGAGTCTCTGGCGAGTCTAATGAGATCCCTAGAATCAATGCTCTCTTTCTAAATTCTTGAGTCTACCCTTGCACACTTTGCCCTTTCAATTGCCGAAGAGTTTGCCAATTTATCATGGCTTGTTGCATGTAGGCCAATGGATAGAGTTGCTTCTTGATTGCAGAAACAAAGTCACTCCAGACAAAGATAATCTTACTATGTCTTTTCATTTCAGCTTGGGTTCTGCCTTCCCACCAAACCAAGGCAGTGCCTCCTAGGCATAGGCTTGCCAGCTAAATTTTTCTCTTGTCTGAATCGATGTTCTGTACTCTGCAATACACATCAATTTGTCTAATCCAATTGTCCAACTTTTTAGCATTTAACTCTCCATCATATACAGGCAAGTCAAATTTAACATCTAGCTTGATTAAAGATGCTTTCTTATTATGCACATGGCTATTAGGAGGTGTGAGAAATTTTTCCTCTTTCCTTTTTCTTTTTGAGTGGTCATGGTTATGAGATTCTTCTTCTTCTTTATCTTGTTTAGAACCTGACGAATCTTCATCCTTATGCTTTCTAAAGTCCCTATACATTTCTTCTACCATAGATTTTATAGCTAGGAAACTCTCTATGAATTGAGGGTCTGGCCCCATAGAACCTTCCTCTGACATTGTCTTCCGAGGATAGACTCCCAATTTTAGGATTAGTTTCGACCAACTCTCCTTCTCCTAATTTGAGCTTTGATCTAGTGAGCATTCAACAGCTAAAACAACACAAGATTGTCTAACCTTACAGCCTAAAGCTCTGATACCACTTGATTTGATAATCACTCTATAAGTGACCTCAGTTAAAGATTTATTAAATGAAGGTATTACAGACTCATGTGCTGGTGTGTGTCTATGTTATTTAAGCAACAGATCGATCAGATTGCAAATACACAAAAAATTGAAGGGGAAAACAACAGAGAAATAAAGTAAGCAAATACAAGAACACAAGAAATTAATAAGGAGTTCACCCTATCCTCCAGGGCTACATCTCTGGTCCAACTCTCAGTGGTGGCCTTATTTGATTGTGTCTTGAAGCAAAGAATTACAATGAAGGAGCTCAACATGAGTCTCCTGAAACAGATTGGCTTGGCAGGGTGGTTCTTGGATTCCCCAAGCCACTAGAGTATACAGAGTCTTTTCTTTGCTAGCTCTTTGACCTCTCTAGTCTGACAGATCCTCTCAGGGATGGCTTGAGTTTCTCAAGCTCTTTGGTACTCGACGCTGCCTTTGGTCAGCTTGGCCCTCTGTCCTCTTCTGCTTCTTGCTTCAATTGTTCTTCTCTTCTCTGTCTTCTGTCTTCGGTGTTCCTCTTCGGGTTCCCCTGCCTTCTGTTCTCTGTTCATGGCTTTAAAGCTATTCGAGCTCATGGCTGTTCGCTTCCTTTTCCACCTCTGTCGATTTGCCTACTTGCAGTTGCGCTTGGAGTTCCCTGTTCTCGGCGTCATCATCAAACTCAGAGGGAGGGCCACTTGTCCTCCTGGGCACTGCGCCAGCCTGCTTCGTCGGTTCAATTCTTCGGTTACATCATGGAATGAGTCTTCCGCCACCTTGGCGGTCAAAACGGACCTCAAGTTCTTCTAAATCGCGGCTTAACCCTCCATCAATTCCGTCTTCTCTATCGTGCGCGATCTCAGCCGTTAGATCTGGAGCCCCCAGATCCGACGCCATTCGCTCGTCCCGTGCGGTTGACTAGCTCGACCGTTAGTGCGCGATGAGCAGCGGTTTCCTCTCTCCTCTACTTGCCACGCATCAGGCGCTGAATGGAATCACTCCTTTTTCATCAAAATGCCGGTTTTGGAGTGGGTCCCGCCTTTAGCGCTTAGCCTTTTATCCCACGGTTTTCCTGGCTCCCACGTGATCAAGTGCTCGGGGCTTCTCCATTTTGAGGGTTTTTGCCCAGCGATCGCGCATCAAAAACTCCCTTTGTTTCCCGATCTGGGCCTCCCAGGGGCTAATTTCGCCTCCCGCGTAGTCTCCATGGGCCTCGGTCAGCGTGCTTTGATCGAGGTCCTCGTCGTTCCACGATGGCTGCCACTGCCACTGGTTTGGAGGTGTTTTTGATCACTGTTTTAAATTCTTTGAAGTCTGTCCCGACCTGGTACAGCCATGGCTTTGTTAATCATTCTTTATGGATCCAATTCAGATCATTTTGAGGATTGATTTTGTGTGCCTCTTTGATATTCAACTAAAGTAAAAGTTTTGAGGTTTTTAAACAGACAATGTTTTGATTGCTAAATGACTCTTGACAATTAGAATATCCTTTTGAACAAAAAAGGCATTATGAAAATAATCCACGGTTCCTATCAAATGCATCCTTTTATTTTTTCTTAACTTCTTTGTGAGAGTTCACTATCTTTTTTCTTTTATTTATTTATTTTTCTTTTTAAATCGCCCTTTATATCTTTAGTCAACCTTTATTTATTTAATTAATAATAAGCTCTTTAACTCTTATATATATATGAATTTCTATTTCTATTTCCCAGAGCATACGAACATAACCTTGAAACTTGAAAGTCATCACCTATCTATCCACGAATTGGTGATGAATATGGCTAGTATGGTAATAAGAGAATAACAATGACAAAAATAGGTGTAGGATGGTGACAAATTTGCAATGACAAGCGAACGGGATGCTCGAAAATAACAAGTTATAGTTGTGGCAGTGGTGTAGTCAGTGGAAACGAACGAGGTTGTGGATTCAGGACGCAAATGGCGGTGCCAGTTATCTATAGAGGTGGCTATTTGGTTGATGGCGTCAGCGAGGTTTATCCGACTATAGACGAGTGGGGTGGCTATGGCTACGTACCTTTGGTGGCTAACTGAAATCTAGCAAAAATTGACTGGAACCTGTGGTCTCTGACTAAAATAAAAAAATGGCAGTGGCAAATGACTATGTGGACAATGTTGTTTCCTACGGAGATGGTGGCTGCACGATCATCGTGTGGCTAGTCGTTCTTGTCCAGCGGCAGTAATGCAGTCGCTACACGAGCTGCATGAGAGAATTGTTTAGGCGACGATTGATTTACTTTTTTGTTTTGTTTGTTTTTTTTAACTTTTGCTTTTATTATTATTAATTCTTCTATATTAATTTTTATATAACTCTTTTTTTATTTTTATTTTTCTAATTTTTTTCAAATGTAACCTTTTTTTTAATTGTTATATATATATATATATATATATATATATATATATATAATGGTGGTTGTGGTGTTTAACATCCATTAAGACCAATATGATAAGCAATTAACTAAGACTCTTTAAAATTTTATTTCTATGATAAAAAATAAGGGAGAGAAGGATTCCGAGATCACTGTAGTTTTGTTGACTTAACAAGTAATTTTGCTAACTTATTATTATTATTATTTATATAACACTTTTTTTCTTCTATTTATTTATTATTTTTTTTTGTGTAAGGCTAATTCTATTAAAAGAAACAAAAATAAAATTACAAAGAGGCCCGAGCCTCAACCGTTGTCACCGAGGTTCATCATGAGTATCTAAACTGCCCCATATTTGGGGAAACCAGTTTGACATAACAAAAAACCATACATATATCCTGAACCCAACACCAAAGGAAAACCATACATATGACCTGGATCCAAACTTTTAAAGCAAAAACCAGAAGAAGTTTTGACACAACACCACCTGATGCAACTAGAAATATGACAAACCTGCCTATCATTTAGACAAACAACCAGTAACTGGACCAAACCCGTCAGCGGCATAAATCTGAGTTGGCGCGTGGGTGGCAACAAATGCCACGTGGCTTCATTTGGGATCATCTTAGACAATGGGGCAAGCGTGTCGATCCCAATCTTCGTCCTCCTCCGCCACGTCGCCTTCCGCTACGCCACTTGGAGGCTCCCTCGCAGGCAGGGTGCCGCTCAAACTTCCAGCTATAGCCATCGTAATAGAAGCT